>CM024602.1:17450000-18050000 GCA_014182555.1 Eucalyptus erythrocorys
TATGACAATGATGCTGAACATGAGCAAATTTCAGCACCTTGTATGCCCAAAAATTCATCAAATACGACTTCTACAGCTGCTGTAATTTCACCAAGAGTCGCTGATGTCAATGAAGAAGAAGCTCAATCTCTTCGTCGCGTTAGAGAAAGGCCTGCTTGGATGGAAGATTATAAGGCAACTAGAATTGGAGATTCAATTACTCACTTTGCCTTATTTTCAGACTATGACCGTACAACTTTTGAGAGTGCTGTCAAAGAAGAAAAATGGTGAAAAGCGATGGATGATTAAATTAATGCCATTGAAAGAAATGATACTTGAAACTATCCGATCTTCCAAAGGGACAAAAAATCATTGGTGTAAAGTGGGTCTTTAAAACAAAATTGAAAGAAAATGGTGATGTTGACAAATACAAAGCACGTTTGGTAGCCAAGGGATACAAACGGCAATATGGGATCGACTATACATAAGTTTTTTCTCTAATTGCGAGACATGACACGATTAGATTGGTGGTTGCATTGGCGGCACAAAATTCTTGGCCTATTTTCCAACTAGATGTCAAATCGGCATTCTTGAATGAGTACTTGGAGGAACAGGTATTTGTCGAGCAACCCTCTAGTTATGTCAAGATTGGAAATGAGCATAAAGTTTATAGATGAAGAAAGCTCTTTATGGGCTAAAACAAGCCTCTCGAGTTTGGTATAGTCGTATTGAAACTTATTTTCTTAAAGTTGTTTTTTCAAAATGTCCTTATGAACATACACATTTTGTCAAGATTGGAGATGAAGGGAAAATGCTCGTTGTCTGCTTGTATGTTGACGATCTTATATTTACTGGAAGTTGTGATGGCATGTTTGAAGAATTCAAGAAATCTATGATCAATGCGTTTGAAATGTTTGATCTTGGTATGATGAATTACTTCCTTGGCATAGAAGTGGTACAATTAGATGATGGGATCTTTATTTCTCAAAAAAATTATGTGGGAGAAATTTTGGATAGGTTTCAAATGAAGGATTGTAATCCTGTAAACACTTCAGTTAAGTTTGACTTAAAGCTATTCAAAAATCATGAAGGGAGGAAGGTTGACAGCACAATTTATAAACAAATTGTGAGTAGTTTGATGTATCTAACTGTAACAAGACCAGACATAAGGTATTCTATGAGTTTAATCAGTAAATATATGGAGAATCCTACAAAAATGCATTTGTTAGATGCCAAGAGAATCCTTCGTTACTTGCAAAGAACTAGAGACTTTGGGCTATTTTACAAGAAGGGTGAAAAGTCTAATTTGTTGGGATTTACCGATAGTGATTATGCAAGAGATTAAGATGATAGGAGGAGCACTTTGGGTTATGCTTTTATGTTTGGGACAGGTGTTATTTCGTGGTCATCCAAAAAGTAACCAATTGTCACATTGTCAAGTACAAAAGCTGAATTTGTTGTTGCAACAATTAGTGCTTGTCAAGCTATTTGGCTAAGGAGAATTCTGGAGGAGCTGCAATTCAAATAACCAGGAGCTGCTAAAATTTTTTGTGACAACAACTCAGCAATCAAACTCTCTAAGAATCCTGTGCTATATGGAAGAAGCAAGCACATTGACGTGAAGTTTTATTTCTTGAAAGATCTTAGCAATGATGGAACAATTGATCTAATCTACTGTAGGAGTGAAGATTAAGTTGCTAATATATTCACCAAGGCCCTTAAGATGGAGTCATTTGTGAAGCTTAGCAGGTTACTAGGTGTTTGCATGTTGAAAACAGTCAAGGTTTTAGCAAACATCAGTCTAAGGGAGGGATTGTTAAAATAATAATTATTTCTTTTTGCATGTTTTGCTAATTTGGTTTTTCAATTATTGAAGTTAGTGGAGTCAGTTGTCCTAGTTTTTAGGTGTTAGTAGAGTAAATGCTTTAGGCAAAACATGGGTAGTTATGAGTTCTTTTTTAGTGGTGTTTTTTTTACGTTATGTATTTGTCTTTTGTAAAAAACTTCGTTGTTCTGTACGAAAGATAAAGTTTCAGCCTCATCTTTGCTCCCTTTAGCAATTTAACACGGTACCCTTAAACAGTAATGAGGTGTCTTGATAGTTTTGTACAAGCTTGTCTTTTGAACTCTCTTTTGAGCTCTCCTCTTTCGGTTTAGATTTAGGCTCCATTCATTTCGCGGAAAATAATTTTCAGGAAAACGTTTTCCGAATTTTTAGGCGTTTGTTTCATGGAAAGGAAAAATGTTTTCTATTCCTCTAAATTAGGGAAAATGTTATCCACTTCATTTTCCTCACTTGATGCCTTTTTTTTTTTTTTTTTCAAACCTCTACAAATCTTCAATTCTTCCTCCCATTTCTTCTTTTTTTTTATTTGAATTATTTTTAATTTCATTTTTTTCCTTTCTTTGTTTCCCATCTTCTTTTTTTTTGGTTAGTCGTCGGCTGTTGCTAGGCGAATCTCGAGCTCCTTGATCTCAAGCTCGCACTCTGCACTCTTGTTTATCCTTTTTTTTTTTTTCTATTTACTCTATCCTATAGTTGTACATTGCTCAAGCAAAGGGCTCTACATGCTTTGATTATTTTTTCTTTAATTTATTAGAACACAAAAGACACATGGGAGAACACTTTACCAAAAAAAAAAAAAGACACATGGGAGAACATGCCACTCAATTGGAAGATTCTCATTAGGGTTGTACATGCTTTGCTTAAAATCCATACGAACATTTTTTAGAGTAAATGAGCATTTGACGATAATGAGGGAACAAATATATGGAGCAAGTTTGTCTAGATTTATAAACAAGTTCATATTTGATGAATTTATAGGTCGATAAGTGATATATGCCTAAGTGATGAAATCTTAGAAAATATTTTTCTTATCGAATACCGAAAAATATTTTTCGAAACATTTTCAAGTTTTAGCTGAACATTGGAAAATATTGTTATTTTCTTGAAAAATGATTTTTAGGAAAATATTTTTCGAAAATGTCCTATTTTCCGCAAAACGAACATGGCGTTAATTAAAGTTTTTGGAGTTTTACTTTCTCAAACTAGATCTAAATATAAATTTGGGAGCTCCTTATAAGTATTTATTGTGTTTTTTCAATATTTTGATATTGGTGTATTTACACGAATAGGGTGATGGGGGATGTTAAACTTCCGTTGCAAATGAAGTGGGAGATCCGGATGCCTAACTCATCTTTGATTTTGTTAACCGACGGTTGATCATCGCGTCAAATCTGTTCTGGCGTTTCTAGCCATAAATTTTGCTTGATTGGTTGTTTTCCGACTTTCGATTTGTTCTGTCGTTTTTGGATCTACGGAGTAATATTTTGACATATGGATGACAATCCCAGAATCTTTCGGAAGCGTGCCGGTAAAATTTCCCGTGGCGATTCACCGTTCGATTTCGGATAATTCCACACGTGTCGACGCAGCCCCACGGGCGCGGCGTGGACCCCACCATCGCTCCCCCACCTCTCTCTCTCTCTCCCCAATTATCACATCGAATTCAAATTCGAGGTCTCTCTCTCTCTCTCTCTCTCTCTTCTGCCCTCTGAAAACCCTACGAATCGGCTCCCATCTGTCGATCCGATTCCTCCAGCTTCCCCCTAATCGCCCCGGCCCGCCCCGACCCGGAAGCCGATCCCGCGCCGGAATCGACCCGCCTCCGACGAGCCGGAATCCGGCGACGCGACGTGCCCTGCCGATCGCGCGAACGAGCATGCTCTCTCTCGGGCCGCGGACGCGACCGGGAGCTCAATTCGGCTCCGCGACTCGCTGATCTTTCGCCCCCGATTCTTCCTTCCCACCGATCGGGCCCCGCGAATTCAGGAATTCCGGCCCGGCAACGCGCCGCCCGACGGCCATGCACGCGGCGGCGGGCTCCGCGCCGGTGCAGCGGCGGGGGAACGCCCTGATGGACGCCGTGGACGCGACCCCGCTCCTCACGCACTCTGTCGCCGACCACCTCCTCCGCAGCCGGCGGCTCATCCGCCGCCCCGTGCTGCCCCTCCGCGGCGCGGCGGCGCGGCTCCTGCGCCGGGCCAGCGGCCGCCGCATGATGCTCCGGGAGCCCTCGATGCAGGTCCGCGAGAACGCCGCGGAGCAGCTCGAGACGCGCCAGAGCGACTGGGCCTACTCGAAGCCCATCGTGGCCCTCGACATCCTCTGGAACCTGGCGTTCGTCGGCGTCGCGCTCGCCGTCGTCGCGCTGAGCCCAAACGAGAGGCCCGAGGTGCCTCTGCGGCTGTGGATCGTCGTGTACGCCCTGCAGTGCCTCTTCCACGTGGCGTGCGTCGTCGCCGAGTACAAGCGACGGCGGACGGAGGTGGAGCACGTGGGATTGGGCGGGAGCGGCGCCTGGGGCGCCGGCGATTTGAATGCTTACCTGAGCCCGGCTACGGGGTCCGGGAGTGATGGCGGCGAATCAGACGATTATGCGAATGATCAGAGTAGAGACGATGAAGAAACCAGGTATTTGCCAATCGCCCATCTTGACATTGTAACTTGTGCCACTTGTTTCTTTCCGCCTGTTAAGTTTGCATTGGTGACGAATGGAAGTTTTACTTTTGTTGATGGTTTTTTTTTTTCTTTTTTCCGGGAAATGACCTATTCTCTCAGAAAAAAATTTGTGTTTGCAAGGCCCGTGGCGCAATTGAGATATCAAGCTTGAAATTTGTTTGAGGGCAAGCTGCATTGTTTGCATTTCTGCACGGTGCCTAGTGTTTGCAATATCTGTCCAAATGCATTTATTCATAGTTGCAGTTGATTCTTTTTCTGCCACTACAAGTTCATTTGAAATGAGAGTCTAGTTTTAAGGCATTTCCTACATGGCAGTGGTGCTCTGTCATTGACAAAAGAAGGATGGGGGATAATGTGTCAGTCACTCTTCACCGTTTTGCTGCGCATTGCAAGTTAGGTGACCCTGTAATCTATCTGAATCTCATGGCATGTTCCTCATGATGGTTTCTTGACAGCATGTCAAAGCATTTCGAGTCTGCAAATACGATGTTTTCATTCATCTGGTGGATAATTGGGTTTTACTGGGTAACTGCTGGTGGCCAAGACCTGATACGCGATTCACCTCAGCTCTACTGGTTTGAATTCGGACCATAACCAAGATTACTTTCTCTTTTATTCTAGCCTTTATTTCCACAATGAATTTTTCTCATCTTTGAGTGCTTTTGATTGTTACTGTTTGCAGGCTCTGTATATCATTTCTGGCCTTTGATGTGGTTTTCGTTGTCATCTGCATTGCCATCGCGTGCCTGATTGGTATTGCAATATGCTGCTGTCTCCCATGTATAATTGCAATCTTGTATGCTGTGGCAGATCAGGTAAAAGAATTTGCAAATATCATCTATCATTTAGGTCGATTAACTTATCAAAACTCAAGTGGCATTAGCCTCTTCTTGATTCTCCAACCTAGGATTCCTATTCCTTATCTTCTTTTTGGTTGGGTGATACACCTCATACACCACATTGCCTGTACCACTGCCTTTTAAAGAAGAAAAAGTAGTCATAAAAGACAAGGATTTCGGGCCCTAATAAGAATAAGTGAAAACACTCGACGAAGTTTCACGTGTTTTCTGGCCTGTCATTTGTATATGATTACTATTTGCGGATTCTTTAGTGTTAGCTCTAACTAAACCAGAAGTTTGTGCTTTGTTTTTAGAAGTTCCTGTAGCACAGCTTAAGATGATTTGCATCTCCTCTCTCTCTCTCTCTCTCTCTCTCTCTATATATATATATATATATATATATATATGCTTCCTTTCTTTAGAACAAAAGCTTACATAGAATGAAGGGGTAGCTTGCAGCGATGGTTTTTCAGTAGTTCACATACTCATACTTTGCTTTTTAAATTGTTTCATAATAACAGGAAGGAGCAACACAGGAGGAGATCAATCAATTGCCTAGGTACAAGTTCCACTGGGTAGGTGATTATGACAAAACTAATGAGGAGACTCAGCCATCATCTGGAGGGATAATGATGGAATGTGACGGTGGCACAACTATTGAACGTGCTCTATCGCAGGAGGATGCTGTAAGACTTTGTTTTGGTCTCATTAATTTGGCTATTTGTCATCTCTTTGTGATTGCCGTTATTGAGGGATTATTCTTCTCATCTAGTGGTTACTTTGTCATCAAATTTAGAGTAGGTGGTATGCAAAATGAACTACCTGAATCGGGAACCATCCGGATGGGACCAAACTGGTTAGTTTGGTCTGGTTCTCGGGAGTGTTGATCCTGTTCCTAGTTCCCAGTTCTTAAAAGTGGAACTGGGAAGCCAATGTTTGGGTGGTCCAGTTCCCGGTTCCAAGGGGGAATCATAAATATATGATTAATAATATATATGAAATAAATATTATCTCGTCCACTGGCATCACAAGCTGCAGCACAATGACGCTTCACTTATTTTCTCTTCTGTCAATATCTTATGATTTGTCATTTTCTCTTGTTGTGCACGGACACTTTAGTGGAAGGAAAAAAAAAAAAAAAAAAGTGGCTGGTGTCACTGGACTGGACTGATCTGGTTCCTGGTCCTAGGACCAACCAGTCTGGTCCCTGGTTCCCAAAATTGGGAACCGGACCGGAAACTGATCACCCCTAATTCAGAGGGTTTGCTTCCATGCATTGAAAACCTCCTAGGTCAATCATTAGAGGTCATTTGTTGCATTTTTCTTTCTATAGCTCTTGATTCTACGACATATTATTGTATATTATAACACAAGCTCATTGAAAGCTGCACTCAGTGGCTTCTCCTCCCCTCCCCTACACTTAGGCTTAGCATATCCAATAACTCCTTCAAAAAGAGCTTGGCTTGTCGCTTTTCCTCTTTAATCATCTTACGTGAGTTGGGTCTTTGTTTTTTGTTTCCGAATCTCTTATGCCTTTAAAGATTGAAGCAAATTGCAACTCGGTGAAAAAAAAGTGTCTAATTCTCCCTATTAATGGTTGCTGATGTTTTGTTGAAGGAATGCTGCATCTGCCTTTCTGCTTACGAAGATGGATCGGAGTTGAGAGAACTTCCCTGCCGTCACCACTTTCATTGCAGTTGCATCGACAAGTGGCTGTACATTAATGCCATTTGCCCCCTCTGCAAGTTCAACATTTTGAAGTCTCAGAACCAGAGCGGAAGTGAAGAAGTTGTATGAAGAATTTTAGGGTTTCGTAAGGGATTAATGGTCAGAGATCTAGTATTTTGGGGATATGCTTAAACTAGGCACTTTGGCACCTAGGAGAGCTTTCCTGTTGCTCCTGCTCTAGGTCATCCAATTCTTCACGAGGTACTAAGCTACTTTGGCTGTTTTAGCATCTAGGAGGTCTCCTGTTGGTCATGCTGTTCATATATATATAATGTCTTGGGCAGTTTATGATGAGCCCTGCCCAGTGTAAATTGTAAGGATCATCTCAATCTTATCTGTTTGCCAACTTTGAGTATCCTTCGAAATTGGTGGCGAAAAGTCCAGCCAAAAATGTCTACCGTTCTCGCATTCTCAATTCAAAAACCTGAAATTTCAGTTGCTCATGAGGCATCGATGATTTGAGGGTTAGGATATGAACTCTGCTGGGCTAGTGTGCTGAGCGTAATGGTCAGGTTTTCTTTGGTACTTTTCATGGGATGCGACTCTCAAAGCAAAACTAGGCACTTTGGCTCCTAAGAGAGCTTTCCTGTTGCTCCTGCTGTAGGTCATGCAATTCTTAACGAGCCACTTTCGCTGTGTTAGCCTCTGGGAGGTCTCCCATTGGTCATGCTGTTCATGTATATAAAGGCTTGGGCAGTTTATGATGAACCCTGCCCAGTGTAAATTGTAAGGATCATCTCAATCTTATCTATGTGCCAACTTTGAGTATCCTTCGGAATTTTGTGGCGAAAAGTTGGCCAAAAATCTCTACCGTTCTCGCATTCTCAGTTCAGAACCTGAAAATTCAGTTACTCGCGATGTGCCGCATATCGATGATTCGAGGGTGAGGATATGAACTACGTTGGGGGTAGCAGACCGAGTGTAATGGTCAGTTTTTCTTAGGTCATGGTGGGTCGGTACGTTTGACCGGATGCGGATCTCAAGGAAAAAAGAAAGGGGCAGCAAAATGAGAGAGCTCAGAAGCGCTTACATATCATCTGAAGGATCAGACAACTGTGACTGAATCTAGTGTCACGGAAGCACAATCATCATCACTGCTCTGCTGCACCAGCCGGGAATCGAACCCGGGTCTGTACCGTGGCAGGGTACTATTCTACCACTAGACCACTGGTGCACCGTTGGGGTTCGTTTCTCAAGAGAATTTTTATATAGTATATAAAGAATGGAATTAAAACCTCCGCTCTCGGCCTCGAGCCTCTCTACCCGTCTCTGTTCGGAGAAGTTAGCTGAATTGCCCATTCACACGTGTGGCTCACCTACTACTTTCCATCCGGGTCCCCTTTTGTCTCGAGTCTTTTTCATTTCCATAATAGAGCACGAAATGAATTCGAGGACCCGACTGGCCCCCGGGACTAGTGCTTGAAGATGTCGAGTCAGAAGAAACTGCCAAGGAATTAGGTTCCCTCATACAAAGCGAGAGCCTTGAGTTTGCACAACGTTGAGCGAGCATCCAACACCAATTAGAAGGCGGCGGTGTGGATCGACAATGTAAGTCCGGAGACTTGGTTACTCAGCGATTGAGTCGGTGGCAATGGTCGGATCTTCCACTTCGACCCATCCCTTTCTCACCATTGATGATGTTTGATGTTCTTGTCGTTAACATAATGTGTGTGTGTGTGCACGTGTTTTTTTTTTTATTTTATTTTATTTCTTTTTGGTGGTTGTTGGTCAGAACCAAGGTAATGTTTCGATGGGGGTATTTGGGAGAAAATGAATTGATGATTCCTTTTTCCATTCTAAGCAGCAGCCAATGCGGAATGAAGTCGTTTTCATCTGGTTGCCGCGGACGACTAGTCAATTCTCCTTGCTGGTGCCGCCGGCGCATATTCTATTTCTCTATTATATTATTATCATCATCATCATTATTTCTTTTTCTTTAAAACTTTTTGGGGTGCTTTTGTTTGATAAGCGCATGTCCCCTTTTTCTCTCTCCACAATTGATGTTCGTCCGAAATATCTCTGGTCTGTAGCTGCGAGGCCCGCTTGAGGCTGTGCTCCTCGTTTTATACCCGCCTTTCCTTTTTCTTAGTTTTATCTGAATAAATGAAGGTGCACGTCGAATCACGAAAAAAAAAAAAATGTTACATTCCGATAGAAATCATAGATTAACGGGAGTCGCCTTAATTTATTATTTTAATTGCTAAATCGTGGCGCAGGCAATTCTTGGGGGGCCGAAAATGGGGAGCATCGTATTCTCTCGAGAAGCCTGGGAAAAGCCTAACCACAGAAGATCGGATGAACGAGACTGCACCGGACGAGGGAAAAATTCCAAATAAAGAAGGGGGAATAAAAGGAAAGGAACTGGGAAGTTGCTTAGAAACCCGCGGGATAGAATCGAACCAGTTCACAATATTCTCAATTATTACTCTCCTCCCAGCGATTCGATCTCGGATTTCGATTAGCTAGGCTTGCCTTTTCCTTAGGCATATTGTCGCGTAAAACCTATGGTCGAAGAGAGAGAGAGGCAAAGCTAAACAATGAAATAATTGGGACGCAGCATCGACGCGCGCTTTGTGAAATATGATAATGGTTTTGTTTGATCCCCGGAAAAGGAAAGTCGTCCTAAGCCAGCCTGGGAACTCTCTCTCTCTCTCTCTCCTGCTAATTTTTAAGTGCGATTAGATTGATTGGGCAGAACGAGTCCGGGTGATGTTTGCTTGGATCGATGGAATCGCGGCGACCGCTAAAGAATCGGGCACCCCTAGAAGAGCCTGGAGATATATATCGAAATTGCGTCATTCTAGCGAAAAAGGAAGGAAAAAAAAGGAGAATCGATGCTACATTATAGGTTCACTAGGTATTCATTGGCGAGGGGTGGAGGGCCCGAGAAGGGACTCGAGTTCGGAAGCTTTAGAGTTAGATCTGCTCATGCGCCTCACGCCTTATTACCCCTGATTGAAGCTCAAATTGCAAATGGACTCGATATTCTAAAGGCTCGATTTTATCTATCCTTAAAAGCCGTGCGATTTTCGCTTGAAGGCAAGCTCGAGCAACATAAGCTAGCCTGCCTTTGAGAGGGGAGATCATCCACTTAGGTCATGTCTGTTTCGGGTCAAAGCTTATGATAAAAGAAAACATTCTTCAAAAAATATTTTCCTCCTTCCACATTCAAGAATTCATTTCTTGAACTTTAAGCACGCATATTTCCATCGATTGTAAATAGTTTTTCTATCGATCGATCATGTCTAGCAAATCCAACGTGTGAAAATCCAAAAAATTAATAAGATACTCTCGAAATCTCCATGTTTGATTTTACAAACTTCCTAATTCATGATCGAGTTTAGTTTTTGCTTAGAAATGATTTTATTTTATTTTATTTTGTTTCCTAGACAAATTTTGATTATTTGAAGGGTTTTGGTAACTGTTCAAAATTTATATTCTCGGAATAGAAATACGTTTGGTAAGACCTTAAGGTTGTGTTTGCCAGTCTGGATAAAATTTAGGGTGTGATAAATTTATCTCATCCTCCGTTTGGTGCTTATTTAAGATAGGATAAAGTTAGATATAAAGGGTATATAGACAAGATAAGATTTTTCCCATGGAGAGGTCGAATAAAAGTAGATAGGATTTGTAACTATTTCTCTTTAATAATAAAATTATTATATTAACAAAATTAAAATTATATTTCAATATATAAATAATATATGAATTATAATATAATAAATTCAAAATAAAAAATAGCAATTTAGTTATTTTAATTTAATGTTATTTTTATTTTTATAAATATTTATCACATATTCTAGGTGTTTTAGTATTTTAGGTATATTAGTACAATTTACTATTTAATAAAACTTTATTAGAGAATGATGGAAGGAGAAGAAAGAAATAACAAAGAAATTAATTAAAAAAGAGAGGAAAATAAATAAAATAGCAAATAAAAATAAAATGGGCAAAAGTGTCATGAAATTTTTTTACCATATCCATTTGTAAAATCTTTTGTTCATTTTTATTAATATGTTTTTTACACCAAATAATACACATGATAGAAATTATGATCGCAATTATCAAATAGTGGATAGGATATAGTAAATTATATGAATTTCATATCTTATCACATTCAGCTCTATCCTGATTATAAATTTAGACGACTAAACGAACCTAAATTCTTTTGCGATTTAAAATTTCATTTAATTTTTTCATAATTTTATTATATTTTGCTTTTTTCTTTTGTTGTTTCCTTTTATTCTTCTCCTTCTTCCTCTTTGGCCAATTGTTGACTCGATTGCCCTGGTAATTGACCAAACAAGGGTCAGCAACCTTGTTCGAGTGTTGTCGGTTGAGCCTCCCTAGTGGCGACACCCTCGCCACCAAGCCTTGTTGGTGGTTGGGTGAGCTTGACCTTTCTCGATCATTAGGGAGGCTAGGCTGGCGATGCTTCGACGAGATCACTAGACTAATGGCCAAGCTGGTGGCCGACCAAGGTGGAAGGAAAAAAAAAAAAAAAGAAAAGAAAAGGAAAAAAAGAAAAGAAAGGAGGAAAAAAAAGGAAAATTGACTTGATTTTGGAGTTAATTTCGAGAATAAATAAATAATTATTTCTACTTCTTGATTCTATTTCAAATCTATTTTTTATTCTTAGAAATAAAAATGTTATCAAACGGATTTCTGTTTTTTATTTTTATTTGTAAGAACAAAAAAAGAGAATTAGACACTGCTTCGTTAGTTAACAAACTAATCTTTTTTAAAAATGCTATAATTCAATTCACCCAACGCAATTGATCCCACATCATGGTCCATCACGGACAGGAAATCCATGTTCTTATCACTCTCCAAAAGCAAGGAACATCGCACGAATGAGAATTCCACCTTTTTCCTATTTCGAGATCCATGGCAATCGCAAGCGACAAGTCTTGAATAAGTCAGTAAAAAATTCCCCTTTTCTTTGACTTAATAGTGCCTACCTAGCTACCCCAAAAGGGGGTTGTTAGATTTGAGGGGGTCGGGACCTGCTCGAGTTAGGTTAGGCTTTTTCCCCTTGATTTTAATAATGGTCTACTCGTCTCGTCCAAGCCAATTGTTCATTCGACTCGCGTTGAAATTTTACATGGTCGACTTTCACGTCGACTTTCAATGCGAGTGCCAAATTTTTACATGGTCGACTTTGAATGCAAGCGTCCCCAACTTCGGCTACTCTTTTTAACTTGTAAAATTATTAAAAAACGAAGAAAAGACGTGCACGGCGTGATATGGTCCGACTTAAAAAAAACTATGCAATTTTAAATGAACTCCACATCACTAATTAGATGAATGTGTGATTTATTATATAAATAGTTTAATTTTCCTCCGGAAAGTAAATTGGGCTTGGAAATATTTGAATCAACGATATACAGTTCTGATACCACGTGAGATTTTTATAAAATCATGGTCAATTATTTTAAAAAAAAATATAATTTATTATTTAAATATTCTAATACTCTCGGTGCAGCATGCATTGGATGAAAAATTAATGGTGTCCACCTTCCTTGCACAAGGGATCGTCAAGGGCATCCACCTCGAAATAACTGAAATGCTTTGAGCATCTAGGGAACTTATGCTCGCTTAGGTGGAGCGGGCAGATGAATTTAGCATCTTGGATGCGATCCAAAGCCGCAAAGGAATTTCTTTCGGATATCAATGGAAGGATATTAATAAGATCTAATGTCACCAGCACTTACATGACCTCCTTTTTCAACCCCATCGATTGACAATCACAACCCATCAATCTAGACAAAAGTTGCCACTGCGCGGTCGATGCGCGTTGGTCTAGATTGCCATACTTTACACTCTGTAATCCGCACAGGTGGGCTATATAATAACGCCTTTAATTTTGATTCATCCAAATGCCTTGGAAAACATATTTTTATCTAGAAAAAAAAAATTACTAAAGAGCTCAAACTATGAACATTATGAAACATTTACCATGAATTTTGTTTTTGCGACATCAAAAATACCAAACTGTGCCCAGTGCGATGTGTTTATGCTAAATTTTTTCTTGTGATTTAAAAAATCTTAAACGTGTATCTATATAACATATTTACCTTAATTTAAGCTTTTATTAGATGATATTTCAACAAAACAACGTTATTTTCGTTTTACTTAAGTCACGTAGGTGTTATGTCAATACCGTTTACTTTTTTACGTCTATATTAGTATATTTTCAATGATTTTTATTCACATAATTTTTTTTTAGGTGATCCAGAGAACCCCATAAGCCAGCAGCCCGACTAATAATCCTAGGGACGATACGTGGAAATCATTACCATGTACCACCGGGCAAGTCACTAAATAACACGCTGGGGATTCGAATTTCTCTCATTCGTGAAAGGAAAAGAGTTCGAAACCAGCGACTTCACCGCGACGGGTGGCTTATTTACAGAATTTTGACGAATGATAAATATTGCAAATAAATATATATTTAAGATTTTTGACATCGTAAAAAAATTTAAACTAAATTTAAACTAAATATATCATGCTGGACAAGACTTAAAATTTTAGTGGCTTTCGCCCCTCCTTTTTAACGTGTCTATTTATCATGTCGTGCTTTAGTGCATGGATTTCTCGTCAGCGCCGGCCTCTTTAAGCCACGAAATTCTCCCCATATTGCGACGGGTCAAGCAAGGGAATTATACCGACGCAGAAAAGCAAGTGTACTCTTTTGCCCCAAAATAAATTCAGGGAAAAGGAATTCCACGGGAAAGCCTATTAGATATCCGGCAACTTCCACTACACGTGGCGCATCGAACGGCTGAGGACCGAAACCATCTTCGGATTGGGCAAATGCCCCGCCCAATCACCTTCGTCCCCCCGCCTTCCCACGAGCCCGAACTGTCCACGCGGCGGCTCGCCGCTCGCTCGCAGGACTGTCGTCCTCCCGCAGCGCAGAATTTCCCCTTTCGTGCTCCCCCGCTGCCCGAACCTCAGCTCGGGCAGACTCCGCTCGCCATCCGCGTCCCACTTTTCCACATTCTTTTTCTTTTTATTTTTATAAAAACCAAAGCTTTAGGATTTTTTTTTTAATGATTTGGGAACCACCGTATAGCCAGTAACTGGCGACGTAAACTCAGAATAACGCTAACGTAGGGACTCATCTCTCACGGTACCGTACTTAAGTGCGCAAATGCAACTTAGGTGTTCATTTAACATTAATCAAATAAAGCTCGTGATTTTTCAAAATCCCATCAACAGAATACATTGTGATTCACAGGCAAATTTATTACAAGTTCAATTTTGAGATCAGACCCCACCAAGCTCATTGCACGATGCATTTATTTCACAAGAAATGAAAAATTTAGAGAATATTATCTTAAAATTTATCATTTTTATCACTTAAAATAATTAATCAATAAAATATATTTTAAATATTAACAAATGCATCCATAAATATTGAAAATATTTTGCGTTGATTAATTTTTTAAGTAATATAAGTCATTGAAAACGTATATTTAATTATTCAATTTTTTTTCTCGAAGTAAACGCGCCCTTGCTTCCGAGCATTCTCTATCCTGCCCGTGGAAATTCGGCCAACGTTCCAGTCCTTCGACAGCTTAAACAGTTTCACACTTCAGGAGGAAGACCTCGCCTCCCCCGCCCCCCAAAAAAAAAAAAAAAAAAAAAAAACTCCAAGAAATCGGAAAAAATATAATTAAAAAAATCACCGGGATTTTTTATCGGACTATATAAGGAACTCCGACCAGACGAAGCAGATGAGACTCCCCGTCAGTGTGTCTCAGTTCCAGTTTCCGGCGTCGATCTCCGTCGTCTCGCTCGCGTAGCAGCTGCTGCAGTCTCTCCCTCTCTCTCTACAGGCCATGGCGAACTAGCGGAATCGGAGCTTCGCTCTCCCGTTCCCAGTCGCCGTCCGTCGCTGTCGCCGCCGCCGCCGCCGTTTTGGATCTCCGCTCCCGGTTGCGCTTTCCGGCGATCGGGACTCCGTGCTTTCTTTTGAGGCAGGAGGGATGTGGAACTTCGCGCGGATTGCGGCGTCGAGCCTGCGCGGATCGAGGCGGCTCTCCACTACCATACCTGGCCCGTGCATCGTGCACAAGCGCGGCGCTGACATCCTCCACGATCCGTGGTTCAACAAGGTCAGTATCTCCGGATTCGGTTCGCGGTCGTTTGCTTGTTTGTTTGTGATCTCGCTGTGTTTCGTCGCACTTTGAATGAGCGCGCGATTGAGGCTGTCGGGAGGAGTCGGCTTCGGTGTAGTACTGTAGTGTCGGCGGAAGAAGTTCTCCGAGCGACTCGTCGTGTTCATCGCTGGTTGGACTGTTTAAAGTTTCATCATTCTAGTGAGGAGGTTGTTATGTGTGCTCTGGCATACGTACGTGACTACAGAGCACATTCCGGACTAATCATTTCTTGCGGGTTGCTGAGTTTAATGGATGTTGATTTCGATTAGGATTGTCTTGGGTTCAGTCTTGAAGCATTATGAGCACTTTTGCGAGTCTTCCTGCATTCCGCGGATGTAAAGATGGGAACGATTAGCTGACTGCGTCAATTTTTTTACCATGCTGCTTCGCATTTTTCTACGAGCAGGATACTGGCTTCCCTTACACCGAGAGAGATCGACTTGGACTCCGTGGCCTGCTTCCGCCTCGTGTGATATCCTTTGAACAGCAATATGATCGATTCAGTAAGCCTGCTTTTCCACTTTCCAGAGTTAATTACTATGTCATGTGCATCAAGTGGGAGGTACTCATTTGGGAAATCGAATTCGTTTAAAGATCTTCTAAATAAAAGGGCATGATAGTTGTGAGTTTGATTAAACTGGAGATAAAGATACCGAAAAGAAACTTGTGGCTGCTGTAGAACAAGATTGTGAAGCCTGAGGGCCAATGAAGCATATTTTTAGTTTGTGATTTATCGGCATTTAAGTTTTTCTGAAATAAAATGTGGACCATTATGAGATCACAACAGTCCTGCTATTTGTCGCCAATTATTTTCCCATATGATTCTCATTTTCTAGTACCATCACCTCTTTCTGGGATGGTACCTATTTTGATATAAAACGATGGTTAATCATGCTTGTGGTATTGGGAATAGTGATGGGAATGGAATCTTTCTTCGATGTCTAACTGCCCCTACAAAAATCATCTTGCACTGCCCTATTTCTTGTCCTTTTAAATATAATTGTTCCTCTCTTAATAAAGGGTAACAGAGCATTTCATTTGGCACTACGAAAGAGGGCGACTTGCCAATAGTTACCTATGTTAACATTTTTCGACCTTTTAATTTAAGAAAATTTCTATGAATGTGGGGTTCTTTATAAGATGCTAAAAGAATTTGGATGGCTGCATGCGTAATGTTACAGTGTATGCAAGGATGAAAGGTAATTAAAAAAAAAAAAAAAGAAAAAAAAGAAAAAAAAGAAAAAAAAGAAGAAGGTGGAGCCGCTTTTATCAAGAGACTTCCAATTGGTAATCGCATTTGCTGTCTCGCTGCACTTTTCAGCAGGGTAGAGCCTTGTTTTTACTTTTTTTTTTCCCTAACATAAAGTGTGCATCGTTTCAGTTACCGTTCTTCCAGTTCACTTCATTAGGAATTAAAATTTTGTTAATTGCTCTTGATTTCTAATTTGAATTTCTTTTTCAGAGAGTTGCTCTAACCTTGAAAAATTTGTTCCGAAGCTCATTGAGTTTGCTGATATAATTAGTAGCAAATTTTGATTGACAGATGCTGCTTCATTTTGTAGTGCAATCATATCGGTCATTAGAGAGAAACACTCGTAATGAACCGGAGGGTGTTTCGTCATTGTCAAAGTGGAGGATACTAAATAGGCTGCATGACAGGAATGAGACACTATACTACCGAGTGAGTGGCAGCAATCTGTCTTGAGTGGCCAGAAAATAAATCTGTTCTAGTCCTTATCTGAGAAAGCTGTTTTTCTTTTGTCCAGGTTCTAATTGATAACATTAAAGATTTTGCCCCAATAATCTATACCCCCACTGTAGGGCTAGTCTGTCAAAATTATTCAGGTTTATTTAGACGTCCTCGTGGAATGTACTTCAGCGCAAAGGATAAAGGAGAAATGATGTCCATGATCTATAACTGGCCTGCCCAAAAGGTATAATTTCACTCTCTTAGACAACTACATTATCATGTATCTTGTTACCTTTGGCTCTCTTTGTGTCCAATCTTACAGTGAATGCTGATCTTTATTTATATCTCTTGATATACCTCTAAACCGAAACAGTTATGCTTTGCTTCTCGTAAGTGACACAAAAGGTAGTCCAAATTTTGCATGGGGTTTTGAATTTGAATCTATGTGGAGTTTCTCACTCATTGACGTGCTAAATCTATCTTAATTCCAACAGTCACTAAAAATGGATGTATCCTCTCTTTTGCCAAAAATATCGTGGAACTATTATTCAAAAGATTTGCATGGTCGTGGCATTGTTTTGGAAGGTCATCATGGAATCCTTTCCAATTTATGGTGGATATTCCTTCTTATCTCCATAAGGTTTCAGTCTGATAAACCGGTGAAAATATCTTAGTTATGGGTAACGTGTACCAATAAAAATCATATTTGGTGTGTATGGTGCGAATCGGTAAAAGTTCAAATGACACAGATGTTTATCATGGTATTGCGTGTTGGTTCTTTAGGTGCATTTGTTGATACTTAAAAAGTTCAAGTTTGTCCATCATGCTGCTTCCTTTTGTCTCCTCACTGCAGTTTTAATGTCTTTAATGCCTGCTCTCCCAACAATTGCAGGTAGACATGATAGTTCTCACGGATGGTAGTCGGATTCTTGGGCTTGGTGACCTTGGAGTTCAGGGGATTGGAATACCAATTGGAAAGCTGGATATGTATGTTGCAGCTGCTGGTTTTAACCCACAGCGAGTATGACTACCCTCTACTTTTTCACTGTCCTTTGTTGCCAACCCATCCCACGTCCCCGGACTTTAAAAAGGAAAAAGAACTTTATGCATTCTAGTTCATTGTTGAGCACGCCTAATTAGATATATTTTCCCCCAAAAGTATTCCTCATTTGTAATCTAAATGTAAACGCCTTCCCACTCCGCCCTGGGGTGTCTGGGGAGCATAGTCAATTTTTTGTTCTCCTCCTTTACATGCCAATGTGCATGCTGGCACATGCATGCAGACACTAACTCCACTGCAGACTCGCATTGTGATTGGCAATTTAACATTCATCAAGGGACCTGCATGGGAGTTGTTGAATGAGTGATATGCATATTATGTTAAAACCTTTGGAAGATGATACTTTTGTGTAATATGGACATGATAGGACTCTTGGCACGTAAATTTGTAATGGAAACTTTATACTGATCAGAAAGAATTTTGTTCATGTCCATCCTTGGCAGGTACTCCCCGTCATGCTTGATGTTGGTACCAATAATCAGAAACTACTTGAAGATCGGCTTTGTGAGTAACAATTGCATTCATTTTCTGCTTATAAATCATAATTTGTGCTCTCAAAACTTAATTCTCTCTCTCTCTCTCTCTCTCTCTCTCTCTCTGATGGAAAAATATTGCTGCTGTCAAAATAAACTCTCAACTCCTATGCCATGGTGAAGTTTTCTCAATCTTGTGAGGATCCTGTTCATAATTAATGGCTGGTCACAACAACTTATTAGGAACCTTCTTAGTTGATATTGTGCACCTGAAATTTTTCTGCTTCCATTAGCAAACATTGTAACGTAGTCTTGCAAAAGATTTTCTTTTCCCCAGTAAAAGTCTCACAAAGGTTTTCACAAACAGATTTAGGGCTTCGACAGCCCAGGTTGGAAGGGGAGGAGTATCTTGAAATTGTTGATGAGTTTATGGAAGCTGTATTCACACGTTGGCCAAAGGCAATTGTACAGGTCAGTTGTTGAAAAGTACCCTTTTCTGTCTTTTTTGATTGGACTATCTTACTAAAACTCTTGTTGAACTTTCATAGTTCGAAGATTTTCAATTTAAGTGGGCTTTTGAGACATTGCAGCGATATCGTACAAGGTTTTGCATGTTCAATGATGACATACAGGTGAGCACTTGTTTCTACATATTCGATTGTTGTATTAATTAAAAGAAAGGCTGTCGAGTATATGTCCTCAAATAAAAAGAAGGCCAACTTGCTCATGAGTGCTATCTGAGAAGAAGAAACCTTAGTAAAGAGAGATCAAACTCAAGGGCCTAGGCATGATGAGTAATCAATGAAGTGGAGCAAGGGCTAAGATCACCTTCCTGTACTGGTCCTGCCTCAGTTACTCCCTGACAACTTCTAAAACGTGCACTTAGTGGTTTAGCTAGAAAGGGAGTATGCTGAATATGTAAACTATCCTAAGGATCTTGTGTCTCACCTATGGACCATGGATTAATTTTATTGCTTCTGCTATATTTTTATCGTTCTTGCCTTGTTATGTCACAGGGAACAGCTGGTGTTGCACTTGCAGGATTGTTGGGAACAGTGAGGGCCCAAGGTCGGCCATTGGCAGATTTTGTTAAGCAGAAGATTGTTGTAGTGGGTGCTGGGAGGTCAGACTAGAGCCTACACAAATGGTTATCTATGAGTGAGCTACATGTTCTAATACTCTACTTGTGTTTTCCAATCTTATCATGTGTGCAATTTGGCTATCAGTGCGGGGCTTGGTGTTCTTAAGCAGGCTGTACAGGCTGTTTCAAGAATGGCAGGGAATAGTGAAGCAGCTGCAAATAGTCAATTTTATTTGCTCGACAAAGATGTATGATTTTGGGCTAACTATTTTCATTATAGCTCTCTTCTTGTGACTGCAATGATATTTCATATCCAAGTTGCCTGCATCAGCAAGTCCTCGAATTTGTTTGATATATACTGCAGGCAACCAACAAACTCATTTAATTGGAGTGTCGACATTCTTACTTGTACTTTGCTTCCTTTTGGTTCTTTCCCATAAAAGTATGCCCCCACATATCATTGACATGAGAAGCAAATGAGTCAATTATGAATTATAGCTTCTCACTTAAAATGCGGGATAGTATGCATTACCAGCCCCTCATCAGGTTTAATGGATGC
The DNA here is from genome assembly GCA_014182555.1 of Eucalyptus erythrocorys. NCBI lineage: Eukaryota > Viridiplantae > Streptophyta > Magnoliopsida > Myrtales > Myrtaceae > Eucalyptus > Eucalyptus erythrocorys. The sequence continues at coordinate 17,470,100 of CM024602.1, forward strand.
AGGGTCTTGTCACAATAGCAAGAAAGAATCTTGATCCTGCTGCTGCACCCTTTGCTAAAGACCCAGGAGATATTGATGGTCTTGTGGAGGGAGCCAACCTTCTCGAAGTGGTAGGCTCGATAGGACACTATTTTTTGGCTTCATGAGGCCCAAAATTGTCTTCTTGTCAACTCCAGATCAGTGAAGGGAGAACCTTATTGCTTGCATGCAGTCTTTAGTTTCTAGGAGATTTGTGATTGTTTATGTGTACCAGGATTTTAGTTGCTGAGAACTTTCTGTGCAGGTTAGAAAGGTCAGGCCCCATGTGCTCCTTGGTTTGTCTGGAGTTGGTGGTATCTTCAACGAGGAGGTATAGACTCGATAATGACTGGCATTCTCTTTGGTTTCTCATCTTTTTGGCTAAGATGTGGAAGACATTACTCATATTATGTCACATACGAATAGAAGTTTTGGCATTCCTCTTAACTGGTCAAGTTAGGGTCACTGTATAGGTTCTTTTTTCTTCTTCTTAGTTTATTTTATTTTGATGGGCAATGACTGTATATGTTAGTCTGCTGCATTTGACGGCAACGGTTTGAGTTTTAACTGTGGAGGCATCTGGCTTAACCATTTTGTGGTCCTTGTGCGTATCTCTAGCTATAAGTTAACTGATAAGATTTCTACTATATCTTCCTCCTCGCTTCTTGCTCTTTCCTTCCTTGATGGGTCCAGGTTTGACTCACTGTAAACTGTGCCCAGCTGTATCCTGAATCATCTTGTATGAATATAATCCGATATGAATCATTTGCGGCGTCTCTTATGCATTCATAGCACAATACTTTACTAAATTCTCGCATAAAAATGACTTGTGATAGGTTCTCAATACTTGGCTATTTCTACTTATCTGAGTTCTTGTACTGGATATCAGGTGTTTACTAGAGTATACTCTTTTTGCATACTGATCAGGTGCTTAAGGCTATGAGAGAATCCGATTCACCTAAACCTGCTATTTTTGCCATGTCCAATCCCACAAATAATGGTACCTGTTTGGATTGACTTCAAATTCCTTCTAAGAATATCTGTGTGCTGTCTTATTTGAGGTCCTTTTTCCTTTTACTCTGCTAACACAAAGTTGATCAATCTATGAAAAAGCTGAATGCTCTGCTGCTGATGCTTTTAAGCATGCTGGGGAAAATATAGTTTTTGCTAGTGGAAGCCCGTTCGCAAATGTTGATCTTGGTACGTTGTCTTCTTACTGGTGCTTTTCATGCATGGAAGGATTTCTCTCTGGTTCCTAAAGCCAAATTATATTTCTGCACCTTTTACTTCCATAATGATAACTTCTGGTGGTGTTACATTAATTACTGCCTTCCATGTATAATTTTTGAACTCCCGCAACTGTATAACTTCTACAACTACTAGCATATGCATATGTTGGCAGGGAACGGAAAAGTCGGTCATGTAAATCAAGCGAATAATATGTACCTTTTCCCTGGGTTGGTGCTTCTATGACGATTTTACATTTTCTACCCTAGAGTTTCTTTTGAATTTTGAAATGTTCATGGAGTTTCTGTTGTTTTGAAACAGAATTGGTCTGGGTACCCTTCTTTCTGGCGCTCATTTTATCTCTGATGGAATGTTACAGGCAGCTGCTGAGTGGTAAGCATTCATTATTCCATGACTTATTTGTCTTATTTTAACCGATTTTTCTGTGCTTGGCTGCGCAAAAATGTCGATGTACTAATAATTGATGGTATAAGTCATACTATCAAAACTTTAGGGGGTGGCTGAAAAGTTGAAACATTTACATCTGATTGGAAGACAAAACAACTGAAGACTTGATATTCTCTTGTTCATTGAGTTGCTAATTTCTTCTTGTTGCCAGCCTTGCTTCTTATATGACGGATGAAGAAGTTCAAAATGGTGTCCTGTATCCATCTATTAATAGGTAATATTCTCTCCCGTCTTGTATGTTTGTCCACAAATCATATGAATAATGATGCAATGCCAGAGGCGTGTATAAATTATTAGTCATTTATTGCTTCTATCTCTCATGGGATAATTGAGTAATTTTATCAAGCGTTCTTCTAGCCTCACTAGAGTAGTCTCTTTTTTGTGCTTAAAAGCATGACTAAAGGAGTGCCTGGTTACCTGTCTTGGTGCATAATACGGTAATGCTCTCTTGTGGAGCTCCGGATATTGTTCTCGTTGTCATCGTTTATGAAGAACATTCCACCTACAGATGTGGGTCAACCTGAAATGAACCGTAAAATGTTAGTGCTCCAATCTCCTAATTATGCACATTCTGGGGTCACAATGCTGAGCTAATGCAATCAAATCTGTTCGGAATAATGTTACTATGCCAGTGCAATATTTTTCACAAGGATGTAGGTTGGCATGATGCAATATGGTTTGCTCCAATCCTGCTTCAGCTGTAGCTGGTTTGCCTTTTTATTTTAAATGTGCTGATCATATTTTATATAATGCAGCATTAGGCATATAACGGCAGAAGTTGGGGCTGCCGTTTTACGAGCAGCTGTTGCAGAAGAACTCGCCGAGGGACATGGCGATATTGGGCCCCGAGAACTGATGCACATGTCAAAGGTATGAATGACGTTAGCCTTATCTTTAGTAGTAAAATCTGAACTTCATAGAGATGCATTGCTTTCAAATTGATCGCACCACCTGGAGGGATGAATGCTTTTTCAGTCATGTGCCTTCTTCCTTCTAGATGTAGCGTGTAAAAACTCTTATGTGCCGCATCTTCTGATGGGATCTGACTTTCTGGTGACAAGATCAAATCATAGTTTATGGTTCAACATTAGCTTGCACATGGTGACCTCAGATATGCAGCGGTTACTTATGATTCTTTACTGTAAATGCAGGAGGAAACAGTGCAATTTGTCAGAAGAAGCATGTGGTACCCTATCTACAGCCCCCTTGTTCACGAAAAATAGAGCCTCAGCCTGTGAATCTATCCACAGAGGTTTAATAAAATTCTGGGCGAGATAAAATGTAGTGACGCGGATGACTCAAGTCATGGACGACTCATGACTCTTTTGTAAAGTACGATGATGAAGAAAGATTCAGAACTAGGAATATGTTACTACTGCTGCTACGGGCGAACACATTCTTAACTCTTTGATTATTTGTACTGGCATCAAAGTCAGGTGAATCGCTGCAGCATCTGCATATGGTGGTATTAGACTTTAGACGATCAATTTTACAGTTGTCCCCATGCATCTTTCCCTGAAAGCCGATGTCCTCTTGTTATGTGAATCTTCACGCCAATGGAAAATCACCAGCCGGATGAAGACATGCTTATTGCTTATATATGCATTCAAGGCACACATTTGCATTCATGTTTCAACTATTTAAACGTGCTATGTAATCTGACCTGAAGAGTCCCAATATGACTGCCTTGCACTTATGCTAAATGAATGCCCTAAGTATTTGAGGAAATCCTTGCACTACTGCTCGGCGAGAGTTGGATTCCTTTCGACTGATTTTGTGCCCTTACTGTGCTGAACCATTCCTTAATAACTTCCATTGGTGTATGCTTTGTTAAGGCGCGTGGCCATGACAATCGATCACTTCGTACTCAATGCTTACGCAAGTTCTTGGTTGAAGGATCTTCAGCGAACCATTACAAATTGGAATGTGAAGCCAGCTCAATCGGAAATTAGAGTGAGACCATCTTTGACAATGACAGGTAGCCTTTCTCCTGGAAGCAAAGCAAGGTGGACTGCATTTTCTCTATTCAGTGACGAGCAAATTTCCAAGACTGAGACCCCATAATGTATTCCCCTAGTTCGCATTTGTAATGACTGCGTACGTAACTACTGAAAAGAGGGATAAGAAAGTTCTTACATCACAGGAAGAGTAAAAAAATTGATGGGATCCTTGCATGCATAAAGCTCATTAGAGGATTATGAACCCCGTGTTGATTCTGCAATTTGGTTGCAAACTGTAGCTACTGGGAAGCCTACACTGTCTAAAAAGGAAAGGCAACCATTCAATCTTCTTCGATTACGTAAAAGGTGCAAGGTCATCGACTCGATTATCTTTTGCAAGTCATTGGTGCTTGTTTTTCTCTCGCAAGCATGAGAGAGAGAGAGAGAGAGAGAGAGAGAGAGAGAGGCCATTTTCAGTATGGAAGGAAGTCAAGATGAAAGGATGTGAGATCAAACCCAAGGAGAACATCTAAAATGGTGGATATGAAATATCAATCTGCTAAGGACAAGGATCTACAGCTAGATCATTATTTAGTTCGTCACACACGGTAGAGATAGCTGAGATAGACTTTCCATTCACAAGGAATCAAAATTCTGACTCTTTCTTCCTAACAAAGAAGCAACCGGAAGGACCATCATTTGGAAGAAGTGCCAGCTTCAATGGACTCTCGGCGCCTTCCTCATCCAAAGGATGCCGGTGTTGAAGCTGCCGTCCGTTTTTGACAAATCCAGGGCACACGCAATTGATGACGATAGTCGGGTACATCTTTGCAAGAATCCTAGTGTAGGCATTCATGGCTGCTTTCGAGATGGTGTAAGCGGGCACGAAGGCAGGCCAGCCTTTGGCTTCGGACGAACCATCCTCGAAGTCTTCGAGGAAAGCCTTCACGATCCCCTCCACTTCCTCTTCCGTGATGTTCTCGGGATCACTCAGAATTTCCCTGGCCCATTCATTAGACACTCTCTGGAGAGAGAAAAAAAAAAAAAAATTGAACAAATCCTCAGCGTAAATCACCCAAAACATTTGTAAAGGAGCTTCAATCCAGGGATCAGACAGCGCTACAAATGCAAATTGGAGTTGAAGGCTTGAACTAATTGCATACTGTACAAATCCAGAAAAGAAGTAAACAAAAACAAAAAGGAGCGAAGGGTTTATGTGTTACAGTCTGCTAGTTATCCGGTAATACATCTCTGGTGTGACCTCATCCTAGAAGTAAGCTAATTCCAAAAAATGGACTCTTTATCAAGGTGAAGGCCACCGTACGGCGAACGCTCCGTCTCTCGATAGTTGTCCAAAGAAAGGTTCATCTTCTGCATTGGCGAGAACCAGACCTAATGCAATCGCCCAGAATCTGGATACCATTTACAAAATTCAAGTGGGTGAATTCTAAATAACCATAAACTAGAGAGCATCAGCGTGGAAACGTATTTACCTAGTAGGAATTTCTCTCATGACAATTGCAAGGTGATGAAACAGGGAGCACAACTTAATATATCTGCTTAGTGGGTTTCATCAACCACTGAAAATCTGTCCTACACCTGATTAGTCTAAGTTCAAATTTTCAGCAACCTAGTCCATGACTCGATGCGTACCTCAAGCTTCCCCATAATGGATGAAACATTTACTATCCTTGGCGATTCAGAGAGTTGGAGGAGGTCAATATGAGCCTCCACCATCCGTTTGGCCCCATAGTAGTTTGTTTCAATACACGCCTCAGCTGCTTCGTAAGGTTGGGTCATGATTTCGTTCCAGTTGATTTGCACACCTTTCTGCATCAACAAGAAGGAAGTTCCTCATAGTTCCTAAGCAAGTAATATTGGAAGACTAACCACTTACAAATTGATTTATCTTAACTTTAAAAAAGTAGGTGGGTTTCCTTCTCTTAGTGTGCGGTCCATCTATTCAGACGTGATTGTTTTGTGCCATTATATTGCATAAGGAGCGGCTCGTGCTATACTTCCACGCAGTTTGCACATAAAAAAGTACCAACACCAATAAAACTGTCGGCTGGTCCGCCTCATTTGTGGAGCCCAACTGATATGTAAAAACGTAAATAAAAAAAAGAAAAAAAAGAAAAAAAAGAAAAAAAAGAAAAAAGAAAAAAAAGAACAAAAGTGGGGTGGTTGCTTCGTGGAAAACCAGAGGAGAGAGAAGAAGAGAGCCCCCCGGGCGAGGGAGTTACCCGAGAGCGTGGAGAAAAAGAGAAGAAAAAGGGGTGCAACCCTGCGGCTCCAATTCGAAGGTTAAACTTTGACAGAATTGGCTCAAATTCGAGTATATTGCTCATGAGACTGAGGGTTACGAATTGATCGGTTTTGTTTGTTGAGAACTACCTCCAAATTCTCTAATTGTAGTGACGATATTTATGTGGTGAGAAGATGTGGTTATAATATTGATGTTGAGCCTCTAGTATGTGACTAGAGAAGAATATTTTATATATTTTGCTATTCTTAGTGATTAGTAGATGTTTTTGGGTGGTTCGTGATTTTTTCCATATTGAGTTTTCCATCATTGGTGTCATTTTTACTTTGTTTACTCATCATTTAACATATTAAATTATTGTTCCAAATGTCTGCTCCACCTTGGGGATCCTAGAGGTAGAATGAGAAGCCCTTTTTAAAATCTTTTCTGCAAATCCTGCTAAATCGACTTAAGGTGTGTTTGGTAACATTTCTATTCTAAAATTGCTTTTGAGAACAAAAAAAAAAAAAAGTATTTTTGCTCCAAGGAACAATTTTTGAACAAAAAAAGACGTTTGGTAAAACTGTTCCGAAATATAAAAATAACGAAACACGTTTGGTAAATTTGTATAATTTTTTATTTCTTTCAATTTTTAAATATTTTTATTTTATTTTTCTATTTTCTTATTTTTCTTATTTATTTTTCATTTTTCTTTTTTTCTTCTTTTGGTAGGTCGCCAGGCCTCGGCCATGGTCGAAGCGCCGCCGAGGGCGGTGGCCTCGCCCGACCATGGCGAGGCTCGCCGGCCCCGGCGACACTCCGGCGAGGTCGCCGGCCCTCAACGGCGGTCGGCCCCGACCATGTCGAGGCGGCGGCGACCGACCAAAGAAAAAAGAAAGAAAAAAAGAAGAAGAAAGAAGAAGAAAAAAAAGAGAAGAAAATAGAGAAGAGAGAAAAATTGTTTTTAAATTTTGTTAGAAATAAGAAACAAAATTCTTTTATTTTCATTTTATTTCAAATGTGTTTTAACAAAAAAATAGATTTGGAACAAAACGCAAACGAACGCGTTTTTGTTCCTTTTTTGTTCCAATGGAATAAAAAAACAAAAAATCTGTTTAAAAACAGAAATACGAAATAAAAACAAACACGCCTTAATGTTCAAAATGATGGTTACACATAATAGTATATGTTGAGAAATTCTCTTCTAATTATCTTTTATACTAGTGCTAAATTATGTCTCGAGTTTTCGCTGGAAAAGAGAAAATATAAAATAAAATATAAAGGTGAGGAAAGTTTCCTCTTTGCTGTGGGATTCGAATCGTGAAGATAGAGTCCTCTGCACATATGCGAGAATTCAAGCGTAGGTGGGCCCAGGTGAAGTTCCTCCACACGTAATATTGAAAATATGGCCGCGGGGCTCAGAGTCAACATAAAGGACTCCTCTGCAACTTTGGCGTGAAGACTTGCATGTGAAACAAAAGGAAATTAAAGCGGTGGGCCCAAGGTCAAACTTTTGACCTTGGGCACCCGCATATATAAAAACGAATGTGTTCGGGAGGGTTTTTTCCTTTTCGCTGCTAAGGAGGTGCCGCTCAACGTCCGCCGAAGCCTACATACATGAGAAGACGTCCACGTTGCTTGAAGAGGATCCGCAAGATCTTGAAGCCTCGTGAAGCCGTACGTAGAGAGTTTTGTCACGCGGTAATTTTGTGCCGTGAGTTTAATCCCAATTAAGTTGTTTATTTATAGACAATTTGGATTTTGGGTTAAATTTAGGTATGAAAAACACCTTCTACCCTTTCCCGGGAGTCGATGACTATTCATAGCTTTTACCTTGACACCAAAGAAGAGTTCGACCCAATGCTTTATTTTGTCCTAGTTGATCCCTGATTCGACATTAAAAGTATATTGATTTTTCCCCAATAATCGAATACTTTTGTCTGTAAATACTACATATTTGATTCCATCCATAAATCGATTTTCTTCCCTATGAGTTTGAGTTGAGTGATTGAGCGATTGTAAACTCTGATACTCCAATTATAGTGGATTATTTACTGCGGGTTCTCCCCGTGGATATAGGTACCGATACTTGGATCGAACCACGTAAATTCCTGGTGTCATTATTATTTTTGTTTATTTCTCTGGTGATTTCGTATTGACATAAATTGTAAGATCATGTCGTTTCCGTATATTATATCCCAACAACTAGTTCAGCTCATACCAGGAGAATGGTTGCAGCACTTTATGCTTTGTTAGCATAATAATTTTTGGACTACCTTTTTTTTTTTGGTCAGTCCTACTCTATTCCTACTCTACACTAACTCTCAGATTTTTGTCCTGCCTCTTGCAGGGCGTGGAAGTTGAAACCCACCCCTGAAACTTACGCATTCCCATCCCATCCCCTTGAGAAGGTGGAGATTTGAACTCCTTACCCTTTCATGTTGGAAGGGTGGCCACAGAGGCGAATCCCAGTGGTTCATTTTTTTTTTTTTTTTTGGACTACTTTAAGAGTAACAATATGTTATGAACCACAAATTCTTAAAGATGTGACCCCATCACCAATTTTATTATTTGTTATATGTTTTCTTTTTGTAGTAAAAAAGAGGCGTTATTATTATAGTGAATTAAAGACAATCATATAAGCATTACTCTTTTGAATTCAATAAAGACATTTAATTACTCCAAAAAAAATCAGATTTATTGCAAATTTAACTTAGATAAATGTCAATTTAATTTATGGATCGACAAATCGCTGAATAATAAGCTAACAAAGTGAAACTCATGAATTTATCTCATATATGATTTACTTTCAAAATTTCAAAAGAATGAGAAAAGCCGTATTATATGAATGTTTGAGAAGGATAATAGAAATGAATTACAAAGTTTGAAGACACTTTATCTTAATTCATTTCAAATATAAAAACAATTAATCAATAATAGATGCTTGAGAATGATTAATTGCCCAATAAATGCTAACTGGTCCAAATGAGCCCTGTGACATAATTATACTACGTGGCTTGCTAGCTACGACACTTGCAAAAAGTTGTTGTTAAGTGCCACATGGCGAGTACAAAAGCAAAAATTTTACCAAATTCAACCTTAATTGTATATAATAGAAACTAGCTTTTTGCTTCCAAACGTAAGGATTGAGCTGAATTAATTAATGTGGTTTGAGTTGAGCTTGATTGATAGAGCCCCATACTCGTGGTTATCTTCTGCAAGTCACTAGTGCTTGTTTTTCTGTCGGACAAGTATGAGAGATCGAGGAAAATATCACAAATGAGACATGCGATGACGGAGTTCCTCCGTAGACTCAATATAGAGAGAGAGAGAGGCCATTCGCAGTACGAAAGAAAGTCTAGATGAGAGGATGTGAGATTGAACCCAAGGAAAGTGTCTAAAAGAGTCGAATATGAAATATCAGTCTGTTGAGGACCATGATCCACAACTAGAGCATTATTTGGTTCGTCAAGCGGTAGGGATAGCTGAGATAATCTTCCATTCACATGGAATACTGGATTGCTATATTCTATTAAAATTCTGACTCTTCCTTCCTAAAAAAGAAGCAACCTGAAGGACCTCCATTTGGAAGAAGTGCCAGCTTCACTGGACTTTCGGCGCCTTCCTCAACCGACATGAAGCCAGTGTTGAAGTTGATGTCCGTTTTGACAAATCCGGGGCACACGCAATTGACGACAATACTTGGGTACTTCTTTGCGAGAATCCTAGTGAAAGCATTCATGGCCGCTTTCGAGATGCTGTAAGCGGGCATGAAGGCAGGCCAGCCTTTCGCTTCGGACAAACCGTCCTTGAAGTCTGCGAGGAAAGCCTTCACGATCCCGTCCACTTTCTCTTCCGTGATGTTCTCGGGATCACTCAGAATTTCCCTGGCCCATTCGTTAGACACTCTCTGGAGAGAAAAATCACCAAAATTAACAAATCCTCAGCATAGATCACCCAAAACATATGTTTAGTAGCTTCGATCCAGGGATTAGACAGCACTACGAATGCAAAGGGACTTGAAGGCTTGAATCTCAATGCATATCATACAAATCCAGAAAAGAAGTAAACAAAAACCAAAACGAGTGAAGGTTTTTCGGGTTATGGCCTGTTAATTATCCAGCAATACATTTATTGTGTAACCTCATCCTAGAAGTAAATTAATTCCACAAAATGGACTCTTTAGTAAGGCGAAGGCCACCTTAAGGCAAACATTCTCTCTCTCTCGATAGTTGTCCTAAGAAAGGTTCATCTTTTGCGATTGATGCAGCAGCCTCTTGGCAAGAACCAGACCTAATGCAATCGCCAAGAATCTAGAAAACATTTACAAAAATTCAGGTAGATGAATTCTGACGCAGAGAAAGCTACGCTTGGAAAGAATTTCAAAAGATGGTGTTTATTTTGAATAAAGAAGTGCAGATTACAATATGTTGATGTCTATTTATAAGGAGATAGCAATCTAGAAAATATCAAATAACTGAAATCTAATAACAAAATTAAAGAAAAGATATTGATAAATCAGAAAATCTGAAATCAAATAACAAATTAAGGGAAATGCGTAAATCAAATATTGTAATCCATTTGTAATCTCGAAGATCACACAATCCTCTTTAACTTGTGGGACCGCCCACTCTTATGAGGCTCCAATGTTTTCATAAAGGCATTTGCATGTTGTTCTACATCAAATTCTCAGAAACCATAAATTAGAGAGCGTCAGCATGGAAATGCATTTGTCTAGTAGGAATTTCTCTGATTGCAACAGAAAGCTGATGAAATAGCACAACTCAATATATCAACAACTGAAAATATATCCTCTATGACTCTGTGCTTACCTCAAGCTTCCCCATGCTGGATGAAACATTTACTATCCTCGGCGAATCTGATCGTTGGAGGAGGTTGATATGAGCCTCCACCATTCGTTTGGCCCCATAGTAATTTGTTTCGATACACGCCTCAGCTGCTTCATAAGGTTGGGTCATGATTTCGTTCCAATTGATTTGGGCACCTTCCTGCATCAACAAGAAGAAAGCTCCTCATAATTCCTAATCAAGTAATATTGGAAGACTAACCACTTAAAAATTCATTTATCTTAACTTTCAAAAAGTAGGTGGGTTTCCTTTTTTTAGTGTGCAATCCATTTATTCAAGTGTGATTGTTACACCATTATGCTGCATAAGGAGCTTGCTCATGCTGTACTTCCTCGCAGTTTGCACAGAAAAAAGTACCAACACCAATAAAATATTAAATGATTTGCAGACTAGCCAGGTTCTTGAGAAGCCAAGCATCATTTACCAGCGCCATGGCAGAAAAATTACTTTCTTAAAAAAAAAAAAAAGACTTATTCTAAAGTCACTTCTGATCTTTGCTTGTCCAACTAATGTGTGATGAGAGTAACAAATTTGGAAATTCCAGTTCCAACGTGCATGTAAAGCAATTCTTTTCACCGGGGAGCATGCAATCTTCTCATACTCAAGTGTAACAAATACCAGAAAATTAAGAAATTGAGAAGTTACCTTACCCACACCGGAGGCCCTTAAAGCATCACCATCTATAATGGCTCCAGGAACCCCAGCATTGTTCACCTGGACAAATTTTTCCCTTGTTTATTGAAAGTTTTCAGTATTGGGTTGACAAAAGGCAAATGATGGTCGGAAATGCATATATACCAATATATCTAGCTTTCCGAATTGGGTCTCGATGAAATTTGCAAGGGCTAAAATGCTAGAGGGATTAGAGACATCAAGTTGATGAAAAACCAGGTAATCAGACAGACTGGAGTCTTTCAGTTTTTGAATTGCTTCAAGCCCTCTTTTTTCATCTCTAGATGTTAACACCACCACAATCCCATTTGAAGCCAACTGCCTGCATATTTCGAATCCAATTCCCTTGTTTGCACCTGTCACGACTGCATACCTAAATACCAGAAAAGAAGGATAAGAAAGTTCTTACAGAATAATAAGAACAAACAAACTGATGGAATGATGGACGTATGGATGCATAAACCCATTAGAGAGTACCTCTTTGTTGATCCTTCCATTGATTCCTGACTAATGGGAAGTGCGTGAACTGTTGACAAACCAAAAGCTAACTAGCTCTCAATTTTCTGTTACACACGAGAGGCAAGGTCATGGATTTCTTTTGCAAGAGATTTTCTCGTGCAGTTCGTAATAGTTGTTGGAGTTGACCAGTCAATGAGTCAAAGGTCAAAGAGTAAAAAAAGGAAAAAAGAAAAGAAAACCTAGTTGAGCTGCATAAGAGAAAGGAGGACTTCTCCCATGAGGAAATATTAGGTAGGATTAGGTAAAAGTCTGATGCCAACGGGTGAAAATTTTAATCCATCGGAATACCAGAAAAGAAGGACAAGAAAGCTCTTAGAGAATAATAAGAACAAACAAATTGATGGAATGATGGACGTATGGATGCATAAACCATTAGAGTATACCTCTTTGTTGATCCTTCCATCGGTTCTTGACTAATGTGAGGCGCGTGAACTGTTGAAAAATGTAAAGCTAACTAGCTCTCAATTTTCTGTTACATAAGAGAGGCAAGGTCATGGATTTCTTTCGCAAGAGATTTTCTCGTGCAATTCGTAATAGTCATTGGGGTTGACCAGTCAAAGAGTCAAAGGTCAAAGCCTACAAAAAGGAAAAAAGGAAAAAAAATCTAGTTGAGCTGCATAAAAGAAAGGAGGACTTCTTCCACGAGGAAATATTAGATAGGATTAGGTAAAAGTTTGATGCCAACGGGTGAAAATTTTAGTCCACCGGATGACACTTGTTGCCCGGTCCCATCATTAACACCCTTACCTCTCTCTTCCATCTCAAAGATTTATTATTGTTATTATCATATATTTTTATATATTTTGGATTTTCTATTGATTTTTGTATTACTTTTTCTCTTTTGTCTTTTTCTGTTTTTGTCTTTTTCCTCTCCGTCTTCAACCTCGAGCTTTCTTCTTCCCCGAACATGAATTCATGAGGCGGAGAGCGAGCTCGCACGCACGCGTAGAAGGTAAGGAAAAGAGAAGGGAAAGGAGAAAAAGAAGAAGAAATATGGAGAAGTGAGGGATTTTACATGTGCTTGCCACGGATGCATTGCTAAGTTGGATTAACCATGTATCGCAAAAGTGCTCATCTCCCTCGTTTGTCCAATTGGGGTGGTTTTTGTGTTTAGGGCTCAAATTTGAAATTTAGTAAAAATCGAGCTGCGAAATCCAATTTTTTAGTTGTAGAGCTTCAAATTTTCGCGAAAATAGTGGTTTATAGTGTCCTGGAGCCATAGGTATCGTCGAGAGTTATTTTCAAGCAATGGTTTATCGATCGAAATTTTAGGGTGTTAAGGTTGAGTTTCACATTACGTTTAGGTTAGAATAATCACTTTGAGTGAGTGATTTATTAACGTACATGAACCTTTTTATTAGTGTTTAGGCTAATTTAGCCATTCATAATTGATGTAGAATTTTACTTAGTTTAATGCTAATTTTATTTAACTAATATGATTACGAGATCCTCGGCTCATTTAGTAACACATTATTTTGTTTGGGCATTCTTAGGCGAGTGATACTAAACTTCTTTGAATTTATAATACTCACGTTCTGAAAATGCTACGGATTATATATGGTATGAAATGTGAAATGACATTGTTGTTGCATACAAGTTAGATCTAGAATTTACTACTCGTTGGTTGTTTACAAACATCCAAAAAGCATGTTATGCAGGATATTGTGAAATAAAATATATTTGTAATAGTTTTGCGACTGGTTTATATGGAAGGGTTTATAAATGATTTCAGAAATGATTGAGATATGATGCATGGGCTATGTGGCAAAAAGTTATTTGCTTAGTTTATGAAATTAATTTCGGGATTGGATTTCTGGTATTGGAAGATTGTTGTTTATGCTCAACATAATTGTCAACCCGGTGAAGGGTTTATGGGTATGTGTATTGATTTAGAATATCCTTCTAAGCTGAGCCACCGGTTTTGTAGGTAGTGACTTTGTCAATGGGGATCTTAATTGCCTTGTCACCAAGCGTTATGTCATGACCATGGTTGATATTGAACAATAGATTAGTTGATGGAATGAACCATCGATGTGTGATTTGATGAGGTTAATCTATGAAATAAGCCATTGATATGTAAGTTGTTGAGATTGATCAATGGATTGAACTATTGATATTATTGTTTTAATATTGTTGAGTGAATGAGTATTTTTGACTTGTACAAAGCTTAACAACTCATATGTGATTCAATACATATAAAAAGTGCAATCAAGTCTTAAAACTTGTTAAATTATTTCAATCGAATCCTAAAATTAACACCGTCAAACTTACTAATAGAAAATGCTAACGTGGTGTAGGACGTGGCATTTTAAATAAATTTTCATTTTCCACATGGTTTATTAATTATTTTTATTCAATTTTTATTCAAAATTAGATTTAAAAACTAAAAAGAAAAGCTAAAATTTATTTTTAAAAATTGTTAAAAAGAAGAAGACAAAATGGCAGCTCCTCCCCTACCGCCGTCGCCGCCGCCAATCGTCGGTCTCGCCCTAGCTTGGCGGCGGCGGGGGAGGAGCTGCCATTTTGTCTTTTTTTTTTTTTTAACAATTTTTTAAAATAAATTTTAGCTTTTCTTTTTAGTTTTTAAATCTATTTTTGAATAAAAATTGAATAAAAATAATTAAAAAGCCATGTGGAAAATGAAAATTTATTTAAAATGCCATGTCCGTGCCAAGTTAGCATTTTCTGTTAGCAAGTTTGACGGTGTTGACTTTAGGACTCGATTGAAACAATTTGACAAGTTTGAGATTTAATTGCATTTTTTGTAAGTTTTAAAATTCAATTGTATTTTCGTGACAAATTTTAGAATTTCTATTGCACTTATCCCTATTTTATACCTTGGGTTTAGATTATGAGTTTTTAGCATCACCTTGTATACATGTATAGTAGTTGCTCGATCTATTTGGAAGATATACACATGACTCATTGAGCTTATGGTTGCTTACTCATCTCTTTTCAAATCTTATTAGGCCCTTAGTTAGTGGATAATAGAGCGAGAGCGACATCGACAAGGACTTTTGGGAATTTGATTTTGGTGGTTTGAGGTTGCATCCTTTAGATGCTAGGATAGCCATGTCACCCCTCATCATTGTAGGATTTGAGATGTGACACAATTTTTTTGACAACAAATATTGGAACTATAGGAAAAATATCATAAGTAATGGGGTAAGTATACTATTAGTGCCAATATTTGTATATAGCGCTCATTTTGATGCCAAAAGTTTATTTTGGATCATTTAAGTGCCAATAAATTTGAAAAACGATCATTTCAGTGTCAAAACCGATGAAATTGGCCGAAAATCCGACGTGGTACTTTTTTATTTATTTTTTGAAGCCGATGCAGCTCGTTGGAGAGTACAGTAAGCTATTCAAACAACAAAACGATGCCATTTTATCCCTAAATTGAGAGAGAGAGAGAGAGAGAGAGAGAGAGAGAGAGAGAGAGAGAGAGAGAGAGAGAGAGAGAGAGAGAGAGAGAGAGAGAGAGAATGCATGTCGTCTTCTTCTTCCTCGAAGACCAACACCAATAGTGGCACCGGCAATGGCACCAGCAGCAACACCAGCAATGGCACCGGCAGCAGCAACAGCAGTGCACTAGCGGCACTTTCGACCCCTCTTCTTCCTCCTCCTCCTCCACCACCCTCACCTCTTATTCTTCTTGCCACTTCTTACTTGAGCAACAATCTCAGTCTCTCCTTGCTCACTTGGTCAAGCAACTACAATGATGGCAAAGTGACGGTGGCCGAGTGGTGATAGGCGAACGATGGTGGCCGAGCGGCAGAAACCCTAATTTCAATCCCCATGAGCTATACGGTGTCGTTTCTTTGAAGATGCTCATGTATAATGGCAAAACGACGTCGTTTCTTAAGGAAGATAGAAAACAACATCGTTTTAAAGTCACTGCAACTTTTTTTTTTTTTAAATATAAAAGTCACGTAATTAATCTGGCTGGAATCTCTTGCCGGTGGCACCAAAATGATTGTTTTTTCTCTGATTTGGTACTTAAGTGATCCGACGGAAACTTTTGGTACCAAAGTGAGTGCCGTACACAAGTTTTGGCATTGATAGTGTACTTACCCCCATAAGTAATGCTCACAATGATGCAATAATTGTGTACATTGAATATAGAAAGAAGCTAGAGAGAGAGAGAGTGGCCACTCTAGGCACTAAGAAAGCTATTGAAGGTGATGAAAATGAAAGGACACCATCCCTATATTTTTCTGACATGACATACATATAATTCTTGTACATACATACACAATTTCACACTAAAATAACTCACCTTTTCTTCTATTGCATATCAACAATTTAAGAAAATTATTAAAAAAAAGTTATAAACATATTATATTCATACCAATTCAGTAATAAACCTATTAATTTGGTCAATTTAGTCCTAAATATTTTGAGGATTTGCTAATCCGGTCTAGTCATTTCCTAAACTTTGTGCATAGAGTCGGCTATTGATATCACTCTCTTTACGATGTAAATGATATTGTAGATTGATTTTACCAAACTTGAAGATGTTCAAAGAATCAACAGAAAAGTTCTGTGATGCAGTGATGTTTTGCCTCATTGGGGGAAGGCCTTTGGTTTTTTTTTTCTTTTTGGGAATTGTGCTTGCTTAAGCTAATTAGCTGCGAGAAATTATTTTTACTCTTGCCCTTAACTTTATTATGCTGATGTTTCTATTCTTGACCTGAGAAGGCAAGTTTTTAGTGTAGGAGTATAAGGTAATGACAACAATCGAACCGACCTTCCTCCCATGATCAATGCCTTGTAATATGCTTCTTTTGGTGCATATATTATTTTTTGGAAGAGGAAAGTTAAAGCTGAGATGCATATGCATATTATGAGTAAAGAACACCTGGAGTGCCATAACTTGGCACGGGGGGACACTTAAGTGCCATAACTTTTTTTTCGGTACACTTAAGTGCCACTTTTCTTTCAAATGGAACACTTAAGTGCCAATATCGGAGTAAAATGGAACACTTAAGTGTCACTCCGGCAAAAATCCGGCCAAACGGCTGACGTGGCAATTTTCCGGCGATGGAGGTCCAAAACGGCGTCGTTTTCGCATGCGATGTGGCAAAAAAATGCAAAAACGACGCCGTTTCGCGTCGACGTGTAAAAATAATAAAAAATTAATTAAATTAAATTAAAACTTAATTTAATTAAAAATACTCTAAAATTAAAAAAAAAAGGGGGACGACGGGGCGGGCGGCCGAGGGCGAGCCCTCGCCGCCGCCGCCTCCCGCCTTCGCCGGGAAGGGTCGGCGATGGAGGGGGAGGGTCGGCCGGGGTCGAGGGCTCGCCCTCGGCCGCCCGCCCCTTCGTCCCCCTTTTTTTTTTTAGAGTATTTTTAATTAAATTAAGTTTTAATTTAATTTAATTAATTTTTTATTATGTAAACGGCGTCGTTTCTGCCGAGTCGGCGCCGACTCAGCTCTCCGCGAGCCACGCAAGCATTAAAAAATAATAAACACGTGCCACGTAGGATTTCCGGCAAGGTCACCGGAGATTGCACTTAAGTGTCTCATTTGAAAAAAAGTGGCACTTAAGTGTACCGAAAAAAGTTATGGCACTTAAGTGTCCTCCCGTGCCAAGTTATGGCACTCCAGGTGTCCCAAACTCTGCATATTATTTAAACTTGTTAAATTTATAGTATTGAATGATGTGATCATCTAACTATTCTTTTGTGTGTTAGAAAGAACAATAAATAAATTAAGAAAAGATACCGTGCCACGCGTGACGCTTTGGGGCATAACATAGGGATTTGGGGGGGGGGGGATACCATGAGAAATCTTAGGTTGTGTTTGGTAATATTATGTTCCGAGAACAATTTCTGCT
The DNA here is from genome assembly GCA_014182555.1 of Eucalyptus erythrocorys. Lineage (NCBI taxonomy): Eukaryota > Viridiplantae > Streptophyta > Magnoliopsida > Myrtales > Myrtaceae > Eucalyptus > Eucalyptus erythrocorys. Next base: position 17,487,901 of record CM024602.1, read on the forward strand.
CAAAAATTATTTTTTCTAATTCTGCTTCTTGGACGAGTTTATCAGCATCCGAAAGTATTTGGTAATTGTACAAACTTTATATTTCCAAAATAGAAACATATTTGGTATGATCCTTAAATAATTTTGTGGCTTAGAATTTCTTTTCATTTTTAATAGTTTTATTACATTTTTCTCTTCTTTTTTTTCCCTCTTTTTTTCTTTTTCCTCCTTCACTTCTTCCTCTAGCTGGCAACCTCGCCGGCCTCAAGGGAGCCTCGCCCAGATCTAGCAATGGTTAACCTCATCCACTCATGAGGTTGAGCCTTACCATGGTCGAGCAAGGCTGTTGAGGCTCCACCTTGTGGCGGCTTGGCAAGGTTGACCCTTGCTGGTGGCAAGCAAGGCTTGGCCTCGTCGAGGGTTGTTGAGGCTTTGGAGTCACCAGCCATCATCATAGTTGGTGATTGGGTAGAGGAAGAAAAAGAAGAAAAAGAGCAAAAGAAAGAAAAGAAAAAGAAGAAAGGAAGGGAGAAAAAAATAATTTGGACTTGATTTTAGAGTTGTTCGGGAACAAAGAAGTAACTTTTTTTTTTTTTTTTCAACTTCTTAATTTTGTTTTAAATCTATTCTTGGAATAAAAACGTTATAAGATAGGTTTTTTTTTTTTTTTGAGGAACAAAAAAAAAATCAGATATTATTTGACACATTACCAAATAAGTCCTTAACAATCAATGTGTATTCCTCAATAATCACTTCTCCTTCTCAATAGTATGTATGCTTGGATATAAATGTCTAACAAGTACCATTTTTCCCTTGGCGGCAAAGCAAGAACCAAGCACCAACAATGTGTCGTTGGCTTAAATGGTTAGACAATTCACTCCTTTTCTAGTTTTGAATCATGCCTTGTTAGAATAAAATCTTGAATGTACTGGGCGGATGGGGACATGTGCCCTTAAGATCACTAAAAAAGGCGGACTAATTGAGATGTGCAAAAACTAATTCGAATGTGAACACTACTATAATAAAAAAATGAAGAAAAGAGGACCGAACAGAGACAACAAAAAAATAAAATTAGTTTGTTCAGTGACAAAGGCATATTACCAACTTTAAAACCCTATGAATTAGTAAAATTGGTTTGTTCAGTGACAAAGGCATATTGCCAACTTAAAAACCCTATGAATTAGTCAAATGCAATGGCTACACCTGCCGATGCCAACTTGGAGAGAGCGAATGCTACAAAATTCATGGGGAAATGTACATCACTGTAGGGGTGTTAAAACCGAACAGAATCAAACTTAAAATTTTGGGTATTTTGATTTGGCTCGGTTTTCCATTCGGATAATAAAAAGTATTCTTTTTTTTTTTTTAATTTGATTGATTTCGGATTGGTTCAAATCGAACCGAACTGAAAAAATAACTTTTCGTTTTTAACCCTAATCTTCGTCTTCTTTCTCATCCCTCCCCATCCTCCCAAAACCAGAAAAAAAGCACCCATATTCCTCAAATCCTCTCTCTTTCTCTCTGTGGCCTTATTTTGCGTTCTCGTGGCTCTCTTGGCGCTGCTCAATCCCTCTAATTTCATTATCGAGCCGACTGAGCTCAACCTTGACTGGATCTGAGCCATGGGGGCAGGGTGATGAACTCATTGTCGGCGCCCCTGCGAAAGTTGCTCGAGCCCTCCTTGAAGCACGTCGACACTGTCAGAACAGTAGGTGATGGGAAAGTAGTCGAGAATTGAAAAAAAGTATTTACTTTCTCATACATAAATTGTACAATTACAGCCCTATTTGTAATGTGTAAGCCCTATCTAATCAAAGAAAGAAATATACAAAAGGAAGGGAGATATCTTTTCCAAAAGGGAAAAAACTACGAAAAACCCCAAACTTTGCCCCGAGTGACACATTTACCCCGAACTTTTTTTTGTGCCGTGAAAAACTCCAAACTTTCCAAACTGTGACACATTTACCCCAAACTTTTTTTTGCGATACCAAAAACCCCGAACTTTCCAAGTGTGACACATCTACCCCAAAATTGAGGGGCATTTTGGTCTTTTCATTTTTAAAAATTTTTTTCTTTTTTTTCTTCTTCTTCCCTCCGCCGGCCATGGCGGAGCCGGCGGAAGGAAGTCGGCGTCGGCGAGGGTTGCCCTCACCGGCGTGGGGCGAGGGCGGCCCTCGCCGGCGTCGGGCGGCCCTCGCCGACGTCGGGCGGCGGCCCTCACCGATCCGGCGAGGGAGGCCCTTGCCGGCGTCGGGCGAGGCCCTCCCTCGCTAGATCGGCGAGGGGTGCCCTCGCCCGACGCCGATGAGGGCCACCCGACGCCAGATCTAGCGAGGGGTGCCCTCGCCGGCGTCGGCGGCCCTCGCCGGATTTGGCGAGGGTTGCCCTCGCCGGCGTCGGTCGGGCGGCCCTCGCTCGACGCCGGCGAGGGTCGCCCTTGCCCCACGCCGGCGCCGGCTTCCCTCCGCCGGCCCGCCATGGCCGGTGGAGGGAAGAAGAAAAAAAAAAAAAAAAAAAAAAAAAAAAAAAAAAAAAACAGAAACTAAAAAGACAAAGATGCCCATATGGGGTAAATGTGTCACGATTTTGAAAGTTTGGGATTTTTCACGGCACAAAAAAAGTTCGGGGTAAATGTGTCACTCGGGGCAAAGTTCGGGATTTTTCATGATTTTTTCCCTTTCCAAAATATACAATTCTAATCTCCTCTAAATGAACCAATTAGCATCAATTAAAATCAATTACAGCAACGGCATCTTCAACACTCCCCCTCAAGCTGGTGGTTTATACACATCAAAGACACCAACCTTGCTCAATAAATATGTATGTTGCTTTTGACACAAGGGCTTAGTAAAAATGTCTGTGGGCTGTTCTGTCGTTTTTATCCCTCTTGTCTTGATTACTCCAGTTTGAATCTTGTCTCTAATGAGGTGAAAATCAACCTCTATATGTTTTGTTCCTTCATGAAAAGCTGGATTTACTGCAAGCTTGAGCGCAGCATCATTGTCACAAAATAGGACAGTTGGCCCTTTCATCCATACACCAAGATCTTGGAGCAAGCCTCTTATCTAGACTATCTCACAGCTAGTTTTCGCCATTGCTCGGTATTCTGCTTCAGCGGATGATAATGATATAGTTGGCTGTTTCTTTGTTTTCCATGAGAGCAGTGAATCTCCCAATTTTATGCAAAACCTTGTAACTGATTTTCTACTCATAGGGCAAGTAGCATAGTCTGTGTCACAAAATGCTGTCATTTCCATGTTGTTTCGAGACAGTAGTATTCCTAAACCTGGACATCCTTTTGGATACTTCACAACCTTCAGTGCAGCATTCATGTGAGATTGTTTTGAATTATGCATAAACTGACTGAGAATTTGTACAGCATAACATATGTCGGGTCTAGTCATTGTGAGATAGATAAGCTTCCCAACGAGCCTCTGATAGATGGAAGGATCTTTGAGTAGAGGATCCTCATTCAGGGGTGATAGTCCCTTATCATACTCAGCCGTTGTTAATTTGATATTTTGTTCAACTGGAATTGCAGCTGGCTTGGATCTTGATAATCCTGCTTCTGAGATGGTTTCCAGAACAAACTTGCGTTGACTGAGGCAGATTCTCTTATTTGATCGTGCAATCTCTATTCCAAGAAAATATTTGGGAGGTCCTAAATCCTTAATGTGGAATGTGGAGTGTAAGTACCCTTTAAATTGCTCAATGGCAGATTCATCATTCCCCATAATAAGTATGTCATCAACATATATAAGCAAATAAATTGATGATTACCTTGACCCCATGTGAATAAGGCATAGTCATGCTTGGATTGTCGGAATTTTGTGGTTGTAAGTGCAGAGGTGAACTTGGCATACCACTAGCGAGAAGCCTGCTTGAGTCCATATAGGGATTTACGTAAAAAACATACTTGATTCTCCCCCTGTTTGCGTAAACCCGGTGGAAGATCCATGTAAATTTCTTCTTCTAGATCTCCATGGAGGAAAGCATTATAAACATCCATTTGAGAAAGGAACGAATGATGACTTCTTTTGCCACGGGAGAAAAAGTTTCCGTATAATTAAAACCTTCTTGTTGCGTAAAACTCTTGGCTATTAGTCTGGCTTTATAACGTTCAATTGAATCGTTTGTCTTGTACTTGATCTTGTATACCCATTTACACCCGATAGATTTTCGATGAGGGGGTATAGGAACAATATCCCAAGTGTTGTTCTCCACTAGAGCTCATAACTCAACCTTCATTGCTTGTTGCCAATGAGGATCTTTGATAGCCTCGTCATATGAAGACGGTTCTCGTCCCTCAGAAATTTTACTTATGCAGCACCTATGTTCGGGTGAAAGGCGAGCAAAGCTAACATAAGAAGAGATAGGATAATGCGTACCAGATTTTGCCAAGGTGGGACAAATGTAGTTTGTTGTCCATGTGGGCGGTCGTGTTGTTCGGTTTGATCGTCGAGGATGATCCGTTTCACTTCCAATAGCCGCAGGAGGGATATTAACTAAATCCTTCGATGAGATGGGAATGGTGTGATCCTCTGGTATTGTTTCCCGTGATTCCCTAGAGGCCATATTATTCGACCAAGATTGAGGATCACATTCAGCTGCATGATGCATTATACGTGATGTGATATTAGGAATCATGATAGGCTGTGGAGATAAGAGATCTTCTTCACTCAAGAATATATGAGGATTTGTAGCCGGATCTGAACTTTGATGTGAAGATAAATCTTCTTGGAAAGGAAAAATGTCCTCATGAAAAACAACGTCTCTACTGACAAGAAAGTCTCCAGTGGATGGATTATAAATCAAGTATCCTTTTTGATGAGCAGGATATCCTATAAATACACCTTTAACTGGACGAGGACTCAATTTGTCCCGTGGGCCTACAGTTGAGACATAGCACAAGCATCCAAAAACACAAAGATGGCGGATGTCTAGTTGTTTCCCGAAGAGTAACTCAAATGGAGTCTTGCCATTCAGAATCCGAGACAGCATTCGGTTGATCAAATAGGTTACTGTGACCACACAATCTCCCCAAAACATCTCTGGAATTGAGGCTTGATACTTAAGGGCACGAGCAACTTCTAAAAGATGGCGATGTTTCCGTTCAACGACCCCGTTTTGTTGAGGTGTATAGGTACGCGAACTTTCATGAATGATGCCATTAGAAATAAATAGAGAAGAACACTAATGATTAAAAAATTCACGAGCATTATCAGTACGAATCCGTTGCACAGATTTGTGAAATTGATTTTTTACTAATGTAAGGAAGTTCCTAACATGGGAAAGGACCTGTGCTTTAGATTGCATTAGAAAAATCCATGTAGCCCTTGTATGGTCATCCACAGTAAGGAAGAAACGTGACCCATCTAGATGTGGTGTATGATATGGACCCGAAACGTCCATGTGTAGAAAAGAAAAAGCTATATGAGCACGTGAGGTACTTTGTGAAAAAGGCAATCGAGATTGTTTAGCTACTGGACAGATGGGACATTTTGGATGAGGAAAAGAGGCACTATGGCCTAAACGCTGATGAGACAAAATATTATTTTTAACTTTGGCATTACACGAAATGCCCTCATTTAAGGGTAGAGATGAAATATCAAGATTTTTGGGAAGTCTGGCCTAAAAATAGAGTCCCTCTTGAATTTTACCCAAACCCATCAGTTTCCCAGTCGAAAGGGCCTGGAAAAAACAAATGTCAGAATCGAAAGTGACTCGACAAGAATTGTCTTCACAAATTTTTGAGACGGAAATGAGGTTAAATTGGAACTCCGGAATAAATAGGACATTTTTCAATGTGATGAATGGGCTGAGTTGGACATTTCCTATTTTAGTAACGGCGGTATCATTCCCATTTGGAAGACATACTGAGGTGAATGGGGTCGATTTACGAACATCGGTAAGGAAATGCTCATCGCAGACAATGTGATCATTAGCACCTGAATCAATAATCTATGCTTTAGTTGAAATGGAGCTTAAGCAATGAGAAATACCCGTATAACTTGCTGGTTTGTCTTGCATTCTCAATGGGCTTAGAGCTCTCATGATTTGTTGGAACTGATCGTTATTGATAGGTTGATGAACTTTGGCATGTGCTACGATTGAGACATCTTTTTCCTTTTTATCTGTTGGCCTCCCATGTAATTTCCAGCGGTTTTCTCGTGTATGATAGGGTCGCTTGCAAAAATCACAAAATTTGGCTTTTCCTTTATTGGAATTTTGGCCATGTGATTTATTTGAGACCACAACAGAATTTTGGCCGTTGGATCCCCGAGTAGCCACGGCATGATGTCCATCATTCGATATGGGCGTGGAAAAGATCAATTCGGAGCCGTCTGATCGCGCAAACGAATTGGAGCCTTTAGATCCCATCATTAAATCATGTCCGTTCATTGGGAAATAAGCTCGTGTGAGCCCTGAGCCGTCCGATCGCCCAAACACATCTGGGCCGTTCACTTCAAAGGACAAAAGAGATCTGTCTTCTTCATCTAGAATCCTTACTGCTGCGACTGGCGTTCTGTGTTCGCCATGGCTGCCATGGTCGGATGTTGTAGCGGCCAATCGCTGCTCTAGCATCGCTTTGGCTGCAAGGATAACTCGGTCTCCTACCTTCAGGTACTTCGAGGAGGCCAGGCGTTGCGATTCTTCCTGGACTGCGAGCTGGTAGATCCGGCCGAGTGAGAGTACGAGCTCCATGGCGAGGATCTGGCTGCGAAACGGTAAATAACTCTCATTTAAAATAAGTAAAAACCGTGTCACCTTCTCTCGCTCTCTTTTCGCACGATATTGTGCTAGGGTTGCGTCGGGTCCCTCCAACTTTTCTTCAGCCATTTCCAACTTGTTCCACAGTGCGGACAATTTGTTGAATACGCTAGAAATGGGGAGATTCCCCTGTTTGAGTTCTGATAGAGCCTGAGTTAAGCTGAAAATTTTTACGTGATCGAGTTTTCCATACATTTCCCGTATGTTTTCCCAAATTGGTTTTGCGTCTTCGGTCGGAGGGAGTTCGGCGGTGACCTTCGGGGTGAGACAATTACTGATTCAGGTCCTGACGAGCTGATTGCATTTTCTCCAATGGCGCGCAAGTCGCTTGTCAACTGGAACCGGAACGGTGCTATCGATGAACCCCTCTTTGTCTTTTGTGATAAGGGCCCGCCAGAACTCTTGCGACCAGAGGGAATAATTTTCCGGCCTGGTGAGCTTCTGTGTGATAAGGCGGAGCTCAGGCCGTTGGTAGCGGACGTGTACAAGGGGTCTCTCGGCTCGGGTCGACCGCCAATGGAACCTACGAATGGAGAAAAACCAGGTCCATAAGTCGAGTAAGGGTTCACCCCAAAACTCGATGGACCCGAACCACTTTGGTTCAGAAAAGTCCAACCTGTTGCAGATCCTGGGTAGGACTTGTTATTGGGTAGTGTACCTCCTCCTGACCCGTCGGTTCCACCATGGGTTCTCTCGAAAGAGCCAATTACATTCTAAGCCGGATTTATTGAGTTTGGGACACCTGGAGTGCCATAACTTAGCACGGGGGGACACTTAAGTGCCATAACTTCAAAATGGTACACTTAAGTGCCAGTTTCGAAGTTAAATGGAACACTTAAGTACCACTTCGACGAAAATCTGGCCAAATGGCTGACGTGGTAATTTTCCAGCGACGGAGGTCCAAAGCGGTGTCGTTTTGCACGGCGACGTGGCGAGAAAATACAAAAACGACGCCGTTTTGTGTCGACGTGTAAAAAATAATAAAAAATTAATTAAATTAAATTAAAACTTAATTTTAATTAAAATATTCTAAAAATTAAAAAAAAAAAAAGGTGGGGGAGGTCGAAGGGGGCGGCTGAGGGCTGAGCCCTCGTTGCCGCCGCCTCCCCGCCATCGCCGGGAAGGGCTGGCTACGAAGGGGGAAGGGTCGGCCGGGGTTGTCGGCCCTTGGCCGACTGGCCCTCGCCCAGATTCGGCAAGGGCTGTGGGCCCTCACCGCCTCCCCGCCGTCGACGGGAAGGGCCGGCGACGGAGGGGGGAGGGTCGGCCGGGGTTGCCGGCCCTCGACCGATCGGCGGCGAGGGCCGCGAGCCCTCGTCGGATCGCGGTGAGGGCCCGCGAGCCCTCGCCCCATCGTCGGCTGGTTGGCCGGGGCGCGACCTCGGCCGACCCTCCCCCTCCGTCGCCGGCCCTTCCGGCGATGGCGGGGAGGCGGCGGCGGCGAGGGCTTAGCCCTCGGCCGCCCCCTTCGGCCTCCCTTTTTTTTTTTTTTTAAATTTATTTAAAATTTTAAAATTTTTAGAATATTTTAAATAAAATTAAGATTTAATTTAATTTAATTAATTTATATATTATTTTTTACACGTCGACACGAAACGGCGTCGTTTTGCATTTTCTCGCCACGTCGTGCAAAACGACGCCGTTTTGGACCTCCGTCGTCGGAAAATTGCCACGTCGGCTGTTTGGCCGGATTTTCGCCGAGTGGCACTTAAGTGTTCCATTTAACTGAAACTGGCACTTAAGTGTACCGTTTTGAAGTTATGGCACTTAAGTGTCCCCCCGTGCCAAGTTATGGCACTCCAGGTGTTCTTTCCTCTGGATTTGTTTGACTTGTCTGACCTGTAATAGGTGGTTGAACTTGGATCGAAACCCATTGAACGTAAGGTCTCATAAAAATTTGCCCTGAATTAGGCTGAACATGGCTCTGTTGCTCTTCATCAAATGTCGTCTGGTTCAAGTCTTGCGTCTGATCCTCAATCTCTTGTGGATGATTCAGTTCTTGTTCGTTGGAAGAGGTTTATGGATCATGGGGTACTCTAGATTTTGAGGCTTGTTTTTTTGGCATATTGTTTATTTTTGCTGATCTAGCCAAAATACTTTCTCAAGTTTGGTGTGGATTGGGGGAAGACCTCGATCAGGACAGAGATGAAGAAAAAATGGGCGGAAGCTAAAAAAAATTGATCAATGAGGATCTCAATCAAGACAGGCGGAAAAAAAATGGGGCAAAAGCTAAAAGAGTTGCTCTGATATCATGTCAAAACAGTAGGTGATGGGAAAGTAGTCGAGAATTGAAAAAAAAAATATTTACTTTCTCATACATAAATTGTACAATTACAGCCCTATTTGTAATGTGTAAGCCCTATCTAATCAAAGAAAGAAATATACAAAAGGAAGGGAAATATCTTTTCCAAAATATACAATTCTAATCTCCTCTAAATGAACCAATTAGCATCAATTAAAATCAATTACAGCAACGGCATCTTCAACAGACACCGTGAAGAGGGGGGGTGGGCCTTGCCGTTGCTGCAGCTGGTGGTGAGCTTCGCGGGTGCCCTCTCTTCGTTGGATGCCTCTGCCAACGCCAATCTGACCAATGCTCCTCGTCCACTCACGCCCGAAGGTCCATTCACTAGTGCTTTGACCATAGGAAGAGAGAGATAGAGAGGAAGGGGAGAACTGGGAAGGAGGTGAGTGCGTTGTAGAGAGAGAGAGAGAGAGAGAGAGAGAGTGGGGTGGGGAGTTGACTAGAGGGGAATGGTGATGAGGCTGGACAGAGGACTGACAAAGGACTGACAAGGTGATGGGTTTCTCCGTGGAAAAACTGGATTTAGACAGAGGACTAACAAGACCAAGATAAAGCTAAAATCCCGAAAACCGAGTCGAATTAAACCGAATCAAATTGATTTTTCCTGTTTGGTTCGAGTCAAAATCCAATTGGGTTCAAGCATGGGTCCTAACAATTTGATTTGGTTCGATTTTTCAAGAAAATCAAATTAAACTGAGTCATTGACTTCTTTATGTATCAATAGTGTCATAATTTTCTTTTTCCACCGTCTGCGGTGGCCGTGAAGGTTTGGGCTCTCTCCTCCTAATGCAAGGGAGGAGTTCGAATCCCCTCACGATCGTTAGGAATTCTTAAGTGTGGCGTTGGGGTGGTGGGTCCTCCGCTAGTGTTACCCGGTTTACTCTTCGGCTATTGACCGTGCAGGGGTTATCTAAGTCACAAAAAAAAAAAATAGTATCATAATTTTTATACGAAATTCATTTCAATGCGATTTTTTTTTTCAATGATCAATTGGACATCATATTAATAAAAATACAATAATTTAAGTATCTTTAACGATAGATTTCAACATTTCATTTGACATAGCTTTTTTTTTAATGGAATTCAAAATTCTAGATAGTTTTGTTAACCTAAATTAAAGTCTAACATAGATAAAAAACGAGATGATGAAGCAAATAGTCTAATTAACTCATCAATTTCCCTTCTCTTCAACTTCATCTTCTTTGTCTTCATTTTCATCTACATCAAACAATTTGCACATTTTGTTCCTTTTCTTTTCCAATTATTCTCTTAGCCAAATTTATGTCCCAAGAGGCCAGCAAAACCAAAACAAAAATTATATACGGAAGAAAAATTAATCCTCTTACTCTTTTGGTGACATGTTCTTCGTTAATTTGCAATTAGGAACGATATAGTTTCAACAAGTGAGATGGATGATCTCCATCATCATAGTGGTATTGCTGGTGGGTGGTCCTCATTCCATGGGGGCCTCAGACATAGTACACATCCATTTGAAAGAACAACTGATTATTTTTTTGGCAACTATGTTGCTCCCCCACTTTCGCTGCTCTTGTTTGGCGATTCTAACTAGAACATGCTTAACTTGGTCATTTTCATCATGCTCCAATGCTTTGTTGGGAATTTCAACACCTAATTTTGCCCCAATTCGACGAATCATATAGTCCCACGACCTATGATTTCATTGAAGAATAAAACAAATCTAGGGTTTTTAAGAAGAAAACAAATTTAGCCCCAATTCATTAATTTAGGGTAAATAACACACATAGACAACGTCATCGACCACTAATAATACTGATTTCACTTTGTTAGCAAGCCACGTCAGACTATTTATATTAAAAAATTGCTACATTGGATTTTTAGGCAAGTCAAATTAGCGATGGCATTGAAGTGATTAATTTTCCACAAAAGTGGCATTCTCGAAAGGTTTTAGTACTGGATTGAGCATTGTATGAAAGATATGACGCTCTTAATGTCATTTTTCTTATATTTATGTGAGAAATATATCGGTCAAATCGGTCATGTGGCTCTCATGTCATCCGCTAATAATTTCATTAATAGGATTTAACTAGCACACGTGCCAAAATTTGAATAAGAAAGAAGAAAGGTTGGAATAATTGAATTGAATATCAATATGGAAGGACCAATGAAGTTTGTTTAATGTAATAATAGCGAAGAGATTAACAAAGGTCTAAATGATGGGGCCACACTGATTTGCTCGAGATCTTGGAGGGAAACGTGATTTAGGGCGTGGTTCACGGGGAGACGCAATTTAGACGGGTCACGCCAAAATGATATATAAAACATTAAAAACTCATAATACTCATTGTCTCATTGCAATTGAGATCTCCTCTATTTATAGAATAATCAAGATATAAGAAATAGATAAACATTAAAGACATGGGAACCAGCCAAACATTAAAGACATTGGAACCAGCCAAACATTAAAAGACACGAGAACTAGAATAGAAAATAAAATCGTCAGAATTGGAATTTTGACTCTTGAAACCTACGTTACAATTAAGACTCATAAAGTTAGGATTTTAAATTCGTCCACCGACCTTGACTAGAAAATTACCATTTTGTTCTTACTCTTGCCCTAACTGCGTCGTGCCAATGTTTGTTCTCTCGACATGAGTGAGAAGGTGAATTTAGGGCAGAATGAGTGAAGATTTTCTATTCCATATCGTATTACCTTTGATGTCTTGACAAATCTTAACGAATGTTAAAAGTCTCATTTTCACAAATCAATGGTTGAGACTCATTAAGGCACCAAAACGATCACTCTACAAGGCAAATGACCTATGTTCGACCCGCACTCGACATGCCATCTGTCGCAATATATTAAATGGAAAAGAATACTAGTTTTTACCGCTTAATAGAGATGGATGGTAGATTCTGCTTAGTAAATTAAGTAGTACTTATCATGCCAGTAGCTAAATTTAATATAAAACCTCCCAATCGACCTTTTTAGATAAGACAAGAAGCCACTTCGATTAATATATGTATATCATCCTAAGCTCTGTTTTCTCCTACCAAGAAATTAAACGATGGCCAAATCATCAACCTTTCTTGCTAACAAGAGGTATCCAATTCAGCTTCTTTCTGTCTTCTATTTTCCCTTTGGATGGAAAAACGAAGTTGACGATGTGGGTTTAGACTAATCCATGGTTTGAACGGAACTATTTTGCAGGTATGCAGTCGTGACGGGATCAAACAAGGGGATCGGGTTCGAGATATGCAGACAATTAGCTTCGACTGGAGTGACCGTAGTCTTGACCGCAAGAGATGAGAAGAGAGGCCTTCAGGCAGCTCGAGAACTCCAAAACAACGCCAGTCTTTCGGCCGGTGCTGTCGTCTTTCATCAGCTCGATGTGGCTGATCCTGCTAGTGTTTCTTCTCTTGTGGGTTTCGTCGCCACCCAGTTTGGCAGGCTTGATATCTTGGTAATCGAGCAAATGCTTTTTTCTTCTCCTCTCTTTTTTATTTTTTATTTTTGAAATCTTGTGGGAGGGCTTGTATTTTTCTCATCCTAAGGTCTAATTGGCTTTGGTTAAAATTGATCATTTTCAGGTAAATAATGCTGGAATTGGTGGAAACATCATGGACCGTAATGCTATGTCCGAAGCTGTTGAACGTACTGGTGGCGGCTTTGTAAGTCATGCGTCGGTCTAGTTCTTGTTCATAAAACACCAAAGAACTAAATGAGCTATCGTGAATCCTCGTTTGTGATGGTTGATGAATCTCATAGGCCTCTAACGTCTGTGCTAAATAAGAGAGATGGCTACTTGGTGCTTTTCATTGATTCATGGGTTTTTTGGTTTTCTCTTGTAAATGTGCGCATTTTTCTAGCTTCTTTTACCATCAAAATGCATAAGTTTCGTTGCTCAAATTTCAGCCATCTGGTGAGGAAATTTGGAAAAAGATATCGACCGAGGACTATGGAATGGCGGAAGAATGTGTGAAGACGAATTATTAAGGTGCCAAGTCAGTCACCGAAGCCCTTCTTCCGCTCCTCCATCTGTCTGACTCACCGAGAATTGTAAATGTCAGCTCCACCTTGGGGACCCTAGAGGTAAAACAAGCATCCCTTTTTTAAATCTTTTCTGCAAATCCTACTGTAAAGTTGTTTAATATGATTCAAAATGATAGTTACACGTAACAATATATTCTGAGAAATTCTGTTCTAATCACCTCTCTACCGATTTAGTTTATACCGGGAGAGTGGCCGAACCAAGTATTAGGTGATATTGAGACCCTCACAGAAGAGAGAGTGGACGAAGTCCTGGAGTCATTCTTGCAGGATTTCAAAGAAGGGGACTTCGGAAAGAGGGGTTGGCCAACCCATACCTCAGCATACAAGGTCTCGAAAGCAGCCTTGAACGCATACACAAGGATCATGGCCAAGAAGCTGCCATCTTTCTTGGTGAACAGCGTGTGCCCTGGCTTTGTAAAGACCGACATCACTTGCAATACCGGACTCTTGACTTCTCCACAGGGGGCCGAGAGCCCGGTTTGGCTGGCTCTGCTTCCTCAGGGTGGCCCGAGTGGCCTCTTCTTTGATAGGAAGCAAGTCTCCAGTTTCTTGTCTCTTTCGAGCTCCCCTTCCATTTTCAAGGGATGATTTCATTTCCTTTCTCTGTTTTTCTTTGGGGTTCTTGTTCTGTCTTTGTAACTAGCACTTGTTTGACCATTCAGTGGGTAATAACATGGTGGTAGTAAATGGAATGTTCATGAGTGCTTCGATTATCTTGATCTAGTAGCTTTCTGTGGCAATTTCTTATTAAGATTGTGCCATTCAGGTGATTCATATAAAAGAAAGAACTTTGCAAAATTTCATCAAAAATCCAATTGGAGTGTTTCATTCTATGAAAGAAGAGGTGCTCAACACCACGTGCGGGGTTTACTTTATTGAAATGCAAATCAAGTAAAGTTGACAGGCTACCAACCCACAACAAACAGGAATAAAGATATTAGAGAGAGAGAGAGAGAGAGAGAGAGAGAGAGAGCTTGGATCCCCTTATTGACGGAATTTATCTGCAAGATACTTCATATTCTAGTGATAACAAAATAAATAATTAGTTAAATCTTCGTCAAATTGTCCAACTAACAATGATAAATCAATTTTGGAAATTCTAAAATGTCGACCAATCCTTAAAAGGTGATAATAATAATAATAAAACGCACCGACTATATGTATGATTGTGTAAAGAATCATCATATAGTCGCATGATTTCATTGACCGATAATTTCCTCAGCTATAAAATAAAGGGTCATGTCCCATCTAGAGCACCCCGTGTATAAATAGATATATATCATTTAGTTTATAACTGCACGGTTCCATATTTTAAAATTTTAATATATGGAATCATATGTATAATGAAGACTCATATATCCTTTTCGATAAGCTCTTCCCATTGCAATACCTATTGTATTGAAATGACTATGATGCGAAATGAATAACCCTCATTTTGATGGTAGTTGGTCTTACATTTTTGCTATTGGCATATGTATTTTGCTGGTTATCAGATCCAAATCAAGTTGGGGAGGCAGAGGGGGTACCACGCTTAATCTTAGCATTCAATGTATTTTTCTGAATAATCATTTCTCCTTCCCTTCGCACTAAAATAATCTTTTTTTCAAATGTGGCATTCAAATAATCATCCAAAAATTTTTGACACTGAGTGAGTGCCATACAAAAGTTACGACACTTTTAGTAATAATTTCCTCATATTTATGTGAAAATGTTTTGGTCAAATTGGTTATGTGCTTTGATGTTATCCACTAATAATTTCGTGAATAGGATTCAACTAGCCCACATGCCAACAATTGAATAAGAAAAAAGAAAGGTTGGCATCATTGAATTGATTATCAAAATGGAAGGACCAGTGAAGTTTAATATAATAATGGTGAAGAGATTAACAAAGGTCTAAATGATGGGGCCATACTGATTTGCTCGAGATCTTAGAAGGGAACGTGATTTCGGGTGTATTTCACGTGGAAACGTGATTTAGCGGGAGGTTCACGGGAAAATCATATATAGAGAAGTAGGCTTGTCAGAGATGAGATTTTCCTAAATTAAAACGCAAGGTCACTTGGAATGCATATGATGCAAGTACTAAAAGAAGTAGGTAAATTGCTAACATGTTGGGATGTTGGTAAATTTTCTGTAGAGTGTTTTACTAACCGCACTTGTAATATTTGAAAAAAAGTTGGCAACTTACCAATTTATCAAGATTTTCGTAAGTTTTTTTGTAGTGTTGGTAGTTTACTAATCACAACAGTAATATTTCAAAGAGGCCAGTAACTTACGAATTTATTGGGATGTTGGTTAAATTCTTATATTACAGGTGTTTTACTAACAACACTTGTAAAAGTTTCGAGGAAATGGTAACTTACTAATTTATGGGGACTTTGGTAAATTCTATGTAGAGTCAATATTTTTGTAACAACTTTGTAATAAGTTACTAATTTATTGGAATGTTGGTAAATTTATCATAGTATTGATAATTTACGTATGGCGTTTGTAAAGTTTGTTAATTTATTTATTCCTTTGAAAGTTGGTAAGTTAATAACATAGTTTTTTTTTTTTTTACCAACGGCACTGGAAATCTGCCAACAACTTCAAAAATATACGCGAACCGTGGAAAAATTTTCAGATTTTCCTTCGACTGGACCCTAGACACGTCGAGAATTCAAGCAAAATAGTATATCGGTTGGTAAGAGAACTGCGAAAAAATTTGGAGAGACCAACTTTAATTGCTTACACGTTTCTTGATACTCGTTTTGCGCGGGCATATATTGACAAACAATTTTCGCATGCCTTTATTTTTCTTTATGTTATTAGTTTCGGCAACTTTTATATGTCTTTTATTTGGAGTTGTTAATCATTTGAGTGCATAAAATAGTAAGTAAAAATATCTATCGAATTGGACCTGCGAAGCGCGGCCTAAAGAGTTGAAGTTACTGTTTAGTTAAATTAACATATAACGTAAATATTATAAATGAAGATTTTGATTATTATTAGGGGAGATGGAGAGTTCGAATTCCCATCTTCTTAGGGGGAGTTGGAGTGAAGATGTTGTAGTTTCAGGTATGGATTTCGATTTTCACTTCTTATAAAAAAGTAGAGCAAAAAACTGAGAGTGAATTAAGAGGTAAAATATGATAGACAGAAAAATAAAATAAAATTACATTTGTGTTGTGGAGTACACGGGTTTTCTTATATAGTATTATATCCTTTAAGTTGATATTTTTGTTCGTTAAACCAGAACTTGAGACCATACTTCCTTATGCACTATTTCAATTTTTCTAATAAACTAAAGTGCTCATGGACTTCTCACCTGTCTATTTTGTATAAGTTAATTTCAAATTAACTGGATCAAAGATAAAATCACAATTTTTTATACTTTTTTTTAGATGCATTTTTTTTTTCAAAATGGTTGAAGATATTCTCAATATAAAAGAATTTTGAAAGAAAAAAATAAATTTAACTGAAATGTATATACATTGTTTCAGATAAGTTGCAATTTATACTTTCCTAAAGTTTTGTTGAATTTGATAGACAGTATGCTTTATTTCACTCTTAATAAAGAATATTTTACTGAATTAAAGAAAAATTATCATTTGATTAGAAAAATCTTTTCAGTCTTTTTGAATTAAGTGGATTTTGGATGAAATTGTTTTTATTCTCATTTGTCCTAAACATATCTATATAAAATGAGGTTTGCTTTTTTTTTTTTTTTTTTTTTGGACAAATTGATTTCAGAACAAGAAAATAAAAATGATGAGATATTATTCGTATGTTTCAAATAAGTTGTAATTTTAATTTCTTATATTTCTGCTCAAGTAAATAAGGCATATTTTTAAATTCATTTGTAGTTAAATAATCTTGGTTGCTTTAAAGAAAATGTCTCACTTTACAAGATCATGTCATTCATGAATATCTTTATCTTAGTTTGATAAATTTTGTTAATTGACATAATTTATTTCATTCCTAGTTAGGTTCAGTTCAATTAATATATATATATATATATATATATATATATATATATATATGATCCAAAATACTTTATCTTTTATCATATTCTTTTGAAATTTGAACTCAATAAGATAATAGACTTTTGGGATGATAACTTACTGGTTGAAGTTAGGCCACATGTCTTTCTACATGAAAATTAGGGGTGAGCAGCGGTCTAGGGTCGACCCTAGACCAACCCTGGACCGGCCCAACCCTGCCAGTCCTGGTCCGGTTCCCAAGGGGACCGGGTCGGTCCTTGGTCCTGAAATTCCAAGACCAACACTGTGCGGGTTGGTCCTCGGTCCTAAGAGTTTTGAGTCGGTCCAACCCCGGACTAACCCCGTATATTATATTATATTATTTATAATTCTTTTATATAGTTAAACCTAAGTAAAATGTCTATTATATTATATTATATTATATTATATTAAGATGTTCTATCAATAGCACTAATAGTAATTTCAATTTAAAACTTTTGTTGAGTATTAATTATGTGTCATTTGTTTTGTTTTTAGGTGTTTAGAAGTTCAAGTGAATTAACAAGATGTGAAGTTATATATTCATGGTTTATATTAAGTATTTTTAACTTTTTATGGTTTAATTGTATTTTACTAATGAATTTCAGCTGTACTTTGCTTTTCAATTTGTGTCAAATGGTAGAAGTTTTTGAAGGGTAGAGTAGTACTACAGTTGCTACGGTAATTTGTTAGACAAGTGGTGTGACGCTCATTTTTTAGTTAAGTGAACTCTATATGATCAAATGCAGGAAAAAGTTTTTGCATATAGTGTTATGAATATTAAAGATAGATGATTACAAGAACTTTCCATCTTGTCTCATATCTCAATGAGTGGTTAGCACGTACGAAATTTCTATTATTATGTCATCTTAAATTTGCTAAATATGTATTGGTATTTATAGTTTAGTTGCATAATGTCGCATTGTCGATGGATGTGTAATTTGAATTTGTAGGTTTGACTTTTTAGGGAGTACACAAAATAAGACGAAAAAAGTTATCGATCGGTCTTGGGTTGACCCTGGAACCGGACCGAACCCATTGGGTTGGTCCGGTCCTTAGTCCTAGGCTCAATAGGGTCGGTCCTCGGTCCTAAAACTTGAGGACCGACACTGTATGGGTTGGTCCTAGGGTTAGGGGGTGGCCCGGACCAACCCGGACCATGCTCACCCCTAATGACAATCCTAAAAATAAAGTGAAATGTCACTTGAAAAGCATATGATCTAACAAGATAAAGTGAAATGTCGTGGCATGCATAAAAGGGAATATCCTTTTAGCACTCACGCTTCCTGCAAACATATGTCTAGGAACAAATGTTTACATGTTTTTGTACAATAATTAAAAATTTTCCATTATAAATTTACATAAGAGAATGTATATAGATTGTATTAAATTCCAAAAATGTAACAGAATTTTTTATTACATCATGGAGTCGTAAAAACTTTCTGATTCTTTTATCTCTCAAGCATGACAAAGGCCTTGATGACTCAATCTCAAATTGGGCATCACAAATTTCGATCTCTTCACTAGTCGGACTTCAAGGCCTTGATGGCTTTAACTGAGGTTGGCTGGCATTGTCATGGCCGATTCAAGATTTTCCATCCATTATTGTAGCGCTTTATGCTTTGTTAGGATAATAATTTTTGGACTACTTTAAGAGCAACAATATGTTATGAACCACAAATTCTTAAAGATGTGGACCCCATCACAAATTTAATTATTTATTATATGTTTTCTTTTTGTAGTAAAAAAGAGGCGTTATTATTATAATGAATTAAAGACAATCATATAAGCATTTCTCTTTTGAATTCAATAAAGACCTTTATTACCAAAAAAAAAAAAAAAATCGGATTTATTGTAAATTTAACTTAGATAAATGTCAATTTAATTCATGGATCAACAAATCGTTGAATAATAAGCTAACAAAGTGAAACTCATGAATTTATCTCATATATGATTTACTTTCAAAATTTCAAAAGAATGAGAAAAGCCGTATTTTATGAATGTTTGAGAAGGATAATAGAAATGAATTACAAAGTTTGAAGATACTTTATCTTAATTCATTTCAAATATAAAAACAATTAATCAATAATAGATGCTTGAGAATGATTAATTGCCCAATAAATGCTAACTGGTCCAAATGAGCCATGTGACATAATTATACTACGTGGCTTGCTAGCTACGAGACTTGCAAAAAGTTGTTGTTAAGTGCCATCTGGCGAGTACAAAAGCAAAAATTGTACCAAATTCGACCTTAACTGTATATAATAGAAATTGGCTTTTTGCTTCCAAACGTAAGGATTGAGCTGAATTAATTGACTTGGTTTGAGTTGAGCTTGATTGATAGAGCCCCATACTCGTGGTTTTCTTTTGCAAGTCACTGATGCTTGAGAGAGAGAGAGAGAGAGAGAGAGAGAGAGAGAGAGAGAGAGAGAGAGAGAGAGAGAGAGAGAGAGAGAGAGAGGCCATTCGCAATATGAAAGGAAGTTTAGATGAGAGGATGTGAGATCGAACCCAAGGAAAGTGTCTAAAACAATCGGATACGATATATCAGTCTGTTGAGGACCATGATCTACAACTAGACCATTGTTTGGTTCGTCAAGCGGTGGGGATAGCTGAGATAATCTTCCATTCACAAGGAAGACTAGATTACTATCTTCTATTAAAATTCTGACTCTTCCTTCCTAAAAAAGAAGCAACCTGAAGGACCACCACTTGGAAGAAGTGCCAGCTTCACTGGACTTTCGGCGCCTTCCTCAACCGACATGAAGCCAGTGTTGCAAGTTGATGTCCGTTTCGACAAATCCGGGGCACACGCAATTGACGACAATACTTAGGTACTTCTTTGCGAGAATCCTAGCGAAAGCATTCATGGCCGCTTTCGAGATGCTGCAAGCGGGCATGAAGGCAGGCCAGCCTCTCGCTTTGGACAAACCGTCCTTGAAGTCTGCGAGGAAAGCCTTCACGATCCCGTCCGCTTTCTCTTCCGTGATGTTCTCGGGATCACTCAGAATTTCCCTGGCCCATTCGTTAGACACTCTCTGGAGAAAAAATCACCAAAATTAACAAATCCTCAGCATAGATCACCCAAAACATATGTTTAGGAGCTTCAATCCAGGGATTAGACAGCGCTACAAATGCAAAGTGGACTTGAAGGCTTGAATCTCAATGCATATCATACAAATCCAGAAAAGAAGTAAACGAAAACCAAAACGAGTGAAGGTTTTTCGGGTTATGGCCTGTTAATTATCCAGCAATACATTTATTGTGTAACCTCATCCAAGAAGTAAATTAATTCCACAAAATGGACTCTTAATTAAGGCGAAGGCCACCTTAAGGCAAACGTTCTCTCTCTCTCGATAGTTGTCCTAAGAAAGGTTCATCTTTTGCGATTGATGCAGCAGCCTCTTGGCAAGAACCAGACCTAACGCAATCGCCAAGAATCTATAAATTATTTACAAAAATTCAGGTAGATGGATTCTCAGAAACCATAAACTAGAGAGCGCCAGCATGGAAATGCATTTGTCTAGTAAGAATTTCTCTGATTGCAACAAAAAGCTGATGAAATAGGGAGCACAACTCAATATATCTGCCTAGCGGGTTTCATCAACAACTGAAAATCTATCCTCTATAACTCTGTGCTTACCTCAAGCTTCCCCATGCTGGATGAAACATTTACTATCCTCGGCGAATCTGATAGTTGGAGGAGGTTGATATGAGCCTCCACCATTCGTTTGGCCCCATAGTAATTTGTTTCGATACACGCCTCAGCTGCTTCATAAGGTTGGGTCATGATTTCGTTCCAATTGATTTGGGCACCTTCCCGCATCAACATGAAGAAAGCTCCTCATAATTCCTAATCAAGTAATATTGGAAGACTAACCACTTAAAAATTCATTTATCTTAACTTTCAAAATGTAGGTGGGTTTCCTTCTCTTAGTGTGCAATCCATTTATTCAAGTGTGATTGTTTTACACCGTTATGTTGCATAAGGAGCTGCTCATGCTGTACTTCCTCGCAGTTTGCACAGAAAAAAGTACCAACACCAATAAAACATTATATGATTTGCAGACTAGCCAGGTTCTTGAGAAACCAAGCATCATTTACCAGCGCCATGGCAGAAAAATTACTTTCTTAAAAAAAAAAAAAAAAAGACTTATTCTAAAGTCACTTGATCTTTGCTTGATCAACCTAACGTGTGAGGAGAGTAACAAATTTGGAAATTCCAGTTCCAACGTTCATGTAAAGCTATTCTTTTCACCGGGGAACACGCAATCTTCTCATACTTAACTGTAACAAATGCCAGAAAATTAAGAAATTGAGAAGTTTCCTTACCCACACCATAGGCCCTTAAAGTATCACCACCTATAATGGCTCCAGGAACTCCAGCATTGTTCACCTGGACAAATTTTTCCCTTGTTTATTGAAAGTTTTCAGTATTGGGTTGACAAAAGGCAAATTATGGTTGGAAATGCATATATACCAATATATCTAGCTTTCCAAATTGGGTCTCAATGAAATTTGCGAGGGCTAAAATACTAGAGGGATTAGAGACACCGAGCTGATGAAAAACCAAGTAATCGGACAGACTCGAGTCTTTCAGCTTTTGAATATCTTCAAGCCCTCTTTTTTTTTTTTTTTTTTTTTTAATCTCTAGATGTTAACGCCACCACAATCCCATTTGAAGCCAACTACCTACATATTTCGAATCCAATTCCCTTGTTCGCACCTGTCACGACTGCATACCTAAATACCAGATAAGAAAGTTCTTAGAGAATAATAAGAAAAAACAAATTGATGGAATGATGGACGTATGGATGCATAAACCCATTAGAGTATACCTCTTTGTTGATCCTTCCGTCGGTTCCTGACTAATGTGAAGCGCGTAAATTGTTGAAAAACGAAAAGCTAACTAGCTCTCAATTTATTGTTACATAAGAGAGGCAAGGTCATGGATTTCTTTCGCAAGAGATTTTCTCATGCAATTCGTAATAGTTGTTGGGGTTGACCAGTCAAAGAGTCAAAGGTCAAAGCCTACAAAAAGAAAAAAGGAAAAAAAAAAAAAAACCTAGTTGAGCTGCATAAAAGAAAGGAGGACTTCTCCCACGAGGAAATTTTAGGTAGGATTAGGTAAAAGTCCGATGCCAACGGGTGAAAATTTTAGTCCACCGGATGACACTTGTTGCCCGACCCCATCATTGGCAAAACCTCTAACATCCTTATGACACGGTCCGTTGATTCTTCCATACCTGTGAACCCTTGGGAGTGAAGTTTAGGGTTATCGAGTGAAAAGCGAGGGCGTAGAGAGGATAAATACAACTGGTTCGTGGGAGTGGCGTCAGAATAGTTAGTGCTAAGAGTTTTAGGATAGAATGATAATATTACTTAGGAGCTCTGAAGGCAGGGTTGGCGTCCCGTGCACAAACTGGTCGGGAGCTGATGCCACTCTCCTGATGAGGCCATGGTAGGCCGAAACCAATTGTTGAGCCTAAAGAGGGCTGCTATCTCGCTCTATGGACTAGACACCCAAGCCAAACTGGGTGTGGTACGATCTCGTTTCAAAAGAGCTATTCAAACAACTATAGAAGCAAGGTTGGCCTGGCGAATTCCGCTCGCCACCCACCGCACGGGTTAATCTGTGGCTAAGGAAACTATCGACCCATGACACTTACCTCTCTCTTCCATCTCAAAGATTTTTCTTCTTCTTTTATATATATTGGATTTTTTTATTGATTTTTCTATTTTTTATTGATTTTTCTCTTTTGTCTTTTTCTATTTGTCTTTTTCCTCTTCATCTTCAACCTTGAGCTTTCTTCTTCCTCGAATATGAATGCCTCCAGCGCCTGCAACTAGCTGAACCAAGGACCGCTTGGCGCCACGACTCCGGCTGCCAACCACCATCCTTGGCCGTCGTAGAAACACGACCACTTACAAGTTGTCTACTTGATCGACATCGGCCACTACCATCTTTGTTCCTTTTTTTTTCTTCTTCTTCCCTTTCACTTTGATGGGGATGATAGTGTATCCTTTCGCCACCATTGCAACCCCACCGCCGCCTCAGTCCGCCACCTCATCGTCCTTTCAGTCCTTTGTCGTTGATCTCGAGCTTGGCCGGCGAACTTGAGCCTCAGATTTTGGATCTAAGGTTGAGCAAGCCCTAAATTTGGGGTCTATAGCTCAGCTCGACCTTGAATATGAGTTGATTCAAGGTCAACCAGGGTCGGCTTAGACAATGAACAAGGCGGGGGCGTGGTTCGTTGACACGGCATAGGGCCTCGAGGCGGCGGCTCTGGAAGTTGGAGAAGGAGTGGGCGAAGATGGAGGCATAGATGAGGTGATGTGTCGGAGGAGGCGGTGATAACGTTCCTAGTCAGCAATCTTATCTCTTGTATCTAATTTAAGATATTGTTGATATTGTTCCCGTAATTTCTCTGCTTACCTTAAGCATCCTCAATCATCCATAATTTAGGGCTCTTGTAATATTTTTATATACAGTATGTAAAAGAGAGATCATAATACAATAAACAGAAACTACGATTTCTTCATGGTATCAGAGCTGCATTTGGCATAATCCGCCTTATGATCCTCAAATCTCTTTCTCCTCTCATTCTTCATCGACTTTCTTCTTCCCAAAGAAAATGTCGACAGGCTCTAATCCATCATCTTAATCATCTTCATCTATCACATCTCCCTCACTCGTTATCTCAAACATATCCAACTTGATACCCATCAAATTGAATAGCTTGAACTATCTTTCTTTGGCATTCTCTTTTCAAACTAATTCTCAAAGGTCACAATCTCATGTCTTACATTAATGGAACCTCCCAAGCGCCTGCTTCAACTAATGAAAATTACAAGACATGGATTGAAAAAGATCATATGCTACTTTCCTAGATTAACGTTACTCTGTCTGAATCTGCACTTCCAAATGTAGTTGGCACTACGTCTGCAAAAGTCGCGTGGGATGTTCTCGCTCATCGCTATGCCTCTCTCACTCCTGCTCATGTAATGTCTTTGAAAAGACAATTACATCACCTCAAGAGGGGAAACCTCACCATGCAAGAATATCTCCAACGATTCAAAACTTTAGCTGATAAACTCGCAATTTGCCGATTTCCAGTAAGTGATGATGATCTCCTAATTTGCATTCTTGATGGATTGCCTACTTCTTACCTCTCCTTTGCATCCTCTATTCGTGTTCGTGCTCATCAAACTTCCATCTCTATTGAAGATTTATACAATCTCCTACTCTTTGAAGAAGTGAGCATCACTTATGATTCATTATCCAAAACTACTACTGCCTTCGTTGCAAATCGGCAACCTCGAACTCTTTTTCTTGGGCAGCACTCATTCACACCTCATCTCTATAGGGGTGGCACTGGTTATAAGGGACGCAATAGGGGTCATTCTAATCAAGCCAAACTTCTCCCTACTCCATCATTTCGACCTCAAGGTCGTCAACTAAATATTGGTCGGCTAATCTGTCAGATCTGCAACAAACATGGCCATAGTGCTAGTGACTACTATCATTGCATGAACTATGCATACCACGGTTGCAATCCTCCTGAAAAACTTGCTACCATGGCTATTGCATCACCTACTGATGATGGCACTTGGTATACTAACACTGGCGCCAGCCATCATATTACAGCCAATCAGGGTAATCTCTCCATCTCCACTCCCTATAGTGGTTCTGATGAAGTTCAAGTTGGAAATGACCAAAGTTTGTCTATTGCTCATGTTGGTTCTACTTCTCTCTCACATCTCGTTTCTTCCATGCGTTTAACTAATATACTTCGTTGTCCTCTAGTATCTACCAATTTAATCTCAGTTAGTTGTTTTTCTAAAGACAATAATTGCTATTTTCTATTTGATGATTCTCTATTTTTTGTGAAGGACAAGCTAACGAAGCAAATTCTACACCACGGTTGGACTGAGAATGGGCTTTATCCTATGCGGTTCCCCAAACCTTGCTTCAAATCTCAAGTTTCATTTTCTTCCCACATCAACTCCTCCACCTGGCATCATAGTCTTGGCCACCCTTCTGCAGCTATTCAAAACCTTATTTTTAAACAGCTTCAAATATCAAATAGGTGTGATAACTCTCTTTGTTCTACATGTCAGTTAGGCAAAAGTTGCAAGTTACCCTTTTCGTTGTCTCACACGCGCACTCAATTTTCACTTGAACCGATTCATTGTGATGTATGGGGACCAGCCCCGGTGTCTTCTATTTCAAAATTCTCTTAATATATATTGTTTATTGATGATTTCTCTCGTTACAGCTGGATATTTCTTATGCGCCATAAATATGATTTTTATGAAATTTTTATGGCTTTCAAACCACAAGTTGAAAATCAATTTAACCATCGAATTAGATTTTTCTGCTTTGATATTGGTGGTGAATTCACTAATGATGCACTTGAATCTTATTTTCATACTCATGGCATTCGTCATCAATTTTCCTGCCCACATACACCTAAAGAAAATGGCGTCATTGAGTGAAAACATCGTGGTTGAAACTGGTCTCACCCTTCTAACTCAAGCTGGTATGTCCTCTCGCTTTTGGTTTGAAGCCTTTAATACAGCTGTATATCTCATCAACCGCATGCCTATTATTTCTCAAATTTCCTCATATCGACAATTGTTTTAACAAATTCCTGATTATTCTCATTTATGAGCCTTTGGATGCCTTTGTTATCCCTAGCTCTATCCCTATTGTTCTAATAAATTGGAGTTCCGCTCTCCTTCGTGTTGTTTTCTAGGCTACAGTACCTCTCATAAAGGGTATCGCTGCTATGACATGCAACGTCTCTGAGTTTACATATCTTGTCACATCAAATTTGATGAATCTGTTTACCCGTTTATCACAAACTCTAACTCTCCAAAATCTCATACCACTTTACCCTCACTTGGTCCTATCTCCATCTGGCTACTATCAACCTCCGCCCCCACGGATATTGCATGGGTTGAGCCCACCATTAGTCCCGCCGACGATGTTGCCTTTACTTCACTAACTATAGATGAACCCCAATCTCCTCCTTTACCTTCCTCTATACCACTTACCACCACACCACCCCCTCCCCCACCACTTCCCACCTGCACTCATCCTATGATCACATTTTCTCAACATGGTATTTTCAAACCAAAAACCTTTACTTCTCGTTATCCTATTGCTTTATCTTTTTCTCTTCCCTTGGAGCCAACATGCTACACTCAAGCTTCCAAATCACCTACATGGCGAAAAGCTATGGATGAGGAATTTAATTCCTTATAAGAACAACACACTTGGTCCCTTGTGCCATTTAATCCAACCATGAACGTCATCAGTTGCAAATGGGTTTATCAGATAAAACAAAACCTAGATGGCACCATCGGTCGTCACAAAGCTCGCCTCGTAGCGAAAGGATTTCACCAACAACCTGGCATTGACTTTGTGGACACTTTTAATCCTATTGTAAAGCATACTACTATTCGGGTCATTCTCACATTGGCAGTCACTTACGGATGGGTGATTCAACAACTTGATGTCAAATGTTCATTTTTACACGGTGATCTGCAGGAAATTGTATATATGGCTCAACCACCAAGCTATGTTGATCCTGCTGTCCTCATTCTGTTTGCTCAATGCACAAATCCATCTATGGTATACAGCAAGCACCTCACGCTTGGTTTGAAAATTTACAGCTCGGTTCGAAGACATTGGTTTTTCAATCACTATCTCAGATTCATCCCTTTTCATTTACAGTCATGGCTCTACCTTTATCTATCTCTTATCATATGTTGATGACATTATTTTAACAGGAAATGATTCCAAAGCTATGTTTGTTATCGTGGAGGAACTTCGCCACTTATTCAAGATGAAAGACTTAGGCGCTTTGACTTATTCTTGGGCATTCAGCTTGTTTGACGAAGCCCCCATCATATCTTCCTTAATCAAGCAAAGTATATTCATGACCTCTTATATCGCACCAATATGCTGGATTGCAAGCCTGTTTCCAGCCTGGCTACCTCGAATAAACTCGGTCATTCAAGCAGTGACCCTGTCTCAGATCCTACACTATATAGAGTGTTGTTGGAACACTTCAATATGTTACTCTTAGTCATCCTGACGTTAGCTATGCTATTAATAAGGCTTTGTCAATTTCTCAAAGCACCTGTAGAACACCATTGGCATGCTGTAAAGTGTATCCTTCACTATTTGAAAGGCAGAATCTCTTATGGCATGCAGATTCAGCCTAGTCCTATTTCTTTACATGCCTATTGTGACATTGACTAGGCTGGCAGTCTCGATGATCGTTGCTCTACTAGTGGCTATTGTTTATTTCTCGAGACCAACCTTGTTTCCTGGAGTGCAAAGAAGCAACCTATTGTTGCACGTTCTTCTATAGAGGCGAGTATCGTTGTCTTGCTCAAACAGCTGCTAAAATTCAATGGCTTCTCTCTCTTCTTCGAGAATTACGAATCTCACTCCCACGTGCTCCTGTATTGTGGTGCAACAATATCTTTGCCATTGCTCTAACTTGGAATCCAGTTTTTCATAGTCGCACTAAATACATTGAAATAGATTATCACTATGTTCATGAATTGGTGGGTCACCAGTTACTTGACATCCGTTACATCATCACCTATGATCAAATTGCGGACATCTTTAGCAAAGGACTGTCATCAGCACGGGTTCGTCTTTTACGATCCAAGCTTCACATTGTTGACAATGCTTCGCTTGTAAAAGGGTGATAACGTTCCTTGTAAGCAATCTTATCTCTTGTATCTATTTAAGGTATTGTTGATATTGTTCCCGTAATTTCTCTGCTTACCTTAAGCATCCTCAATCATCCCTAATTTAGGGCTCTTGCAATATCTTTATATACAGTATGTACAAGAGAGATCATAATACAATAAACAAAAACTACGATTTCTTCAAGTGGCAATGGGCTTGAGGTCAGGCTCAAGGTTGAGGTCGGAGAAGGGAACATAGGGTAGGCAGAGGAGGGAGAGAGAAAAAGGAGAAACGTGAACAGAGGGAAAAAGAAAAAAGATAAAGGAAAAAAAGAAGGAAAATGTAGGGCCCAAGCCAAAAGGATTCGACATTCTTGCAGTGAGGTGGGGCTCGGTCGATACGTGTCATCTCAAATGACATGGGATTTTGATATGCTGGAATTCCACTCCTAGACAATATTTTGACACATTGGAAGCCCACAATTGAACAAGAAAAGCGAGATAAGGCAGATAAAAAAGAAAAAGAAAAAAGAGAAATTTTGAAAAAGTCAACAAAAGAAAAGGAAAAGGGGAACGGTGGAATGCTTTAGCTCTTTTACAAGGCGGAGAGCACACACGCACGCATGCGTAGAAGGTAAGTAAAAGAGAAGGGAAAGAAGAAAAAGAAGAAAAAAAGAGGAAAAAGTGAGAAATTTTGCATGTGCTTGTCACGGATACACTGCTAAGCAGGATCAATCATGTATCACATTATTCAATAAGTACTTGTGCCCCTCATTTGTCCAATTGGCGTGATTTTCGGGTTTAGGACACAAATTCGAAGTTTAGTGGAAATCGAGCCACAAAATCCAATTTTTGAGTTGTAGAGCTTCTGGATTTCATGGAAATGGTGTTTATAGCATCATGGAGCCATACTGTTTTCGAGCAATGCTTTATCAACCGAAATTTTAGGGTGTTGAGGTTGAGTTTCATGCGACGTTTAGGTTTGAGTAATTGTTTTAGGTGAGCGATTTATTAATGCATATGAACCTTTTTATTAGTGTTTAGGCTAGTTTAGCCATTTCATAATTAAGGTAAAATTTTACTTAGTTTAACGCCCATTCTCACTTAACTGATATGATTATGAGATCCTCAACTTGTTTAGTAACACTTTGTTTTGTTTGGACATTCTTAAGTGAGTGGTACTAAACTTCTTTGAATTTATAATACTCACTTTCCAACAAAAATGCTACGGATTATATATGGTATGAATTGTGAAATGGCATTGTTGTTGCATACAAGCTAGATCGAGAATTTACTACTCTTTGGTTGTTTACGAACGTCCAAAAAGCATGTTATACAAGATATTGTGAAATAAAATATATTTGTAATAGCTTTGTGGATGTTTTATATGGAAGGGTTTATAAATGATTTAAGAAACGATTGAGATATGACGCATGGGCTATGTGACAAAAGTTATTTGCTTGATTTATGAAATTGATTTTTGGATTGGATTTCTAGTATTGGAAGATAGTTGTTTATACTCAACATGACTATCAACCCAGTGAAGGGTTTATTGGTATGTATATCGATTTAGGATATCTTTTTAGGTCGAGTCACTGGCTTTATATGTGAAGACTTTGCCTAGGGGGATCTTGATCGCCTTATCACCAAGCGTTATGTCACGACCATGGTTGATATTGAGCAATAGATTGGTCAATGGAATGAATTATCGGTGTGTCATTTGATGAGATTAATCTATGAAATAAGCCATTGATATGTGAGTTGTTGAGATTGATCAATGGATTAGACTATTGATACTATTATTTTAATATTGTTGAGTAAATGAGTATTTTTGACTTGCACAAATCTTAACAACTCATATGTGATTTGATACGTATTTTATACCTTGAGTTTGGATTATAAGTTTCTAGTATCACCTTGTATACATGTATAGTAGTTGCTCGATTTATTTAGAAAATATACACACTACTCATTGAGCTTATGATTGCTTACTCCTCTCTTTTCGAATCCTATTGGGCCCTCAATTAATAGAAAATAGAGCGAGAGCGATATCGACGAAGACTTCTAGGAGTTTGATTTTAGTGGTTTGAGATTGCATCCTTTAGGTGGAAGATAGCTGTATCACCCTCATCATTGTAGGATTTGGGATGTGAGACAATTTTTTCGACAACAAATATTGGAACTGCAGGAAAATAATCACAAGTAATGCCCATAATGAGGCAATACTTGTGTACATTGAAGAGAGAGAGAGAAACCACTGGGATTCGCCCCAATGGCCACCCTTCCAACATGGAAGGGGGAGGTGAGGGGTTCAAACCCCCACCTTTTCAGGGAGGGATGGGGTGGGGACGCGTAAGTTTCAGGAGTGGGTTTCGACGCCCACGCCCTACAAGAGGCAGGGTAAAAGTCTGAGAGTGAGTGTAGAATAGGTATAGAGTAGGACTGACCAAAAAGAGAGAGAGAGAGAGAGAGTCTAAGCACTAAGAAAGCTATTAATGTGATGAAAATGAAAGGACACCATCCCTATATTATTCTAACATGCCGTACATATAATTCTTGGGCATACATACACGATTTCACACTAAAATAACTCGCCTTTTCTTCTATTGAATATCTACAGTTTAAGAAAATTATTAAAAAAAGTCATAAGCATATTATGTTTGTACCATCTTTTGACGATTTGCTAATCTAATCTAGTCATTTTATAAACTCTGTGCATAGAGTCACCTATTGATATCACTCTCTTTATGA
This sequence comes from Eucalyptus erythrocorys, assembly GCA_014182555.1. NCBI lineage: Eukaryota > Viridiplantae > Streptophyta > Magnoliopsida > Myrtales > Myrtaceae > Eucalyptus > Eucalyptus erythrocorys. The sequence continues at coordinate 17,518,454 of CM024602.1, forward strand.
TGTAAATGATATTGTAGATTCATTTTACCAAACTTGAAGATGTTCAAGGAATCAACAGACAAGTTTTGTGATGCAATAATGTTTTGCCTCACTGGGCGAAGGAGTATGGGGGTAATGATAATTTTTTTTTTTTGGTCGAAAGGGTAATGATGACAATTTACCCGACCTTCTTCTTATCATAAATGCTTTGTAACATGCTTCTTTTGGTGCCTATATTGTTATTTGGAAGAGGAAAGTTAAGGTGAGATGCTTATGCATATTATTTAAACTTGTTAAATTTTTGTTACTGAATGATGTGATCATCTAACTATGCATATGTGTTTTTAGAAAGAATAATAAATAAACTAAGAAAAGATACCGTGCTGCATGTGACGCTTTGGTCCATAACATACTGTGAATGACGTTTGGTAACATTTTGTTTTGTGAACAATTCCTGCTTAAAAATTGTTTTTTCTGATTCTGTTAGTTGGACAAGTTTTATAGGTATCCAAAAGTATTTGGTAGTTACATAAATTTTCTATTTCCGAAATAGAAACGTATTTGGTATGACCCTAAAATATTTTTATGGTTTGGAATTTCTTTTAATTTTTAATAATTTTATCACATTTTTTCTTCTTCTTTTTTTTTTTCCTTTTTTTTTTTAATTTTTTTCTTTTTCTTCCTCTACTTCTTCCTCTAGCCAATGACCTCACCGGCCTTGGGGGAGCCTCGCCAGATCTAGTAAGGGTCAACCTCACCGACTCGCCGTGAGGTCAAGCCTTACCATGGTCGGGCAAGACTGTTGAGACTCCACCTCGCAATGGCTTGGCGAGGTCGACCCTTGTTGGTGGTTGGCGAGGCTTGGCCTCGTCAAGGGTTGTTGAGGCTCTGACGAGGTTCTCTAGCTAGTGACTAGCCATCATTGTGGGCAGCGATTGGGTAGAGGAGGAAGAAGAAGAAAAAGAGAAAAAGAAAGAAAAGAAAAGGAAGAAATGAAAGGAGAAAAAAAATTGAGCTTGATTTTAAAGTTATTCCCATGAACAAAGAATCAATTTTTTTTTTTTTTTTACTTTTTAATTCCGTTTTAAATCTATTCTCAAAATAAAAATATTATCAAACAGATTTCTGTTCCTTTTTTTTTTTTTTGGAAAAGAAAAGAAAAGAAAATAATATGTTACCAAATAAGTCCTTAACAATCAATGTATTTCTCCATAATCACTTCTCCTTCTCAATAGTATGTATGCTTGGATATAAATGTCTAACGAGTGCCATTTTTCCCTTGGCGGCGAAGCAAGAACAAAGCATCAACAAGGTGTCGTTGGCTTAAATGGTTAGACAATTCACTCCTTTTCTAGTTTTTGAATCATGCCTTGTTAGAATAAAATCTTGAATGTACTGGGCTGATGGGTACATGTGCCCTTAAGATTGCTAAAAAAGGTGGACTAATTGAGATGTGCAAAAATTAATCCGAATGTGAGCACCACTATAATAAAAAAAAATGAAAAAAAGAGGACTAGAGACAAAAAGAAATTAGTCTGTTTTAGTGACAAAGGCATATTACCGATTTATAAACCCTATGAGTTAGTCAAACACTATGGCTTCATCTGTCGATGCCAACTTGGAGATAGTGCTACAAAATTCATGGGAAAAGGGACATTGTTGTAGGGGTGTAAGAACTGAATGGAATTGAACTAAAATTTTTGGACATTTTCATTCGGTTCGATTTTTGATTCAAATAATAAAAAGTAATCATTTTTTTTTTCAATTTGGTTTATTTTGGAACGGTTCGTATCGAACTGAACTGAAAAATAACTTTTCGTTTTTAACCCTTGTCGCGCCTAACTTTTAACATGCAATCCCGAGCTCTCCCAAGCTAACGTTAAGCACGGCAAAAAATTTATACAATTGAATTATCTAACAACCTAAGCAACACAGAGCCGCCACTAGCTTATTTTGGAGGTCGGCTGGAAACCTAATCGAAGGTTGGGAGATTCCCTCGATTCCTACGCAACCAGAGATCTAAGCTCGGGGACTGGATTACGTTAATATTTCTATTAACGCCCTTTCGGTACCTAATGGTATGTTGTGTTTTTTTTTTTTTTTTTATCGTGTCCATGCATTTTTTTACATTTTTCAGGATCGTCAATTTTTATACTAAGTGACCATGCGTGGTGGATTGTTTTTATTCTATTCTATTTCTAAAAAAAAAAAAAAGAATGAAAACAATCAACGAAATCACAATTAAAAGACAAAAAGTAAACAATCAATAGAAACATGTAAATCTAATCATGCAATCCTAAAAACATGAAGGAGAGCACAATAAAGGAAAAGAAAAAGAGAAAGAGAAGACCCGCAACTCGTCGGGTTTTATACAATGCAAGAGACCCGAGACATATGTCGGGAAGGAAAAGGAATAAAGGAAATTATATCATAATGGTCGGAATGGACATCGACCTCCATCGTCTTCATGCTTTATCTTTCTTCAAAATCCTAGTCTAAATCTAAACTAAGAAATCTAAAACTAGGTGCATGGAGATGGAAACGAACATCACAAATGACATCAGGGTTATCAAGGTAAGAACCCATGTATAATTGGGCTCTAAAAAAAGCATACAACATCAAGTTCATCGAGAAAACTACTTTCATGAATAGAATTCCCAAGATGGATTATATACTAATTCAAGAACACACAATGCCATATTAGAAACAAAACAGGATAGTAGGAAAATACGACAAATCAAAGAAAATGATGCATGGCAATTCATTTGTCAAATCACCTAACCAATGTATGAAAATCATGGAACTTGAACATGATGTAAAGGGTTAAATGCGAAGAACAAGTTTGGTTAAAACATTTAACCCTAATTCCACATGCAAAAGATCCCACAAATTTATTAACATTGATATGTGATTTACCATTAAGGGGCGAGGTGCATCACATTCAGCACATTGGCCAAAAAGATTAAAAGGCCAAGACATGTCAATCGATTGCCAAAGTCTAACTAGGAACAAAGTAGTGCAGTGACAAAACAGAATTAGTAAACAGAAACAACAAAACAGCAATGTAGCGAAGCAGAAACAGCAGAACAGCAAATAGTAGAGCAGAAACAGCAGAACAGCAAGATGAAAACAACAAAACAGCAAGACAGAAACAGCGAAACAGCAATGCAACAACAGCAATGCAGCAAAGCAGAAACAACATAACAGCAAACAGCAAAGCAGAAACGGCAGGACAGCAATGCAGCAACAGAACTTTATTCATGGCATTTTCTAATGAGATGAGATCAAAAAGCAACTCATGCTAAAATTTGCAATGCCTCTTAATAGCAACTCCACATATTTTACAGTAGAAAGCCAGCAGATGAATTGAGTGTTTAGAATGCATTTATATTTTTCAGCAAAAGCTGAATCCTGAGAGAAAATTCATTTGGACCCTTAAGCTGTAAATGAAGAGCATCATTTTTGCTCGTTATCATGACACATGGGATGTATTAGAGTGAATTTCAATGTTACATAAACCTTGGCAAGAAAAATCAGCAGCTAAAGCATATCCTAAAAGAAAACCAAAGTTGAACCAACTTATTGCAAGTATTCTCTGACAATATTAAAGTTTCTAGGACATCCATGACCCTAAAAGTTTAATCATTTCTGCATAGAAGATATTCAACAAAAGTCTATGTTGAAGCAAGAGAAAAGCAGATTGCAAGTATGATGATCATCGATAAACGAAGTCAGCATCTTTTGGAGGACAAGTTTCACCAGTTCGGCTCAAACATATCATCAAGAATGCTATATAACATCCGAGTCATCAGCAAATGAACAAGTAGCAACTGTTTGATTATTCATCACATAACTTAGTGATAGCATGCAGTGTCGATCGTCAACGGGAGGCATTTTATTTAACATGTGATTGATGGGGAAGACAGAGAGAGAACAAGAGTGACGGAATCAAGCATGTCGAGAATGTGGATTCACATAAAACCGGAGAGAGTAATCAAGAAAAATCGAGCCGGGTTGACTAAATCACAAACATCAATCATACCCTCGAACGTGTAAATCAATTCAGTTTAACACCATCACGGAACAGGTAACTAAACTTGCTTAATGCTAACATACAAATGCGCATTTCCAGCAAATACCAATTAATCACAGCTCTGCATTTTCGATTTACGAAGCTGATTGGCAATAGCGAGTACCGTGCTCGTGAATTATTGACCTTATAGCTCAAAGCTAGACATTATGCTTATCAAATAAGGCACGATTAACTATTTACCGAATCATCTCAACATGCAGATATGTGACCAATGACCAATCGTGGTTTAGACCAGAGAAACTAAACATCCAAATTGAGGTTTCTTCCGCCACATACAACGCTCAAAAGAATAACATCACCCTAACATTGAAATCGATGTTAAAACTTGGAAATAATCCTACCCGGAATGACAGAACGAGTAATACCGACGCACGTCAACTTTGTTTCAAAGTGGCACTTTCCTCAGCAATTATTGGAACCTCGAGCTCCAGAAAGATGCGTTCGCAACGAGCGCGTCAAATCCGTCCACAAATGATCCTCACAGAAGCGATCGATCCTCGAGTGATTTCGGCCGAGGTAAACCAAGCGAAAGAAAAACCAATGTTCGGGGTCGAGGGATCGAACGGGGGTGAGAATCAAATCCCAAAAACTTAATCGGATAGAGAGAGAGAAAGAGAACTCACCGATCCGGTGAGCCCGATCCGGTGAGCGTAACCGCCGGCATCGTCTTCGATATCGCCGATCGAGAGAACGATTGAGTCTCCGGGGATGACCCTAACGAATCAAGCTTCGATCGATCAAAATCCCTTGAAAACCCTAGTCGTCAAGCCACCGATCGGAGAGTCCTGGATCACGAACTCGAGTCGAGCTAGGGTTTGAGCGAGCCGCTTCCGCCGTCTCGTTCGAGCTTCGCCATCGCGTTCCCGTCGCCCGATCCATCTTCTAGGGCTTCAGGGGAGAAAGATCACGATCGGACTTCACCACCACGGTCCTCTTCGGTTAATCTCGATTTCGAGGAAGATTTGTCGGACCGGATACGCCGCCGTCGTCGTTATGGCTATCGTCGGTTTTAGATCGAATCGATATGCCGTCGTCGTCTCGGCCACCCCACGATCCGCTCTCGTCGTTGCCACAGCTATCGTCGGCCTTGTCCCGTGACCGATTGCCGTCGCCGTCGCTCTCGATTGGCGTTAATTCGCCGGCGATTCAAAGCCCTTGGATCTAGGGTTTTTCTTTTGTGCGCGAAGAGGGGAAAATGAGAGAGAGGGCGAGAACGGGAGAGAGAGAGAGAGAGGCCCCCAGGAGAGAGAAAGCGTCGAGAGGGGGGGCCGAGGAGAGAGAGAGCCCGATCCAGAGAGAAGAGAGAGAGAGGCCGATCCCAGAGATCGAGCCGGGGGGAAGAGAGACAAACGACCGTCCAAAGGGCCCCCTTTTATATTTTCCTTTTTTTTTTTTTTTTTCGTTTTTTTCACCTTTTCCATTTTCCGTTTTTATTTTCCGTTCGGGTTTTTTTTTTAATTTTCTGCTCTCTTTTTCATTTTTTTTTTATTTTCCATTTTTTCTTTCCGTTTTCTTTCGGTTTTCTTTTGCTCTTCCTTTTTTTATTCAATTTCAAACAATTTTTTATTTCAGGTGTCAACAACCCTAATCTTTGTCTTCTTTCTCACCCCTCCCGCATTCTCCCAAAATTAGAAAAAAAGCACCCCTATTCCTCATATCCTTTCTCTCTCTGTGGCCTTATTTTGCGTTCTTGTGGCTCTCTCGGCGCTGCTCAATCCCTCTAATTTCATTCTCGAGCCGATTGAGCTCAACCTTGACTGGATCTGAGCCATGGGGCAGGGTGATGAACTTATTGTCGGCGTCGAGGCTAGGCCGGACCAAGGTCCTCCTGCGGGAGTCGCTCCAGCCCTCCTTGAAGCACGCCGACACCATAAGGGGGCGGGGTGGCCTTGCCGTTGCTGCAGCTGGTGGAGAGCTTCGCGGGCGCTCTCTCTTCGTTTGATGCCTCTGCCAGCGCCAATCTGACCAATGCTCCTCGTCCACTCACGCTCGAAGATCCATCCCCTAGTGCTTCGACCATAGGGAGAGAGAGAGAGAGAGGGAAGAACTGGGAAGAAGGAGAGTGCGTTGTGTATGCGTTGTGTAGAGAGAGAGAGAGAGAGAGAGAGAGAGAGTGGGGTGGGGATCTGACTAGAGAGGAATGGTGATGAGACTGGACAGATGGTGGTGGGTGGTGGGTTTCTAAATTGGATTCAGACAGAGGACTGACAAGACTAGGATAAAGCTAAAATCTTGAAAATCGAGCCAAATTAAATCGAATCGAATCATATCAATTTTTTCAGTCCCACATACATCCGATTCAAGTCAAAATTCAATTCAATCCAAGCATATGTGATAACGGTTGAATTTGGTTTGATTTTTCAAGAAAATCAAATTGAACTGAATCATGACATCTTTAAATATTAGTAGTGTTATATTTATTACATGGAACTCATTTTAGTATCAAAAATATTTTTTGAGTGATTACTTGGACATTATATCAATAAAAATATGATAATTTAAGTATTTCAAGCGACATTTTAACGATTTATTCATCATAAATTTTTTCAATGGAATTTAAAATTCTAGATGGCTTTGGTGACCTAATGCAAATAAAAAAAGAGATGATGAAGCAAATAGTCTAATTAACTCACCGATTTCCCTTCTCTTCAACTTCATTTTCTTTGTCTTCATTTTCATCTACACCAAACAATTTTCACTTTCATGCACATTTTTGTTCTTTTTATTTTCCAATCATTCTCTTAACCAAATTTATGTCCTAATAGGCCGGCAAAACCAAAGCAACATTATATACGGAAGAAAAATGAATTCTCTGACTCTTTCAATGACAAGCTCTTCGTGAATTTGTAATTAGAAATGATGGAGTTTCAACAAGTGACTCTGTCATCATAGTGGCATTGCTGGTGACTGGTCCTTGTTCCGTTAGGGCCTCAAACATAGTACACAACTATTTGACTCTGAAGAACAACTGATTATTTTTTTGGCAACTATGTTGCTCCCCCACTTTCACTGCTCTTGTTTGGCGATTCTAACTGAAGCATGCTTAATTTGGTCACTTTCATATGCCTTAATGCTTTACTGGGAATTCAACACCTAATTTTGCCCCAATTCGATGAATCATATAGTCCTACGACCTACTATTTTATTGAAGAACAAAACAAATCTAGGTTTGAATAAGAAAACAAATTTAGCCCCAGTTCATTAATTTAGGGCAAATAACACAAATAGACAAGGTCATCAAGCACTAATAATACTAATTTCACTTTTTTGGCAAGCCATATCAGACTATTTATGTTAAAAAAGTTGCTACATTGGATTTTTAGGCAAGTAAAATTAGTGATGGCATTGAAGTGATTAATTTTTCACAAAAGTGACACTCTACTGATTGCTTGAAAAGTTTTGGTACTGAAGTGAGTGCTGTATAACTACTGGGGTTTGTCCCAGTGGCCACCCTTCCAATATGGAATGGGGAGGTGAGGGGTTTAAATCCCCATTTTCTGAAGAGGGGATTAGGGTGGGGTTTAGTAAGTTTCAAGAGTGGGTTTCGACTCCCACGCCCTGCATGAGGTATGGCAAAAGTCTGAGAATGAATGTTAGAATAGGAATAGCATGGGACTGACAAAAAGAAAAAGAAAAAGTGAGTGCTGTATAAATGACATGATGCTTTTAATATAATTTTTCTTATATTTATGTGAGAAATATATTGGTCAAATCACTCATGTGGCTCTCATGTGTTCTGCTAGTAAGTTCGTTAATAGGATTCAACTAGCACACATGCCAAAATTTGAATAAGAAAGAAGAAAGGTTGGAATCATTGAATTGAATATCAATATGGAAGTACCGGTGAATTTTGTTTAATGTAATAATAGCGAAGAGATTTTTTTTTTTTTTTGGTTAGTCCTATTTTATTCCTACCTTAACACTCACTCTCAGACTTTTGCCTTGCCTCGTGCAGGGTGTGGGAGTCGAAACCCACTCTTGAAACTTACTCATCCCCACCCCAATCCTTTTTTGAGAAGATAGCGAAGATTAACAAAGGTCTAAATGATATAGCCATATTGATTTGCTCGAGATCTTAGAAGGAAACGTGATTTAGGGCGTGGTTTATGAGGAGACGCAATTTAGACCAGGTCATGCGAAAATGATATATAGAACATTAAAAACTCGTATATTCATTGTCTTGTTGCAATTAAAAACTCCTCTATTTATAGAGTAATCAGGATAAAAGAAATAGATTAACATTAAAGACATGGGAACTATCTAAACATCAAAGACATTGGAACCAGCTAATCATTAAAAGACATGATAACTAGAAAAGGAAATAAAGTCCTCAAAACTAGAACTTTGACTCTTGAAACCTATGCCAGAATTAAGACTCATAAAATTAGGATTTTAAATTCGTCCACCAATCTTGACTAGAAGATAACCATTTTGGAAGATCAACAAATCCAAGGAAATTACTCAAGAGTAGCCTCCGATTATTAGGTAGTCAATTACTAGTAAATTGACATTTAGGTAGTCAATCGACAACCATATTTGGAGAAGTATTATTGTGAGTCGACAACTAATACATGGAATGGAGCCAAAAAAAAAAAATTGTAGCCAAAACTGGCTTTTTTCTTCCAAACATAAGGATTAAGCTGGGTTAATTGACGTGACTTGAGTTGAGCTTGATTGATAGAGACCCATGCTTGTGGTTATCTCGTGCAAGTCACTGGGATTTGTTTTTCTCTCACTACAATTATGAGAGATGTAGGAAAATATCACAAATGAGGTATGCAATGACGCAGTTCTTGTATAGAATTAATACACACTGAGAGAGAGAGAGAGAGAGAGAGAGAGAGAGAGGCCACTTGCAATACAAAAGGAAGTCTAGACGAGAGGATGCGAGATCGAATCCATGGAAAACATCTAAAAGAGTAGGATATGAAATATCAATCTGTTGAGGACGATGATCTGCAGCTAGACCATTATTTAGTCCGTGTGATTGAGGACGATGATCTACAGCTAGACCATTATTTAGTTCGTCACACGGTAGAGATAGCTGAGATAACATTCCATTTAGAAGGTAGACTAGACCAGCATCAAAATTCTGACTCTTCCTTCCTAATAAAGAAGCAACCAGAAGGACCACCATTTGGAAGAAGTGCCAGCTTCACTGGACTTTCAGCGCCTTCCTCAACCGACAGGATGCCCGTGTTGAAGTTGATGTCCGTTTTGACAAATCCAGGGCACACGCAATTGACGATGATACTTGGGTATTTCTTTGCGAGAATCCTAGTGTAAGCATTCATGGCGGCTTTCGAGATGCTGTAAGCGGGCATGAAGGCAGGCCAGCCTTTGGCTTCGGAGGAACCGTCCTTGAAGTCTGTGAGGAAAGCCTTCACGATCCCGTCCACTTTCTCTTCCGTGATGTCCTTGGGATCACTCAGAGTTTCCCTGGCCCATTCATTAGACACTCTCTGGAGAAAATATCACCAAAACTAACAAATCCTCAGCATAGATCACCCAGAACATATGTAAAGGAGCTTCAATCCGGTATTAGACAGGGCTACAAATGCAAAATAGAGTTGGAGGCTTGAATTTCAATGCATATTAGACAAATCCAGAAAAGAAGTAAACAAAAACCAAAACGAGAGAAGGGCTTTTGGGTTACGGTCCGTTAATTATCCAGCAATACATTTCTTTTGCAACCTCATCCTAGAAGTAAGTTAATTCCACAAAATGGACTCTTTATCAAGTTTAACCGTGTAAGCCACCTTACGGGGAACACACTCTATAGTTGTCCTGAGAAGGTTCATCTTTTACGATTAACGCTGAAACCATTTACAAATTCAAGAGGATGAATTCTGCGAAACCATAAACTAGAGAGAGCGTCAGCGTGGAAATGTTTTTGTCCATTAGGAATTTCTCTCATTCCAATAGGAAACGGATAAAATAGGAAGCACAGCTCGATATATCTACTCTGTGGGTTTCATCAACCACTGAAAATCTGTCCTACACACCCGATTAATCAAAGTTCAAATTTTGAGCTTCCTAGTCTATGACTCTGTGCTTACCTCAAGCTTCCCCATGCTGGATGAAACATTTACTATCCTTGGCGAATCAGATAGTTGGAGGAGGTCGACATGAGCCTCCACCATTCGTTTGGCCCCATAGTAGTTTGTTTCAATACACGCCTCAGCTGCTTCATAGGGTTGGGTCATGATTTCGTTCCAATTGATTTGGGCACCTTCCTGCATCAACAAGAAGAAAGCTCCTCATAATTACTAATCAAGTAATATTGGAAGACTAACCACTTAAAAATTCATTTATCTTAACTTTCAAAAACTAGGTGGGTTTCCTTCTCTTAGTGTGCAATCCATTTATTCAAGTGTGATTGTTTTACACCATTATGTTGCATAAGGAGCTGCTCATGCTATACTTCCTCAGTTTGCACAGAATATAGTACCAACACTAATAAAACATTATTTGATTTTCAGACTAGCCAGGTTCTTGAGAAACCAAGCATCATTTACCAGCGCCGTGGCAGAAAAAAAGGCTGACTTTGGAAAAAATACTAGATGACTTGTCCTAAAGTCAGTTCTGATCTTTGCTTGATCCACCTAATGGATGAGGAGAGTGACACATTCAGAACTTCCAGTTCCGACATTCATGTAAAGCAATTCTTTTCACCAGAAGCATGCAATCTTCTCATACCGAACCGTAACCAATGCTCTAAATTAAGAAATTGAAACTTGCCTTGCCAAAACCAGAGGCCCTTAAAGCATCACCATCTATAATGACTCCTGGAACCCCAGCATTGTTCACCTGGACAAAATCTTCCCTTGTTTATTGCAGGTTTTGAGTATTGGGTTGGCAAAACTCAGGGTCAAATGATGATTGGAAATGCATATATACCAATATATCTAGCTTTCCGAATCTGCTCTTGATGAAATTTGTGAGGGCTAAAATGCTAGAGGGATTAGAGACATCAAGCTGATGAAAAATCAGGTAATCGGAGAGACCCGAGTCTTTCAGCTTTTGAATTGCTTCGAGACCTCTTTTTTCATCTCTAGATGTTAACACCACCACAATCCCATTTGAAGCCAATTGCCTGCATATTTCAAATCCAATTCCTTTGTTTGCACCGGTAACAACTGCATATCTAAATATTGATAAAAAAGGATAAGAAAGTTCTTAGAGAACAATTCAAACAAACAAACTGGACTGATGGACGTATAGATGCATAAAACCCCGTCGAGAATACCTCTTTGTTGATTCTTCCATCGGTTCCTAACTGTAACGTGAAGTGCGTGAATTGTTGAAAAGCGAAAACTAACCAGCTCTCGATCTTCTTTTACATAAGAGAGGCAAGTTCATAGATATCTTTTCCAAGAGATTTTTTTTTTTTTTCAATGCAATTCTTCTAGACCACAAATATTGGAACTGCTGGAAAAATATCACTGGTGATGTCCACGATGACGCGGTCCCGGCATGCATTGAATACAGAAAGAAGCTAGAGAGGGAGGGAGAGAGAGCGGCCATTCCACGTACTAGGAAAGCTATTGATGGGGATGAAAATGACAAGGACACCATCCCTATTTTATTCGGGCATGAAATACATATAATTTTTGTACAATACATACGCAATTTTACTGTAAAATAACTTATCTTTTCTTCTTTTGCCTATCAATATTTTAGAATAATAAAAACAAAAATCATAAATCTGTTGCACTAGTGTCGATTTAATCCTAAACCTTTCAATTTCAATTTATTCTAAAACCTTCTATCAATTTGCCAATTCAATTCTATCATTTCTTAAATTTTGTGCATCGATTCAACTGTTCATATCACTCCCTTTATGACGGAAATGATATTGCAAATCCAATTACGTAACAGTTTTGTGGTGTAGTGATGTTTTGCCTCATCGAGCGAAGAACCTCTGGTTTGGTTTTTCCATTGTGCTTGCTTAAGCTCTTTAGTTGTGCGGAAATTATTTTTACTCTTGCCCTAACTTTGTTGTGTTGATGTCTCTATTCTTGACATGAGAAGGCGAATTTAGGTTAGAATAAGTGAAGATTTGTCTCGACAAATCTTAGCTACCGATAAAAGTCTCATTTTCACAAACTAATGATTGAGATTTATTAAGGCACCAAAACGATCACTCTACAAAGCAAATGACCGATGTTCGACCTGCACTCGACATGCCATCTGTCACAATATATAAAATGGAAAAGAATATAAGTTTTTACCGCTGTATAGAGATGGATAGTAGATTCTGTTTAGTAAATTGGGTAGTATTAATCTTGCCAATAGCTATAATTTAAGATAAAACCTCCCAACCAACCTTTTACATAGGACAAGAAGCCACTTTGATTAGTATATGTTTGTCATCCTAAGCTCTGGTTTTCTCCAACTAAGAAATTAAACGATGGCCGAAGCATCAACTTTTCTTGCTAGCAAGAGGTATCCAATTTAGCTTCTTTCTGTCTTTTATTTCCCCTTTCAATGGAAAAACGAAGTTGACCACGTGGGCTTAGACTAATCCATGGTTTGAACGGAAAGGTATGCAGTCGTGATGGGGTCAAACAAGGGGATCGGGTTCTAGAAAAAAAGAGGTATCCAACTTCATTATATATGTATGTCATCCTAAGCTCTGGTTTTCTCCTACCAAGAGTTAAACGATGGCCGATGCATCAACCTTTCTTGCTAACAAGAGGTATCCAACTTCAACTTGTCTTCTTTCTCTCGTTCTGTTTTCCCTTTGAATGGAAAAACGAAGTTAATTCTGTGGGTTTAGACTAATCCATGGTTTGAACGGAACTATTTTGCAGGTATGCAGTCGTGACGGGATCGAACAAGGGGATTGGGTTCGAGATATGCAGACAATTAGCTTCGACTGGAGTGACCGTGGTCTTCACCGCAAGAAATGAGAAGAGAGGGCTTCAGGCAGCTCGAGAACTCCAAAACAACGCCAGCCTTTCGGCCGGCGCCGTCGTCTTTCATCAGCTCGATGTGGCTGATCCTGCTAGTGTTTCTTCTCTTGTGGGTTTCGTCGCTACCCAGTTTGGAAAGCTTGATATCTTGGTAATCGAGCAAATTCTTTTTTCTCTCCTCTTTCTTATTTTTTAATTTTGAAATCATGTGGGAGGGCTTGTATTTTTCTCATCCTAAGGTCCAATGAGCTTTGGATAATTTGATCATTTTCAGGTAAATAATGCTGGAATCAGTGGACACATTATGGACCGTAATGCTCTGTCCGAAGCTGTTGAACGTGATGGTGGGGACTTTGTAAGTCGTGCGTCGGTCTAGTTCTTGTTTATATAACACAAAAGAACTATGTGAGCTATCGTGAATCCTCGTATGTGATGGTTGATGAATCTCATAGGCCCCTAACATTTATGCTAATTAAGAGAGATGGCTACTTGGTGCTTTTCTTTGATTCATGGGTTTTTTGGTCTTCTCTTGCAAATGTGTGCATTTTTCTAGCTTCTTTTTATCATCAAAGTGCATAAGTTTCGTTGCTCAAATTTCAGCCACTTGGCGAGGAAGTGTGGAAAAAGATATCAACCGAGGACTATGGAATGGTGGAAGAATGCGTGAAGACAAATTATTATGGTGCCAAGTTAGTGACCGAAGCACTCCTTCCGCTCCTCCGTCTGTCTGATTCACCAAGAATCGTAAATGTCAGCTCCACCTTGGGGACCTTAGAGGTAAAACAAGAGTGCCTTTTTAAAAAAATTTTCCACAAAACCTACTTAAAAGTTGTTTAATATGGTTCAAAATGATAGTTACAAATAACATTATTTTCTGAGAATTTTGTTCTAATCGCCTCTCTTCTAGTTTAGTTCATACCAGGAGAGTGGCCGAAGTAAGTTTTAAGCGATGTCGAGACTCTCACAGAAGAGAGAGTGGACGAAGTCCTGAAGTTATTCTTGCAGGATTTCAAAGAAGGGGACTTTGGAAAGAGGGGTTGGCCAACCCACACCTCAGCATACAAGGTCTCGAAAGCAGCCTTGAATGCATACACAAGGATCATGGCCAAGAAGCTGCCATCTTTCTTGGTGAACAGCGTGTGCCCTGGCTTTGTAAAGACCGACATGACTTGCAATACCGGACCCTTGACTCCTTCACATGGGGCCGAGAGCCCGGTTTGGCTGGCTCTGCTTCCTAAGGGTGGCCCAAGCGGCCTGTTCTTTGCCAGGAAGCAAGTTTCCAGTTTCTTGTCTATTTCTAACTCGCCTTCCATTGTCAAGGGATGATTTCATTTCCTTTCTCTGTTTTTCTTTGGAGTTCTTGTTTTGTCTTTGTAACAAGCACCTGTTTGAACACGTCTATGAATGCTTCAAATATTTTTGATCTAGTAGCTTGCTGCGACACTTCCTTATCAAGATCGTGCTGTTCAGGTGATTCATATAAAAGAAAGAACTTTGCAAAATTGCTCTTAAGCTCCAAATGGAGTATTTCGTTCTATGAAAGAAGAGAAGCTCAACACCTCATGTGGGGTTTATTTTATTGAAGTTAACACAAATGAAGTAAAGGCGACAAGCTACTAACCCATAACAAATTGGGATAAAGATAGAGGAGGTGCGAACACCTCAAGTGCCTTAACTTAACATGGGTGGATACATAAGTGCTAAAACTTCTAAAATGTATACTTTAAGTATCAAAATTGGAGAATAAATGAACACTAAAGTGTCAACTGTGATAATTTTTGGCCAATTGGTTGACGAGATATTTTTTGGCGAGAATTTTAAATGATGTGGCAATTTTTTTAAAAAAATTATCCATGTGGCATTGACATGGCTAGATAAATCCAAAATGATGTTGGGAAATCAGCGAGGCCCTCCACATCCTCATTGCTGCCATTTCCCCACTATCATTGGAGTGATGGTGGGGCGAGGGTCGTCTGGGGTTGCCTAGCCTCGCCCTAGCCAACGGTGGCCTTTAGCTTGATCTGGGTGAGGACTGACAACCCTCGCCTGATTTGGGGAAGGGCTGCGACCCTTACCCCAAATTTGAGCGAGGGCCGCCATTGGCCCTCGCTTACAATTGGCTAGGGCTTGGCGACCCCCAACGACCCTTGTTGGCCCTAACCGGTGATGGTGGTTTGGTGGCAGCGGTGAGGGCCATAGAGGCCCTCATTGATTTGCTCTCTCTCTTTCTCATTTAATTTAATTACTATTTATATTAAAAATCAAATTTGGTAAAACGATGTTGCAAACTAGCTACGTCAGCACCACGCGGATTTTCAACAAGTCACGTAGATCAATTTTATTATTAAAATAACGTCACGTCAGATTTTTGATCAACTCCGTCGGAGTTGATAATTAAGTATAATTTTTTTTTTTAAAAGTGACATTTAAGTATACATTTTGAAAGTTTTGGCATTTAAGTGTCTATTTGTGCTAAGTTTTGGTGCTTGCAGTATACTTTTGTCTCCAAAAGTTAATTTTAGGTAAATTTGTTAGAAGTGAACAAGAGGCCTATGGGATTGAGAGGCTTTGTTTGGGTAAATTCCAGTCCTTGCTCAACCCTGGACAGACGGTGGAGACTACCAAGCTGTGATTTGGATTATATCTCGATGAAACAGTACGTCCATGAGAAGTTTATTTCAAGTTTGAGGTTTTTTGTGGTGAAAAAAATAGTTTGTAATAAATTTGTTACAAATATACTAGTTTAACTTTTTAAGGTATCAACCCTTTTAAATATTGGGAGTTGTAATTTCTTTTTTTAATTATTTTACTTTGCAGGTAATTAAACCTTTGAGTTGTCCAAGCCTTTTATTTAAAGTAAGTTAAACTTTAAGGATTAAGTTTGATTGATTTACTTAGTACTTTTAACTTGGTTGATTGATATTTGTTAACTTAGTTTGAATATATGCCTTAAGTGTGATCAAGCTTTGATGACAGTATGTAGAGATATTGCGTTTACTTGACTTAAATCGGTAACTATTCTCATGTATAGGAAGTGTTGGTAGTCTTCCCAAAAGGCTCGGTTGTATTTGATGAGAAAAGTGTAAAACCTGGAATTTGGACTTGAAAATGATACTTAAGTGATTCTGATAAGGTGTTGGCTGACTATTCATTAATCAATTTTGATAAGTCACCAATTTTTATCAACTATCGATTCTCTGACTAGTTCTCCGATTCTAACCATTCTGTCGATTTTGATCATCCAACCAACTAAGAAAGTCAACATTTTAGGCACTGTATGATAAGGTTTCTTTTCTTTGTTCTTTTATTTTTTTGTTCCCTGAGTAGAAAAAGAACATTATTTTTTTTGTTCCTTGAAGTAGAAAAAAAAAATAGAAATCAATCTGTTAACGTTAGTTAATTTTTTTATTCCTGAAAATAGAAAAGTGGTTGGGGAATAGATTTGTAACAGAAACAAGAAGTTCGAGAACAATATTTAAAAATAAGTCATTTTTTCTTTTCTTCTTGTTCCTCGCCGCTTCGCCCCCTGCATATGATTGGCCTTCGGTCGTTGGAAGTTTCTGTTTTCGCCATTTGCCTCTCGTCCATTGTCCGTTGCCGCCGCCGCCGTTGTTTGTTGTTGCCTCTCGGGTGGCGGTGATTGGTTCTTAGTTAGGTTCGGTTCCATCTTGGATTGGGAGGATTGGTTTTCAATTATTGAGATAAAGGATTGGATCAGATGGTCTTGGGATCGAGAACGACTGGACCGGTCCAATGGAACCGGTCATTTGGCTAAAAAAATTTTAATTTTAATTTTTTTTAAAAAATACTGAAATTATTACTATTTTAGGATTTATTACTATTTTTAAGAAACAAAAAAGAATTAATCTAGTCTGTTGGTTCGGTTCCCCTTAACCGGAAACCAAACCGACAATCACAGGTTCCATTTTTATGGAATCGAGAATTGGATCGATGTCCTTGGGAATCAAACCCAATCGACTGGTTCGGTTCAATCTGGGTGGTTTCCGATTCGATTAGTCTAATATGCTCACCCATACTCTCGATTCTTTGCTCCGTCGTCTTTTTGCTGTCCGCCTTCCGTCGCTTCTCGGCCGCCACCGATTGCCACTCGACGACCGGCTAGAAGAGGAAGAAGAAGAGAGGAAAAAAAGAAAAAAGTATTAAAAAATTAAAAGAAATTCTATGTCACGTAAAAACTTGTGAGTCATACCAAGCACATTCCTTTTTTTTTTTTTTTTTTTTTTTTTTTTTTTTTTTCTATTTTAGGAATAAAAATTTTGTATAGTTACAAAATACGTCATTTTATTCAAAAATTGTTCTAGAGAATAAAAATAATCATTTTCGAAATTATTTCGCCTAGCGAAGGTCGTTGACTCTCGCCTGGGCCAAGCGAGAGGGGCTGGCGTTGCCTAGATCTAGGTGAGTCTCGTCCAAGCCTTGCCTAGGGCGATGATGGTTGCCCACCCTTTGCCACCGTTGACCCCGTCTGACGGTGCTAGTGGCATGCCCAACAACGCACGACTTTGCCTTTTTTTTTTTTTCACTTTCACGACCTTGCCTTTTTTTTTTTTTTTTATTCCACTTTTGGTTTTTTAGAATTATTCCCAGCCACCCACTTGCATGTTTTTTTTTTTTTTCATGACCCTGCCTTTTTTTTTCCAGTTTTTTTTTTTTTAGAATTATTTTATGTTTTTAGAAGTTTTTTTTTTTACAATTTTAAAATACGATTTAAAGAAAAAAAGTAATTAAAAATTACCACGTGAGATAAATAAATTAATTTAAAAATACTATTTTAGCATTTTCGATTAAACAAATTGACAATGTTAATAGAAAGACTCAATTGCATTAATTTGATAAGTTTTGGAGCTCAATTATACTTTCGCGATAAGTTTTACGACCTATGGTACACATCTCCCTAAATTTGATAATAAAATATGGATTGATTACTTTTTTTTTCCAAATTTTATGAATTACTGTAATGTAGAATAATTTTGCAAATTAAAATAATGAATAATATTAACAAATATTGAATTAATTTTTCCACTATAAATTAATTCTAGAATATTTTTATTATTTATTTATATATTTACATATAAAAATATATTTAATATATAATATATTAGAATTTTTTAATTTTTAAAAAATAACTTATCGGTATACCGTGTTATATATATGACGTGTCCGTCTTTGTGTTATATGGTCGAGAGCTGCAAATAAGATAGGAGGCCTTCCCGGAAAATATTAGACAGGAGTCTAGCGTGTGAAAATCCTGATCCACTCATCAGACTACACGTGTTTGCTCCAGCTCCTTCACCGGCAAAGCCTCTGACATCCCAACCTCTCTCCTTCCCTCACAAAGATTTTTTTAAATATTTCTATGTTTTTTGAATTTTTATTGATTTTATATATATTTTTTTCTCTTTTGTCTTTTTCTGTTTTTGTCTTTTTCCTCTTCGTCTTCAACCTCGAGCTTGCTTCTTCCCTGAACATGAACGCCTCCAGCGCCTGCAACTAGCTGAACCAAGGATTGCTCGGCGCCACGACTCCGGCCGCCAACCGCCAACTGCCGTCCTTCGCCGTCGTAGAAACACGACCACATGTTGGCCATCTACTCGACCGGCATCGGCCACCGCCGTCTTTTTTCCTTTGTTTTTTCTCCTTCTTCCCTTTCACTCCGACGGGGACGGCAATGTCTCCTTCCACCACCACCACGCCATCGCCGTCTCAGTCCACCACCTCGCCGCCGTTTCAGTCCTCTGTCGTCGAGCTCGAGCTCGAGCTCGGCCGGCGAACTTGAGCCTCAAATTTTGGATCTAAGGTTGAGCGAGCCCTAGATTTGATCTAGAGCTTAGCTCGACCTCGAATCTGAGTTGATTCGGGGTCGACCAGGGTCGGCTTAGACAACGGACAAGGCCGAGGCGGCAGTGTGGTTCGTTGACGCGGCGGCGCTGGAGGTCGGAGGAGGAGTGGGCGAAGATGGAGGCATGGATGAGGTGACGTGCCAGAGCCGGCGGAGGGTGTGAGGTCGGGCTTGGGGTCGAGGTTGGAGAAGGGAACATGGGGCGGGCGGAGGAGAGAGAGAAAGAGGAAGACCGTGAAGAGAGAGAAGAAGAAGAAGAAAAAATAAAGGGAAAAAGAATAAAGGAAAAAAGGGGAAATGTGGGGCCCACTGACAGAAGGGTTCTGCATTCTTGCAGCAAGGTAGGGCCGAGCGACACGTGTCTCGGATGAGATTTCGACGCAATGGAATTTCACCATTAAACAGGAAAAGTAAGATAAGGTAAAAAAAAAAAAAAAACAGAGAAACGTTGAAAAAGTCAACAAAAGAAAAGCAAAAAGGAACCGTAGAACACTTTAGCCCTTTTATGAGGTGGAGAGCACGCACGCACAGAAAGGGAGGAAAGGACAAAGAAAGGAAAGACAGAAAAAAAAAAAAAAAAAAAAAAAAAAAAAAGGGAAAAGTGAGGGATCTTGCATGTGCTTGCCACAGACGCCTTGCCAAGTCGGATTGATGATATGTCACAATGCTCAATAAGTATTTATGCCCATTGTTTTTTCAATCGGGGTAATTTTCAGATTAAGAATTTAGTGAAAATCAAGCCGCAAAATTCGATTTTTAAGACATATAGCTTCGAGATTTCTTGAAAATGGTGGTTTATGACGTTATGGAGCCATAGGGATTGTCGAAAGTCGTTTTCGAGCAACAATTTAATCTTGACTTTTGTATAGGCAAGTTTTTGGTGTATGAGTATGGGGTAACAACAACAATCAACCTAACCTTCTTCCCATAATTAATGCTTTGTAATCTGCTTCTTTTGGTGCATACATTATTATTTGGAAGAGGAAAGTTAAACGCGAGATGCTTATGCAATATTATTTAAACTTGTTAAATTTCTATTATGGAATGATGTGATCACATAACTATGCTTCTGTGTGTTTAGAAAGAATAATAAATAAATTAAGAAAAGATATTGTGCTGCCCGTGATGTTTTGGGGTATCAAATAGGGATTTCTTTTGGGGTAGGGGTAGGGGTGGGAATATCACATGTAATCTTAGAGTACTTTTGGTAAGCATTTTATTTCTAAGAATAATTTTTTCTTAGAAATTTTTTTTTTTGATTTTATTCATTGGGCGAGTTTCTAAGCATTCGAATATATTTGGTAATTACATAAAAATATCTATTCCCACAACAAAAATACTTGTAACTTAGAATTTATGTTACTTTTTAAATAATTTTATTAATTTTTTTTCTCATTTTCCCTTTTCCTTCTCTGCTTCTTCTTCCTCCAACTAGCAACCTTGCCGATCTCAAGAGAGCCTCGCTCAGATCTAGCAAGGGTCAAACTCACCCACCCACTGCGAGGTCGAGCTTGACCATGGTAGGGTGAGGCTGTCAAGGCTCAACCTTGTGACAACTAGGTGAGGTCGACCATCGCCAGTGTTTGATGAGGTTCAACCTTGCTAAGGGCTGCTGAGGCTTTGGTGAGGTCATTGGACTTGGCTAATCGCCAACCATCACCGTTGCTAGCGATTGGGGAGAGGAAGAAGAAGAGGAAGAGAAAAATAAATAAAAAAAAAGGAAAAGAGAAAAAAATAGTTTAGGCATGATTTTAATGTTGTTCCTAGGAACAAATATATATATTTATAAATATTTATTTCTTGATTCCGTTTCAAATTTATTCCTGGAATAAAAACATTATCTAAAGGATTTTTATTCTTTTTTTTTTTTTCGAAGAGCAAAAGAATAGGATTAGGCAAACAGACTCTTAGCATTCAACCTATATTCCTCAATAGTCACATCTTCTTCTCAATAGTATGTATGTTTGGATATAAATGCCTAACAAGTATCATTGTTTCTCTTGGCTACAAAGCAAGAACCAAGCACCAACAAGGTGTTGTTGGCTTAAATGGGAAGACAATTTACTCCTTTTTTAGTTTTTGAATCATGCTTTGTTGGAATAAAATCTTGAATGCACTAGATTAATGGGGATATGTGCCCTTAAGATCGCTCAAAAGAGTAGACTAATCGAGGTATGGGAAAAAGTATTAAAAAAAAAGTCATAAATTTATTATATTGGTATCAATTCAACCATAAAAATTTTAATCAAACCAATTTAATTCTAAACCCTTTTGTAATTGTACTAATTGAGTCTATTCGGTCAATTTAAGTCGCAAATTGATGATGTGGATGCCAATGGTCCTATTTGGCATGATTGATGTTAACATAAACAAATTTTATAAATTTTAAATATTTTTTACTTTATTTCTCTCTCTCTTTTATTTATTTATTTAATTTTCCTTATCCTTTGGCCGGTGAGATTTTCGGCCGACCATTGTTGGCCATAGGTTGGTTTAGGTGAGGGCCTTTGCGCCCTCGCTAGCCATACATTGGGCCCCTACCTAGATCTAGGCGAGGGACACGGCGCTCTCACCTAGACCAAGCAAGGGTATTATGACCTTCGTAGGCCACGAGCGAGGTCCCTCGCCCCTCGTCAGCCATAGGCAAGAGCACCAAGGCCTTGCCTGAGGCGTTGCAGCCCTTGCCCGCCACGAGTGAGGGTGTGGAGGCCCTCGTTGGCCAGTAGGCAAGCGTTCGAGCCCTCACCTAGATTTAGGTGGGGACTTGATGCCCTTACCTGTGTGGTAGGCGAGGGCACACAGGCCCTTGCCCAAACTAGCATGTGGCCAGCGATGGTCGGCTGGCAATCTTGCTAGTGTCGGCCAAAGGGTAAGGAAAAAGAAACAAAGAATAAAAGAATAAAAAATTCTAAAAAATATTTAAAAATTATAAAATTTGTTTGCGTTAGCGCCGGTCGTGGCATATAAGACCACCGTCATACATTTCATCAATTTTAGTGCTTAAATTGGTTAGATGGACTCAATTGGTACAAATATGAAAATATTTATGATTAAATTAGTTGAATTGAAAGGTTTATGATTGAATTGGTATTAATGTAATAGGTTTAGGACTTTTTTTAGTCCTTTTTCTCGAGATGTGCAAAAACTAATCTAGATGTCAACACCACTTTAATGAAAAAAAGAAAAAAAAAAAGGACCAAGCAGAAGGCAGAAAAAATTGGTCTATTTAGTGACAAATGCATATTACTAATCCAGAATCCCAATGAATTAGTCGAATGCCATGGTTGCATCTGTCGATGCCAACTTGGAGATAGTGAGTGTTACGAATTCATGGAAAAAAAGGGTATTAATAGTGTTATAACTTTCGCATAAAGCTCATTTCAATACCAAATCTTCTTTGAGCGATTACTTTTGGACATCATATCGATGAAAAATGATAATTTAAGTGCTTCCAATGACAGATTTCGGCAGTTCATCTTACATAGCTTTCTTTTTAATGGAATTTAAAATTTTAGATGGTTTTTTTTTTTTTTTGATCAAGAAAACGGTGCATAGACTTTACTATTTCTGATAGAAGGGGTTTACACCAAGAGCGTCTGTGCTGATTAAATCTAAAAGATTAGAGGGGGGGCGTAACATCCAATTTTCAGGGACATTACCTCTTCGGCATGCCTTGGATATCCAGTCCGCGACATGGTTAGTGTCCCGGTTGCAATGGGCTAACTTGAGGCCGGAATGCGTTGCATGATCGCCCGGCCCGGCCCACTATTTGTTGTACTTCCCATGGAAGTGCTTCGGTCTACAGCAGGGGGTCTTCCGAAGACTTTAAGCAGTTGACCAGTTGGAGACAGTCAGAATGCACGTGAGGAGAGAGAAGCCGATTTTCTTCAATTCCGATTAGGGTTTCCTCGAGGGCGATTGCTTCCGCGTGAAGAGCTGTGGCCGCGGCAACTCTTTTTGCAAATCCATTAACTACTCTTCCGAGATGATCACGCCCTATGTAGGCGATTGCTGCTCGGCAAGGAGGAGGTTCGGTTTCGAGGTCAGGGGGTGATTTCCATTCGGGATCTGCTTGGCAAGGAGAAGCCTCATCTGCTTCGTTCGGGGGAGGCATTTTTTGCTGGATCTTGCTGAGGGGAGGCGTCTCGGTGAAGGAGGATGGGGTTGCTGCATCAGGGGAGTAATTCCTTTCCAGCTCTGCTTTGTGAGAAATAGGCTCACCTGCTGCGTCCGAGGGGGGAGATCCTGTTGAGTCTGGCCGAAAAGATGCGTCTAGGTTAAAGAGGATCGAGCCTGGAGGGGGGGGCGGATCTCAGGTAATTTCTCCCTTTCCCTCTGATTTTTCTTCTTTTGATTTGCTAGACGGTAGCTCTGAGTGAGGGCCTCGGCTCTGTTGATAGTAGATTTTGGTTTGGGGTTCTGATGATTGAAAATGAACCCATTTCTTTCCTTCCAAATACTCCACATCATAACCCCGATCTCCTCAAAAAGCTGATTTTTCCCATTATCCTCGTATATGTTGCAGAGCCAATCTTCCACTCGTGTCAAACCATGCCGAGAAATGAGCAGGTTAAAGGGGGCCGAAATCCATACCTCGCAGGTCCATGGACAGAGCAGCAACATATGTTCTATCGTTTCAGGTTCCTGTTTACAAATTGGGCACAAAGGAGAAGGTACGATATGTACGTGGTGTAGATTTTCAGTAGTTGCTAGAGCATTGTTACAAACATTCCGAGAGAAAAATTTTTATCTTAGGGGGAGTATGGAGTGCCAGATATACTTCCACAGGTTGGGATTAACTATGTACGATGTTGTTGCATGTGGAGTTTGTGGTGTATGTAGATTTTCGCGAAAGATAAAGTACCCACTTTTCACAGAATACTCCCCTGATTTGGTGTGCATCCACAGTTGTTTATCTTCCTCCTCTGGCCCTCCAATTGTAGTAGCTAGGATTTCTTGTGCTCTGTTTTCATCGAACATGGCGTAAACAGCTTGTGCATTCCATGTGCCTTCGTGTGATTGATCGGTTACGCACGATGTTGGTTCATTTGTTGATGCAATACCCCCTATCTTTCCACTTCGCAGCCACCTATCCCCTCTAATTGATACTTTTTTCCCATTGCCAATTTTGTATATGAGCTGAGGAAGAACGGCATCCCTAGCTTTGATCATGCTTTGCCAGCCCCATGAAGGACGGTGCCTGCACCCCAGCACTCCGAGAGATCGCCATGGGAGAAATATAGTTCCTTTAGTAGTTTAGATAGTAGTGCTTCCGGGTTTTGGGCGATTCGCCACAGCTGTTTAGCTAACATAGCTATGTTGAAATCTGATAAATCTTTGAATCCTAAACCCCCATCGACTTTTCGGTTTTCAACACATCCCATTTTTTCCAAAGTGGATTCCTGCTGTTTTTTCATTATTTTTCCACCAGAAAGTAGCTACTTTTCTCTCAATTGCTCTGCATATTGATAATGGGATTTGGAAAATGGACATAGCATATTGGGGGATGGCCTGGATTACTACTTTGATAAGAATTTCTTTCCCGACTTTTGATAACAACTTTTCCTTCCACTGTGCGGTTTGGAGTCGACCGGGCCATAATCCACGCGAAGACATCTTTCTTAGACTTTCCCCAATCAGAAGGAATACCCAGGTATTTTCCTGTCTTTGTGATTTCTGGTACTCTGAGAATTGCTGCCATGTTGTTTTTAAGTGTCACGGGACATTCCTTGCTGAAAAATATTCATGATTTGATCAGGTTTATAGCTTGTCCAGAGGCATAGCAATATTGATTGAGGATTTCGGCCAGGTTTTGACACTCTATCATTGTCCCATGCAGGAAGAAAATGGAGTCATCAGCAAAGAGGAGGTGTGAAAGAGTGGGGCATCTGCTGTTCAGTTTAATACCAGTAAGTGTACCATCCTGAATTGCTTTTTTTATCAGAGTGGACAGCACATTTCCAACAATAATGAAAAGGTAAGGGGATAAGGGGTCGCCTTGTCGTAAGCCTCTGGAAGGGGTGAAAGAAGGTAGGGGTTCCCCATTAAAGTTGATACTGAAAGTAACTGTCGTTACACATTGCATTATCCACTTCACCCATGCATCTTCAAAGCCCATTTTACTAAGGCATGCTTGCAGAAAATCCCACTCAATACGATCATACGCCTTTTGCATGTCCAATTTCAGCACAAAGACGGAATTTTCTTTTCCTCTTTCCATTACGAAGCCTATGCAAAACCTCCCGAACCACCATTATGTTATCTTGTATTTGCCTACCCCCTACAAATGCACTCGTTCTTCCGCTATGATATGAGGTAGAATAGGCTTGAGTCTCGTTGGTCAATACTTTGGATGAGATTTTGTAAAGGAAGTTACATAGGCTTATGGGTCTATAGTGTTCGAGTTTTTCGGGTGTGGAATTTTAGGAATCAAGGTGATGAGGGTACTGTTTATTTCAGGTTTTAAATGGCCAGAGCTGAAGAAAGATTGCATTTCTTTGAAGATATCAGTGGACAAAACTTCCCAATTTTCTCTGAAAAACTGACCATGGAACCCATCTGGTCCAGGAGCTCTGAGTGCCCCCAGCTGCAGCATTGCACGAGTTACTTCCTCTTTTGATAATGGAGCCGTTAAGGTACTGTTCATCTGATCAGTCACCACTGTAGGTATGAGATTCAATATAGGTTGCCAGTTTCGAACTCCTCCGGTGGTGTAGAGTTTTTGAAAGTAGTTAGCAATCATATCTTTTAATTGCTTCTCTTCTCTGATCCATGCTCCTGTGTCATTCTGCAGCGTAGTAATCTGGTTTCGGCATCTTCGCTGAATAGTGGTGGCATGGAAAAACCGGGTATTTTTATCTCCCCACTTCAACCAGCTTATTCTAGATCGCACTCCCCAATACATTTCCTCTTGATTCCACAATCTGTTTATCTGTTGAGTCATATCCCTGACCTGCTGTGCTTCGTTGTCTGCTTGTGTGTTATTCATAAGGCTTTGGAGTTCTCCTTTCAACCTGTCAATTTTTGACTTAGCATGGCCAAATTTTTTCCTGCTCCAATCTGTCAGCCGATGCTGGAGGTGCTGCAATTTTCCTGCCACTGTTAGAACAGGTTCATTCCAGGTATCCCGCACTATATTCTTACATTCCTCCTCCTCAGCCCAGAATATTTCATATTTGAACTGTTTCCGAGGCCTGACTTTAGGCTTTGTCAGCGAAATTACTAGAGGGGTGTGATCAGACCCAATCGCTGGAAGAGCTGTGCATTCAGCTTCGGGATAAGTAAGTCTCCATTCAAGAGAACACAGAGCTCGGTCCAGTCTCTTTTTGACCAGGTTATCCCCATCTTGGTTGTTAGACCAGGTAAAGCAACTTCCTTTGCACTCTAGGTCCATTAAGGAGCATTTTTCTATAAAATCTTTGAAGGCAGTTAACCTGTATGTTTAAGCTCTCTTACGACCTACTTTTTCCCAGTGGTAGAGGATCTCATTAAAATCACCAACACAGAGCCAAGGTAAGCTGAGACGTATAGAAACTTCATGAATCCGTTCCCATAGCAAAACTCTCTCTCTGAAATCATTAGGTGCATGCAGAAAGGTAATACTCATCCATTTCCTGTTTTCCTTTTGTAGGCAATTGGCATGTATAATGGCAGCAGAAGAGGAGTGGATCAGAATTTGCAATGTGTCATCCCAAAAAAGAGCTAAGCCCCCTGCTATTCCTTCAGGATTGACTATATAGCTATTTGTGAACTTTAGCTGTCGTTTTAGATTGAGCACCTTCTTTTCTTTATTCTTTGTTTCCATGAGAAACACTAGATTGGGCCTATCTTGAGTCACAATGGCTCTTAGAGCCTGAATTGTCAGGGGGTTGCCCAGCCCCTGACAATTCCAGCTTAGAAGCTTCATGGGTTCTTTGGTGGCTTATTAGGGCTAGCCACCAAAGCCCATTGATCAGATTCTTTTGCCATCCGTATAGGTGCTTCCACTAGATGAGTGTTTTCAATATTCTGAAATTTTGATGATTGAGCCCCATATGGACAGAAGCGCTTACCTTTCTTGGAAGTATTCACCTTCACGCTTTTTCCTTTCTGTTTTGCAGAGCTGGATCCCTCCTGTTGTGCATACATCTCCTTCATAGATTCCTCATAAATGACCATAGCTGTCTCTTCATCAATGCAGCCACGATCCCTTTTCTGGTGACCCCTTTCTTCAGCCAGAACGAGGGTCATAGGGGCCTGGTATGTTTCTGTGGTTTCCTTTTCATTTCTGTGGTTCTGAATGGGATTTTCGAGCTGTTCATTGGTAGGGTCACTGATAGGATCAGGCGATAGTTGAGTTTTAGGAACCACTTCCACATCTTCAGGGGGGATTTCAGCTTGACCATAGAAAATTTTGCCGTAGGGGCTCAAGGTGCGTGCCTCTGTCTTTAGCCAACTGCCACACCGAGGAGGTCTGTTTTCCTCTAGACCTGAATCTTTTAAGGTATTTCTGTGCATGCTTTTACATAATGGCCCATTCTACCACACGAGTAGCAATAGTACGGTAGCCGTTCATATTTGAATTCAACCCATATACGCTTGCTATCAAGGTTAATCAGGGCTCCTGTTTTAAGCGGATTCGCTAAATTTAAAGTAACTCGAGCTTTTCCCACCTTGTAGTTGCTGGAACCTTTCTCCTCCAGTCTCACCTCAACAACTGTATCGAGCCTTTCAGCAAGCTCTTGGATGACATCGTAAGTTACTCTTCCATATGGTAGACCAATAAAGCTTATCCAGAAATCACAATGATTAAAGTCATAGCAGAATTCAGGGATATTGGGATCACATTGTTTTAGAACCAAAAGGTTGTGGGAGAAACACCAAGGGCCTGTTTCTAGTATTCTTTGTTTTTCAGTTTCCAGCTGAAAGGAGAATGAGAAAAAACCTGGTTTGAGCACCGCACAAGTAAACCTATCTGTTTTCCACGCTTTTTTCATAGCACTTAACAGAGCTGGGAACGATAAATCTGGGTTGGTATAGAACCGCCCAAATAAAGTTTTGCGACATTCTTCCTGTTTTTCCATAGGAACTTCACCTGGGATGTCGATTATATCCACTGCATTCCATAGGCTACCCATACTTTTGCATAGAGCTGCTAGGCGTCTTTCTTCAGATAACTGACTCTCCATTTTATGCAGATTGGCGCTGAAATGTGGATCGAAGGGGGCTCCTGTCTGGGAAATGTTAGGGTTTCTGGTTCTTGTGGAAGATCGGTTGGATTGCAAGAAGGAGAGCTCGAGAATGGAGAAGCTAGGGTTTAAGAAAGGCGACTAGGGTTTTGGAAAAGGCAAAGAAGGAAGCCCCAAAAATGGGGGGGGTGGGGACAAAGGAACAAGAAAAGCTAGAGAGAGGATGCAAAGGAGAAAGTCGAAGAAACAGAGGGCTTACTACCCAGCTGGTAGAGAAGAGTTGCACAGGCAGTGAGGGAAGGTCTCCATTTTCGGGAGAGGAGGAGCTCCAAAAGCGGAGAGTAATTAGATTGCAATATTTTTTTTTTTTTTTTAAAACCGAGATGATGAAGCAAACAGTCTAATTAACTCACCGATCTCCCTTCTCTTCTACTTCATCTTCTCTGTCTTCCTCTTCGTCTACACCAGACAATTTTCACTTTCATCCACATTTTTGTTCTTTTTCTTTTCCAATCATTTTCTTAACCAAATTTGTGTCCTAACAGACCAGCAAAACCGAAACAAAATTGCATGCGGAAGAAAATTTAATCCTCTCGCTCTTTCGGTGACACATGTTCTTCGTGACTCTGCAATTAGGAATGATCGATTTTCGGCAATTCTGATAAATGATCTCTATCATCATGGTGATATTGCTGGTGGGTGGTCCTCGTTCTGTGAGGGCCGTAGACATGGTACACAACTATTCGACTTTGAAGAACTACTGACTTTTTTTTTTTCTTTGCAACTGTGTTGCTCCCTTCTTTCGCTGCTCTTGTTTGGCGATTCTAACTACAACATGCTTAATTTGGTCATTTTCATCATGCTCTAACGCTTTACTGGGAATTTCGACACCTAATTTTGCCCCAATCCGACGAATCATATAGTCCTACGACTTCATTGGAGAACAAAACAATTCTAGAGTTTGAAGAAGAAAACAAATTTAGCCCCAACTCATCAATGTAGGGCAAATAACACACATAGACAACGTCAGGGAGCACTAATAATACTGCTTTCACTTTGTTGGCAAGCCACTTTAAACTATTTATATTAAAAAAATTGCTACACTGGATTTTTAGTTAAGTCAATTCGGCGATGGCATTGACGTAATTATTTTTTCACAAAAGTGACACTCTAGTAATTGCTTGAAAAATGTTGTTACTGAAGGGAGCGTGGTACGTGATTATATTTTCACAAAAGCGGCACTCTAGTAATTGTTCAAAAAGTTTTGTTATTAACGAAAGCGCCGCACAAAAGTTATGATACTTTTAGTGTCATTTTTCTTATATTTATGTTAGAAACATATTGGTCAAATTGGTCATGTAGCTTTGATGTCATCTGCTAGTAATTTCGTTAATAGGATTCAACTAGCGCACATGCCAAAAATTTGAATAAGAAAGAAGAAAGGTTGGAATCATTGAATTGAATATCAATATGGAAGGACCAGTGAAGTTTGTTTAATGTAATAATAGCGAAGAGATTAACAAAGGTCGGGGCCGTACTGATTTGCTTAAGATCTTAGAAGGAAACGTGATTTAGGGCGCAATTCATGGGGAGATGCAATTTAGAGGGTGGGTCACGTGAAAATGATATGTAGAACTTTAAATACTCATATATTCATTGTCTCTGCATTGTAATTGAAAACTCATATATTTATAGAGTAATCAAGACAAGGGAAATAGACAAACATTAAAAACATTGGAACTATCCAAACATTAAAGACATTGGAACCAGCTAAACATTTAAAGACACGAGAACTAGAATAGGAAATAAAATTGTCAGAATTGGAATTTCGACCCTTGAAACCTACGTTACAATTAAGACTTATAAAATTATGATTTGAAATTTGTCCACCAACCTTGACTAGAAAAATAACATTTTGTTCTTACTCTTGCCCTAACTTCATTGTGTCGATGTTATGCTCTCGACATGAGAAGGTGAATTTAGGTCAGAATCAGTGAAGATTTTCTATTCCATATCATATTACTTTTGATGTCTTGATAAATCTTAACGAATGATAAAAGTCTCATTTTCACAAATCAATGGTTAAGACTCATTAAGGCACCAAAACGATCACTCTACAAGGTAAATGACCTATGTTCGACCCGCACTCGACATGCCATCTGTCGCAATATATTAAATGGAAA
This sequence comes from Eucalyptus erythrocorys, assembly GCA_014182555.1. Classification (NCBI taxonomy): domain Eukaryota; kingdom Viridiplantae; phylum Streptophyta; class Magnoliopsida; order Myrtales; family Myrtaceae; genus Eucalyptus; species Eucalyptus erythrocorys. Next base: position 17,548,654 of record CM024602.1, read on the forward strand.
AGAATACTAGTTTTTACCGCTTAATAGAGATGGATGGTAGGTTCTGCTTAGTAAATTAAGTAGTACTTATCTTGCCAGTAGCTAAAATTAAGATGAAACCTCCCAATCAACCTTTTAGATAAGACAAGAAGTCACTTTGATTAATATATGTATGTCATCCTAAGATCTGGTTTTCTCCTACCAAGAATTAAACGATGGCCGAAGCATCAACCTTTCTTGCTAACAAGAGGTATCCAACTTGTCTTCTTTCTCTCGTTCTGTTTTCCCTTTGAATGGAAAAACGAAGTTGACTCTGTGGGTTTAGACTAATCCATGGTTTGAACGGAACTATTTTGCAGGTATGCAGCGGTGACGGGATCGAACAAGGGGATCGGGTTCGAGATATGCAGACAATTAGCTTCGACTGGAGTGACCGTGGTCTTCACCGCAAGAGATGAGAAGAGAGGGCTTCAGGCAGCTCGAGAACTCCAAAACAACCCCAGCCTTTCGGCCGGCGCCGTCGTCTTTCATCAGCTCGATGTGGCTGATCCTGCTAGTGTTTCTTCTCTTGTGGGTTTCGTCGCTACCCAGTTTGGAAAGCTTGATATCTTGGTAATCGAGCAAATTCTTTTTTCTCTCCTCTTTTTTATTTTTTATTTTTTGAAATCTTGTGGGAGGGCTTGTATTTTTCTCATCCTAAGGTCCAATGAGCTTTGGATAAAATTGATCATTTTCAGGTAAATAATGCTGGAATTGGTGGAATCATCATGGACCGTAATGCTATGTCCGAAGCTGTTGAACGTTCTGGTGGCAACTATGTAAGTCGTACTTCGGTCTAGTTCTTGTTTATATAACACCAAAGAAATAGATGAGCTATCGTGAATCCTCGTATGTGATGGTTGATGAATCTCATAGGCCTCTTAACGTTTGTGCTAATTAAGAGAGATGGCTACTTGGTGCTTTTCTTTGATTCATGGTTTTTTTGGTTCTCTCTTGCAAATGTGTGCATTTTTCTGGCTTCTTTTTATCATCAAAGTGCATAAGTTTCGTTGCTCAAATTTCAGCCGTATGGCGAGGAAGTCTGGAAAAAGATATCGACTGAGGACTATGAAATGGCGGAAGAATGTGTGAAGACGAATTATTATGGTGCCAAGTCAGTGACCGAAGCACTCCTTCCGCTCCTCCATGTCTGATTCCCCGAGAATCGTAAATGTCAGCTCCACCTTGGGGACCCTAGAGGTAAAACGAGAATCCCTCTTTTAAACATTTTCCGCAAATCCTACTAAAGTTGTTTAATATGGTTCAAAATGATAGTTACACGTAACAATATATTCTGAGAAATTCTCTTCTAATGGTCTTCTCTACTAATTCAGCTCATACCGGGAGAATGGCCGAAGCAAGTATTAGGTGATGTCGACACCCTCACAGAAGAGAGAGTGGACAAAGTCTTGGAGTCATTTTTGCAGGATTTCAAAGAAGGGGACTTTGGAAAGAGGGGTTGGCCAACCTATATCTCAGCATACAAGGTCTCAAAAGCAGCCTTGAATGCATACACAAGGATCATGGCTAAGAAGCTGCCATCTTTCTTGGTGAACAGCGTGTGCCCTGGCTTCGTCAATACCGACATCACTTGCAATACGGGACCCTTGACTCCTCCACAGGGGGCCGAGAGCCCGGTTTGGCTGGCTCTGCTTCCTCAGGGTGGCCCGAGTGGCCTCTTCTTTCATAGGAAGCAAGTCTCCAGTTTCTTGTCTCTTTCGAACTCCCCTTCCATTGTCAAGGGATGATTTCATTTCCTTTCTCTGTTTTTCTTCGGGGTTCTTGTTCTGTCTTTGTAACTACCACCTGTTTGACCATTCAGTGGGTAATAACATGATGGTAGTAAATGGGACGTTTATGAGTGCTTCGATTATATTGATCTAGTAGCTTTCTGCGACAATTCCTTATTATGATTGTGCCGTTCAGGTGATTCATATAAAAGAAAGAACATTGCAAAATTTTATCAAAAATCCAAATGGAGTGTTTCATTCTATGAAAGAACAGGTGTTCAACACCACGTGGGGTTTATTTTATTGAAATGCAAATTAAGTAAAGTTGACAGGCTATTAACCAATAACAAAGAGGAATAAAGATATTAGAGAGAGAGAGAGAGAGAGAGAGAGAGAGAGAGAGAGAGAGAGAGAGAGAGAGCTTGGATCCCCTTACTGATGAAATTTATTAGCAAGATACTTCATCTAGTGATGACAAAATAAATAATTAGTTAAATCTTCGTCAAACTGTCCAACTAATAATGATAAATCAAATTTAGAAATTCTAAAATATCGACCAATCCAACAACAACAACAACAACAACAACAACAAACTATCCAACTAATAATGATAAATCAAATTTAGAAATTCTAAAATATCGACTAATCCAACAACAAAAAACAACAACAACACCAACAACAACAACAAATAAAGGGTCATATAGTCGCATGATTTCATTGATCGATAATTTCGCCTTTTAAGGATTGATCGATATTTACTCATTTCTTGATTGTGTGAAGAATCATATAGTCGCATTATTTCATTGACCGATAATTTCGCCAATTAAGGATTGGTCGATATTTACTCGTTTCTTGATACTCGTTTTGCGCAGGCATACATTGACAAACAATTTTCGCATGCCTTTATTTTTCTTTATGTTATTAGTGTCGGCAACTTTTATATGTATTTTATTTGGACTTGTTAATCATTGAGTGTATAATATAATAAGTAAAAATATATGTCAAATTGGACCCACAAAATGCGGGCTAAAGAGTTGAAGTTACTGTTTAGTTAAATTAACCTATAACGTAAATATTATAAATGAAGAGTTCGATTATTATTATTAGGGGAGGTGGAGGTTTCGAATTTCCATCATCTTGGGAGAGGGGGGAGTTGGGGTGGGGAGGTTATAATTTCAGGTATGAATTTCGATTTTCACGCCTTGTAAAGAAGTATGATAAAAGTCTGAGAGTGAGTTAAGAGATAAAGTATAACAGACAAAAGAATAAAATTAGGTTTGTGTTTTGGAGTACACGGATCTTCTTATCTAGTATTATATTCTTTAAGTGACATTTTTGTTCATTAAACGAAAAATTGAGACCATATTTCCTTATGCACTATTTCAATTTTTCTAATAAACAAAAGTGCTCATGGACTTCTCACCTGTCTATTTTGTATAAGATAATTTCAAATTAACTGGATCAGAGATAAAATCACAGTTTTTTTTTTGATACTTTTCCTCTAAAATGCATTTTTTTTTTCAAAATGATTGAAGATATTCTTGATATAAAAGAATTTTGAAAGCAAAAAATAAATTTAACTGAAATGTAGATATATTGTTTCAGATAAGTTGCAATTTATACTTTCCTAAAGTTTTGTTGAATTTGATAGACAGTATGCTTCGTTTCACTCTTAATAAAGTATATTTTGATGAATTAAAGAAACATTATCATTTGATTAGAAAAATCTTTTCAGCCTTATTTTTTCTAAATCAATTTTGAATTAAGTGGATTTTGGATGAAATTGTTTTTATTCTAATTTGTCCTAAACATATTTATATAAAATGAAGTTTTTTTGGACAAATTGATTTCAGAACAAGCAAAAAAAAAAAAAAAAATGATGAGATATTATTCGTATGTTTCAAATAAGTTATAATTTTAATTTCTTATATTTCTAGTCAAGTAAATAAGGTATATTTTTTTAATTCATTTATAGTTAAATAATCTTGGTTGTTTAAAGAAAATATCTCACTTTAAAAAAATATGTCATTCATGAATATACTTTATCTTAGTTTGATAAATTTTGCTAATTGACATAATTTATATCTTTATTTCATTCCCAGTTAGGTTCAATTCAATTAAAAAAAAAAATATGATTCAAAATACTTTATGTTTTATCATATTCTTTTGAAATTTAAACTCAAGAAGATAATAGACTTTTAGGAAGACAACTTCTGGGTTGAAGTTAGGCCACATGTCTTTCTACATGAAAATTTTAAAGATAAAGTGAAATGTCACTTGGAGAGCATAGGATCTAAAATGATAAAGTGAAATGTCATGTGGTATGCATAAAAGCGAATATCCTTTTAGCCCTCGTGCTTCCTGCAAACATATGTCTAGAAACAAATGTTTACATGTTTTTGTACAATAATTAAAAAGTTTTCATTATAAATTTAGATAAGAGAATGTATATAGATTTTGTTAAATTCCAAAAATGTAGTAGAATTTTGATTACATTATTGAGTTGAAAGAATTTTCCAATTCCTTTACCTCTTTAGCATGATGAAGGCCTTGATGACTCAATCTCAAATTGAGCATCACAAATTTCGATCTCTTCTCTAGTCAGACTTCAACGCCTTGATTGGCACTGTTGTGGCCGATTCAAGATTTTCCATCCATTATTGTAACGCTTTATATTTTGCTAGCATAATAATTTTTGGGCTACTTTTTTTTTTTTTTTTTGGTGGAGTCCTACTCTATTCCTATTCTACACTCATTCTCGGACTTTTGCCTTGCCTCTTGCGGGCGTGGGAGTCGAAACCCACTTTCGAAACTTAGGCGTCCCCATCCCATCCCTCCTGAGAAGGTGGGGATTTGAACCCCTCACCTCTCCTTTCCATGTTGAAAGAGTGGCTACTGGAGCGAATCCTAGTGGTTGGCTACTTTAAGAGTAACAACTTATTGCGAACCACAAATTCTTAAAGATGTGGACCCCATCACAATTTTAATTATTTGTTATATTTTTTTTTAGTAATAAAGAGGCGTTATTACTACAGTGAATTAAAAGACAATCATATAAGCATTTCTCTTTTGAATTCAATAAAGACGTTTAATTACTCCAAATAAATCGGATTTGTTTCAAATTAAACTTGGATAAATGTCAATTTAATTCATGGATAAAAAAATCACTGAATAATAAGCTAACAAAGTGAACAAAGTGAAACTCATGAAATTATCTCACATATGATTTGCTTTCAAAATTTTTAAGGGAAAATTGTCTATAAAGTTTTAAACCTATTGCATTTTTGCCAATTCAGTCTTAAATATTTTAACTTTGCCAATTCTATCTTAAACTTTTTCACTTCTTGCCAATTGAGTCCATCCGGCCAATTTTGGCCAGAAAATGTTGACGTGAATGCCGGTGGTGTTACATAAGACTGTTGGCACTGATATGAATAATTTGTAATAATATTTTAATATTTTCTTTGAATTTTGAATTTTTTCTTTTTTTTTCCTTTTCTTTTTGGCTTTCTTCTTTGCCTTTTCTAGTGGCTGATTGGCCACAGGCAACGGCTGATCGGCCACAGCCAGTCAGCTGGCCTCGCTCACCACAGGTGAGGCCCGACTGAGCAAGGGGAGCCCTTGCCCAGGTACGACCTAGGAAGGGTCGCCTGAGCGAGGCCAACCTGCACACATGCCAGGGTGGCCTCGTCGGGTGTTTGTTGGGCAATAGTGACACCGAGTGAGGCCGCCCTGGATTGGGCGAGGGCCGGCCTCGATAGATCTAGCGAGAGGAACCCTTTTTTGGGCTCGCCCTCGCCCTTGCCCTCGCCCTTGCCCAAGTAAGTGTTGGCCTTGCTCAGACTAGATCTGGTGAGGCTACCCTGGCTTGGGCATAGGTCGGACTTGCCTAGGTGAGCGTTCTCGAGCCATGCTTGGGTGAGGGCTCCTTTTGCCAAGGCTCACCCTTGCTCGACCAGGCCTCGCCTGTGGCGGGCGAGGCTAACCGACTAGCTGTGGTCGATGGCTGACCATCGCCCATGGCCAGTCGGCCACTAGAAAAGGCAAAGAAGAAAACCAAAAAGAAAAGAAAGAAAAAAAGGGGGAAAAATTAAAAAAACAATAAAGATTAAAAAAATATTCAAATATCATTGAAAATCATCTACGTTAGTGTCGGTGGTCTTAGGTGATATCACTGGCATCCAAGTTAGCATTGTCCAACTAAAATTGGCCGAATGGACTCAACTGGTGAGAAGTAAAAATGTTTAGGAATGAATTGACAAAGTTAAAAGGTTTAAAACTGAATTGACAAAAGTGCAATAGGTTTATTATTTTTTGGGCAATCTTCCCAATTTTAAAAGAACGAGATAGGCGGTACCATATAAATGTTTGAGAAGGATAATAGAAATGAATTACAAAGTTTGAAGATACTTTATCTTAATTCATTTCAAACTAAAAGCAATTAATCAATAATAGATGTTTGAGAATGACTAATTGTTCAATAAATGCTAATTGGTCTAGATGAGCATGTCACATAATTATGCTACGTGGCTTTCTAGCTACGTGACAAGCAAAAAGTTGTTGTTAAGTGTCATGTGGAAATCACTGGGATTCGCTCAGTGGTCACCCTTCCAACATGGAAGGGGAGAGGTGAGGGGTTTGAATCCCCACATTCTTAGGGGGAGATGGGATGGGGACGAGTAAGTTTCAGGGATGGGTTTTGACTCTCATGTCCTGCAAGAGGTAGGGCAAAAGTCTGAGAGTGAGTGTTAGAGTAGACATAGAGTAGGACTGACAAACAAAAAAGTACCATGTGGCGAGTGCAAAAGCAAAATTCTACCAATTTCGACCTTAATTATATATAATAGAAAAATATATTTATCTCATTCCTTTTTCATTCTTAGTTAAGCAGATTTAGTTGAATTAATAAAATATATGATTCAAGACACTTTCTCTTTAACATTTGGAATTTAAACTTAATAAGATATAAACGTTTGGGATTACAAATAATGGGATTACAAATAAATAAACTTATTTGTGTGGCGATACTCTTCGCATGACAATTATAGTGAAAGTAAAATGTCATGCGGCGATGATATAAATGAACAAAGTACATCTCATGGTAAGTATACTAGCGACACAACTCTCACGCTTTTTGCAGATATATATACGTACACAAATCTTTTCTTGTGTTTGCACTCATATAAAATTGGTGATATGAATCAGATTAGAAAATATAAGTACATTTTATTAATTTCACTGAATGATGTATAATCTCTTCTACAAGATTGAGTCGCGAACCTCTCACGATTCTTTTTCATTTTGAGAACGTTGGAGGCCTTGATGACTTGATCAAGAATTCAACATCACGTATTTTGAATTCTCTTCCCCAATCATACCCGAAGCCCTTGATAGCTAGAACTCAAGTCAAAGACAGTCGAGGTCCTGATTACCAATGTTGAAAATAATGACGCAGCGGAAGCATATTGTAATTTTGCAACTAAATTGGGAGTTACAAAAATTGGTGGAGAAATAAAACAATGAGCAATGAAAGGAGAAAAGAAATTTACGTGATTACATTTGAATGTTGAAACTTGCATTCACAGAGAGAGCTAACAAATAATCCACTAATCAGTAGGGAAATTATATGTTTATAATTGCTCACACACTCAAATATTTCTCACACCGAAATTACGCCGAATTCTCATAATCTTTAATCACACAAATCTCACAACACGCCAAAGAGAAAGGGATCAAGTCCCTTCCGGACACGATGACAAAATTTGTAAAGAGGACCAAGGGACCCTCCAGAAAGAATAATTTGCTCTCTCTTTTCTTGGCTTGCGACTCGTTTTTGCTTGTGGCTTGACCGAGAGCCTGTGTGAACTCCCATATTTATACACGGCAAAAAAGGCTCACATTTCATCGTAGGAGTATAAATGTGTGAATTTGGGAAGTAAAAAAGACACGATCCCCAATGGCTTAGCTTCAAGACTTTAACATCGCGCGGCTAGGAGACAAAATGGAGTTAAAGTCCTCCCTTCATTTAGTGAGCAGCTTGTGGAAGTGTTCTCTTGCGGCCAAGATCCCTCCCCCACAGATCAGGTATGGCCGTCCTGTTTTACTTCAAGCTCGCACGCGCGCACAAAATATCGACGCAGGAAGAGACAAAACAGAAACAACCGATTTGTCTGGCAATGCTCGCTTGCTATAATTTCGGACTGCGTTTATTTAAGAAAAATTTCAAATAAAAACCTAAAATATCATCATTTTCTCACATAAAAACTTGAAGTAGATCTTGTGTCAAGTAGAAATCTAAAGTTGCTATGCCAGTCTCAAATAAAGGTATGACCTTACTAGTTGTCGACTGGCTAAATATTCCAACTAGTTGAGGGTCTTTTTGTCCAAAAACAATTTAATTTTAAATTATTTTTATTTTCATTTCTTTCTTTTACTTTTTTCCCCCTTCCAGCGAGGGCTTGGTGACCCTCACTTGAGGGCTTGCAAGCTCTCATTGGTTGTAGGCGAGATGACCCTCGCCTAGATTTGGCTAGGGTTGGCCTAACTTATGGGCGGCACGACCAGCCTTACCTAAGGCAAGGGTCACCTCACCTAAGTGAGGCCGTCCCTCACCAGTGGCCAAGGAGGGTGCCCTTACCAAATTTGGTGAGGCGACCTTTGGCCTGCCCCCTCTAAGATTGCCGGTGGTTAGCCATCACTTAAGGTTGACCACTAGCAAAGAAAAAAGAAAAAATCAAAAATAAAAAAGGAAAAAAAGAAAAAGGAAAAGGAAAAAAAAGAAAGCCAAAAACAAAAAAATTCAGAAAATCAAGTGACTAGTCGAAAAGTCAGGCTCTTATTTAAAACTAATATAACCATTTGAGGCTTTTATTTAAAACGACATCAATTTTAGATCCTAATATGAGAAAATAAGTATATTTTAGATCCTTATTTGAAATAAAATCCATTTCATATCATTATTTGAGAAAATGAGGGCACTTGATGCCCTTATTTGGAATTTTCCTTTTAGATAATAAGCTCATATTCAAGAATCTGATTCCAAATTGTGTTTTTGAAAAAGGTTTAATCTCCGAGAAAGGAATAATGTCGTAGATAAGATGTGTTGCTATCAGTCAGGGGTGTCAAATTAAATGTAGGAGTTTCATAGTTAGAAAGATGAACCTTTGATGCTCGTACTCGAACATGATAAGTTGACTAAGGTTTTCGATTTGTAATTTTGGAATTAAACGGACATCCAATCTACTCAAAGAAATCAAGCATCCAATTAATGTCTAATTTAATTTGGAGAATGTCAATTTAGCTTATGTAATTGACTAATTGCCGAACACTAAGCTAACAAATTGAAGATCATGAACTTATTTCTTGTATGATTTTCATTCTTTTCCAAATTTAAATTCAATGAGATAAGTCGTATGATAAGCAACCATCATAAATCAAAGTCACAAATTCTAAATTTAGGTCGATCTCCCCCTGTAGAAACCTAAATTTACAGGTCATTATCTATAAATCTCTAACTTATGCATCACACAGAGAACTCTTTAAACATGATAGAAAATCAACGACTGCCCAATGTACATGTAGTACTTTACCATATAGCACTCGCCCTTTCCTAGATTGGGCCGAGTACACAAAAGGATTATGGGCTATTCGATGGGCCTTCACATGATGGGAGTTCATTATGAACCCAACAGGTTCATATATTCTTGAGCCTATTTGCTATTTTGGCCTTTTCCTCTTTTTTTTTTTTTTTTTTTTTTTTTCAAGGGCCTTTTCCTCTTTACAATGAAGAATGTGGAGGCAAAAAATTTTTGGACACCCTTTAATGCCGAAAGATAGACACCCTTTATTTCAATAGAGAAAATGGAAGAGAAAGAATAGAGTGGTAGGTTATTTTATAATCATCTTAGTACACTTTGAAGTGAAATTTAAATATAGAAAAGCCCATGAATTCAATCAATTGGCAGATGAGGAACTATCTGGGCAACATTCATTATTATATTTTCCCTCCAACAGTTTTTGTTATATATTCCCATATACATAGGAAAATCCTTTATTCTCATGTTGACCAGACTGAAAAATTTCCTACTTCTCTTAATCTATAAAATTTGACTATCTGTCACTTATTTTAAAAAGAAATCAACCATCTGTTAATAGGCCTACTATCAAATATCGTTGTTGCCATTCAAATCACAAGAATTTGGCTCACATTTGGCCAAAAAAAAAAAGGCTAAAAAAAAAAAAAAATCTTAGAATGCCTTAGTATAAAAGGCTTGAGAAGGCGAACTTAGGCCAGAATAGGTGAAAATCTTCTATTTCATATAGTGTTTCTCATGATGTCTTGATAAATCCTAATGAATCTAATAATTGATAAAAGTCATTTTCGTAAATTAATGGTTGAGATTTGTCGAGATATCAAAAGAATCACCATACCAGGAAGAAAATCCATGTCCAGCCAAGGCTCAAAATGCCATCTTCTCACTGCATGAATTGGAAAAGAAAACTAGTTTTTACTGCTCAATAAATATCGGATATTAAATTCTGTTGGTAAATTGGGTCGTACTAATTTAGCTAGCAGCTATTGGCTAAGCTAAAACCTTCCAATTACGATTGACTTTACCAAGCGTTCTCTCTTTAGCTCCTATGTAGCTACATTTTAGATGAGGCAAGAAGCCATTTCCATTAATATCTATATTTCAAGCTAAGCTCTAGTTTTCTCCGGCCAAGAACTTGAACGATGGCCATAAACCTGTCTTGCAATCAAGAGGTATACATTTTATTCTCTTATTCTGGTGCCTTGGTTTTTTACATCATTTTCCATGAAATACAAGGTTGACTTTATTAGTTTAGACTAATCCATGGTTTGAATGGAATTCCATTCCAGGTATGCAGTCGTGACGGGGTCGACATATGCAGGAAATTAGCTTCGAGTGGAGTGGCCATGGGCTTGACTGCAAGAGACGAGAAGAAAGGCCTTCAGGCAGCTTGAGAACTTGGGAATGACGCCGGCCTATCGGCAAAGTCGTGTCTTTCATTGGCTCGATGCGGCTGATCCTGCTAGTGTTGCTTCTCTTGTGGATTTCGTCTCCACTCGGTTTGACAGGCCTGCTAGCGTGGTAATCAAGCTCAATTTTTCTTATTATTGTCACGGCCAAGAGGTTCCAGTAGTTAAGGGTGCGCATGAAATTATCTCTGTTTCAGAAATAGTTTCTTGAACAGAAAGAGATTTTTTTATTTCTAATTCTACGGACGAGTTTCTAAGCAAAAATAACTGTTTGATAACGACATAAAATTTCTACTATAAAAATAGAAATTTATTTGATAATGACACAAAATCTTTCTTTCGGACGGCGGTGGTGGCGGGCGACCGGTGGCGGCGGCGGCGGCGGCGGCGATGAACGACGCGATTTTTTTTTTACATTTCGTTCGAGAAATAGAAAAGTAGAAAATTTTTATTTATGATTTCTAGTCCAAACCTATTTCGGAACAAGAATCTATTCAGAAATAAAAAAGTAAAATAATTTTACCAAACGGATTTTTATTCCATAATTGTTTTTGGAATAGAAAAACTATTTCTGTAACAGAAATTTTTTTTATCATGCGCGCCCTAAAGGGCCGTGCCTTGCTGCGAAGGACCTCCTGTGATCGCTTGGATTCCCAACAAGACTTCTTCCGAAATATTCCAAGGGTGGACGATATGGTCATTAAGCCGCATTCTAGAAGTCTCTAGCCATTTATGTTTGTAGTTGGTAGCTATCATTAGTGTCGGTAGATATGGAGATGCGATCTCGTTCTTGAGTATAAAAAGGGGTGCCCTTCCCCTCATTTGTAATTATCCAATCCTTTTAACAATATCAAAGCTCATTTCTTTCAAGAGCTCTTCTCTCTAGAAACTTTCTCTATCTACGATTCGGGTGTTTGAGCGAGTGTGCGATTGATCGAGCAAGGCTTGGCTTAGACGATCCAAAAGTGCTTGAGTCGCCGCGCGGTCACGATCCCAATCAATCGGCTCGTGACAAGTGATATCGAGCAAAAGAGGGATCTATTTTGAGAGATTGAGGAGCACCGACTGTTTGAGAGAATGTCGAGCCAAGATGCTGTTACGGATGGAGAGACTGTGCAAGTCTAGGAGACCTACGGCCGAACAAAGAAAAGAGAAGCCTTGATGGATGCTGTAGTTGCGATTGATGAGAAGCTCGAGTCTGGAGTGCCATGGTCGAGTTCACGGAAGGACTTCATGATGTGAGAGACCACATCACGAAAGTTGAGGGCTCTCTCCGTGAAGACTTCACGACCGGCATCAACCAAGCTACAACGCCGTTGCATGACAAGGATGAAGCCCTCGAAGAATCGATCGATGTCTTGAAGAGACGCGTCCAAGTGATTGAGGAAGAAAGCCCTTGTAGGGATGAGGTTGAAGCCATGAAGGCGGAGATCCAAGAGCTTAAGACTGAGCTTGCCCTATGCAAGCTGAGCATCACCAATGGGTCGATGCCTACTCAAGCAGTGTCCAAGATTGAGGTGCCGAAACCTAAGGAGTTCAAAGGCAACCGATCTGCCCAAGAGGTGGACAACTTCGTGTGGAGCATGGAGCAATACTTTGGCGCCGTCAACATTCGAGACGAGTTGATCAAGGTAAGAACTACTTTGATGTTCCTTACCGATACTGCAATGCTTTGGTGGCGCAATAGGTGCGATGAGATTAAGCACCGCGCCAATCCCGTGGATACATGGGATGACTTCATGAGGGAGTTCCGAGATTACTTCTTCCTCGAGTTTGCTCAACAAGAAGCCCGTAGCAAGCTCCATTGCCTCGAGCAAAGGGGCACAATCCGAGAGTATGTGAAGGAGTTCACAAAGCTCAAACTCCAAATCTGCAACCTAGGAGAAGAGGAGGCTCTCGGAGCGTTCATGGATGGATTGAAGCCCTGGGTGCAACTCGAGCTCAAGCGACGGGATGTGACGAGTCTCGCAAGAGCGCTACAAGTTGTTGAATCTCTCGCCGACCTCACCAAAGCCGAACCAAGGAGTAGAGCAAGAGATTGGAGGTATGATTGATCCTCTGAGGATGAAGCTGGAGACACTCCCCGTGCATCGAAAGATCAAAGCGGCTGAGTCAAGACGTGGGGAGAAGGGACTTCCAAGCCGTCCTTCCAAAGGGGTCGACCAATAGATTGCACGATGAGTAAGTTTGATCAACCCCCGCCTTCTCCTTGCTTCATTTGTAAAGGTCCGCATTGGACCTAAAAGTGCCTGAAGAAGGGAAAAATCAACACCCTCCTTGCCATCGAAGAAGTGGAGGAGGAGCCCAAAGATTAGAAGCGGCAAATCTAGCTTGGAGTTATGAAGCTTGTCAACACTGTCCAAGCTCGATCCACGTCCAAAGGAGAGGAAGCTACACTGAACACAGACATGTTCTTTGTGGCGGTCGAAGTGTGTGGCCGAGTGCTATACGCCTTAGTTGACATTGGAGCCTCAAATATGTTCATGTCGACTGAGGCGGTGAAAGCCTTGGGACTTCAGGTGGAGCCAACTAGGAAGACGTTCAAACCCATTAACTCGGATGGCCTCTGTGGTGTAGGATCAACTCTGGATGCGAATGTCAAAATCGGTGGATGGATGGGCAAGCTAGCATTCGAGGTAATCCCTCTTGATGATTATGATCTCATTTTGGGAATGTAATTCTTCGATAGCGTGAGATCTATGATCGATATGAGGACCAAGTGTATCATGATCCTCGATCCAAAATGCTTGGCGATGATCCCCATGATGAAAGGGGTGGTTGACACCAAGACCATTGCCACAATCCAATGCCTCAACAAGAGCTTGAAGGCCGAGAAGCGCATGCACAAGCCACCATCCATGGAGAAGCCGAAGGTAGAGTCGGATCCTCTTACTCCAACTTGCAACATACCAATCCAAGCGCTCTTCCCCGAGATTGAGTACTCGCCGCATGCCATGCCCAAGCCGAAGTTGGAGCCAAAGTTGGAGCTAAAGATGGAAGGGTGTGGTCCATCGTTCATGAGTGTCTGAGCCAAGCAAAATCAAAAGAGGAAAGCCCGTGCTCGTGCCAAGAAGGCCGCCCTTCGAGTTGTGAGCGACGAGAGTGTCGCTCGATTGAGTGGGGGAGAATGTCACGGCCATTGGCCAAGAGGTTCTGGTAGCTAAAGGGTTGTGCCTTGCTGCGGAGGATCTCTTGCGATCGCTTAGATTCCCAACAAGACTTCTTCCGGAATATTCCAAGGGCGGACGATACAGTAATTGAGCTGCATCCTAGCAGTCTTTAGCTATTTATGTCGGTAGTTGGTAGCTATCATTAGTGTTATTAGATATGGCGGTGTGATCTCGTCCGCCGTATAAAGAGTCGGTCAACAGATGTAATCTGAGGGCCTCGAGTATAAGAAGGGGTGCCCTCCCCCTCATTTGTAACCATCTAATCCTTTCAGCAATATCAAAGCTCCTTTCTTTCCAGAGCTCCTCTCTCTAGAAACTTTCTCTCTCTAAGATCTGGGTGTGCGAGCGAGTGTGCGATTCATCGAGCAAGGCTTGGTTTAGGCGATCCAAAAGTGCCTTAGTCGCTGCGTAGTCACGATCCCAATCGATCGGCCCGTGACATTATCTTCTCTTACTTTTATTTATTTGGATCTTATGGAAGACTTAGTTCTTGTCATCTTTCCTACTGCCTTTGTTCCCTGGTCTACTTACACTTTTTAGCTCAGCTGCAAATTATCTAAGAGCTGATTTCGATGTTGGTTTGAACGGTTATGTGATTGCAGGTAAACGATGCAGGGCTTGGTGGACACATCACAAACCATGATGCATGTCCAAAGCTACTGAACGAGCTGGTGTTGGCTTCGTAAGTCATGCATTGGTCAAGCTCTTGTTTATATAATACCAGAAAACTAGATGAGATATCGGGAATCATTGCATGTGATGATTGATGAATCCCATAGGTCTCCATCGTTTGTGCTTATTAAGAGAGATCTCTTTCCTCCAATTTCAGCCATTAGATGAGGAAGTTTGGAAAGAGAGAGGGACTAAGGACTATGGAATGGCGGAAGAATGTGTGAAAAAGACGAATTATTATAGGGCCAAATCAGTGACAAAATGGTTCCTTCGGCTCTATCTGCCAAATCATTAGATAAGGAAGTTTGGAAAGAGAGAGAGAGAGAGACTGAGGACTGTGGAATGGCAGAAGAATGTGTGAAAAAGGCGAATTATTATAAAGCTAAATCAGTGATAGAAGCGCTCCCACTGCTCCTTCCGCTCCTTCATCTGTACAAGAATCGTAAACGACACTTCCTCCTTTAGAAATCCTTGAGGTAAAACCACGATCACTTTTTCATACCTTTTTTGTGAATCCTAATGAAAAATAATAAATTGTTTCTTATTTGTTTGACACGATAGTGACATCTAATAGATATATGCTGAAAAATTCAGTTAATACCAGATGAATGGCCCGATGTTGAGATCGATAGAGCGGATCAAGTCCTGGAGTCATTCTTGCAAGATTTCAAAGAAGAGGACTTCGGAAAGGGAGGTTTGCCAACTCATCTCGCAGCATACAATGTCTGAAAGGTAGCCTTGAATGCATACACAAGGATCATGGCCAAGAAGGTGCCATCTTCCTTGGAGAACAGTGCGCGCCCTTGCTTCGTCAACCCTGACATCACTTGCAATTCTGGACTCTTGACTCCATCGCAGGGGGCTGAGACCCCGGTTTGGCTGGCTCTGCTTCCTTAGGATGGCCCAAGTGGCCTCTTATACGATAGGAAGAAAGTCCCCGGTTTCTTGTCTTTTCCTAAATTGCCTTCCTCCGTCAAGGAATGATTATGATTGATTTTCTTTTTCTGTTACTTTTTTGTCTTTGTCACAACCAGTTGTTTGAACATCTAACTAGTGGGTAATGACAAGATGTTAGCTAATCGAAATGTTTATGAGAGAGCTTCGGTTGTTTTATCTAGCAGTTTGCTGCGGTATTGTCTTATCATGATTTTGCCGTTTGAATGGCTTTATGTAGAAAAAGGAACTTGGCCAAATTGTATCAAAGCTCTAGATAAAGTCATTCATTTGCGAAAGAAGAAAAGCTAACTCCTCTACGCAATCTATTTTATTGTAGGTGTGTGCAAGTGAAGTAACGGTGACAAGGCTACTACCCCATCTTGATTAGATAAAAAAATTGTCACACCCCAAAAATACAAAAAAATGGAGATGATATGACCGTCCTTCCATATGAAGGACGCAGTCTCAGACATAACCAATAATCTGATATCGACATATATATCTCAAATCATATATACATATCAGATAAACCAACAGATTGGTTATAACATCAAAATTTCTACAATTCACTAAAAAGAACATATACAATTAGAACTTAGCCAACCCAACAACTAGCCGCAACTATGTGCATCACTTCCTTAAAGCATACCCAAAAATAGCACTCCCAAAAGTTTCCCACTGATGATGCTCTCGCTCTACTTGCTGCTAATCGAGGAACCTGAAAAGATTGAAGAACGAGTGGAATGAACAACAACAGCTCAGCGAGTAGTATATATCTTCTAAGCAAATCAAACAACCACTATGCATGTATACAAAGAAATGTCAAACTTCTTAACTTGAACTTTATATATAAAATACATATTGAATCATATACTTATCATCAAAGCTTTATATTAGTATGAAAAACTCATTTATATTACTATCACAATTCAAGTATTAATGATCAAGTCCATTGAATAATCTCTATCAACATATTAATGGTTTATCCATTGACTAATCTATTGCTCAATACTCTACTATGGTCACAACACAACACCTAGTGACAATGTGACCAAGATTCCCCTCTTGGCAAGGTCTTCACCTACAAAGCTGATATGCATACCCCCAAAATTGTCCTCTAATACCAGCAAAACCAATCCAAAAATCAACCACATAAACCAAGCAAATAACATTTGCAACATAGCCCTTCATCCATTTTCTATCTATTTCTCAAATCATTATGAATCTTTCCATAAACTAGTCACAAAGCAATTTTTCATATATATTACTTCACGTATTTTGTATAACACGCTTTTGAAACATTCATACTCAACCAAAGAGTAGCAAAATGCTCGATCTGACTTTTATGCAATAAAAATTCTCCTTAATTTAATATATGTACTTATATACTTCAAGGCATGGTTTTACAAAACCAAAGAAGATATAGTCCCACTCACCTTATTATCTACAACCAAACAATAAATAATATTTGTACCATTGAACTCGCGACCCTATCAAATAATCGAGGAATAATGTTAAAATCAAATAAAACTCTACATTGACTACAAATTGACTAAACTATGCTTTAACGCTAACAAAACAACTTCTATGTACCAATAAATTGCATACCTAAAGCGATTAATCAAGCAATTTGAAACGCGAAGTTTCGACACACAACTTGGTTACGCCTTAACTTTTTCCTCTGAACCTTGTTCTACACATATTTATAGTCAATAGAAAGCCTTTCACAAATACTACAAGAATCTCAACTTAACCATCCCAAAATCAAGCTGAAAATCAACAAAATACACGAAGTTGCTAGACGTGCACCGTTCACTGTGTGCAGGAAAATTCGAAATTTTGTTTCAGGCAAATCGTAAGCTCAAATGACCATCCGTAAAATCTTATTGCTCCACAACACCCTAAACTATCATTTTTATAAAAATATGCGGCTTAACGACTCAAAAATAGGATCTTGCTGCTCAATTTTCCCAAAATTCCGGATTTGAGCCTTGAACTTGACAAATACTTCGATTGGACGAAGGATGGACTTAATCTCTTACTAGGCATTACGTTATGGAGTTGAGTTAGCTCAATGAGGCATCCGCGACGTGCACACGCCAAACCCCAATTCCTTTCTTCCCCTTTCTTTTCTCCTTCTTCTTCTTCTTCTCTTTCTTTCCTTTCTTTTTGGTCAAGGGAGGTCTCGGCTTCTATTTAGCCGAGCCCCCTCCATCTCCTTTTACTTTATTGACTTTTCAACTTCTATTTATTCTTCTTTTGTGGCCCACTAGCTAAAGATTACAAAAAATATAATTGAAGAGATAATCTTTGGCAAGTCCATCATAAAAGAAGAGTGAAATTTATTAGCTTCTTGGCTAAATCAATAATAATTTTGTTCTGGGTATGTGGATTTTATTTAGTGTTGTATTTTTTGAATGACATTTTCATTCCATCTTTAAATTTTAATTCTCATAACAACGATTGTCCAAATAAATGCACAGAAAATTCGACTATCAGTTAATTAATCTTTGAAGAATTGACTACATGTTAATAAAAGGCTACCCATTAAAATCATTGTTGAGCGTTCGAACCACGAAACACTCTTTCGACCAAAAAAAAAAAACCACGAAACACTCGGCTCAAATCTCAGCCACACAAGTAACAAAAAGATATTGAATTCTTTCACTTCCTGGGATTTTGTTCTTCTGCACTGGTCACCGTCGTCTTCGTTGGGCGGAAAAAGAGAGGTTGCATAACTCATTCGAACGCCAAAAGACAAAGTGGGTACGTTACATTCGAGGCTGCCGAAGGTTCTGGAGGTTCTTAAATCTATTAAAACAGGGAGAAGGTTCTTGGGTTTTCATCTTTGTCTTCAGTCTACAGAGCAACAGATGGCAGAGTCTAGCAAGAGGTATTCTTTCATGGTTCAGGGCAAACTTTCATGCCCATCACCCTCCTAATAATTCCATTCCTTTGCTTGTTCTTAATTGTTCCCTGAAATTACTCTCTTGTTCTCTGAATTCCATTGTTGTGGGGTTATTTATTTATTTTTTTGGGTGTGTTTTCAGGTATGCAGTGGTCACAGGTGCAAACAAGGGGATTGGGTTGGAGATATGTAGGCAGCTGGCTTCAAATGGAATTCTGGTGATATTAACGTCTAGAGATGAAAAAAGAGGGCTTGAAGCGGTCCAGAAGCTCAAGGACTCTTCAAATGGTCTGTCTGATCGCATTGTCTTTCACCAGCTTGACGTCACTGATCCTGCTAGCGTTTCGTCCCTTGCGAATTTCATCAAGACCGGATTCGGGAAGCTCGACATTCTGGTATGACGTCGGAGTCTTTTTGTCATTAATTTGGTAAAATTGTTAGCAGTGATCTGATTTGATGAGTTAGTGAAGGCGTCGAGAGTTCTGCTGCAGGTGAACAATGCCGGGATTGGCGGAGTCGTTGCAGATGGCGAAGCCTTGAAGGCTTCTGGTTTTGGAAAGGTAACAAGGAACTATTTCAAATTGGCGCTAGCAGTTTTGATTGTCTAGGCATCAAAAAACTGATTAGGATCGAAGTATGTGATGATTATAAGCCCTGGCAAGGAACTATTTCAAAAAAGCGCTAGGAGTTTCAAGTTGCACTCTGCTCGGTGTTAATGAGTTATTGATTGGCATCAAGCTTAATAAGACTCCAGGCAGCCTTAAAACAAGCTTACATTACTAATTGGCCCAAGTTTGTATTTTTCACCCTTTCTCATAACTTGTTACATTGTGATTTACGGTTTTGCCGTGACATGTCGAAAGTATGAGGAGCTTTCTTGTTGTTGATGCAGGAAGGTGCCCAAATTAATTGGAAAGAAGTATTGACCCAACCTTATGAAAGTGCTGAAGCATGTGTGGGAACGAACTATTTTGGGGCCAAACAAATGATCGAGGCTCATATTGACCTCCTCCAACTTTCCGATTCACCGAGGATTGTGAATGTTTCCTCCAGCATGGGGAAGCTGCAGGTGAGCCTGGATTTCGGTTGGTTCTTCAAAATTTAAAATTACAATAAGTAGTGATATAGGACAGATTGATGAAACTTGGCAAAAATATACTTCTGAGTAGAGCTCCACCATTCACGAGCTTACTATTTTAATGAGCAAAATTAAGATGAGGTACACGAATATTTCCACCTGCCCTGTTTGCCTGTTGGTTTCTTAGAAATCGAGTGTTGACCCTCTTGAATTTGAATGGTATCTGCATTGTGGACCATTGCATTTGGTGTTCATTCTCGCCTAGAAGCTTCTGCCCTGTTTAGCTTGTTTCAATTGCATCACATGAACTTCCTTTTGATAACTATCTTCACTGAAGTTTTATACCTAATGCACCCTTCACGTTAAAGATAAAGAGTTCCATTTCGTGGAATTGGCTTGCTTCTAGGATGGAATTTCTCTAGAAATGCACTGACTAACCATTCCCATAAACAACTAATTTGTTTGTTATTTTTATTTTTAATTCTTAATCAAGGAATGTGCATCTGCTTCAAGTCCCACTTGCATGATGGAGCGCTGCTTATATCCCTGGTCGAAATTCCTTTGGGGAGCCTATGCTGACGATTTTGTTAATTTTGGCGATTTTCCTTGCAGAGAGTGTCTAATGAATGGGCCAGGGGAGTTCTGAGCGATGCTGAGAACCTTACGGAGGAGAAGGTGGACGGGGTTGTGAAGGCTTTCCTTGAAGACTTCAAGAACGAATCTTTAGAAGCCAAAGGCTGGCCTGCAGTCCTTGCCGCTTACATTGTCTCAAAAGCAGCTATGAATGCTTACACACGGATCCTCGCCAAGAAGTACCCAAACATCATTGTGAACTGTGTGTGCCCCGGATTTGTCAAAACAGACATCAATTTCAACACCGGTATCTTGTCGGTTGAGGAAGGTGCTGAAAGTCCTGTGAAGTTGGCACTTCTTCCAAATGGCGGTCCTTCTGGTTGCTTCTTTGTAAGGAAGGAAGAGTCAGACTTTTGATAGAAGATGTTGAGTCTTCACATGATGGCCCCCCAACGGATTGAAAGATCTAGTTGTAATTTATGGACCCCAACAGCTCAATATTTCATATGTGACTTCTTCGATGTTGTCTTGAGCCGGATTTACATCCTCTCCTATAACTTTTGGGTATCACATTAGTTTAATGTGTGACTAAGTTCCAGTCCTTAAATCACCCATTTCTAGGTACTTCTACCATTTACCATCATACAACTTCTCCAGACATATTCAGCATATACATTATTTGACAGTATCCACAGAATTTGTTGTATGATAGCTTGCGAGCATCCAGTGAACCATAGTTCAATGGACCGAGAACCTTTTATTGCCTTTTCCTTAACATGTTCAATTGATCCGATGGCTTCGAGCTAGCACAATAGGAACTTGGTTTGAGTTCCTAGAGAGAATCCTGTGATGGTCATTTCCATTGAAGAGCGTTCTCCTGGTGGTCCCTGGAAAATCATGCATGGAGACTATATCTGAGAACTGTTCTATAGATTCCTTAAATATCTCCGAAGTCTGGAATACTGCATCTGCACTATTTCCATCGTAAAGGCAGGGATATTAACAGTTGACTCTATGCACAAGCCAAAGATTTTGGCTTGATTCTGAGAAACATTGCCGACAGCAGGCAAAAGAAGAAAAAGTGAGTTATTTGACTGTGTAATTGCTTATATGTGTCCGCAAGAAATACTAAGATACTTGCCCGAATAAAATGTGGATGGTGTCTTTGTCTTTTTCATTGCTTTAAACTGCTTTTTTTTAGCACATTGAAGGGCTGCAACCCTCGCCCGTGGCCAGGGAGGGCTTCGTGTTGTTGTTGGTGAGGGCCTCGCTTCCCTCACCCAATGACAGGCAAGGGTTGGCTGGTCCTCTCTGAGCTTGGAAGAAAAATAAGAAAGGGAAAAGAAGAAAGAAAAGAATAGAAGAAAAGACATAAAAAATTATAAAAATATTCACATTAGAATTGATCATATCATATCGAACGGCCGACACACGTCAATGATTTTTAACTAAAATTGACCATATAGATTCAATTGGCAAAACAAGTAAATATTTAGAACTCAAAGGTTTATGAATGAAGTGGCCAAAGTGCAATAAGTTTATGATTTTTTGGACAATTTTCCTTGTGAAATTTGATTAATGGCCTCCTACACGCAAGTTAGATTAGGAGTGACATAACCAATTTAGTTAATAAGGTGGATGCATTGCCAAAGGGGTATAACCTTGCTTTTAATATCACCTAATATCTTAAATTGATAGGTGGAGAGTATATGAACTCCATAATCAAGTGACGCAAGTGACACGAGAGATATTTCAATGCTTAGGGCGTTCGTGTTAACTAAAATCTTACTTCTGGGGTGGACTCTTCTGCTCATTACATCACTGCCAACGCTTCAGTAGTGTTCGTGGGGTGGCTCCTCATCTGAAATCTTTCCCACTGGTTATGCAACAGACATGGTGTAAACTTGTAACGCACGCATTCAAACGTGATCGGTCACTCGTGGACGAAAACTCGGAGAAGGTTTTCTTTCTGTATTTCTGAGTAAAAGATAAAGAAAAATCTGTCTGATACTTCGGCCATAAAGATAAGAGAACTAGTACATTAAAATACACTGAAATCTCTATTGACCTAATTAGAAAACTCATTTGGATTAATATACAAATCACCGAAAGTCAACCGTGCTAAAATTAAACATATGATACATGAAAAAAATCACAATCTTGGACATAATATTCTCCTGCGTCATTAACCTCCACGCGGAAAAGCTCGACTCCGGTGAGTTGCATGTGCTGTGAAATGTAAAAAATCTGATCTTGAAGTGTGGAAGAATAAATATTGTCTCGTTCACCCTTCTTGCAATTAACTCCATTATTCGAATGTCAAGATCATTTGCTTGCCAAAAACATAACTTCCCAATAATTTTCTTGGTGACTCAAATGAATTGCTCATCGTCGCAAAATCAATCTCTGGGGTTTCTTGGCCAGGGCTACCAACGCAATAGTCAGTACTAAAAGTTATGTATGGCGCTCGTTTTGGTGCCAAAAGTTTCCGTCGGATCACTTAAGTGCTAAATCGGAGAAAAAACGATTACTTTAGTGTCACCGTTGAGAGATTCCGGCCAAAATGATTACGTGGCTTTTATATTTAAAAAAAAAATCAACATGGCTTTTAAATGACATCGTTTCTGTCCTCCTTAAAAAAAACGATGTCGTTTGCCATCCTAAGTGGATGGCCTCACAAAAATGACGCTGCATAACTCATTTGGGGATTTTATTTATTTATTTAGGGATTGAAATTAGGGTTTTTTTGTCCAATCCTCACCCAATGCTGACCTGGCTCGCTTGGCCGCCATCGCTTGGCAGCTGTCGCTCGACATGTGAGGTTCCTGCACTTGAGTGAGACCAGCATGAGCGCGTTGTTGCTGCCGATGCTCAACGACTTGTGGTCGCACTTAAGCGAGAGCTTCGTGACCAAGTCGAATCGTGCGAATAGCACCGAGACCGCGTCCAGCAACTTCGAGTGGGCATGGAGGGTGAGCCTCTGGCGGCTCTAGCCTTCGATCGCGAGCCAGCAGCGGCACAAGAGAGAGCATCGGCCCTGGTCGTCGGAGCCTAGGTATTGGAAGACGCAGGTCAGGCACTTGTTGGGGAGATCGAAGATGGAGAGGGAGAGATTGGGGCGGCGCACTTGTCGGCGGCCTCCTCAAGCATCGGCCAAATCATGGCCTTCAACTTGGCCATCGAGTGGCCGTCGTCGGGGTCGGGGTTGGAACCTCGGCCGTTGAGCACGGAGGTCATTAAGGACGGCGATTGGCCCATCATTGGCGAAGGGAAGATTCAGGCGGCTTATCTTTTCTCTCTCTCTCAATTTGGGAATTTAGGGTTTTGAATTGGGGAAGAGACACCAAACGGCGTCGTTTTGTTGTTTAAATACTGATTGTACTCTCCGGCGAGCCACATCAACTTCAAAAATTAATAAAAAGTGTCACATCAGATTTCCGGCAACTAGATTGGAGTTGGCACTAAAATAATCGTTTTTCAAACTTTTTGGCACTTAAATGATCCAAAAAAACTTTTTGTATCAAAGTGAGCACCGTACACAAGTTTTGGCAATGATAGTATACTTACCCCACCAAAAAAACATAATAGGCTAGCATGCTTTTTTCTATCTTCTCTGATTGTGGCTGAAAAGAAAGGAATTAAAAAAGGTCAAGGAAAAACCTTTTGGACGTGTCACGTGAAGTGGCCATCAAGAATTTGTCGGATAACTGCCTCCCTCTCTCCCCCGGTATTTTTCTGTATTCAGAAACGCAGGAGCTGCGTCATTGCATATGTAATCTGCGATACTGTCACGTTTGTGGTCCCAAGTAAAACAAGCACCCGGACTTGCAAAAGACAGCGTATGAGTCTACGGCCTTGCACCTTTTACGTAAACAAGAAAGTCGAAAAGTCTAGTTGCAAAAGACGGCGTATCAACCAAGAGGTATTCTATTTCTCTGATAGGTTTTACGCATGCATTGATTCAACCAAAATGGCATAGCCATTGGGATAAGTATACTAATGGTGTCATAAGTTGTGTACGGCGCTCACTTTGATGTCAAAATTTTCTGTCAGATCACATAAGTGTCAAATCGGAGGAAAAATGATCACTTTGGTGCCACCAGCGAAAAATTCTAACCAAAATGATTACGTGGCTTTTTAAAAAAAGAAAATCGATAGGGCCTTTAAACGACGTCGTTTTCGGTCCTCCTTAAGAAAACGACATCGTTTTGTTGTCCTACATGGATGGCTTCACGGAAACGACGCTGTTTAGCTTACATGGGGATTGAAATTAGGGTTTCCGCCGCTCAGCCACCGTCGTTCGCCCGCCGTCGCTCGGCCACCGTCGCTCGGCCACCGTCGCTCGGCCACCATTGTAGTTGCTCGACCAGGTGAACGAGAAGAGATTGAGATTGTTGCTCGAGCAATAAGTTGCAAGAAAAATCGAAGGCGAGGGCGGAGGAGGAGGAGGAAGAAGATGGGTCGAAGGTGCCGCTGGTGCGCTGTTGCTGCTGTTGCGTTGCTGGTGTCGCTGCTGGTGCGCTGCCGGTGTTGCTTTGTTGGTGTGGGTCTTCGAGGAAGAAGAAGACATGAAGACGAGCCTTCTCAATTTGGGGATTAGGGTTTCAAAGTTGGGAGAAATATGCCAAACGGCGTCGTTTTGGTGTTTGGATGTGACTTAACTCTCCGACGAGCCACGTCGGCTTCAAAAATTAATGGGAGAAGTACACTAATGGTGCTATAAGTTGTGTACGGTGCTCACTTTGGTACCAAAAGTTTCAATCGGATCACTTTAGTGCCAAAAAATTTGAAAATGCTCACTTTGGTGCCAACGTCGATCTGATCGGCCGGAAATCCACGTGGCTTTTTTATTGGTTCCGTGCGCTGATGTGGCTCGCCAGAGTTTGAGGCCACGTCAGATTTTAGCCGAAATCTTTCGCCGGTGGCACCAAAGTGATCGTTTTTCCTCCGATTTGGCATTTAAGTGATCCGACGGAAACTTTTGGCACCAAAGTGAGCGCCGTACACAACTTATGGCACCGTTAGTGTCCTTTTTCCAAAATTAATAAAAAAAAGGCCACATCGGATTTCCGGCCAATTTCGTCGGCGTTGACATTTAAATGATCGTTTTTCAAAATTTTTGGCACGTAGGTGATCCGACGGAAATTTTTGGCACCAAAGTGAGTGCCATATACAACTTATGGCACTATTAGTGTACTTCTCCCAATCAAAATGGCTAGACCCACCATACCCTTTGTTATTTTATTTTTATTTTTTATTTTCTTTCATATGGTTATCTTATTAACTTTAAATTCAAAGGTTGTTTTTTGTTTTTGAGAATTTTCGGAAATTATTTAAAAATAATAATAATTCAATATATTATTTTTTAAAAAAATTATTATTATTATTCCGAAGTTTGCTTGTGTTTTTTCAAAACAACTTTTGAAAATGATACTTGTTTAGTTTGCAACCTTTTATGAAGAGTTGTATTTGTTCATTTTTAAACTTCTTATAAATGGACGCTTTTGTTCATTTGGACAATTTTTGAAAGGACACGTTTGTTCATTTTTTGCAATTTTTTTATGAAGAGTTGCCTGTCCCGTACCCATGTACCCTTGGGAGTGAAACTTGGGGTTATCAAGTGAAGAGTGACGATGCAGAGAGGATGATCACAACTGGTCCGTGAGAGTGGCGTCAAAACGGTTGGTGCTAGGAGTTCTAGGATAGAAGGAGTACATTGCTTAGAAGCTCTGAAGGCGGGGTTGGCTTCCCGTGCACAAACTGGTCGAGAGCTGATGTTGCTCTCTTGATGAGGCAAGGGCAGGTCGAAACCAGTTGTTGAGCCTAACGAGGGCTGCTGTCTCGCTTGATGGACTAGACGCCCGAGCAAAGCTAGGTGTAGTACGATCTCGTACAAGAGGGCTATTTGCCGTATTGTTCATGGGAACAACTATAGAGGAAGGCTGGCCTAGCGAGTTCCGCTCACTAGGCACTGCACGGGTTGATCCATGGTCAAGGGATCTACTGACCCATGACATATACATGTTAGTTTTCGGAAGAACAGAGAGCGATCATTTTATCTTCTCGAGTGTTCTTTTTGAAAAACTATAATCATCCTTTCTAATTATTTCCTAGAGAGACCTTAGAGAATTACTAGAATTGCTATCTAGTATTCTCATTTGAGACTTTGTTATATCCTGGAGGAAATTTTCCTGTGACTATTAATAACTTTGTGGGGTAAATAAATTCTTAAAAAAAAATGATATCACGCCTCAAAATCCGACTTGAGTACTCTAAAAATCCGACTTCATTGTTTTACCCAATTCGTAAACATATTTTCCCAATAGACACATGACGAACCATGATGCATGTCCAAAGCTACTGAACAAGCTGGTGTTGGCTTTGTAAGTCATGCATTGGTCAAGTTCTTGTTTATATAATATCAGAAAACTAGATGAGATATCGGGAATCATTACATGTGATGATTGATGAATCCCATTGGCCTCCATCGTTTGTGCTTATTAAGAGAGATCTCTTTCCTCGGATTTCAGCCATTAGATGAGGAAGTTTGGAAAGAGATAGGGGCTGAGGACAATGGAATGGCGGAGGAACGTGTGAAAAAGACGAATTATTATAGGGCCAATTCAGTGATCGAACTGCTCCTTCCACTCTATCAGCCAAATCATTAGATGAGGAAGTTTGGAAAGAGACAGAGACTGAGGACTATGGAATGGCAGAAGAATGCGTGAAAAACACGAATTATTATAAAGCCAAATCAGTGATAGAAGCGCTCGTTCTGCTCCTTCATCTGTACAAGAATCGTAAACGACACCTCCACCTTAGAAATCCTCGAGGTAAAATCACGATTGCTTTTTTATATCTTTTTGGTGAATCCTAATTAAAAATATTAAATTGTTTTATATTGTTTGACACGATAGTGATATCTAACAGATATATGCTGAAAAATTCAGTTAACACCAAACGAATGCCCAAAGCAGGTATTGAGCGATGTTGAGATCGAGAGAGCGAACCAAGTCCTGGAGTCATTCTTGTAAGATTTCAAAGAAGGGGACTTCAGAAAAAGGGGCTTGCCAACTCATCTCGCAGCATACAATGTCGGAAAGGTAGCCTTGAATGCATACACGAGGATCATGGCCAAGAAGGTGCCATCTGCCTTGGAGAACAGCGTGGCTCTGGCTTCGTCAAGACTGACGTCACTTGCAATTCCGGACTTTTGACTCCATCACAGGGGGTTGAGAGTCCTGTTTGGCTGGCTCTGCTTCCTCAGGGTGGCCCAAGTGGCCTCTTCTATGATAGGAAGAAAGTCTCCAGTTTCTTGTCTTTTCCTAACTTGCCTTCCCCCGTCAAGGAATGATTTGATTTTGCTTTTCTGTTACTTTTTTGTCTTTGTAACAACCAGTTGTTTGAACATCTAACTAGTGGGTAATGACAAGATGGTAGCTAATCGAAATGTTTATGAGAGCTTCGGTTTTTTGATCTAGTAGTTTGTTGCGATATTGCCTTACCATGGTTTTGCCGTTTGAATGGCTTTATGTAGAAGAAGGAATTTGGCTAAATTGCATCAAAACTCTAGATGAACTCATTCATTTGCGAAAGAACAAAGGCTAACTCCTCTACGCGATCTATTTTATCATAGGTGTGTGCAAGTAAAGTAAAGGTGATAAGGCTACTAACCCATCTTGATTAGATAAAAAAATAGGATTGAAGATATAATCTTTGGCAAGTCGAAGAAATTTATTAGCTTCTTCACTAAATCAATAAAAATTTTCCTAGAGTATGTGGATTTTTTAATTGAGTGATGTATTTTTTGAATGACATTTTAACTCTCATAACAACCACGGTCCAAATAAATGCACGGAAAATTCGACTATCTGTTAATTAATCTTTAAAGAATTGACTACATGTTAATAAAAGGCTAACCATTAAAATCGTTATTGAGCGTTCGAACCACGAAACACTTGGCTAAATCTCGGCCACACAGGTAACAGAAAGATCTTGAATTCTTTCGCTACCTGCGTTTTTGTTCCTCTGCTCTGGTCACGTTCGTCTTCGTTAGGCGGAAAAAGAGAGGTTGCATAACTCATTCGAACGCCAAAAGACAAAGTGGGTACATTACATTCGAGGCTGCCGAAGGTTCTGGAGGTTCTTAAATCTATTAAAACAGGGGGAGGGTTCACAGGTTTTCATCTTTGTCTTCAGTCTACAAAGCGACAGATGGCAGAGTCTACCAAGAGGTATTCTTTCATGGTTCAGGGCATACTTTCATACCCATCACCCTCCTAATAAGTCCATTCCTTTGCTTGTTTCTTTATTGTTCCCTGAAATTACTCTCCTGTTCTCTGAATTCCATTGTTGTGGGGTTATTTTATTTTATTTTTTTGGGTGCGTTTTCAGGTATGCAGTGGTCACAGGTGCAAACAAGGGGATTGGGTTGGAGATATGTAGGCAACTGGCTTCAAATGGAATCATGGTGATCTTAACGTCTAGAGATGAAAAAAGAGGGCTTGAAGCGGTCCAGAAGCTCAAGGATTCTTCAAGTGGTCTGTCTGATCACATTGTCTTTCACCAGCTTGACGTCACTGATCCTGCTAGCGTTTCGTCCCTTGCGAATTTCATCAAGACTGGATTCGGGAAGCTCGACATTCTGGTATGACGTCGGAGTCTTTTTGTCATTAATTTCGTAAGATCGTTAGCAGTGATCTGATATGATGAGTTAGTGAAAGCGTCGAGAGTTCTGCTGCAGGTGAACAATGCTGGGATTGGCGGAGCCGTTGCTGATGGCGAAGCCTTGAAGGCTTCTGGTTTTGGAAAGGTAGCAAGGAACTATTTCAAATTGGCGCTAGGAGTTTTGATTGTCTAGCATCACAAAACTGATTAGGATCGAAGCATGTGATGATAATAAGCCCTGGCAAGGAACTATTTCAAAAAAGCGCTAGGAGTTTCAAGTGGCACTCTGCTCGATGTTAATGAGTTATTGATTGGCATCAAGCTTAATAAGACTCCAGCCAGCCTTAAAACAAGCTTACATAATTAATTGTCCCACGTTTGTATTTTTTACCCTTTCTCATAACTTGGTACTTTGTAATGCACGGTTTTGCTATGACCTGTCGGAAGTATGAGGAGCTTTCTTCTTGTTGACGCAGGAAGGTGCCCAAATCAATTGGAAAGAAGTATTGGCCCAACCTTATGAAATGGCTGAAGCATGTGTGGAAACGAACTATTTTGGGGCCAAACGAATGATCGAGGCTCATATTGATCTCCTCCAACTTTCCGATTCACCGAGGATAGTGAATGTTTCCTCCAGCATGGGGAAGCTGCAGGTGAGCCTGCATTCAGGTTGGTTCTTGAAAATTTAAAATTACAATAAGCACTGATATAGGACAGATTGATGAAACTTGGCAAAAATATACTTTTGAGTAGAGCTCCACCATTCACGAGCTTGCTATTTTAATGAGCAAAATTAAGATGAGGTACATGAATATTTCCACCGGTCCTGTTTGCCTATTGGTTTCTTAGAAATTGAGTAAGCAGTTGACCCTCATGAATTTGAATGGCATCTGCATTGTGGACCATTGCATTTGGTGTTCATTCTCCCCTAGAAGCTTCTGCCTTGTTTAGCTTGTTTCAATTGCATCACATGAACTTCCTTTTGATAACTATCTTCACTGAAGTTTTATACCTAATGCACCCTTCACGTTAAAGATAAGGAGTTCCATTTCGTGGAATTGGCTTGCTTCTAGGATGGAATTTCTCTAGAAATGCATTGACCATTCCCATAAACACCTATTTTTTTTTTTTAATTCTTAATCAAGGAATGCCCATCTAGCTTCAAGTCCCACTTGCATGATGTAGCGCTGTTTATATCCCTGGTTGAAATTCCTTTGGGGACCCTATGCTAATGATTTTGTTATTTTGGCGATTTTCCTTTCAGAGATTGTCTAATGAATGGGCCAGAGGAATTCTGAGCGATGCTGAGAACCTTATGGAGGAGAAGGTGGATGGTGTTGTGAAGGCTTTCCTTGAAGACTTCAAGAACAGATCTTTGGAAGCGAAAGGCTGGCCTGCAGGCTTTGCCGCTTACATTGTCTCAAAAGCAGCCATGAATGCTTACACAAGGATCCTCGCCAAGAAGTACCCAAACATCATTGTGAACTGTGTGTGCCCCGGATTTGTCAAAACGGACATTAACTTCAACACCGGTATCTTGTCGGTTGAGGAAGGTGCTGAAAGTCCTGTGAAGTTGGCACTTCTTCCAAATGGCGGTCCTTCTGGTTGCTTCTTTGTGAGGAAGGAAGAGTCGGACTTTTGATAGAAGATGTTGAGTCTTCACATGATGGCTCCCCAACGGTTTGAAAGATCTAGTTGTAATTTATGGACCCCAACAGCTCAATATTTCATATTTGACTTCTTCGATGTTGTCCTGAGTTGGATTTACATCCTCTCCCATAACTTTTGGGTATCAGATTAGTTTAATGTGTGACTAAGTTCCAGTCCTTAAATCACCCATTTCTAGGTACTTCCACCATTTCCCATCATACAACTTCTTCAGACATATTAAGCATATACATTATTTGACAGTATCCAAAGAATTTGTTGTATGATAGCTTGCGAGCATCCAGTGAACCTTAGTTCAATGGACCGAGAACCTTTTATTGCCTTTTCCTTAACATGTTCAATTGATCCGATGGCTTTGAGCTAGCACAGTAGGAACTTGGTTTGAGTTCCTAGAGAGAATCCTGTGATGGTCATTTCTATTGAAGAGCGTTCTCCTGGTGGTCCATCGAAAATCATGCATGGAGACTATATCAGAGAACTGTTCTATAGATTCCTCAAATATCTCCGAAGTCCGGAATACTGCATCTGCACTATTTCCATCGTAAAGGCAGGGATATTAACAGTTGACTCTATGCACAAGCCAAAGATTTTGGCTTAATTCTGAGAAACATTGCCGACAGCAGGCAAAAGAAGAAAAAGTGAGTTATTTGACTGTGTAATTGCTTATATGTTTGCACAAGAATTACGTAGATTCATGCCCGACTAAAATGTGGATGGTGTCTGTCATTTTCATCGTCTTCAACTGCTTTCTTTAGTACATTGAAGGGCTGCAACCTTTGCCCGGGGCCAGGGAGGGCTTCTTGTCGTTGTTGGTGAGGGCCTCACTTCCCTCACCTAGGTAAGGGTTGGCTGGCCCTCTCCGAGTTTGGAAGAAAATTAAGGAAGAGAAAGAAAGAAAGAAAAGAAAAGAAGAAAAGATATAAAATATTATAAAAATATTCACGTCAAAGTTGATCATATAATGTCAAACGGTTGACGCACATGTCAATGATTTTTAACTAAAATTGACCGTATAAATTCAATTGGCAAAATGAGTAAACATTTAGAACTCAAAGGTTTATGAATGAAGTGGTCAAAGTACAATAAATTCAGGATTTTTTGGGTAATTTTCCTTGTGGAAATTGATTAATGGCCTCTTACGTGCAAGTTAGATTATGAGTGACATATGCAATTAAATTAATGTGGTGGGTGCATCGCAAAAAGGGCATAACCTTGCTTTTAATATCACCTAATATCTCAAATTGATAGGTGGAGAGCATATGAACTCCGTAATCAAGCGACACGAGAGATATCTCAATGCTTAGGGCGTTCGTGTTTACTAAAATCTTGCTTCGGGGGTGGACTCTGCTGCTCATTACATCACCGCGCTTCAGTAGTGTTCGGGGGTGGCTCCTCTTCTGAAATCCTACCCACTGGTGATGCAACAGACATGGTGTAAACTCGTAACGCGCGCATTCAAACGTGATCGGTCACTCGTGGACGAAAACTCGGAGAAGGTTCTCTTTTTGTATTTCTGAGTAAAAGATGAAGCAAAATCTGTCTGACTTCGAGCATAAAGATAAGAGAACAAGTACATTAAAATATACTGAAATCTCTATTGACCTAATAAGAAAACTCATTTGGACTAATATATAAAATCACCGAATCAACTGTGCGAAAATTAAACATATGATAAATGAAAAAAAATCAAAATCTTGGACATAATATTCTCCTGCGTCATTAACCTCCACGCGGAAAAGCTCGACTCCGGTGAGTTGCATGTGCTGTGAAATGTAAAAAATCTGATCTTGAAGTGTGGAAGAATAAATATTGTCTCGTTCACCCTTCTTGCTATTAACTCCATTGTTCAAATATCAAGACCATTTGCCTGCCAAAAACATAACTTTCCAATAATTTTCTTGGCGACTCAAATGAATTGCTCATCGTCGCATAATCAACCTCTGGGGTTTCTTGCTCCGGGCTACCAACGCTATAGCCAAAAAACATAATAGGCCCCTACGCTTTTCTCTATCTTCTCTGATTGTGGCTGAAAAGAAAGGAATCAGAAAAGGCCAAGGAAAAACCTTCTGGACGTGTCACGTGAAGTGGCCATCAAGAAGTTGTCGGATTTCTCTGCCTATGGAGTTGGATATTCAAGAAGTTTTAGGATAACTGCCTCCCTCTCTCCCCCGGTATTTTGCTGTATTCAGAAACGCAGGAGCTGCGTCATTGCATACGTAATCTGCGATACTGTCACGATTGTGGTCCCAAGTAAAACAAGCACCCGGACTTGCAAAAGACGGCGTGTGAGTCTATGCCCTTGCACCTTATACGTAAACAAGAAAGTCGAAAAGTCTACTTGCTTCTCCTTTTTCAACAGTGGACAGATTCTCAGTAGCAACAGTTTGCAACCAAAATGGCAGAATCAACCAGGAGGTATTCTATTTCTCTGATAGGTTTTACGCATGCATTGATTCCATCACACCACCAATTTGTTTGCTCTTCCTGTTATCTAAGAACTTTCTCATCATTCTTCTCGGTATTTAGGCATGCGGTTGTTACGGGTGCGAACAAAGGGATTTGGTGCGAAATATGCAGGCGGTTGGCTTCGAGCGGCATTGTGGTTGTGCTAATATCTAGAGAGGAAAAAAGAAGGCTCGAAGCAGTTCAAAAACTCAAGACTCTGGTCTATCTGATTATACAATATTCCGTCAGCTTGATGTCCCCAATGTCTCTCCGGGGATTCTTGGTCAGGGTTACCGACGCTATAGCCGAAAATGCATAACAGGCCCCCATGCTTTTCTCTATCTTCTCTGATTGTGGCTGAAAAGAAAGGAGTCAGAAAAGGCCAAGAAAAACCTTCTGGACATGTCCCGTTCAAGAAGTTGTCGAATTTCTCTGGAGTCCAAGACATTAAACTCGACACAAAAAGACAATTAAGTGCGAAAAGTTCGGAAAATAATACTTTTAAGTGTCAAAATCGGAGGAAAATAGATTAGTTAAGTGCTTACAGAGAAAAAATCCGGTCAAAATGTTGACATGGCAATTTTTTGACGAGCCAAGTGTAAAACAATGTCATTTTGCACGCTGATGTGCTTAGACAAGTGCAAAAACGACATTGTTTTGCTATTGACGTGAGTAAATAATTAATATAAAAATTATTTAAATTTAAAACCAAATATTTAAAAAAAAAAAAAAGGAAGGAGGAAGATGAACAGCAGTCGGTGGCCAAGGGTTCAGCCCTCGTCATCGGTCATTTGGGGTCGTCGACCCTTTGCTTGGGCTTGGTGACCTCGGCCAACCCTCCCCCCAACTTTTTAATAAATGCTAGTAAATACACTTAGAAGGGGGGTGAATAGGTGTTTATGAAATTCTTTTCAAATTTTTAACAAAAATATCCTTTGGCATGAAAATCACATCAGAGATAAATGAATCACGCGGCTATAAGAATAAATAGAGTAGGGTAAGAAAAATTTGACACAAGGATTATAGTGGTTCGGCTTATTGTAAGCCTATGTCCACTCTCCACGCTGGCAACCAACTGGCTGTAATCACTATGTAGCAATTGAGAGCTTTACAATATACGATCTAGACTTCTTTTGTTGAAAGTCTATCCCACAGCTTCTCGCAATTTCGCACTGTAAGTATCTCTCCTTAGTATACAATTTGAGCACAAGAGATTTTGAGAATAAGGAGTTTCAGAGGATCGAACTTCGAAATTTTTCTATCGGCTCACTCTATTTCGAACAACTTCGACACACCTTAAATATCCCTTTGTGCCTCCATAGCCGTTAGCACTTTCAAGAATTCATCTAATCTACCCGTTGGAATGGATCAATTTAGGTGATCTTCATGTTGTCGAATATAAGTGGAAGATAGCTCGTCAATCCTGCTCGCCCATACAATCAGGATCTTGAGTTTCTAAAAGTGGATCCTTCCAAAACTTGCTTGATCTTCTACGGATAAAATCCAAAAAAATCTTCCGAGCTCAATATCGCAACCAGTAATCTTTGACAGATAAATTAAGGAAGATAATATCCGAGACTTGATTTCCTTAACCGTAAGAATAAACTGCTGACAGCTTAGCAAAATCGCAAAACTGGGTCTGACTGTCATCAGACTTTAATAGGTCTGGAGATAATTAGACTGTAACTTCTGGGTCTGGTGACCTTTAGACGGAAACGCTTGGGTCTTGAACTATTCAGACTTAAGCGACTGAGTCTTGGAATCTTCAGACTTAACTGACGAGAATGTTTTGTTAACTTCAAAACTTATAAGGGATTTTTCTTCAACAATCTCCCTCCTTTTTGATTATGACAAAACACCTCGGCAGATTTGTAAAATTATAACCTGCAAAGAAAACTTATACATATTTTGAGGAATACTTCTATAAACATAGAAAGATGTTAGTCCAATAACAATTATCCTCACAAATATAATGATCTTGCAAGTTCACAAATCTACATATCCAAACATCAAACCAGTGCATAAATAAAGTCATAAGTTCAAATATTTAAACAACCAAAAAGTTCAAAGTAAAAGTCATAAACAGTCAAAAGAAAAATAAGCGATGCGAAATAAAAGTTCAAATAAATTCAAATCTGCAAAGCTCTCCCCCTTTTTGTCCCATCAAAAGGAGGTAGAGTAGTCAAGAATGGGGTTGATAAAAGTCAGGGCTCCTTTGGAATGCGAACAAGATGGTATTCATTGAGTGATTGCACTGTTTTCTCAAGGCTTGTGAGAGCTTCCTTCACTAAATCCAACTTAGCACCCTTCACATTCAATTCCACTTGAAGTTTGAGGGCATTGATTTGGTCTTGCATGGACTTGGAAGTAACCAGCATTGCCTTCTTGAGATCTCTCAGCTCATAATCCATCCCAAAAACCTGCTTTTTAAGGTCCAGCATTATATCCAACAGTTGTGAAAATGCTGTTGAATTTGCATTACCTGCAGTAGGATCAGCAGACTCTGTTCTTAGAGTCTAAAAGCTAGGTGCTTCTTTTTCAGCCCTGAGCCCGTCAGAAGGAGAAGATTCTTCAATCTTAGGAAAATGTGATGCATAAAAATCTTCTGGATCAGCACCTGACCTACTGACATCACTGTAATGCAATGGCGATATAGTTCCTCGATCAGCATCAGCTCCCCCTGTTTTGTTGCCAGTGGGTGGAGTCGAATATTCTTCGCTAAAATCCATTTCATCTTCAGCACTGTGATATAGTTCAGCCTCCTTTCCAGAGTGTTCTTGAGCAAAAGATGGCTCAATTCCTTCAGCAAACTCCTCTTGAGCCTTGCTTTCCTCTTCATCTCTTCTTTTTCTCTCTTCCTCTTCTCTTATGACCTCTTCTTCTTCTCTTCTTCTTGCTTCCTCTGCTTCTCTTCTCTCGTTTGTCTCACTTCTTCTTCTTCTTCTCTTCTCTTCCTTTCCTCTTCTCTCTTTCTCTGTTCTTCCTCTCTTCTCATTCTCTCTGCTTCTTCTTTTGCTTCTGCTTCTCTCCTTGCTGTGCTCCTCAACTTTGTGAGAGCAGAAAGAGTCATGGCATCGTCAAACTCTTCTTCATCATCCTCATCCTGTAGGATGACTTTTCTTCTCTTTTTCTCGGGAACAGCCATGGGCTCTTTGCCCTTTCTCTTGGCAGCGGCAGTAGCAAACTCTTTGGAGGGAGTCTTCGCCTTCAGTCCTTCCAGTGCAGAGTTCAACTCTTGGAGCTTCATCTTCATCACCATTTTATATCCAACAAGCATCAAGCTTAGGTTGGTCAGGCATAAAGGTGTAGGAATTTGTATCTTGAAGTGCCTGAACAACTTGGTGATAAGAGATGAGTAAGGCAATTGGCCTTTATCCTTAACCACTGTTCTGTACATGTGAAATGGTATAACATGGGGGAGTGAAAAGGGCCTACCTTCATTGAGACCAAACATGAGTTTCGCTTCTGT
This sequence comes from Eucalyptus erythrocorys, assembly GCA_014182555.1. NCBI lineage: Eukaryota > Viridiplantae > Streptophyta > Magnoliopsida > Myrtales > Myrtaceae > Eucalyptus > Eucalyptus erythrocorys. The sequence goes on from CM024602.1 coordinate 17,584,989, forward strand.
TTTGGAGACGTCATTTTTAGAAGTTGCCTTCGGTTTGAGACAATTGATGATAATTTTGTGCAACAAAACATTTGAGGCATTCATCCTATTGTAGGTTATTTTGCCTTCCAAACTCCTATCTCACACAATTTCAAGAGTAGCATATGCTATGGACACTTTAATTGATTGGAAACACCCTCTTTCCACCCCAATTATATTAGCAAGAGTGTCAACATCAACAACAAACTCTTTATCCATAAAGGTGAAGGACAACCTGTTTGCATCTAAAAACGACAAGTTGGAGTAAAAATATGCTGTCAATTCAGGATAAGCACTTGTCACGTTTGTACAGAACTTCTCAAGTTGCAGCATAGAGAATTTTTCCCTGAGATTTACCTTGATTGAGTCAAGGAAATCAAAATCCACACTTTTAGGGTTCATAACTCCTCTCTTCAGCAACTTAGAATACATTCGCTCATGTTCTCTTGATCGAAATAGACTTCCTTGGGGACAAATGGTGTTCACAGCCACACCCATCCGTGGTTGGAATTGAGAGAACAGCCTTTCATCATCATCCATAGGCTGACTAGCGGTTCCATACCGCGGGTCACTAGGTATATTTTCACATGTGCTCTGTGCGAGCCCTTTATCAACAATACCTAAATCTTCCATTTCTCGCAAGAAAATATATTTGTTTTTGTATCCTCTCTCCTTCAGAAACTCATCTATCAGCCTTAACTCTGTACCTCCATCTTTCAACTTTTTATAGAGAGAATACGCAAGCTTGGGTCTCAAGGTTCTTACTGGTGCAGCATCGGTAATTTCTTCTTCTTCAAACTGTTGACTCGGAGTCTCCCTTTGTGAAGAATCTTCTTCGCCTGTTAGGTCAACTCTGGTAGGACCCTCTTGTCGCCTCTGTGGTCCCTTTCCAGCAAGTCTTGACGATTTTCTCGAAGACATGCTTAAATCATGAGCAAATGTGCAACTTGTTTGCAAAAGGGTTGGATTTTTGCTAAGTAAAGAAATCGAACAGGGACGGTAGTGGAGAGTTGTTTAAGCTTTTAGGGTTTTAAAAAGAGAGAGTAAACAAGATGGCTTTTAAACGTCGTGACGGATGAAGATGACGATTCGGGAGTATAAATAGCAAGAAAAGATAAAAAAGAGATACTGAACCGTTGCAAGAAGGAAAAAGAAAAACTGCCAATTTTGAAAAAGTAAACTGCAATTTTTGAAAAAGAAAACCACCATAATTATGTCAGAAATCGAATAAAGAGCAGATTTCGATATTTCAAAAATAATTATTAGTTTAATACAAAGCAAAGAATAACGAAATACACAATCAGACTTTATGTCAGAGTCTGAGAGTTTCCAGACTTTACCTTAGAGTCTGAATTCTTTCAGACCTTACCTCTGAGTCCGAGCATCTTCAGACCTTAACTTTGAGTCCGAACTTTTCAAGACTTTAGTTTAGAGTCTGAACCTCTTCAAATCTTACGATATTCAGTCTTGAGCGAATTGATTCAAAGTGAGCTTTCTCTAGAGGCTTTGTGAATATATACGCAATTGGTTCTTTGAATCAATGGGCGAATCACTACTTCACCATTTTGAACATGATCTCTAATGAAATGATGCTTGATTTCAATGTGCTTTGCTCTTGAATGAAGTATTGGATTCTTTGTAAGGTTGATTGCGCTGGTGTTATCACATTTGATTTATGTGCAAGATTCTTCAACTCCAAAATCTTTCAATTGTTGTTGCATCCATAGTATTTGAGAACAGCAACTGCTATTCTGTTTCAACGGTTGAAAGAGCTACGATACCCTGTTTTCTTGAGAACTAAGACACTAACTTGTTTCCCAATAGTTGACAAGTACTTGTAGTGCTTTTTCTATTTACTCTATAGCCAGCAAAGTCAGCATCAGAATATCCAAGGAGAGTAAAATCTCCCTCTTTGGAATACCAGAGACCTAGCTTAGATGTGGTGCAACATATTTGATAATACGCTTCATAGTAGTCATGTGAGATTCTTTAGGATTAGATTGAAATCTAGCACAAATGCAAACACTAAATAAAATATTAGGTCTAGATGCAGAAAGGTAAAGAAGTGAATTAATTATGCTTATGTATAGTTTTTGGTCTACACTCTTTCCTTCTTCATCTTTGTCCAGCTTTAATGAACTTGACATAGGAGTTTCTATCTTCTTGCAATTCTCCATTCCAAACTTCTCGATGAGGTCTTTTGCATACTTTTCTTGGTGGATGAAAGTTCCTTCTTTTGATTGATTGACTTGAAGTCACAAAAAGAAGTTCAATTCACCTATCATGCTCATTTCAAATTCATTCTACATGCAACTCGAAAAATTCTTATAAAGATTTTCATTAGAAGAACCAAAAATTATATTATCAACATAAATTTGAACAAGTATGAAATCCTTGTCTTCTCTTTTGATAAATAAAGTAGTATCTACTTTACCTTTAGAAAAATCACTTTGAATTAAGAAATTACTTAACCTTTCATTCCAAGCTCGAGGTGCCTGTTTCAAACTATACAAAGCTTTCTTCAGCTTGAAGACAATGTTTGGTTTTCTTGGATTTTCAAAAATCTTGGCGGTTGTTCCACATAAACTTCTTCTTGAATAATTCCATTTAGAAATGCATTCTTCACGTCCATTTGGAATAACCTGAAATTTTTAAAGCAAGCAAAAGCAAAAAGTAATCTTATAACTTCTAACCTTACTACCGAAGCATAGGTTTCATCATAGTCGATTCCTTCTTCTTATGTGTAACCTTTTGCCACAAGTCTTGTTTTGTTCCTCACTACCTTTCCTTGTTGATCCAGCTTGTTCCTGAAAACCCATTTAGTACCAATAATTGATTTACCTTTTGGCTTAAGAACAAGTTCCCAAACATTGTTGATTTTGAATTGATTCAATTCTTCTTGCATGGCTTCAATCCAGCTTTCATCTTTCAATATATCTTCTACAGTTTTGGGTTCAATTTCAGAAACAAGTGCTAGAGCACTAGATTCTTCACGTCTTTTGGATCTTGTACGAACTCCTTCATTAATATTGCCAATGATGAGATCTGCAGGGTGACTGGATTTATGCTTCCGATTTGTAATTGGTTTGTCACTTTGATGAGACTCTTTTTTAGTTGGAGCCATTTATTTGATTTGCGGTTGAACGTCTGAGATTTGATTTTCTTCAAGAAAATTCATAGACGCCTGGCCAGATCATAATCTTCAGGTTGAGTCTGATTTTGAACTGAGTCTTCGAACTTCACATTCATGGATTCTTCCACAATCTGTGTCCTTTTGTTGAAAACTCTGAAGGCTTTACTTGTCATTGAATAGCCAAGGAAAATTCCTTCATCTGATTTTTCTTCAAACTTACCAATTCGATCACTTGAATTCTTTGAGATAAAGCATTTGCAACCAAATACATGAAAATAAGAGACAATAGGTTTCTTACCTTTGAACAATTCATAAGGTATTTTCTCTAAAATAGGTCTTAGAAAAATTCTATTTATAATGTAGCAAGCAGTAGAAGTTGCTTCAGCCCAAAAATGAGGTGAAATATTACTTTCAATCAAAAGAGCTCTTGCCATTTCTGGCAAAGAACGATTTTTCCTCTCTACAACTCCATTTTGTTATGGAGTGTATGGGGATGAAAAATTATGTTGAATGCTAGAATCATCACAAAATTTAGCAAACTCTTGATTTTCAAATTCACCACCATGATCAGTTCGAATACTTGAAATTGTTTACCCTTTCTCAATTTGAATTTTCTTAGCAAACTTAATAAAATAAGATAAAGCTTCAGATTTATTTGAGAGAAAGAATACTCAAGTAAAACGAGAATAATCATATACTATAACTAAATAATATCTTTTACCTCAAATGTTTTGAGTTCTTGTTGGACCGAACAAATACAGGTGTAATAGCTGCAAAACACGTTTAGTGGATACCTGATTGATTGATTTATAAGAATTTCTAACCTATTTTCCAAGTACGCAAGGTGTGCATAATTCATGCTTTTGATACTTCAGTTTAGGAAGTCATCGGACAAGCTTTTTGGATGAGACTTTTGCAATTTGCTTCAAGTTGATATGTTCAAGCTTTCTATGCTAGAGAATGGCTTCATCTTGAATTGATATCAAGCACTGAGAATTGTCAGACTTTATATCCAGCAAATAAATATTTCCATGTCTTCGTCTAGTAAAAGATTGTGAGAGATCTTTGCTTGTTCCAAAACAAGTATCTTCTTGGAAGTTGATTTTGTATCAAGTGTCGCATAATTGACTAATACTTAGAAGGTTATAGTTTAGCCCTTCAACTAGAGAAACATTGTTGATTGTGAGGTTTCCTATCTTCACGGTTCCTCGTCCAACAATTTTTCCTTTGTTATTGCCACCAAAGGAAACATTTCCTCCATTAACTTGAGAGAGTTTTATGAAGCATGTTGAATCTCCCGTCATGTGTCTTGAATAGCTACTATCCAAATACCACTTGATTTTCTTCTTGATAGTGACCTGCATTTAAATGAAAAACTCAAGCTTTCTTTGGTACCTAAACTTTCTTGGGTCCATCATTGTTAGTACCATAAACAGTCTTTGCCCAACTCTTCTTAACAGGTTTCCAAACTTTGGGACAATCCTTCTCAAAATGTTCTAAGCTTTTACACTTTGAGCATCTAAGAGCATTTCTTTCAACAGGCTTTACAAATACCTTTTGAAAATGATCCTCGTAAAAAGATTTTGTAGGCCTACTCTTGATTCTTTCCTTTACTTTCGGAAAATCAATCAAGAGAATGGTATCATATGTCATTCCTAAACCAGATTTATTAAATATAGGGTCTTTGAATTGAAAGAATTTTGTCCAATTTTTCAGATTCCATTGAAAATTTCTTTGTGACTTTTAAAAGATCTTCCTTCAGGCAGACATTTTCTTTTGAAAGGACAATTTCATTTTCTTTTGAAATAGCAAGACACTTATCTAGATTTTCAACTTTTTCAACCAAGGTTTTTTCTTGTTGTTTCAATTTGGAATTCTCCCTTTTTAATTCAGAAATCCTTTTAAGAGAGCCTTTAAGATTGAGACAAAATTCATCAATGTAGTTCGACACTTTGGTAGGAATTTTTAAATTTCTAACCTTGACATCGCTGTTTGAGTCTGAGTCTGAGTCTGAGTCTGAATCAGCCATAAGACAAATATTGGCAAACTCTTCATCACTCTCTTCACATTCAGTATCACTCCATGTTTCAGCTTTGAGTGCCTTCTTGAACTTTTATGGTTTTTCTTTCTTTTTTTTTAATAAGGGATAGTTGGGTCTGATGTGTCCCTTTTTCTTGCATTCAAAGCAAACAACATCCTTGTTGGTATCGTCTTCTTCATTTGATTTCTTTTGAAATCTTTGATTGTTTTGTCTTTTTCCATTGAACCTTCTTCCTTTTCTATTTAACTTTCTGATTTTTCTAATCAGAAATGCCAACTCTTCGTCATCCAAGTCTTCTTCTGAATCTGAAACATCAGAATCATCATTAGATTTTAAAGCAATTGACTTCTTACCTTTGGTGTCAAAGTCCTCATTGAATTGCTCGACCTCATATGATTGAAGTGTGCTAACCAACTCATCTACAGGAAGAGGCATGATCCTCTGTGTTTCTCTTATGGATGTCTTTACGTGATTCCAATCTTTGGAGAGTCCTCTCAATAGCTTGTTGACCTTCATAGGTGCTAGGCCATTTACAATTTCTGTAAACTGGCTAAACATATCCGTGATAGATTCTCCTAGCTTCATTTTGAAGGCTTCATATTGTCTAAGAAGGATATTGATCTTGGTTTCTTTGACTAGATCTGTTCCTTCATAAGTGACGTGCAATCTATCCCAAACTTCTTTAACTGTTTCACAAGATGAAATTCTGTTATACTCAGTAAGAGATAAGGCACAATATATAGAGTAAATAGCTTTTACATTAAGGGCTTGTCTCTTTGAAATTTCGGCTTGTGACAGTCCCGCTCCATCAGCTATTTCTTTCCCCGTGGTTGATGCAGCTTTAGGAACAATTCATTTCTCTATTACATCCCATTCCTGAGGATCTTTGGGTCTTAGGAATGCCTTCATCTTGTTTTTCCATATGTTGTATTCCTTTCCATCGAAGTAAGGAGGTCGGGTGTTGCTTTGGCCTTCAATCAAACCTGGAGCCAAAATACTAGCCATAGATCTTTAGCTTTATAAATAATAAACACTTCCAATAAAATAAGAGATTTTGAGAATAAGGAGTTTCAGAGGATCGAACTTCGAAATTTTTCTATCGGCTCACTCTATTTTGAATAACTTCGACACACCTTAAATATCCCTTCGTGCCTCCATAGCCGTTAGCACTTTCCAAGAATTCATCCAATCTACCCGTTGGAATGAATCAATTTAGGTGATCTTCATTTTGTCGAATATAAGTGGAAGATAGTTCGTCAATCCTGCTCACCCATACAATCAGGATCTTGAGTTTTCAAAAGTAGATCCTTCCAAAACTTGCTTGATCTTCAACGGATAAAATCCAAAAAATCCTTTCGAGCTCAATATCACAGCCAGTAATCTTTGACGGATAAGTTAAGGAAGATAATATCCGAAACTTGATTTCCTTAACCATAAGAATAAACTGCTAACAGCTTGGCAAAATCGCAAAACTGGGTCTGATTGTCATCAGACTTTAATAGGGTCTGGAGATCATTAGACCGTAACTTCTGGGTCTAGTAACCTTCAGACGGAAACGCTTGGGTCTTGAACTATTTAGACTTAAGCGACTGAATCTTGGAATCTTCAGACTTAACTGACGAGGATGTTTTGTTAACTTCAAAACTTATAAGGGATTTTTCTTCAACACTTTCCAATGACAATAGGGTGACAGCAAGGGCTAAGCCTTCACTCGCCAGTTACCTTAGTCTCTCTCTTTATTATTATTATTATTATTATTATTATTATTATTATTATTATTATTATTATTATTATTATTACTACTACTACTATTATTATTATTATTATTATTATTATTATTATTTTAAAATTTAGTTTTAAATTTAATTTAATTAATTTTTATTTTAAAATTGGAATTGTGCCAAAACGACGTCATTTTTGTGTTTCTATGCTAAGTTAGCTTTCCGAAGAGCCACGTACAAGCAAAATTAATAAAAAATTATCACGTAAGATTTCTAACGGGGTTTGTCGAATGTGGCACTTAAATGTCTCATTTTCCAAAAAAATTAGCATTTAAGTGTCACTTTCATAACTTTTGGCATTTAAGTATCTCATTGGGTTAAATTTTGTTGGAGTGTTCTTTTGTCAATTTCTCTACCTATAGAGTTGGATATTCAATAAGTTTTTAGGTTAACTGTCACTCTCTCCCCGATATTTTTCTGTATGCAGTGACACAGAAGTTGGGTCATTGCATATGTAATCTGTGATACTGCGACATTTGTGGTCTCGAGTAAAACAAGCACCCGGACTTGCAAAAGACGATGTATAAGTCTAAGGCCTTGCACCTTTTACATCAAGAAAATCGGAAAGTCTATTTGCTTCTCCTTTTTCAACAGTGGACAGCTTCTCAGTAGCTGCAGTTTGCAACCAAATGGCAAAGTCAACAAAAAGGTATTCTATTTCTCTAATGGGTTTTACGCATGCATTGGTTCCATCACACCATCAATTTGTTTGCTCTTCCTATTATCTAAGAACTTTCTTATCCTTCTTGGTATTTAGGTATGCGGTTGTTACGGGTGCGAACAAGGGGATTAGCTTCGAAATATGCAAGTAGTTGGCTTTGAGCAGGATTGTGGTTGTGCTAACATCTAGAGATGAAAAAAGAGGGCTCGAAGCAGTTCAAAAACTCAAAGACTCTGGTCTATCTGATTACATAATATTCCATCAGCTTGATGTCACCAATCTCTCCAGTGTTTTATCACTCGCAAATTACTTGAGACCCAATTTAGAAAGCTAGATATAATGGTATACATGCATTCCCAATTACATTTTGTCCCTGCCTTTTGTCGACCAATCCAGAAACTTGCTATAAACAAGTGTAAATTTTGTGCAGGTGAACAGTGCCGGGATTGTTGGAGCCTGTAGGGATTGTCGAATTCCCAAAAACCGGATTCGACCCTAAATCGAACCCTTAAACTTGCGCAGAAGACGAGCCCGGGAAAATCACATGCATCACCGATCCTTGTTAGCCACAGATTAAGCACCGACGCCGATATGAGGAAGAGAATTCGGTCCTGTTCGATCCGATAACGCCAATTCGCCTTGAAGGGAAGAAGGGTGTCGCCTTTATGCTTATTGTTTTCCTTTTCTTTTCTTTTGGAGTGTTTGGAGGGAGAGAGGGAGGAGGAACGTACGCTATTTCCAAAAGGTGCGTTCCTCACTCCTTATTTCCCCTTTATATACGTCCCCTCCAAAAAAGAACATGTCCCTTCATCATATCCCTCCATCCATGGGCCCTAATATTGTGGGCCAGGCTTTTAGGCCCAACATGGGCGGATGGGCCAACTTAGGCCCATCAAATTAATCAATTAAAACTATCATCTCCCACTCGTACATGATGGGCCGAACAGGATCCTCTTAACCTCTTTTCAACATTCATACCGGTGAATAATCCGTGCGACTAGCATGCTTTGAGAGCTCATTGCCATACATTTGTTAGGAATATATAGCAGCTCATAATTGGCATCACACTCTGAGTAGATTTAGTATGTAGTACTCTAGATTGATCGATCACATTTATATCTTTCTTGATCTCTTTTAAACAATGATATATATATATATATATATATATATATATATATATTGCATTCACAATTATGATTATCCCAAAGACAGTCATAATTGGTCGACCAGTGAATACAAAAACAACAATGTGATTCTCCAAATTCGATCTTCCTCTTTCCTTCAAACTCTCAATTTCAGTTTAGCTTGCTTTTCTAGAAATGTCCCATTAGATTGAATCAACTCATGACCATTGGCAACATCCTAAGATAGCAAACACTAAATAGAAATTTTGTGAATAAGTAAGAGTCCTAAGAGCACTTAAATTGAGGAACTCTTTTCATCAAGAGTCTCACACGGCATAAAAGTTGAGATCAAACTTTTGCCACTCTTATTGATCGTCTCATGCATACGTAGTATGAAATACGTATTATGGTATTAATTCCTTTCCCATGGAGCGTATGTCTACACCTTCAATACCATACAGATGATAGTTCAGACATACCCAATGTCTAACTTGAGTTCACGTATCTACTCATTCACATAATTCATCAGAACTCACATCTGGTATCTTAGACAGATAAAGTAAAATATGTGGGGTATTTTACTTTCGGACATAGTACATATCATGTCCTCATCTTAACACTTAGTTAAGGCGACATATATATTTTAAGCTCGAGCTCTCGATTATCACCTAGATAATAAGCTTAAAAACCGTCTCATCTCTATTTATCACACAGTAAATAGAGGCGATTACCCGTGTGAGTGGGCTAATCTCTTATCTGTCCGACATACTTTCTCAATTTAATATAAGGGTTAATACCCTGAAAAACCCTAAACTGGTACGCCTGTGACAAATTTACCCAAAACTATTTTTTTGACCACCAAAAACCCCAAACTTGTATACCTTTGACAAATTTACCCTATGTTAGTTTTAGTTAAATTTTCTTGTTAAATTATAAAGTTAAATGACACATGACAATTGACCGGTATACCAATTTAGGATTTTACACTCTATTTTTCACAGTTTACAATTTTTGTGATTTTTTTGTGGTATTAATCTAATTTAGCGGGGGGTATATTAGTCACAAATTTACCAGTTTGGGATTTTTTGTGGTCGAATAAATTAGCTTGGGGCAAATTTGTCATAAATGTACCGGTTTAAGGTTTTTTATAGTTAGTCGGGGTAAATTTGTCACAGGTGTACCAGTTTGGGGTTTTTCATGGTCAAAAAAATAGTTTGGGGTAAATTTGTCACAAGTGTACCAGTTTGGGGTTTTTCAAGGTATTAACCCTTAATATAATGCACTGAGCATTAAGATGCATAAAGATCAAACAAAGATTCATAGGCATTAATGACGAAAAACACAAGTTCATAAATGTGAACAACTCAGGGAAATTACAATATCCAGTACATCAGACTCTACGCAATCCTAGAGATTTTACATGACCATAAAACACATCTCTAGGTATTGGCTTTGTCATAGGATCTGCTACCATTCTATGTGTAGATATGTACTGTAAGTTCACATTCTTTCGTGCAACCATATCTTTGACAAAGTCATACTTGGTATCTATATGTTTGGTCTTGCCATGATATTTTGGATCTTTGGTGTACACTATATTTCTCAATAACACCTAAATGATCCAAAAATCTCGTAAGCCAAACTCCTTCTTGTACCGCTGCTGATAATGCCATGAACTCAGCTTCCATTGTGGACAAGGCTATACATGTTTGCTTCATACTGCTCCATGATATGGCTCCATTGTTTAGTAAGAAAACAAATCTGAAGGTAGATTTCCTTTCATCTAAATCTCCTCCCCAATCAGCATCTGAATAACCTTCAAGTCGCAGATCCTTTCCTTGGTAATTCAGCTTGTAATCAGCAGTTCTCTTCAGATACCTCAGTATTCTCTTAACGGCTTTTCAATGTGCTTGACCTGGATTGGATTGGTATCTACTCACCATTCCAACTGCAAAGCATATGTCAGGTCTTGTACACACCATAACGTACATCAAGCTCCCAACAGCGCTAGCATAAGGAACATGTTTCATTTGTTCCTTCTCTTGTGGAGTCCTTGGACATAGTCTATGGCTCAATCCTTCACCTTTTGCAATAGGAGTGTCTATGGGTTTACAATTTTGCATACGAAATCGTTCAAGAACCTTATTTATATATGTTTCTTGCGAAAGAGATAACGACCTCTTCGAACGATCTCTTGAAATCTTAACTCCAAGAATGTATGCAACCTCACCCATATCTTTCATCTCAAAATTGGAAGATAACCAACTTTTGATGGTATTAACAAACTCCATATTGCTTCAGGCAATTAGTATATCATCAACATATAATGATATAATCACAAATTGATCTTTGGATCTTTTGATATATACACAATGATCCTCATCAATCATTATAAAATTATATGCCATCATAGCATTATGAAAACGTATATACAACTATCTTGACGACTGCTTAAGGCCATATATCGATTTCAAAAGTCGACATACCTTTCCTTCTTAGCCTTTCGTAATGAAACCAACAGGTTGTTCCATATATATTTCCTCATCTAATTCTCCATTGAGAAAAGCAATCTTTACATCCATTTGATGTAATTCAAGATCCATACTTGCCACTATTGCTAGAATAATGCGAATTGAGGTAAATCTCACAACAGGGGAAAACGTTTCCTCATAATCAATTCCTTCCTGTTGATTATACCCCTTCGCCACAAGGCGAGCTTTATATCTTTCTATCGAGCCATCAGCTTTACGCTTTATTTTGAGAACCCACTTGTTCCCAATAACTTTGCGTTCTTTTGGAAGATCAACTAGTTCCCAAACATGATTTGACTTCATTGACTCCATTTACTCTCCCATTGCATGCATCCATTTTTCCTTACTAGGGCAACTTAAAGCCTCATGTATATTTCTTGGCTCATCCTCATCTTGTGGGACAATCATAAAAGTTTCCCATTCAATGTCAAAACATCGACGGGGAATACTTTTGCGACTTGTTCGCTGTATGGGAGATTGTACACTTTGCACATCATTTCCCATTATACTCCCACTAGGATTAGATAATAATGATGTCGTCTCATCATGTGGTTGTAACTCAGTATGAGTTGAATTCAATTCATCACTTCTCATATTACTCCAACTTGGACGAACTCCACTAATATCATTATCTTGATCCAAGGTTTCAAATAGGGAGTAATCTTCACCTATTTCGCTCTTCTTAGGAAATTCATTCTCTAAGAACGTGATATCACGTGATTCAAATTCAGTTACACTCTCACTTTCCTGCTCACTTATGAACACATATCCTTTCGAGTGTTCGGAGTATCTTATACAAATACTCTTCTTTCCTCTGGGACCCAATTTCCCAAACTTGTGAGAGGGCTCATAAGTATAGGCAGCACAAGCCCATGACTTAAGAAAACTTAAGTCCGGTTTTCTACCTGTCCATAACTCATATAGAGTGGAAGTAACTGATTTGGAAGGCACCCGGTTAAGTACATAGGTAGCAGTTAACAATGCATCACTCCAAAAAGTGATAGGTAAGTTAGCATGCGCCATCACATAATTTTCTGAACTCATTAGATAAATATTCTCAACCTCGATCAGATCTCAATACTTTTATTTTCTTGTCTAATTGATTCTCTACCAAGTTCATAAACCTTTTGAAACAACTAAATACTTCAGATTTATGAGAAATCAAATAGACATATTTAAATCGAGTATAATCATTTATAAATGTGATGAAATTAACAGCCACATGCCTTCCTCTTACATTCATTGGACCACAGATGTCAGAATAGATTAAATGCAGAGGAAATTCAGCTCTTTTACCTTTTCCAAATGGTTTCCTTGTCGTTTTCACTACTAGGCAATGCTCACATATGAGCAAATCGACTTTTTCAATATTACCCAACAAGCCCTCTTTGGCTAGTCTATTCATACGTTGTTGGCCAATATGACCAAGTCTAGCATGCCACACATTCACATCATTATCATATGAATTAGGAGACGTGATAAGGGAATAACAAACATTTGCATTAACATAATCAATATCTAATACAATGAAACCATCCAGAAAATAATCACAACCATAGAAATTTGTTTCCAAAAACAAATCCACACCTCTATTATGGAAGTTCATATTAAAACCTAGTTTGACCAACACTAAAACAAACACTAGATTCCGACAAATCTCCGAAGCATACAATACATCATGTAGCAACAAAGTGCGTCCACCACGCATGTTCAGTTGGCAGGTGCCAATTCCTTTTACTTCAGCTCTGGAGTTGTTTCCCACATAGATTCACTTAGTTCTAGTTGGTACTCGTCGGAATTCCACGAAGGATTCTCTATCTTTCGCTACATGGTCTGTTGCTCCTGAATCTACAGTCCACAAAGGATTGGATTCAGCCAATAATACAGAACTTGACACATAAGTAAAGTTCTCAAATGTATAAGAGGTGTTTACCTTTTTCGACTCACAACAGTTACGAGCATAGTGACCCTTCTTGTCACAATTGTAACACCTCACCCTTGACATTTTCTTCACTTGAGGACGTTTTCCTCTCTTGTGTTGGTTAACTCTTGGTTTCTTGCAATAAGGACTTGATCCTTTGCATTCTCACATATTGAACGAATAAATACGCTTGTGCTTAGAGCTCAAAGCTCTTTCTGAGTTAGAACCAGCATTGCAAATATCTATTTTCGGCTCAAATGTAGTTAGGCGGTCCTCTACTAGCTCAAGGTGGCGCACGACATCCTCAATATCTTCCATAACATGGCCAAGAGCTCCTAGTGCTTCTGGCTTTTCCAGCACATATTGAATCTTCATATTCAATATTTCACAATTGTTGCCATTCAAATAAGCAATTATGTTCTTAGTTGCTGAAACCATCGATCTGAACACATCAGACATATATGCACAGATAATTAATGCTTATCATTTATACATCCACTTTGCACAGACCCATCATAATGAACAATTTCAAGTAAGGTTTCAGAATCAAAATGTCACTATGTTTCCAATCATCCTCCAAAAATCCTAACTTAAAACTATCATTAATATAATTGTCTTATGCAAAATAAATTCTATGAAGCTACAAAAACTTCTATGAACTACCCACAGCAATCAACAATAACAGAAAACAAATAATATCTGACATCCAAAAAAATAATAATGCTTTCACATAATACAACATATCCATTACACTAAGTAATATATACAGAGGAAAATATCAACATAGAAAGAGATATTTATACCAAAAAATCTCATACTAATCTAAGAAATAAATAGGGAAAGTCCTTGCTAATCTATCAGTCAAAATATATAAGAAATCTGAAGACACATTTGCCAACCATGGAAAAACTTTTGGAGAGTTCTCATGTCGCCTCCAAGGCGCATTCACTTTGTGTCATGTGGCATTCATACTAAGGGTTGAAGTTTTGGTTAACTCAATCCTATAGTACTCTCTTACAAAAGCTACTACCAACCTCTTATAACCCGGGACCACGTTGACCTCCCATAGGCGATCTAACACTGCTTGTCATTCAGGTGGAAGAGTGTTCTTGAAGGTCGACACCTTTTCAAAATCCGGCATAAGATAACCATTCCAGATGATTTCCTGTATCATCTTATTGACCTTGACCACATGTAATACTAAATCACCGTCATGCTACCGATAATTAGCTAACTCTGTCATCAGCCTTTTAAGTCTTGCACGTCCTTCTTCCGTTCTCGGGAATGCAGGTATCCGTGCATAATGCATTATAGTTCCTGCAACAAATGCAGAACTTGAAAATAGATCACTCATAATCCACAATGAACATAAGGGAAAATACATAATTTTTCATAATTCATGCAACAAATGCAAAACAAAAAATGGATTATTTATAGCCCACATAGACATAATTGAAAAGGAAACACATTCTTTTCCTCTCTTCACTTTTTTTTTGTCAACGGTCAATGGTCAACGGTCAACGGGTCAGGTCGCCGGTCAGACTAGGTCGGGTCGCCAGTCGGGCCGGGTCGGGTGTTCGGTAGGGTCGGGTCGGGTCTCCAGTCGGGCTGGGTCGGACGGATTGACTCGGCACGTGCGGCACGCGTGTAGCTGACGTCACGATGACGTCAGTTGGCGTGTGCCTCGCACGCACCAGCGACCGCCCTGGCGCACGTGCGTCACGCCTACATCTTCTCTTGGCGCGTGCGTTACACGCGCCGAAGACGCCGTTTCACTTCGGCTGTGCGTGGGGGCGCATCTGGCTGCCGTTGGCGGCGTTCCGCCACTCGTCGTGCTCGTCTCGACGAGGCCTTCGACCATACACCATCAGAAATCGATTTCGACTTATAGAAAGTAAAAAAAAAACGGATGAACAGTCTCGGGTGTCGGGATTTTTCCGCCCCGATCAGTGTCGGCCGAATTTCTTTTCACGAAAAATCAAAAAAAAAAACATTCATAAACATGAAAGGGGTCGGGAAAAACATGAAAAAGGATCGGAAAACATAAACTCTTGCTCTGATACCAATGTAGGGATTATCGGATTCCCAAAAACCGGATTCGACCCTAAATCGAACCCTTAAACTTGCGCGGAAGATGAGCCTGGAAAAATCACATGCATCACCGATCCTAAGGCACATCACAGAATCGAATGTACTTTGTTAGTCATAGATTAAGCACCGACGCCGATATGAGGAAGAGAATTCGGTTCTATTCGATCTGATGACGCCAATTCGCCTTGAAGGGAAGAAGGGTGTCGCCTTTATGCTTACTGTTTTCCTTTTCTTTTCTTTTGGAGTGTTTGGAGGGAGAGAGGGAGGAGGAACGTACGCTATTTCCAAAAGTTACGTTCCTCCCTCCTTATTTCCCCTTTATATACGTCCCCTCCAAAAAGGAATGTGTCCCTTCATCATATCCCTCCATCCATGGGTCCTAATATTGTGGGCCAGGCTTTTAGGCCCAACATGGGCGGACAGGCCAACTTAGACCCATCAAATTAATCAATTAAGACTATCAGAGCCACTATAAATGAAGAGGCCTTCAGGGCCTCTAATTATTTAAAGGTAAGCTTTTGAGTTCATGATTTTCTAGGCACGTGTAGCGATTGAGGTGCATGAAAATTACAAGCCCACTTGTTGGAAACTGTAAGTTTCCCCATACCGCCTTACTCACGTTAGCTAGATTAAGCAGAGGTCAGAATTTGTTTGAGTAAAGTTGACATGGTTTTTCATCAGAATTCAGGCTTTATTTTTCCTGCTCATTCTGCTGGTAAGAGGATGCTTGGTTTCCCAAGAACCCCGCTAGTCTGCATATCCTCTGATGTTTTGTCTGCAGAACGAACTAAGTGGTAGCACAGGCTGAGGTTCTTCTTAAGTAGGCTGCATCCTTTTCTTCATGCACTTAGAGAGAGATTATCACCGACTAATTGTGACTATCATGCTATAAAGAAGGGGGCTCTTCTTGATTGTGACTCCAGGAACAGGATGCTGCTAAAGTCGATTGGAGAAAAATTTTGGTACCGTCTTATGAAGCAGCCGAAGTATGCATTGACACCAATTACTATGGGGCGAAAAGAATGGTGGAAGCTCATATCAGCCTCCTCCAACGGTCTGATTTGCCTAGGGTCGTGAACGTCTCCTCCGTCATTGGGAAACTCCAGGTAGATGCAAGCATATAATATATGGGCTCAAATAACGAAAATTAAGGAATCTAAGTTGGGTTTAGCAATCTGGATAAAATTCAGAATAAGATAAAATTTATCATATAATGTGTTTGTTGCCTGCTCAATACATGATAAAGTTACATATAATAATAATATGACTTAGATAAAATTATCTCGGGGAAGGTGGAATAAATGTGGATATGATTTTTACTATTTAAAATGGGATAGTTATTTTTAGGAAAATTACAAGAGTCTAAACCTATTACAGTTGTGCTGATTTAATCCTAAACTTATTATTATTATTATTATTATTATTATTATTATTATTATTATTATTATTATTATTATTATTATTATTATTATTATTATTATTTTTGCAATTATGCTAATACAATTTATTCGGTCAAATTTGGTCGGGTAGCATTGATGTGGATGCTGGCCAACAATTTTTTAATGTTATTTTATATTTTTGACTTTTTTATTAATTTTTATCTCTCTCTCTCTCTCTCTCTCTCTCTCTCTCTCTCTCTCTCTCTCTCTGTTTTTGTTTTTCCTCCGCCCACCTTCTTCCTTTGGCTTCGACAAACGATTATGGGCGAGGGCCGAAGCCAAATTGAGGCGGTCGACCAATGGCGAGCTGGGCAAGGGCAAGCTCGCCCTCTTCTAGATTTGGCAAGGGCTCCCCTTGCTAATGGCTAGGTGAGCTCCATCTTGCCATCCCTAGGTGAGGTTTAGCCACCGGGGAGCTCGCCCTTGCTTATTGACGACGAGGTGAGCTCACCATTGGCCAGTCATTGGAAGAAGGAAGAAGGAGGAAAAAAAAAAGAGAAAAAAATTAATACAAAATTCGAAAAATATTATTGAAAAATTGTCGCTCTACACTAGCCGGTGTCCTTGTTAACGTTGGC
The DNA here is from genome assembly GCA_014182555.1 of Eucalyptus erythrocorys. NCBI lineage: Eukaryota > Viridiplantae > Streptophyta > Magnoliopsida > Myrtales > Myrtaceae > Eucalyptus > Eucalyptus erythrocorys. The sequence goes on from CM024602.1 coordinate 17,602,307, forward strand.
TAGTCAAATTTGGTTAGATATACTGAATTAATACAATTATAAAAGGTTTATGACTTAATTGACTAAAAAAATAAGTTTAGAATTGAGTCGGTACAATTACAAAAAGTTTAAGACTTTATTGATAATTTTTCTTGAATAACAAGTTCCTTAAATTAATAAAATCATAAGCATAATGCAATATTAATAATATTTGAATTTTAGTACAAGAAATTCAAAATAACAAAAAAATTAATTTTTTAATTAAATCTTCTTTTTATGTATATATTTGAATTTAATTCTATCTTAGATTTTTAGGAGTATTAATACAGTTTACTACTTAATAAAATTTTGTAAGAGAATAATGGAATGGGAAAAAAGAAATAAAAGATAAATAAAAAAAAAAAAGAGAGGGAAAAAAAGGCAAATTAAAATTAAAAAAAGGCAAAAATGTCGTGACAGATTTTTACCATCTCCGTTTGTGAACTTTTACATTCATATTTATTAAATAATATACACGATATGATATGAATACATCTGGCTTTATTACCGTGATTAATCAAATAATAGATATGATATAACAAAATTTTTGAATTTTATACCTTATCTTATCCAATCATATTTTAACTAGAAATTTTGATAACCAAACGTAGCCCTAATATTTGTGTTAGCAACTAGAGACCCAAATAACCCCACCTCAGCCCAAACAAGTACTGGAGCTTATTACCGCATATTACATTGGCAGGTCTACTCCCCAATCAATCACCGCCATTTCCCTCTCTTGTTTCTCTCTTTCTCGTGTTTCTCTGTTCTCTCTCTCTCTCCCTTCTTCTATCGCACTAGGCAACTTTTCCAAGCTTAGGAGGGTTGTTTGGGCCTCTAGTTGCTGTCCCAGCTACTACATTCCTTAATTTTCAATTTTGGGGGTCCGTGCATTAAAAGAGGATTCTAAGAAAAAATTAGTTCATTTGCGTTTTGTAGTAGATCTCCAAGGTGTGAAACATTGTCCAAAGCATTTGGCAGATCTCGAAACTTTGTTATCTGGGTACGGATTAGGTGCCATATTGACCGATGACCATATTATAGTACAGAGTCTCTAACTAGATGCATCAGCTCAGCTATGACGAGGTTCTCTCGTAACAATTGCTGCTTTTTCCCTTCAGTATGTGTCAAGCGAATGGGCCAAGGAAGTTTTGATCGACATTGAGAACTTAACAGAGGAGAAACTGGACGAGGTCGTGAAGATTTACCTTGAAGATTTCAAGAAGGATACATCCGTGATCACACCCGTATATATCATTTCGAAAGCAGCCCTCAATGCCTACACTAGGATCCTCGCCAGGAAGTTCCCAGGTTTCTGCATCAACTGCGTCTGCCTCGGCAATGTGAAAACAGACATCAATCAGCACACAGGCGTCTTGTCCGTCGAAGAAGGCGCGGAGAGTCTCGTGAAGCTGGTGCTTTTACCTAACGGGGGCGTTATAGGTTGTTTCTTCATTAGGAAGGAACAATCAGAGTTCTTTTGAAAGGTTATGACTAAACTCCTTTGGTTTGAAACAGGATTCAGATGAATAGATTCGTAGTTAACGAACAGTAGGTGAACCCAATATCATTATTAAATTGCTCATTATGTGACCAACATGGAATGACAAGATGTGTGGCTCTTGTTAGATGTAAAACATGTAACCCCATGATTTCTATAATCAGAACAAGATCATAGATGATTGAGTAGAAAGATGAACACATCTGTATTGGAATTCATTGTTTTTTATGCGGAAGCGAAAAAGCGATGATCTATGCACAAGTCCTTCTCCTTTATTACTCTCTGTATCACTGGCTCAATGAGATGGCCCCTCACCCTTTAGTACTAGTTTAACGCTCCTTATGTGAAGATATTTGTGAGAACTATGGCTAGAGGAGAGATTTGAGAACTGTTTATAGAGTTTCCAACTAGGTCCTCTCATTACGAGCAAGCCTCAACTCGGCCCATACTAGCCAGCCCTATATTAGACTCTAATTAAGAAATATTTTATCTCACCTTAGACCAACCCCATAAAAATGGTAACTGTAAAACGGTAAATTACAATATCAAGTAATGTAGTCTACATTAGGAAAACTCTTATATTATCTCACTTGAACTATATTAATTGAAATTGTACTATATGTGCGCATCTTGGTCTAGAGATACTTCTTAATAGTCAATCATATTCCATAAAGTCTTAAACACCGAATCATGGCGGTAACTATATGTACACACACAGAGTTTTCCATGTTCACAAGTGCTTTTAACTTTATTGATATGGATTTAATATGGTAGTGTGGCAAATAGATAACATCTTTCATAAAGAGATCCCTTTTGTCAGTCACCATTCTTTCACCTTAAGTGTCAAAAAAAACTTGTGCCACTAGAGAATATTTGTATGGTTCCAATGAACCCACATATACGTTGTCTTTACAGTCAACCTTTCTTTATGTATAACAAGACATATGCACAAAACTAATAATCAAATGCCTCTAGCATTCACTCAAGTTTTATACAGTACTTTGAGACTTTTATCAATATGTATTCAACATAACAATAATACATTCAAAAATATTTTATTGAATGCAAAAGTTGATACATATCAAACCGTTACTAAATGTAATGAACACGAAAGTAAACTTTATTAGAGTAAAGCCAAAATAGCTCACACTAAACAACAACATCTCATGATGCTCTTAAGCTCATATTAATAACATGTCATTCAAGAATAGAATAATAAAGTCCTTTAGTTAGTGGATCTGCAACCATATCATTTGTGGAAATATGCTATATTATGACGTCACCTTTCTTTATCGTTTCTTTTTTGTCAAAAAATTTGATTACCATATATTTAGACCTCTTGAAACTTCTGTTGTTAATAAAAAATACTATAAATTTATTGTCTTAATACAACCTTATGGGTCTATTCATAAAGTTAAAAACGGTCAACTTCTTAATGAGGTTCCGGAGCCTAATAGCCCAAATAACAATCTAAAAGAATGTTACAAACTCTATTTACATAGCAGAAGATGACATATAACTTTATTTACTACACTTCCTACTAACATAAATATGTTTTTCGTTATTGATCTTATGTCAGTATAACTGCAAGCAAAGTTTACATCTAAATACCTTATTAACTACAAGAATTGAACATGTTTGTAAATCAGTATACAATCTCTTGTCCTATTTAAGTACCTTAAAACCTTATTGGTAGTAACATAGTGATCGCGTCCTGAATTTGATTGATGTCTACCTAGAAGTCCCATTGCAAAGACAATATTTAATCTAGTACAAATTTGAGTATACATTATACTTTCGAGTGCACTGACACAAGGTACACCCTTTAACTAGATTTTCTCAATATCTAAATAAGGACAATGTAATAGATTTGGTCCATCACCCTTAATGACAGGAGCAATTCCTGACTTGCAGTGATGTACGTTGAATATCTTCAACAAATCTCTTCTGAGATAAATCATATATATATATATGGCGAGGACAATCCTTATGGACCTCAGTGTAAAGGACAAAAGATGTCTCAAGATTACTACTTGTAAACAAAATATCATGTACATAGAGTATGAGAAAAATAAATTTCCTCCCATTGATCTTACATATATATATATATATATATATATATATATATATATTGAATTACTTTGTTCACAATTGAACAAAATAAGAACATTATGAAATTTTAATAATATTGTCTGGAAACTTGCTTAAAACTATGAATAAGACTTTTGAGTCTACACACAAGTCTACTTAAATTATTTGCTGTAAAATCCTCCAATTACACTATATATATTCTGTTGCTGCAAAATCCTTTAGTTGCATTATATAGATTTTGTTATCAACGTGTCCATTTGAAAAGATAATATCTATTTGGCGTAGCTCTATATCAAAAAGAGCCATTAATGTCACGTTCACTCTGAAAGAATCTTTAAAAATACTAGAAAGAAATAATTATTTCTTCACTATTAACTATCCACCCATTTTTCAAAGTGAAAACTTTAGCTATCAGTTTAGCTTTAAACTCCACAATCTTTCTTTGAAATCTTTTTAATTTTGTACGCCTATTTGCAACTAATGAACTTGTGATCTTTAGGCAAGTCAGTAAATTTCCAAATACTATGATCTTATATAGATTATTTATCGCCTTTTATGGCATTTAATCACATATTTGATTAAGGATAAGAAACAATATTTACATAAGTCGCTAAATTAACCATGTAATGGACATTGCGATCATACTCTCACAGATAAACTATATAATCTAATGGTATAACTGATAGTCTTGCCCTAACAGATCTCCTGATACAACCATTTCATTCTACATTTCAAAGGTTTGAGAAATTTCATCATAAATTATATTAAGAATAGTACATTGAACCTCAATAAGTTTAGCTTATGATATATGAGATTACACAATTGTCTGTATAGGCAAAGACAAAGACACAGTAACCTTCATTATACTATTATCTTTAATAGTCAGAGAGCAGTTATCCTCTACAACTACATTAAACTCTAGAAACTTTACTGTTTATGATTCCATAATACTTGTACATTCATTAGGGTCATAAAATTGATACCCCTTTGAACAATTTGGGTAAAATACAAAATAATTTTAAGTGAATCTGAATTCCAACGCACTTAATATTGGATTATATGACCTCACTTATGCATGACACCTCTAAATTTAATATGATTCAAGTAATTTTCGTCCAATCTGTAACTCAAAAGAAGTTTAGGGAACAATTTTGGTAAGAAACACCTTTTATATGTGAAAAGGTTGCTCTCAAAATATCAACCCACAGAAAACTGTATAAATTAGTCTTACTCATCATAATCATCACCATGTTGATTATGGTGCAATAATGCTTTTCGGGCAAATCATTTTGTCAGGATTTTCAAGCATAACAATTAAGTTACCACCTTAGATTTACCAAGTATTTGAAAAATGACCCTTTAAGCTATTTCGCATTGTCATACTTGCCAAAATACTTACTGCTTATATCAAGCCTGACAACCTTTAAGACTAATTCTAATTTTTCTTAATTAAGTATAGAAGAATAGTCATCAATGACTTTGTTAAAATAAAATTTTTGCATATATTACTTCCACAATAATCTATAGAAGTTTTTAGATAACCGTTAAGAGTAGACAGAATATCAACATTATCAACTTTTCTATTCTTTCTTTAGACGTGTGGGATTATTCCTTAGACAGAAAACTTTTGGAAACAACATTTTCAACTGTATACAAGACGTATATATCATCATGTTAAAAAGTCTTTGCAGATGTATCATAATTTCGGTATTAGACAAGACATAATTTCAAGCTACTAAGACTTCCGTTATCTTTTGGCAATGCAGTCAGTTAATAAACCATTTTTCAAGTATTCCTAAATGAAAAACTTCATGAATAACAAGCAAATCCGATTGCTATTTTACCAAGCAGCAAATCATATGTCAACTACTTAAAATTTGAACTAGTAAAAACCTCAATAATAGTGAAGTTATTAATTACAGATAAGGTGGCTTAAAAACAAGCAATGTATATAATTAGCATCATGTGAGCATTGTGTAACTTGACGTACAAGTACACATCTAGAGAGTTACATGCAAAATCATATAATCACATTCGGCCAGAATACATGACATGCAGTTGTACACTCCTCACATGATAATGGTTGTGAGAATATATTATAACTTTCGTGAATTCATCACATTTGGGCATATGAACTACTAGAATCAATCACTCCTTCACCACACCATTATGTATCCCTTCATGAACTAATACACACTCCTTTGGGAGTATGACTATGCATTAAACCAAGAGTCATCCAAATCAATATACGAGATCAAAATTTCTCAAACCCAATCAAGTGTGCCACTTTAGTGGTCACAACTCAATTGAATTTTTTAAACTCTCTCATACCAGGGGTATAAACTTTACTTCTCACATACACCATATACATGTGATTTTAACTTTAGTGATAGGGAAAGTAAATTACTAAAATCACATATCATGCTAATTAAATTGCTTTATTCATTAATAAAAATTAAACTTTATTGTATATTATTAATGAATCACACTTTTATAATATTTATGTGATAACGTACTAGTAACCCAACACCCGTATTTCTAAAATCACATAAAAATATAAGAAAAATATGCAAAAATACATTAAAAATACACGTATTTAGGGTTCCGTATGTATTTTCACATCCATAAAATCATCAAACATTTAAAATAAATACACCACAACATAAATGATAATCATACGAACCTAACGCCGTCAGCCACGTGCCCGCACTCGCCACTTGAGTGCGCGGTGCATGAAGCTCACGCGTGAGCAAAGAGATCGGTCAAAAACCAATTCCCAGCTCAACCGTCCAGTCCAACCACCGGGTTTGACCGGTTGACCAGTCCGGTTAATAGTTGACCGATTCGGGCGGGTCAACAGGTCGGGTTGGGTCCTCGGATTAGGTCGAGTCGGGTTGGCCACGTTGGGTCGGGCCGAGTCTGAGTAGCTGAAGTCATCGTGACGTCAGCACTTGTGTGTGTCGCACGCGCGAGCCGCGCCCCGCGCGTGTGAGCGCGTGAGGGCGTGTCTCTGATGCCTTGGCAGCATGTGGGGGTGCATGGGGCCTCCCTCGACGACGCGCCACTCACAGATTTGCTCTTCTTGATGAGCCTAGTCCGAATTTATAATTTAATTTGATTTTTATTGAACAAAAAATCGTGAAAATCTCAAAATTATGGAAAAAATTCAGTGGGTTTGAGTTCTAGGGTTATGGTTATTCTGATACTACATGTTGGATGCAAAACGTGCTACTCCAAGATCTCCATAACCATAACAAGAATATAGATGATTGAGTAGAAAGATGAACGCACTTGCATTGGAATCCATCATTCTTGATGCGGAAGCAGAAAAGCGATGATCCACACACAAGTTCTTCTCCTCTATTGCCCTCTGTATCATTAGCTCAATGAAATAACTCCCTCACTCTTTAGTGCTAGGTTAACACTCCTTATGTGAGGATACTTGTAAGAATTAGAGTTAGAGGAGAAACTTGAGCACTATTTATAGAGTTTCCAACCAGGTACTCTCATTACGGGTTAGGCTCAACTCGGCCTACACTAGCCAGCCTCATATTAAACTAATGAGGAAACATTCTATCTCACCTTAGACCAACCCCGTAAAAACTATAACCTTAAAATGGTAAATTACAATATCAATTAATGTAGTCCATATTATGAAAACTCTTACAGTTCTTGCATGTCTGGCTTAGGTTTATTTTTTGCATGCTTTTTCCCATAATTCTGGAACGGTCAATGTACGTGCTCAGTTGTGACGTTGACCATGTGAACTCTTATGCTCATTATATGAACGCTTCGCCAATGTTCGAGGCAGCTCCTCTTTTGGAATTTTACACATAAGCAATGCATAATAAAATCACTCGACATAGAAAATTAGCCCTAAATCACATCACAAAAATTACACAGTCACAAAGAACGAGATGATGATATAGGTCTAAGAGTCGGGCTAGAAATTGTGTAATTTAAGAAATAAAAACAAATGGCGAAAGTCGGAATTTTCTACATCAGTTATGGTTGTGGTCATCTACAAAGTATCACCCTTCGATATTAACACACCAGAAAATCATTTTATTGATATAATAAGTGGTGCGGGATGAGATGTGGCTTAGCTTGATCTCTCGAGGTTCATTAACAAGATGTCACAACTTTCTTCAAGATGAATTTATGAGCTTTGACTAACCAAGCATGCACAAAACCCATTTGAGCATTAGAGTACCTCTTTGTTGATTCTGCCATTTGGTTGCAAACCGTGGCTAGTGTGTGAAGTGCCCATTATTGAACAAGGGAAAGCAACTACACTCTTCCCATTGTCTTGTTCATATAACAGGTGCAAGGTCATAGACTCGCAAGTTCTCGTTTGCAACAAGGTTGCTTTCTTGTGCTCGTTCTTCTCTTGTTGGCGCCTACGAATTCACATCAATCTGTTAGGGACGATCGTTTACAACTAGACCTTTCCATGCTATTGGAGGACCGTTGTCTAGTTCGTTGCTGCTAGATTGTGGGCCTATTTTCTAGCAGATAATCTACAAACGGCATCTACAAGTGGTAGCTAAAATAGGCTAGTGAATCAACTTAGAGGGGGGTGAATAGGTGATTACGAAATTCTTTTGGAATCTTTTACCGTAGAATATGATATGAAGAATATATCAAAAACAAATAGATCATGCAATCATAAAGTAAATAGAGTAGGGTAAAAGAGAATTGACACAATAATTATAATGATTCGGCTTATTCCAAGCCTACGTCCACTCTCCACGCTAGCAGCCAACTTGCTGTAATCACTATGTAGCAAATGAGAGCTGTTACAGTTCACGAACTAGACTTCTTCAATAGACAGTCTCTCCTACAGCTTCTTGCTATTTCGCACTATATGTGACTCTCTTTGATACACAATTTGAACATGAGAGATTTTAGAGAACAAGAGATTTCAGAGGTTCTAACATCGAGATTTTTCTATCAAGTCTCTCGTTACTTTCGAGCAACAACGATCCACCTTAAATAGCCTCCGTGCCTCCATACCCATTGGCACTTTCCAAAAATTCATCCAATCAACCCGTTGGACTGAATCAATTTAAGTGATCTTCATGTCGCCGAAAATATAAGTAGACAATAGCTCGTCAATCCTGCTCGCCCATACAATCAGGATCTTGAGTTCCCAAAATTATATCCTTCCAAAAATTCACTTGATCTTCAATCGGATAAAATCTGAAGAATAAATCTTCCGTGCTCACGATCACAGCCAGAGATATTCCATGGATAAGTTGGGAAATATAATATCCAAATCTTACTTTCCTTAACCATAAAAATAACCTGCTGTCAGCCTGTCAAAATCGTAAACTGTCTTCAGACTTAGATTTGGGTCTTGAAGGTCTTCAGACGGAAAAACTTTAGACCGAACTTTGGGTCTGACTGTCTTCAGACGGAAAACCTTTGGAACTTGAACTCTTCAGACTTAACCGACTAAGTCTTGGATTCTTCAGACTTTGCTAACGAAGCTGTTTTGTCAACTTCAAAACTCCAAGGGATTTTTCTTCAACAATCTCCCCCTTTTTTATGGTCACAAAACCCTCAGCAGATTTGCGAATTTATAACCTGCAAATGGAACTCATATATACTTTGAGGATTATTTCTGCAAAACAGAAAGTGTTAGTCCAATAATAAATATCCTCACAAATATAATGATCCTGTAGTGCAAATTCACAAGTCTAGAAATCCAAACATCAAATCAGCATAAGGTCACAGAAGTTCAAATAAACAGCCCAATCAAAATCCAATCCAAATAAAAAAACAGTCTAAGCAAACAAAATCAAAATAGCGAAATAAAAGTTCAAGCGAAATAAAAGTTCAAAACAATAAAACAAGCTTCAAATATGCAAACTCTCTCCCTTTTTGTCCCATCAAAGAGGTAGAGTAAATAAGGGATGGTTCTGAAAATGATTTAGGGCTCTCCAGGAATGCGAACAAGCTGAAATTTGCTGAGTGTCCGTACTGTCTTCTCGAGATTAGCAAGAGCCTCCTTCACTGAAATCAACTCTGCACTGTTCTGATTCGATTCCACTTGAGCTCTAAGTGCGTTGATCTGATCTTGCATATTCACAGAAGTACTCAGCATCGCCTTCTTTAAATCTCTCAGCTCGAAGTCCATTCCAAACACCTACTTCTTAAGGTCCAACATAACATCCAACAATTGTGTAAAAGCTGTCGAGTTAGTATTACCTCCACTAGGACCAACAGATTCAGTTCTGGGAGTTTGGAAACTTGGAGCATCCTTCTCAGCCCTTTCCTTCTCTAATGAAGAGGATTCTTCATGCTTTGGGAAATGAGATGCGTAGACCTCCTCAGGATTAGCACCTGACCTACTCACATCACTAAAATGTAAAGATGAAATCGTTCCTTGCTCTGCAGCAACTCCCTCTGTGTTGATGCCAGTGGGTGGAGTAGAATATTCCTCGCCAACTTCCATATCAGCACTGTGATGTTTCTCGGTCTCTTCCCAGTTGAGCAAATGATGGCTCAATTCCCGCAGCCATATCCTCTTGCATTCGCTCTCCTCTTCATCCTTCTTCCTTCTTTCTTCTTCTTCTCTTCTCATTTCTTCCTCTTCTTCCCTTCTTCTTTCTTCTTCTGCTTTCATCTGTCTTTCCTCTTCTTCTCTCTGTTCTTCTTCTCTTCTTTTTCTTTCTTCCTCTCTTCTCTTCCTTTCCTCTTCTCTCTTCCTCTATTTTTCTTCCTCTTTCCTCTGCTTCTCAGCTTCCTTCTCCTTTGCTTCTCTTCTTACCCTCTCTCCAGCCTCTGTTCTCAAACTGACAGGGCTCCTCAATCTTGAGAGAGCAAACAAAGTCATGGCATCATCCTCATCCTCTTCGTCTTGCAGGATGATTTTTCGATGCTTTTTCTTAGCCATGGGCTCTTTGCCCTTTCTCTTTGAAGAAGCAGTAGGGATCTCCTTTGAAGTTGTCTCTTTCCTCAACCTTTCCACTACAGCATTTAGCTCTGGAAACTTCATCTTCATCACCATCCTGTAACCAACAAGCATCTGACTTAAATTGGTCAGGCATAGAGGTGCAGGAATCTGAATATCAAAATGCCTGAACAACTTGGTGATGATCGATAAATAAGGCAATTGACCTTTATCCTTAACCACAGTTCTGTACATGTGGAAAAAAATAACATGTGGGAGAGAAAAGGGTCTGCCTTGGTTGATGGCAAACATCAGCTTGGCTTCGGTCTTGGAGACATCGGTCTTCGAGGTTGTTTTTGGCCTGATACAGTTGATGACGATTTTGTGCAGCAATACGTTTGTGGCATTCATCCTAGTATAGGATATTTTGCCCTTAACCGTTCTGTCACGCACAATATCCAAAGTTGCATAGGCCGTAGAGACTTTTATTGGTTGGAAACTCCTTCTCTCCACCCCAATAACATCAGCCAAAGTATCAACATCAACTATATAATCCTTCTCCATAAAAGAAAAAGACAACCGATTCGCATCCAAAAATGACAAATTCGAGTGAAAATATGCCGTAATTTCAGAATGAGCATTTGTCGTATCCGTGCAGAATCTCTCCAATTGCAGCCGAGCAAACTTCCCTCTAAGATTTATCTTCAAAGAATCAAGGAAGTCGAAACCACACTTCTTGGATTTACTACGCCCCTCTTCAACAACTTCGTGTAAACTCGCTCATGTTCTTTAGACTGAAACAAACTTCCCGAAGGACAAACAGAGTTCACAGCCACACCCAATCGCGGCTGGAAGTGAGAGAAAAGTCTCTCATCATCGTCTAGGGTCTCGGTTGGAGTATTGTCAAGCGGATTACTCGTAATATTTTCAAGCGTCCTTTGTGCAATTCCTTCCTTAACGACTTTCATCTTCTCCATCTCCATCAAGAAGATATACTCGCTTTTAAATCCCTTTTCTTTCAAAAAATCCTCAATCGTCTTTAAACTCGTTCCCCCAGCCTTTAATCTACTGTAAAGATCAAAAGCACCCTGAGGTTTAAGAGTTCTTACCGGCTCTGCTTTAGTGACCCCTTCCTCAAAATGTTGACTTTCGGTCTCCCTTCGAGGAGAATCTTCTCCTGTGAGATCCACCCTTGTAGGACCCTCTGGATATCTCTGTGGTCCCTTGCTAGCGATTCTGGAAGACTTCCGAGACGACATTCTTGGAGCACAAGCGAAAGTTCAACTTGTTCGCTAAAAAGATGGGATTTTTGTCGAAAAATGTGATGAAACAGGAACGGCAAATGGAGCTTTTAGGGTTTCGAAAGCGAGAGAGAATGGAAATGAACTTCAAAAGAGTAGTAGCGGATGAAAGTGACGATTCGAGTGTATAAAAAGTAGCATAAAAATAAAACCGGGATACTGAACCGTCGCGTAAAGGAAAATAAAAACTGCCAAAAATAAATTTGAATTTGGAAAAAGTAAACTACCTTTTTGAAAATGTAAATTGCATAATTGCATGTCAAAAATTGAGTAAAAAGAGATTTTGTAAATTCGAAAAGCAATTAACAAAAATAAAGTAGAGAATACGAAAAAAAATAAAAAATACATTAAAAAGACTAAAACACGAGTCCGAAAGTGTTCAGACTTTACCTCAGAGTCTGAACTCTTTTCAGACTTTACCTTTGAGTCTGAACGCCATCAGACTTTGCGTTGAGTCTGAATGCCATCAGACTTTACGTTGAGTCTGAACGTCTTCAAATCTTGCGATACTTAGTCTTGAGCAAATTGATTCAAATTGAGCCTTTTCTAGGAGCTTTGTGAATATATCTGCTAACTGATTCTTTGAATCAACATGCTGAATCACAACTTCACCACTTTGAACATGATCTCGAATGAAATGATGCTTGATTTCAATGTGCTTTGCTCTTGAATGAAGTATTGGATTCTTTGTGAGGTTGATTGCGCTTGTGTTGTTACATTTGATTTATGTACTCATTTCCTCAACTCCAAAGTCTCTCAATTGTTGTTGCATCCATAGAATTTGAGAGTAGCAACTTCCAAGAGCTATGTACTCTACTTCAGCGGTTGAAAGAACCACGGTACCCTATTTTCTTGAGAACCAAGACACCATCCTGTTTCCCAATAGTTGACAAGTACCTGTAGTGCTTTTTCTATCCACTCTACAGCCAGCAAGGTCAGCATTAGAATATCCAAGGAGAGTAAAATCTCATTGTTTGGAATACCATAGACCTAGCTTAGATGTAGTTGCAACATATTTAATAATGCGATTCACAGCAGTCATATGAGATTCTTTAGGATCAGATTGAAATCTAGCACAAATGCAAACACTAAATAGAATATCATGTCTAGATGCTATAAGGTAAAGAAGTGACCCGATAATACTCCTTTATAGCTTTTGGTCTACACTCTTTCCTTCTTCATCTTTATCCAGCTTTGATGAGCTTGACATAGGAGTTTCTGTTTTCTTGGAATTCTCCATTCCAAACTTCTTGATAAGGTATTTTGCATACTTTTCTTGATGAATAAAAGTTCATTCACTTGATTGTTTGACTTGAAGTCCCAAAAAGAAATTTAATTCACCCATCATACTCATCTCAAATTCATTCTGCATACACTTTGAAAAATTCTTGCAAAGCTTTTCATTAGAAGAACCAAATATTATATCATCAACATAAATTTAAACCAGTATGAAATCCTTGCCTTCTCTTTTGATAAATAAAGTAGTATCTACTTTACCTTTAGAGAAACCGTTTTGAATTAAGAAATTACTTAACCTTTCATACCAAGCTCGAGGTGCTTGTTTTAAGCCATATAAAGCTTTCTTCAGCTTGAAAACAAGGTTTGGTCTTCTAGGATCTTCAAATCCTGGTGGTTGTTCCACATAGACTTCTTCTTGGATAATTCCATTTAGGAATGCACTTTTCACGTCCATTTGGAATAACCTGAAATTTTTAAAGCAAGCAAAAGCAAGAAGTAATCTTATAGCTTCTAACCTTGCCACCAGAGCATAGGTTTCATCATAGTCGATACCTTCTTCTTGTGTGTAACCTTTTGCCACAAGTCTTGCTTTCTTCCTTACCACTTTTCCTTGTTGATCAAGCTTGTTCCTGAAAACCCACTTGGTACCAATAATTGATTTACCTTTTGGTTTAGGAACTAGCTCCCAAACATTGTTGATTTTGAATTGATTCAATTCCTCTTGCATTGCTTCAATCCAGCTTTCATCTTTCAATGCATCTTCTATGTTTTTAGGTTCAATCTCAGAAATGAGTGCGAGAGCACTAGATTCTTCATGACTTTTAGATCTTGTACGAACTCCTTCATCAATATTGCCAATGATGAGATTTGCAGGGTGACTTGATTTGTGCTTCCAATTTGTAATTGGTTTGTCACTTTGATGAGGCTCTTCTTCAATTGGAATTGCGGAATTGGTTTGCGGCTGAGTGTTCGAAATTTGATTTTCTTCAAGAGAATTTGTAGACACTTGGCCAAACTCAAAATCTTCAAGATGAGTCTGATTTTGAACTGAGTCTTCAAACTTCACATTCATGGATTCTTCCACAGTCCGAGTCCGTTTGTTGAATACTCTGAAGGCTTTGCTTGTCATAGAGTAGCCAAGGAAGATTCCTTCATCTGATTTTTCTTTAAACTTACCAATTCGATCACTATAATTCTTTAGGATAAAACACTTACAACCAAATACATGAAAATAAGAAACAATAGGTTTCTTACCTTTAAGCAGTTCATAAGGTGTTTTCTCTAAAATAGGTCTTAGAAAAATTATGTTTATAATATAGCAAGCAGTTGAAGTAGCTTCAGCCCAAAAATGAGGTGAAATATTACTTTCAATCAAAAGAGTTCTTGCCATTTCTTGCAAAGAACGATTTTTCCTCTCTACAACTCCATTTTGTTGTGGAGTGTATGCGGATGAAAAATTATGTCGAATACCATAGTCATCATAATATTTAGCAAAATCATGATTCTCAAATTCTCCACCATGGTCAGTTCGAAAACTTGAAATTGTATATCCTTTCTCAATTTGGATTTTCTTTGCAAACTTAGTAAAATAAGTTAATGCTTCAGATTTATTTGCAAGAAAGAATACCCAAGTAAACCGAGAATAATCATCAACTATTACCAAACAATATCTTTTACCTTCAATGCTTTGAGTTCTTGTAGGACCGAACAAATCCATATGTAATAGCTGCAAAACACGATTAGTGGATACCTGATTTATAGATTTATAAGAATTTCTAACCTGTTTTCCAAGTACACAAGGAGTGCATAAATCATGCTTTTGATACTTGAGGTTAGGAAGTCCCCGAACAAGCTTTTTGGATGAAACTTTTGCAATTTGCTTCAAATTGACATGTCCAAGCTTCCTATGCCAAAGAATGGCTTCATCTTGAATTGATATCAAGCATTGATGACTATCTGACTTTACATCCAGCAAATAAATGTTTCCATGTCTTCGTCCAGTAAAGAATTGTGAGAGATTTTTGCTTGTTCCAAAACATGTATCTTCTTGAAAGTTGATCTTGTATCCAATGTTGCAGAGTTGACTAATACTCAATAGATTGTAGTTCAATCCTTCAACTAGAGAAACATTGTTGATTGTGATGTTTCCTATTTTCACAGTTTCTCGACCAACAATTTTTCCTTTGTTGTTACCACCGAAAGAAACGTTTCCTCCTTTTACATGAGAGAGTTTTGTGAAACAATTTGAGTCTCCCGTCATGTGTCTTGAACAGCCACTATCCAAATACCATTTGATTTTCTTCTTGATAGTGACCTGCATTTAAATGAAAAACTCAAGTCTTCTTTGGTACCCAAACTTTCTTGGGTCCATCATTGTTAGTAGTATAAACAGTCTTTGCCCAACTCTTTTTAACAGGTCTTCAAACTTTGGGGCACTCCTTCTCAAAATGTTCTACACTTTTGCATTTTGAACACGTAAGAGCATTTCTACCAACAGGCTTTACAAAAACCTTTTGGAAATGATTCTTATAAAAAGATTTTGTTGGCCTATTCTTGATTCTTTCCTTTACCCTTGAAAAATCAATCAAAGGAATGGTTTCATGTGTCATACCTAGACCAGATTTATTAAAATAAGGTCTTTGAATGGAAAAAATTTTATCCAACTTTTCAGAACCCATTGAAAATTTCTTTGTAACTTTCAACAAATCTTCTTTCAAGCAAGCATTTTCTTTTGAAAGTACAATCTCATTTTCTTTTGAAACAGCAAGACATTTGTCTAGACTTTCAGCTTTTTCAACTAAAATCTTTTCTTGTTGTTTCAATTTGGAATTCTTCCTTTTTAGTTCGGAAATCCTTTTAAGAGAGCCTTTAAGACCGACACAAAGTTCATCAATGTATTTTGATACTTTGGTAGGAATTTTTAAATTTCTAACCTTGATACCGCTGTTTGAGTCTAAGTCTGAGTCTGAGTCTGAGTCAGCCATAAGACAGATATTGGCATACTCTTCTTCACTCTCTTCACATTCAGTGTTACTCTACGTTTCAGCTTTGAGTGCTTTCTTAAACCTTTCAAGTTTTCCTTTCCTTTTCTTTAATAAGGGACAGTTGGGTCTGATGTGTCCCTTTTTCTTGCATTCAAAGCAAATAACCTCCTTGCCGGTATCTTCTTCTTCATTTGATTTCTTTTGAAATCTCTGATTGTTTTGTCTCTTTCCATTGAACCTTCTGCCTTTTCTATTCAACCTTCTGAATTTTCTAATCAGAAGTGCCAATTCCTCGTCATCCAAGTCTTCTTTTGAATCTGTAGCATCAGAATCATCATTAGATTTTAAAGCAATTGATTTCTTACCTTTGGTGTCAAATTCCTCATTGAATTGCTCGACTTCATATAATTGAAGTGTGCCGACCAACTCATCTACTGAAAGAGGCATGATCCTTTGTGTTTCTCTTATAGATGTCTTGACGTGATTCCAATCTTTGGAGAGTCATCTCAACAGTTTATTGACCTTCATAGGTCCTGAGATTGGTTGTCCTTGGTATGCCAAGCCATTTACAATTTCTGTAAATTGACTGAACATATCCGTGATGGATTCTCCTTGCTTCATTTTGAAGGCTTCATATTGTCCAAGAAGGATATTGATCTTGGTTTCTTTGACTCGATATGTTCCTTCATAGGTGACGTGCAATCTATCCCAAACTTCTTTGGCTGTTTCACAAGATGAAATTCTATTATATTCAATAGGAGATAATGCACAGTATAGAGAGTAGATAGCCTTTGCATCAAGGGCTTTTCTCTTTGAAATATTAGTGTGCGACGCTCCCACTCCTTCAGGTAATTCTTTCCCTATGATTAATGCAGCTTTGGGAGCAATTCCATTCTCCACTACATCCCATTCTATAGGATCTTTGGATCTTAGGAATGCCTTCATCTTGTTTTTCCATACGTTGTACTCATTTCCATCAAAGTAGGGAGGTCTGGTATTGCTTTGCCCTTCAATTAAACCTCGAGCCAAAATACTAGCCATAGATCTTTTGCTTTAGAAATAATAAACACTTCCAATAAATAAGCAACCTACTCTGATACCAATTGAAATAGGCTAATGAATCAACTTAGAGGGGGGTGAATAGGTGATTACGAAATTCTTTTGGAATCTTTTACCGTAGAATATGATATGAAGAATATATCAAAAACAAATAGATCATGCAATCATAAAGTAAATAGAGTAGGGTAAAAGAGAATTGACACAATAATTATTGTGGTTCGGCTTATTCCAAGCCTACATCCACTCTCCACGCTAGCAGCCAACTAGCTATAATCACTATGTAGCAAATGAGAGTTGTTACAGTTCACGAACTAGACTTCTTCAATAGACAGTCTCTCCTACAGCTTCTTGCTGTTTCGCACTATATGTAACTCTCTTTGATACACAATTTGAACATGAGAGATTTTAGAGAATAAGAGATTTCAGAGGTTCTAACATCGAGATTTTTCTATTAAGTCTCTCGTTACTTTCGAGCAACAAAGATCCACCTTAAATAGCCTCCGTGTCTCCATACTCGTTGGCACTTTCCAAAAATTCATCCAATCAACCCGTTGGACTGAATCAATTTAAGTGATCTTCATGTCGCCAAAAATATAAGTAGACAATAGCTCGTCAATCCTGCTCGCCCATACAATCAGGATCTTGAGTTCCCAAAATTAGATCCTTCCAAAAATTCACTTGATCTTCAATCGGATAAAATCCGAAGAATAGATCTTCCGTGCTCACGATCACAGCCAGAGATATTCCATGGATAAGTTAGGAAATATAATATCCAAATCTTACTTTCCTTAACCATAAAAATAACCTGTTGTTAGTCTGTCAAAATCGCAAACTGTCTTCAGACTTAGATTTGGGTCTTAAAGGTCTTCAGACTGAAACTGGGTCTTGACTGTCTTCAGACGGAAAAACTTCAAACCGAACTTTGGGTCTGACTATCTTCAGACGGAAAACCTTTGGAACTTGAACTCTTCAGACTTAACCGACTGAGTCTTGGATTCTTCAGACTTTGCTAATGAGGCTGTTTTGTCAACTTCAAAACTCCAAGGGATTTTTCTTCAACAGTAGCTAGGTAACCCTTTTGGTGAAAAATACATGCATGGGCTTTTCTGGTACAAAATAAGCCACTTCGAATAGATTATTACTATTATGACTAGGTTAAAAGTGAACGAAACGAGGTTACTATTTATAGGAAAAATATTTTGCTCAAGGAAATAAGGTAGCAAAAAGATATGCTAAAAAACATTAATGAACATTGTACAAAGTTCATATATTTTTAAAAAAGAAATAATTATGATATCCGTTGAACGGTAAGAATTTAACTAATTTATGGGATAATTACTGAAAAATCTTAAATTTATTGTATTTATGCCAATTCATTCTTAAACATTTTGATTTGGTTAATTTAATTCTAAACCTCTTGACAATTTACTAATGTACTACATCCAATCAATTTTGATAGGAAATTATTAACATCAATACCAACCGTTTTAGTGGCATGGCCAACGCTTATGTGGACAATTTTTTTATATCATTTTTTCCTTTCTTCTTCTTTTTTCCTTTCACTATGGTTAGTGAGGGCCGTGAAGACCTTGTTGAATCTAAGGCCCTCGCCTAGACCATTATGGTAGCCTTGCCCGCGGCTAGTAAAGTTGGCCTTGCTTAACCATGCCTGGATTTGAGCAAGGCAACTCACCAGCGGTTAGTGAGGGCTTAATAGCCCTTACCTAGGGCCTGTTTGTTAATCATCCAAATAGTACATGATTCTAATTTTTTGTTCCCAATAGCAGTTTGAGAACAAAATCGCGTTTGGTAAAATTTTTGTTCTGGGAACAAATTTCTATTTTTTTTGTCCTCGGAAGTAGATTTGGAATAGAATCAAGAATAAAAAAAATTTAATTATTGATCCCGGACACAAATCTAAGATTCAAGACCATATTTCTCTTCTTCTTCCATTTTCTCTTCTTCTTCTTCTTCTTCTTCATCTATGCCATCCTGCGGTTGTCGTCCGCTGCCGCCCACTGCCCACCGCCATCGGTCGCTAGCAACCGGTTCGGTGAGCTTGCCGAAGGCTCGCTAAGCTAGGATGAGGTTCGGCGAGCTCGCCGAAGGCAAGCCCAGCCACTAGTGAGGCTGGGTGAGCCTCGTGATCTGGCGAGGTCAAGCCTTTCCGATGATCAGGCGGGCCTCATAGGAGAAGAACTAGAGAGAGAAAAGAAAAAAAAAGAAAAGGAAAAAAAATTATTTACAAATTAAAAGAAAATAATTTGGAATAGAAATTTTGAGCACGATACCAAGCACAATTCTATTCTAGAATTAGAAATTTTAGACAATTACCAAACGACCGCGCATGACAAAATTTCTGGAACATAAATTGATTTTTGGTCGAAAATTGATTTCTCAATTTCTATTTCAGAAATTGAGAAGTTAACAATTTTAGCTTCTGATTTCTTCTTCAAATATATTTCCTAAATAGAAATTTGTTTCAGAAATAGAAAAATCAAATTGTGTTACCAAATAGATTTTTTTTTCAAACTTATTCCGGAGAATAGAGAAACAGAGAAATAGAGAAATATAAATTTTATCATGCGAGAACTTAGAAATTGTTCCTAGGAACAGAATTGTTACCAAACACGCCCCTAATAGCTGGCGAGCCTTGGTGTAACTCGTCAGCCATAGTGAAAAAAAAAATGAAAAGAAGGAAAAGAAAAGGAAAAAAAAAAAAAAGGAGAAATATATTAATTTATAGTATGATTTTTTTTTTTTTGTAAATCTTCGTAAAAGAAGATAAAATATTATGTACGTAACATGTGGAGATTTTCTGTCTACTTTGTGTACTAATTGAGATATTCCGCCAACCTATCCTATATGTTGAATTAAATGTTATTTGTCCTACGCCCAAGGTCCACGAGTCTAGACTGCTATCTTCCTGACAAATAAGGGCTTGTTTGTTTGTGTTCTTTTTTTGTTTCCCGGAACACAATTTATGTTCTTTTATTCCGGGAAACAAAAATAATAGAAATGTGTTTGTTTACACTTTTGTTTCTGGAAACCAAAAAAATATATTTTTTTGTTCTCGGGAACAAATTTAGAACAGAAACGAGAACTTGAAACATTCCCGAGAAACAATTTATCTCCCTCTTATTTTTTCCTGCTCTTTCTTTTCTTCTTCTTTTTTCTTTGGCCAGTCGTCGACCTCGGCCATGGCCAGTGACCGGCCGTCAAGGGCCAGCGGTCGCCCGTCGAGGGCCAGCGACCTCGCCGGAGCGTTGTCGACCCCCGGCGATGTTTGGCCTCACCGAGCCACCACCAGGCGATGCCGACCTAGTGGTGGCCAGGCGAGGCCGAGCTAAAACAAGGTCGTTTCGGACCTCGTTTTGGCCAAAACAATAACCTATGTACAGGCCTAAGAAAATCACAGATTAGGCTTAAAATTACAATCATCATTCAAATCATCAACAACTCATTGCAACATTCATACTCATCAATATTAAGCATGTAAAAGCTCTGAATCTTGAATCCTAGCATCAATCGACTAACTCGATCTCGCTTCATCGGATTCGAGTTTCGAATCATTACCTTTGTCGCGATTTTCGTCGTTTTCTATCGCGATTAGTCGAATCAAATCACCGAATCACGATCGAAACTCCAAGAACCTAGATCAAATTACTATGGTTCAGATCGGGTCCAATCGAACCACCGACTCAAGGAAAAATGGAAGAACTAGTCCAAAACGGACCAGCCTTGACTCACTAGCGAAGATCGGGCCACCGGTGAAGATCTGGCCACCAATCCACACTCCTCTATCCACAGTAAGGTGAAAGACCCCTGCTATAGCAAATCATCAACAACTTGAAGGCTTGGGAGCTCTAGCGACCGCCAGTTCGAGCCTAGAACGAGACCAGTCCAAGAGGTGAACCGAATCTAGAGAGAGAAAGCATGATCTATTTGTGCAGCATTTTGGGAAGAAACGAGAGTGAGAGAGAGGCTGAGGAGAGAGAAAAAATTTGTGCAAATGAGCCCCCATTCTGAAAATAGAAGAAATTTCACTTATATACTCCCACATTAAGTAATTTTGGCCGTTGGTTCGACCCAATGGCCAAAATCTCGATCCAACGATCAAAAATCCATTTTGAATGCTTTATTATGATCTTGAGGTGTTGGGTAATTGATCTAGTGGGTTTGATTTGCAAAAAAACAAGCCAAAATTGAGAATTGCTTCAAAATGTCTAATTAGGGGCTAATTTGCAATTTGACGAAATTCAAGGACTATTTTGTGAAATTTTGGGAAATTGAAGGTGTAAAAGTGAAATTGGGATTGAGAGGGCTCTAGAACTGGTGGTCGGAGGTCAAGAATCAGCCAGAAAGGGCCCGAACCGGCTAGTCCTACCGGCGGTCGGTTAGACCGGTTGGACCGATTCGATCTGGTTTAGTTGGATTTTGATCGTTTTTTGACTGGTTTGGTCCAGTTCCTTCTGTTTTGTCCACTTGGGACCCCTGTGGGTGAAAAATTTATGTAATTTGACCCCTAAAGGACCTAATTGAAAATGAATTTTATCATTTTTATGAAGAAATCGATCAATTAAGATGCAATTAAGCTAATCAAACCTTATAAACAATAAATAATTTGAATTTTATAGTGTTATTTTCCAATCTTTTTATTTTTAACTTAGAAAATTCGACTAGTGAGAAATCTCTCTCGTTTCTGAGAGCTCCCTCTCTACCGCCATGGTAGTGCACCCCCCAAACCCTAATTTTCTTCTTCATCCCTCCCCTTCTTTTCCTTGCTCTTTCTCCTTCCCTCTTCCTTTTCGTAGCTTCCTTTTCTTCCTTTTCATCTAGTCATACAGTAAATCTCCAAAAAAAAAAAAAAAATTCTCGTCATGTTTCCAAGTTTTGTAGAAGGGTTTTGGTGGTCGAACCCCTTTCCTCAATAGAACAATGTCCGACCGCATTATCTACCGGGAAGCCGATCTCGCTCGACTATGGTGTATAGGTTGGCTTTCACTGGCTTTTATTGTTGATTCGCTGGTTCTCTCAAGATGGGCGTTATCTGGGACTGGGTTCTCCGATCTTTCCTTTTCGGGTCTTTGTTTCAGCTTTAGTGGGGTTTCTGTGCTCAACTTCTGTAGTTGAGGTCCCTTGTGCATTTGCTGTGCAGCCCTATCTGCCATTACTATAGTGAGTTCATATGGGGAGTAAGGATGAAAATGAACTCGTGAGTGGCTGCACTTTGTAAACGTTTGGGTCATCTCGGTCCGAGGCCGATGTTGTAGAAGCCGCTTCCGAAATTTCCCCGGCTAGGAAGGAGGAATGTGCTCGTATCCTCTATGGAAAATTATTCTCCAATCCCGATGTCAATTATACAGCCTTTCGTCCACCATGAAAAAGCCGGAAAACGGACTCGGTTACTTGCTCTCAAAAAGAAACCGGTCGTTTTACCTTTGTATTTTAGAAGGAAGAGGATAAAGAAAGGGTTATGCAGAACTCACCCTGGAACTACTCTACCAATCTGCTAGTTTTAAAACTATGTGAACTGGACATTCCAGATCACTGTTATGATTTCTCTACAACGGAATATTGGGTTCGTATCGGGGGCGTTCCCTTGGGTGGAGAGAGGAGCAAGTGTTTAAAGATCTGGGCAACAGAATTGGTAAAGTGATTCAGGTACATCTTGATCCAGTCGGTAGCTCACAAAAGGGAGGACGTGTTAGAGTAGAATTTGACTTGAAATCTCCCTTAAAAGCTGGTGCAATCCTGGACATTGGGACAAAGTGGCTGTGGGTCGAGTTCAAGTATGAGCGCCTCCCTCACTACTGCTACCCTCGTGGGAGAATTGGACATTATGCCGGAGTGCCCGAAGTTCCTTATAAGACATCTCCCCGGGCAAATAATCAAATAGGGCCCTTTGGGCCTTGGTTAAAAACAGAGGCATGTGAGCATAGTCCGTATTGGGACGCCTTTTATGGACAAATTGAGGAAGAAGAAATGGTGGAAGAAACAATACCTGTGCCACCCTCCCCTATAAAAGGGAAGGAAATAGTAGTCCATGAGGCAGCCCCTGATATGCAAGTTGAATTGAACAGCAAAAGACGTCTGGAGAGCCCTCTGGATCAAGACTCTACTCAAGTCCTTAATGCACAAATTGTGGCCAACAGTGATCAGAGCAAACAAGGCCAATGTTCAGATTCCACCAAACAAGCTTTATCCAAGGTCGGAAAATGCAGTAAGAAGCATATGAAAGTTCAGAAAGCTAAAAAACAGAAGTGTCTACCTGAAACTTCTACTCTGCTGATCGATGAAGCTGCTCTCCAGGATACCCCAGTGAAGCTGGTTGAGGAAGGCACGAATTGGGCTCTGATGGCTGGCCCTAATAAGCAATCAGGGACATCATGAAAATCATTAGTTGGAATTGTCAGGGGCTGGGCAACCCCCTGACAATCTAAGAACTAAAAGCCCTATCGGCTAGTGAAAGGCCCAGTATTATATTTCTTATGGAGTCTAAGAATAAAGCTACAATGGTGGAGAAAATCTGCAGAACTTTACATTTCTAGAACTTTTTTCTAGTCAATCCAATTGGCATTGCAGGGGGCCTAGTATTAATGTGGCATGAGGAAGTATCTCGCAAGTGACAACTAGTTCCAAACACTTCATTGATGTGGCATGCATTGATCCAGACAGCAGGCAACATATGAAAATAACTTTTATTCATGCACCTACAATCAGTGGTGAGAGGCTGACCTTATGGAAGTTCCTGGGTACTCTCAAACCCCAAGATTCTTGTCCTTGGATCTGCATGGGAGACTTTAATGATATCCTGTATGTTTGGGAGAAGGTTAGGAGAAAAGAAGCCGACAATGGCCGCATTGCTGCATTCAGAAATATGCTAAATGAGTTATCTTTAATGGATGTGGATAGTAATGGTTGTGCTTTTACTTGGGCTAATAATAGAGATGGTGTGCATTGTGTTAAGAAACAACTGGATCGAGTTTTATGTACCTTAGAGTGGCGGATATCTTTTCCAGAAGCAGAAGTTTTGGCCCTCCCTGCCATCGGCTCAGACCATAGCCCCCTCATTCTTAATCTACATCCTGTAAGGAAAAAGTTTCACAGAACCTTTAAGATGGAGGCGTATTGGACAGAACACGAAGCATTTTCTGAGGTTATTACTACAGCATGGAAAACAAAAGCCCTTATCCTCAGGTTGCTTTTCTGAAAAACTATAGGTGACTTCAAAAGAATTGACTCAGTGGAGTAAGGCAAAGTTCTCAAATGCTATGTCGCAGATTAAAGAGCTAAACTTGGCTCTTACCGAACTGACCAATCAGTCTCATCAGCAAACCAGCAGTAAGCAACGTCAATCTATAAAAGCCCAGATAGCAAAATTACGAAAGCAGGAGGAACTCTATTGGGGTATGCGGTCTCGCATCAAATGGCTGCAGTGGGGAGATAAAAACACCAGGTTTTTCCATGCTTCGACTATACAGAGAAGGCAGAGAAATCGCATAAGTGTGGTGCAATTGGAAGATGAAACCTGGTGTAGAGACCCTTTACTAATCAGCAATCACATTCAGGGTTTTTACAAAAATTTATATAACTCCGAGGGACCTAGAAATTACCAACCTATGCTTCTTCAATGTCCATCACCTATCACACAAGATGTGAATGATGAATTGATGTCGGTACCTACAATGGAGGAAATCCAAGGAGTTGTATTCCGGATGGGGCGTACAAAGCACGGGACCGGATGGATTTAGTGGGCTTTTTTATCGAAAGCATGGGACATCGTAAAGACGACCTTACTCGGGTAGTGCGGGACTTCTTCCAGACAGGGGTACTTGACCCGAGACTCAACCAGACGCACATTGTCTTAATCCCCAAAGTAAAGTATCCTGAAAAAATCAGTCAATTCAAGCCCATTAGTTTGTGCAATTTCAACTATAAAGTTATATCAAAATTGTTTGCTAACAGGCTGAAAAAATGGTTACCTTCTATTATTGAGCCGGAGCAGGGAGCTTTTGTCCAAGGCAGACAGATTCAGGACAATATCCTTAAAGTGCAAGAAGTACTACATCAGCTGCGCACCAAGAGAAGAAGGAGAAAACATCAGGCCATACTCAAACTGGATATGCAAAAGGCCTATGACAGAATAAAATGGGATTTCCTAAAGGATTGCATGTTGCACATGGGGTTTTGTGAGCAATGGGTGACACTTATCATGCAATGTGTTACTACTGTTTCCTTTAGTGTGAAAGTTAATGGCGAACCTACCCCATTTTTCTATCCTTCAAGAGGGATTCGGTAGGGAGATCCTTTATCGCCTTATTTATTCATCATGGTGTCCAATGTCCTTACCTGGCTGATGAAAAAAGCTTTAACAGATGGCAGCATCAAAGGGATTCAACTTAACAGGTCTTGCCCTAAACTATCACATTTGCTCTTTGCGGATGATGCTATTTTCTTTTTAGATGCTACTATGGTGGAATGCTAGAATCTAGCTATGATCCTAAAACAGTATTGTTATGCATCGGGACAAGCAATCAATTTAAACAAATCGGGAGTGTTTTTTGGTACCTATTGTCCCTTACCTTTGAAGAGGAACTTGGTTGCTGAACTTCGAGTACCAGTGTTTGATAAAACGGGCCAATATCTGGGTATCCCTACAGACTGGGGACATTCAAAAAAAGAACTTTTCAATTGGATCTTAGCCAGGGTCAATGCGAAATTAGAGGGGTGGAAAGAACAGTTGCTTACCAAGGCTGGAAAGGAGGCCCTCATTAAAAGTGTGGTTCAGTCTATTCCTATGTATGCCATGTCCATATTCAAGGTACCTGTTTCTATCTGCAAAGCCATAGAAAAAAGAGTGGCGTCATTCTGGTGGCAGAAAAGTGGTCGGAAGAGGGGTATTCATTGGAAGAATTGGGCTGTAATGAAAACACGCAAAGATGAGGGCGGTATGGGTTTTAAAGACCTAATTACCTTTAATTCAGTTATGTTGGGCAAGCAAGCTTGGCGCCTTTCTTCAACTCCTTCGCACTTTGTGGAGCCGAGTCCTAAAAGGAGTGTATTTCCCGACCGGAGACATTTGGACAGCTGGCCTAGGCAACCGACCCTCATGGGGTTGGCGAAGTTTATTGCTCGGGAGAGATTTAGTCAAAGGAAACGTTAAATGGTTAGTGGGCGATGGCAAATCCATTCGAATTAGGACAGATAGATGGCTCATGCAAGGGGTATTTGGGGATCAAACCAGTCCAGCAGAACCTATAATGGTCTCAAAACTTATACAGGATGATACACGTCAATGGAACGAACACAAAATTCACCAGTTCTTTGCTGATACTATTTCGGCAGAGATATTGGCCATTCCTCTAAACCCAACTTCACAACTAGACTCTATAGTGTGGACTGGGAATAAAACAGGTATCTATACGGTCAAGAGCGGCTACAATACAGCATATTCAAGCAGCAGCCATCAGCTTAATCAACCCTCCTCATCATTCCAGCGACCACGTACCTTATGGACACGGCTATGGAGGCTCGAGATACCTCCCAAAATTAAATCCTTTCTCTGGATGCTCGCCGGGATGCACTCCCTACACGAGAAAATTTGTTTAAACGAAACATTACCTGCACCCTTGTGCCAGATCTGCCATACAAAGGTCGAAACATCGGAGCATCTCTTTTTTCTGTGTAAATGGACGAATGAGGTATGGAAGAACCCTTACTTTAATTGTCTTGACACCCCCAGCAGAATTTGTAGAGCAGATCAGTGGCTTATGGAGGCCTTTCAAGCGCTTCCCGACCGTGAGTATGTCGCCGTGCTCCTTTGGTCTATCTGGAAGGCACGAAACGGCTGTATTTTCCGCGCAAAAGCCCCAAATGTGGTAGATCTGCAGAAATCAGTCCAAGATCAGTACCCGAACCCCATGGAGGGTCGGTTTTCCCAGAAAAATTCGAAGCCAGACCGTCCCTTACCTGTCCGATGGAAGCCACCAGATAGCCAGTCCCTCAAATTGAACGTCGATGCTTCTTGGTTACCCGGGGAATTCTTGTGCTCCATCGCTGGTCTTGTTCACGATTCAGAGGGGAAAGTGTTGGATGGCTTTGGGTGTTCTGCTAGGGTTTCTTCGGCTGAGGAGGCTGAAGTCGAAGCCTTGAGACACGGGCTGAGCTTTATTCAAGACTTCCAAGCCACACACGCGGATGCATCTCCAGGTCAACTGCTTTGGTGGTCAGTAGAAAGCGATTGTTCCGTTGCTGTAGACCAAGTCTTGGGCCGGGCTGAACTGAGTTGGCATTTAAAGGAGGCTGTTCTTCGGTGTAGAGGAGAACTAGCCCATTTCACTGAAATCATTCTCCGGTCGTGTCCTCGAGAAGAAAATTATGCAGCCGATTGGATAGCGCGTGCTCATCGTACGAGACAACTCCCTTTAAATTGGTGGATTTCTCCCCCTTTGCCTCTTTTTAATATCTTATGTTCGGACATTCGTCCTTTCTTGTCATGTAAGACTTCCTTTAAGTAATGTTATGCATCGTATAATCTTCGACCAAAAAAAAAAAAAAAAAAAAACCTTATGAACATGATCTTGGGGTCTTTTATTGATTTAATTGAATGATTATCGTGGAAAAAAATTAAGTCGAAACCATGGGTGCTTTGAATTTGGCATAAAGTGCTAAAATGGTAAAATTTGCCATTCAATGGGCAAAATTGCAAATTAACTAAAATTGAACTCAATTAGTGTCACAATTGCCCTATCTAATGAGCTACCCATAGGTAAGATCACTTACCACATTCAAATTGACCTTGAATTGAAGTGCTCGAGCTTAGGTCAAAAATGGGTCTAGGCCTAATATTAAAATTGGACTTAGATTTATGAAATTAAACCATAGTCATGAATTGGTCAATTCGAATTTCGTAATTGAAGCTTAATTGCTTGACTTTCTAATGTTTGGGAGGATAAAATTCTTCAAATTGATGAGTTCTTGTGTGAATTTCATAAAATCTATCTTGAATTTGAACTTATCTTAAGAAAATGAGTGAGAAACAATTATCTATTCACAAGTTATGAATGATCAATTTTGGTCTTCTAATTAGGGCTCAAAACGGCAATTCATATTTTGACTCAGTAAATCGCAAAATTAAATGCTCAAATAGATTTCCAGTAGTCCCTAAACCAAATGTTAAAGAAGAAACTACACATAATTATGACTAGAATAAAAGTAATTTTATTTTTTGTCGATTTAGAACCTAAAATTAAAAAATTCAGAAATTAAAGTTCTTAATCGAATTTTGTGAAATTTTTGACACAAAAGTCAAATTGGCATTAAAAGAAATGTATTTGTGCATTTATTATTTTTATTTTTATTTTTTGGGTCAAAGGTTTGACCAAAAGTTAACACTAGTTAACGTTTCCTAAAATGTTGATTTTTAGTCAAATCTTTGAATTTTTAAGAAATTGATTTGAAAAAGGTGAAATCAAAGCTAAGTGGAATTTTTGGGCAAAAGTCAATTTTTGACTTGGGGTTGACTTTTGGTTAAAGGATTGAGCAAAAAGTCAACCTAAAAGTCAACCATTTGACTTTTAGGGTTTTTCTTGAAAATGAGCTAGAAACTGCTTAAAAACGACAATGCAAAATAAAGAGATGAAAAACGACACTTTTTTATCAAGAGATATGGCTCCATCGCAATTAGAAACCTACATCTTGATTTTTTATCATTTAATGATATATCGACTAAAAAGCTGGTATTAACAACATCGTCTTGTCAAAATTTCTTCAAAAGAAATTATACAATTGAAAATGAACAACAATAAATATTTAATCAAAATGCCCATTTTCTAAATGAAAAAAAATTATTTTTTTGGCAGAATCTAAAAATAAGATGATAATATTTCTTGACATCGACAATCTTCATGTGAGGGGCAAATTCTTTGATATGCGAGAAAAGCCAAATTTGGAGAAGTCCTAATGGGACTCAACAACTTCATCAGTTTGAAAACGAGCAGGCAGGGATTAAACAACCCCTCTTGAAGTTGTCTTCATTTTCGATTCCTTATCTATTTCAAGTGTTGGAAGTGGTGTGGTGGAGCAGGTTCTCCGACTGGATCAATGCATGTATGAATCCTAAAAAAAATCCCGAAGGCCAAATCCGACGAGGGGCGAGCTCTAGCTCGCCAGATCTAGCGAGGCGAAGGCCTCGCCGTCGCCTAACGAGGGGCAAGTCCTATCTTCTTTTCCTTTCCAAGTCAGGTGTGAGTCCGGAAAACTCAAGAAAGGAAAGAAAGACCCGTAAGCTGCTTCTTTGCTCACTGCGATTGCGCTGTATTATTATATTACTCAAAAGCTCAGGGGAAATTATTCCCCGGCTCTTTTGAATGTGAATAGTGAGTGAAATCCCCCCAAGCTACTCCTTGAGCCGATTTACCAAAAAAGTATGCTTCTTTATTGAGCCTTTCATAAGAGTTTCTCAGCCATTTGCTTTAAAACGATTAAGAGACACAAAAGTTTTAGTAAGGATCATATGTGTAAAATAATTAAAGGCACACACTTGATTAACAATGTGAGTAATTAAAGGATCCATTGTTTTTTGTGTATGTGAGGAATACTACAAAGCCAAAGAACATGAGTAGGAAGACACGAGGAATTTGATTCTCAGATTTAGGCTTAAGGCTACGGAAATGTTGTTCAAGAAAATTATCAGGCATGTAATGAGAATTTCCTTTAAGAATAGTCCAAATTTTGTTGGTAAGGATATTGAGGAATTGACTTAGAAGAGATACTTGATCTTGACCAATAGGAGGAGTGACGAAACCTAAAAAGGCTTTACCTAACCCGATGGCTTCCTGAAACTCCTCAATTGTAGGGTTCAATTCATATCGATTAAATATGAAAGTGGAAGTCATGGAATTCCAAAAATGAGCTATTACTTTTACCATTGAAATACGTGGTTTGACTTTAATAAAGTTAGGAGGAAGTCTATGCGTTTTTCCACGTAGTCTTGATGTCTTGGGTCGAGATTCTCCCATAGAGTCATGAAATTCCCTGGCACAAGGACCACGTCCACTTCAGGTTTACCCATCTAAACCTAAACCTAAAGAGGCATCTGTAATTTAAACGTATTGTCGTTAAAATATAAAACGCATAATTGAAATATGGAGAGTAAAGAGATAAGAACGATAAAAAAAAAATAAAATAAAAAAAAGGAACAATATCTTACCCACCAAACACATGGCAAGTACAAATCACATGTCGCATGAAACTGTGAGGTTTTGACACCTAAGGTGAGGGTGCTAAAGACTCAAGGTCCTTATCCCAAAGGATAAAAATAGTTTACCCACCGCTACTATTGTCGTTCAATGCTATTTTCATTGGTTGGGACGAGCAAGTTTATGCAGGTAATGGATTACCGCAAGTATTCACTCGCAAATTCAACCCATAAACCCTCCTAAGATCCTAAATTGGGTGATTGAGGTTTTAGACCGCGGTTGTGTGTACGGTATCATGCTAAAACTTATAAACATGCATTTAAATTTAAACATCCAGCACTTCAATATAAACCCTCATACATTCATACATCCTTACACCACCTGTAAAACAAAAGGTTTACAAGCACATCTCCCCTTATAACTCCCACCTACAATAACATTTAACACGAGATTAGCGACTAACCTGATTTTCCATGCAACTTTGACATGCAAGCGATCCTACACGAGACATGTTAGTTAAAGCACAAGAACCATTTTTAAACGGCTTCAAGTCCTCTTAATCTTGTAACTAGTCCCCAGCGGAGTCGCCAAGCCTATCGCAACCCGATCTTGCCGCCCTCGAATCCCTCATCATCACGAGGAGAGAAAATGGGGAGAGGTCGGGTTTATGGGTACTTAATCACGAGAATTCTCTTACAACTCGCGTTCCAAAAGACGTCATCACCTTGCCTTTCGGATCAAGCCTCTCATGAGTTACCTCCACGAGATTGCGAGCTCTCCCAAGCTCGTACCCCGCGTGACAGCAGAGTGTCGCGATTCATATGCACACAGGCGACACACCTTAGAAGAAGGGGTCAGGTGTGGATATCAAATTTAAGGGTACCTTTACCATGGTAGCTCTCTCGACGGTACGCCTCACCCATAAGGATGACATCACTTCATCCTTTGGGGTACTCTTATATCGAGTATGCTAAACCATTGTGACTTTCATCATCACTCGTACCCTGCACGATGGGTTTATTTATATGGTTTAGTTGTTTGTGACAACATAAAAATAAGACAAGAGTCGCCACTAGTTTCTTTTTGGGGGTCGGCTAGAAAACCTAATTGAGGGTCGGGAGTGTTCCATCGATTCCTACGCAACAAATATCTAGGTTCGAGGACTTGGATTATGCTAATATTTCTCTTAGTGCCATTTCAGTACCTAAACAGCATGTTGTGTTTTCTTAACATGTACATGCGTTTCTTTTTACATTTTCGGGATCATTAGTCCTAAACTAAGCGATCATGTGTGGTTGGTTATTTTCATTCTATTCCATTTCTAGAAAAATAAGAAAAGAAAGCAATCAATGAAATTGAAATTATGAGTCAGTA
This sequence comes from Eucalyptus erythrocorys, assembly GCA_014182555.1. NCBI lineage: Eukaryota > Viridiplantae > Streptophyta > Magnoliopsida > Myrtales > Myrtaceae > Eucalyptus > Eucalyptus erythrocorys. Next base: position 17,633,974 of record CM024602.1, read on the forward strand.
AGTAAACAATCAAGGAATGCAGCAATTCTATAATGCAATTCTAGAAAATATAAAAGAGAAACACAATTGAAAAAAGTTGAAAGAAAGAGAGAAAACCCACAACTCGCGGGCTTTATACAATATATGGAACTCGAGACATATGTCGGGGAAATGAATAGTACATGATAATGGTCGGAATGGACATCGACCTCCACCGTCTTCACGCTTTCTCTATCTTCGAGGTCTTAATCTAAACCTAATATAAGAAACTTATAACTAGGTGCATACAATGAAAAGAAACAAGCATACACATCAAAGGAAGTGCAATACGAAAGTCAAATTTTGAGGCCTCGGGGTCGGCTTTTGTCTTTCGTACAAGGGTTCCACTAAGACACTTACCCAATCCATTTTTTGTGACTTATAAAAATTGTAGACCAATTATATTCTCACATGGCCAATAACGCTAATAAGTCTCCTAATCAAGCGATCTATGTGATCCCAAGGTTTTCCCTCGATATCATGCATCGACCCTATCATTCATCTAAAAGTCACATACATTGCAAAAATTTAAACATGCATGCGGGTCTTTTGAATCTTCTCAACCAATCAAGCCAAAAAGTGAACCGTGAGTCACTTATTACCAAGGGCATGCGGCAATCACAAACACAAGACAATTTCTAATGCATGATGGGATTATATGTATGAGGGGTATATGTGATATTTCAAAAAGATATTTCAAAATTATTCATGAAAAGTTTTGAGATAAAGTGATGTCTTAGCTATGAAAGGCATTCAATTGCCAAGGCTAGCCAGAGGCTCGCATAAATGCACTCACAAGCATCGCACTCATTTTGAATACAATTCAAACAGTGACTTTCATGATATCAAATCAGGATTTTAAAAAGGTTTGAAAATATTTAGAATTAAATAATATCTAGGTTATGGAGCACATTCAATTGTCAAGGCTAGCCGGAGGCTCACATAAATGTACTCACAAGCGTCACAGGCATTTTGAATACGATCCAAATCACGATTTTTTCTTAAGCCAAATCGAGTTTTGGAGAATAACTTTTTCAAAAATTGTTTTTGAGAAACATCACATGTACCAAAGCATTTCTTGAAAGATGCAATTTGAAAAGGACAATTGTTTAACAACAAAGATCAAAGCATTTAGAACAATATTCATGAAGATGGCATATCCTAATTTCATGCACAAACTAACCTAAAAGGTATAACTAAACAATCACAATCATATTTATATTAAAAAAATTCATAACAAACGTGTAAGGACAGCAAAATTGGACAATACCTAATGACAATTTGGCAATGAAAAAATTCTCTAACATGCATGACGTGATGATTAATAACTTTCATGAAGAAAGTTTTCTTGAACAATCTATACATGATTTTACAAAAATCAAATAACAAGCAACAACATATCATAAATTTGTCAAGACAACAGGACATTCAGCTAATTTTATGAGGATTTGTCCTATCCAAACATGTCTAAAAATCATCAAATTTATACACAACATAACCAAAGAGGGGTTAGAACAGGGGTCCGAATTTGATCCCTCGTCCAGAGTGTAGTCTAGCTTTGAAAAATAGAAAATTGGTCTAAACGATGAGCGATTCATATGAAATCAGCGGCATTAGAAACTTCTAAGTGTGCCCTACTTCTTCCTAGAAGAGCTCGAGTCCAAACTATGTCAATTTGGTATCCTAAACTCGAGATCTATAAGCGTGCACATTCATAATTATGAAAACATAACATAAGCGTTCATTAGAAAACCTCAAAATCACTCAAAGAATGCACAAACGGCATGAAGAAATCACACGGGACTTAGGATTGGATGTGAGGAAAAGTTTGGATAGTCATCTAATCTTAAGTCGGCATGCAAAATGTCATACAATTTAAATGACATTATGAGATGATTGATGATTTCTAATGATATGCTTAGAAATTCTAAGTGTGATGAATACTTTTTGTGAGACAATTCAATGTGCAAGATAAAACTAAAATGACATGACCTAAACATGTATGCAAACCTTGCATCATGCTGTTCAATCATCAAGAAGGCATGATCGTAAGATTCTTTTTTTTTTTTTTTTTTTTTTTTTTTTGGGGTAAAGGTAAGAATACATGACTGTAAGATTTGATCCCTAGATGATTCAAATAAGCATGGATGTGCACATATGACAAGGTTTCATTTTAGCATTAAGTTTACAAAAGAAGCATGATTTCAGCCATCCTCAAAATATGCATAAATCCTACCAAAAATCTCACATATAGAGCATATGACGATGAAGATTTCTCGTTAAGAGATCAAAACTCAATTAAGATCATATGAGTCATAGCAAAAATGGCAAAATAGACCAAACTATATGCCTAGTACATGTTGCTGCAATACCTTTTAATCTAATACATGCAATTGATTCACATTGCCAATGTAAAAACCTTACAAAGCATCATCAATTGAACATATATATCATGTATTTCAACTCTCATGAAGAATTTGAGATCAAATAGGTGCATTTATGGACTCAATTTCTTCAAAATAAATCTCGGACTAATGTAGGATAGACTGACGTATGTTCAAATCTAAGCAATTTTGACCCAACTAAACATGTCTAAAAATTTTGAAAAAAAAAAATACAGGACATGCACAACACTTGTACTAGAAACTTTCATGAAAGAAAGTTGTTTCAGAACTCAACACAAAAATCAGCACAAAAATAGCAAAGTCAGATATTGATATGGAACAGATTGACCTAAGCCTAGATCTAAGTAGATCCAACCTAGTTGAACAGACACAAAAATCATGGAAAAATTACAAAAGATGTATGAGATGATTTGGAACAAAACTCACAAGACAATTTTGTCAAAAATGACCACGAAAGTCAACACAAAAATAACAAAGCCAGAAGGCGGAACAGAATTAGAACCGAAAAAAAACCTAAACTACTGCAGAATCATTAATCTTAGGAAGTGTCTTTCGAGGGTCAAACGATGCTTGGTTAGGGTGTGCAATCTATCGTTTCGAAGCTCAAAATGTCTATTACCTAATCCTAAAAGGAGTCAAGCTGAAACGAGGTCATTTTGGACCTCGTTTTGGCCAAAATAGTGACCTATATACAGACCTACGAAAATCACAAATTAGGCTCAAAATCACAATTATCATTCAAATCATTAACAAATCATTACAGCATTCATACTCATCGATCTTAAGCATGTAAAATTTCCTAATCTTGAATCCTAACCCTGACTGACTGACTCAATCTCGCTTCATCGGATTCGAGTTTCGAATCGTTACATTCATCGCGATTTTTGTCGATTTTTATCGCAATCAATCGGATCAAGTCGCTGGATCACGAACGAGACTCCAAGAATATAGATCAGGTCACTACGACTCAGATCGAGATCAATCAAACCACCAGTTCAAGGAAAAAAGGAAGAACCGGTCCAAAATGGATCAACCTTAACTCATCGGCGAAGATCACGCCACTGGTGAAGATCCTGCCACCAATCTAACCTCCTCTATCCACAGCAAGGTCAAAGACCTTTGCTACTACATATCATCAATAACTTGAATGCTCGAGAGCTTTGGCGACCATTGGTTTGAGCTTAGAACGAAACCGATTTAAGAGATGAACCTAAACTAGAGAGAAAGTGTGTGTGATCTATTTGGGCGGGAGTTTAGAGAGAGAGAGAGAGAGAGAGAGAGGTTGAGGAGAGAGAAAATTCTCGTGCAAGATGAACCCTCTTGCTGAAAATAGAAGAATTTTCATCTATATACTTTTCACATTAAGCGATTTTGGCCATCGGTTCAATCTGACAATCTTCAAAAGCTCCATCATGATCTCGAGATGTTGGGTAATTGATCTAGTGGGTTTGATTTGGAAAAAGCCGAGCCAAAATTGGGAATTACGCCAAAATGTCTAATTAGAGGTTAATTTACAATTTGACGAAATTCAATGATCAATTTGTAAAATTTTGGGAAATTGAAGGTGTATAAGTGAAATTAGGATTGAGAGGGTTCCAGAACCGATGGCCAGAGGCCAAGAACTGGCCGGCAAGAGCCTGAATTCGCTAGTCCCATCGACGGCCGGTCAAACCGGCTGGACTAGTTCGGTCTGGTTCGGCCGGATTTTGACTAGTTCTTGACCAATTTGGTCCGATTCTTGCTGTTTTGTCCACTTGGGACCCTTGTGGGTAAAAAATTTATGCAATTTGACCCCTAAATGACCAAATTGAAAAAGGAATTTTATCCTATTTATGAAGAAATTGACCAATTAAGATACAATTAAGCTAATCAAACCTTATAAATGTGATCTAAGAGTCTTTTATTGACCTAATTGAATTATTATCGTGGAAAGAAATAAGTCAAAACCATGGGTGCTTTGAATTGGGCCTAAAGGGCTAAAATGGTAAATTTTGCAATTCAATGGGCAAAATTGCAAATTACTAAAATTAAATTCAATTAGTGTTACAATTGCTCTATCTAATTAGTTACCCATACATAAGATCACTTATCATATTCAAATTGACCTTGAATTGAAGTGCTCGAGCTTAAGTAAAAAATGGATCCAGGCCTAATATTAAAATTGGACCTAGATTTATGAAATCAAACCATATCAGGTCGCTACGACTCAGATCAAGATCAATCGAACCACCAGTTCAAGGAAAAAGAACCGGTCCAAAATGGATCAGCCTTAACTTGTCAGCGAAGATCAGGCCACCGATGAAGATCCTGCCACTGATCTAACCTCCTCTGTCCACAGCAAGGTCAAAGACCTTTGCTACTACATATCATCAGTAACTTGAATGCTCGGGAGCTTTGGCAACCATTGGTTTGAGCTTAGAACAAAACTGGTCCAAGAGATGAACCGAAACTAGAGAGAAAGTGTGTGTGATCTGTTTGGGCGGGAGTTTAGAGGGAGAAGAGAGAGAGAGAGAGAGAGAGTGGGGGGTTGAGGAGAGAGAAAATTCTCGTGCAAGATGAACCCTCTTGCTGAAAATAGAAGAGATTTCATCTATACACTATTCACATTAAGCGATTTTGGCCGTCGGTTCGATTCGACGGTCTTCAAAGGCTCCATCATGTTCTCGAGATGTTGGGTAATTGATCTAGTGGGTTTGAGTTGCAAAAAGCCAAGCCAAAATTGGGAATTACGTCAAAATGTCTAATTAGAGGCTAATTTGCAATTTGACAAAATTCAAGGATCAATTTGTAAAATTTGGGAAATTGAAGGTGTAGAAGTGAAATTGGGATTAAGAGGGTTCCAGAACCGATGGCTAGAGGCCAAGAACCGGCCGGCAAGGGCCTGAATTGGCCAGTCCCACCACCGGCTGGTCAAACCAGCTGGACTAATTCGATCTGGTTCAGTCAGATTTTGACCGGTTCTTGATCGATTTGGTCCGATTCTTGCTGTTTTGTCCACTTGGGACCCTTGTGGGTAAAAAATTTATGCAATTTGACCCCTAAATGACCAAATTGAAAAAAGGAATTTTATCCTTTTTATGAAGAAATTGACCAATTATGATACAATTAAGCTAATCAAACCTTATAAATGTGATCTAAGAGTCTTTTATTGACCTAATTGAATTATTATCGTGGAAAAAAATAAGTCAAAACCATGGGTGCTTTGAATTGGGCCTAAAGGGCTAAAATGTTAAAATTTGCAATTCAATGGGCAAAATTGCAAATTACTAAAATTGAATTCAATTAGTGTCACAATTGCTCTATCTAATTAGTTACCCATACGTAAGATCACTTATCATATTCAAATTGACCTTGAATTGAAGCGCTCGAGCTTAAGTAAAAAATGAATCTAAGCCTAATATTAAAATTGGACCTAGATTTATGAAATTAAACCATAGCCATGAATGGGTCAATTCAAATTTCGTCGATTGAAGCTTAATTGCTTGATTTTCTAAAATTCCTCAAATTGATGAGTTCTTGTTTGAATATCACAAAATCGATCTCGAATTTGAACTTATCTTAAGAAATTGAATAAAATACAATCGTCCATTCATAAGTTATTAATGATCGATTTTGGTCCCATAATTAGGGCTCAAAATGGCAATTCGTATTTTGACTCTATAAATCACGAAATTGAATGTTAAAACAAATTTCAGATAGTCCCCAAACCAAATGTCAAAGAAGGAATTGTACCTAATTATGGCTAGAATAAAAATAATTAGGGCTCAAAACGGCAATTCGTATTTTGACTCTATAAATTGCGAAATTGAATGTTAAAACAAATTTCAGATAGTCCCCAAACCAAATGTCAAAGAAGGAATTGTACCTAATTATGGCTAGAATAAAATTAATTTTATTTTTGGTAGATTTATAACCTAAAACTGAAAAATTCATAAATCAAGGTGTTTAATCAAATTTTGTAAAAATTTTGACACAAAAGTCAAATTGGCATTAAAAGAAATGTTTTTGTGTATTTGTGTATTTTTTTTTTTTTTGTCAAAGGTTTGACAAAAAGTCAACTATATAGTTGGCTTTTCCTAAAAGGTCATTTTTTTTTGTCAAATATTTGAATTTTCTAGAAATTGATTTGACAAAATGAAATTAAAGTTAAGTGAAATTTTTTGGGGGTAAAAAGCTAATTTTTGACCTGGGGTTGACTTTTGGTCAAAAAGTTGACCAAAAAGTTGACCTGAAAGTCAATAGGGTTTTTCTTGATAATGAGCTAAAATTGCGTAAATATGACAATGCAAAATAAAGAAATGAAAAATGACACTTTTTAGTTGAGATATAAGGTTCTGTTACAATTAACAACCTAAATCTTGATTTTTTACCTTTTAATAATACGTCGACTAAAAATAAGATATTAACATGAATGTTGACATTTGGCCAATGGGCTTCCAAAATGCTTGCCAAACACCTAATATTTTTCCCAAGGGTTTAGGAGCTCAAAGCCCCTCGAGAAAGCTAAACCAAGCGGGGCCGGAGGCATACATTATTATTTAAATATTCTAACATTCACATTCATGCTTAATATAGTCTTTTGCATATTACTAAGCATGGAAATTTAATTGGAGAGGAAAATGAGGCATTGTAAGATTTAAACTCGAGACCTACAGCTTTGATACCATGTGAGATTTTATAGGATCATTATCAACTATTCTAAAACCTTAAGTTATTAGATAAATACGTTATTTATTATTTAAATATTCTAACATTAATAGATGTCATTATTAAACACCAGGTAGCTCCAGCTGAGTCACGTCTACACTCTCTGTAAACTTTACATTAAGAAGCGAACGTCTTAAGATAAGCAAAATCATTGGCCTTTTGATTTATATCAGTTAATTTATATCAGGTCCTGTCCTTGCAAGCTCTAGATTAAGATTAACGTTGCTTTACTCCGAAAGAAGACAAGTGCCTCGATGTTAATGATGTCTACCCTGCCCACCCAACGATGCTGACCTTCTGGATTCTTGTGCTTTTCCGCAAATTTTACGTATTTGATTCTCTCAATATTCGTTAGCTCCAAGCCAAACTCCATTTCGTCGACCTCGTTTACATTTCCAGTTCATCATCCATGGCAGACTCCAAATCTGAGAGGTAACGAACCCATCACCCTCATACATTTTTCCCTTTTTATTCCTTCCAGTTTCCTTTTGCTCTGCAAATCTGTTTATCCCATTTTTTCTGTACTTCTTTTCACAGGTATGCAGTTGTTACAGGAGCTAACAAGGGGGTTGGGTTTGCCGTGTGCAAGCTCCTGGCTTCCAAAGGGATTGTGGTGGTATTCACTGCTAGAGACGAGAAGAGAGGACTTGAAGCTATTGACAAGCTCAAATTAGAGTGTGGTCTCTCCGATCACGTCATTTTCCACCAGCTTGATGTCTCTGATCCTGCCAGTGTTTCGTCTCTTGCTGACTTTGTTAAGCACAAATTTGGAAAGCTGGATATTCTGGTAAACCTCAGAAATTCGTCTTTATTTTGGGATCGACAAAGATTAGGGTGTCATATACCAAACAAATCTGCAGAGTTGATGGTTTGTGATAGGATATGCTAGTGTAGTATCACGAGCATTGCCTACATGTACAGGCAAAAAACGAGTAATTTGAATGAGAATCTTGATGTACCTTCCATTGTGGTATTCATGGAAATTTTGTACGTGAGATTGAGGGGTTTGGAAGTTTTTGCATTGTTGTGACTAGTGAGGAAAATGCGACCATCCCTTCTAAACCGGGATATGTCTGAACTTCTGTTGTCTATCTAAGGTACAGTATTTTCATAATGAAAAAGGACTTTGATGAACTCAACCTAAAATGGTGCTCAAAATAAACTGTAATTGCTTCTTTTCTTGAATGGTTTCTAGTATATGTAGTTTCAATCCGAGTACAAGACATAGTATGCATTGTTGCATTGATCTACCTTCTGTTGTGCAATATACTTTTTGATGCAAGGGTCGTGCAGATTTGTTCAACCCCATTTCTCAATCATTATTTAATTAGTTCAAAATTGACTGATGGTTGTATTTGATTACTGACTTTTCATTATATTACAAGGGAAAAAGATTTCTTGAGTACGTTTATACTCGTTTGGTGATTGGCGTTATGCTTTTATTGCAGAAGAATAATGTACTAATAAAATCTCCTTCCCAGGTGAACAATGCTGGTGTTAGTGGATCCATTATGGATGCTGATGCTTTGAGAGTTTCCGGCATTGGAAAGGTATGCTCTCGGTTTCTCTTATCATGGTGTTGGTCGAGGAGAAATCTGATTTAAACATTAATTGGATTGGAAATGAGAAGTAGTTACCGCTTGAGATTCATTGCAAATAGACCTTTTGTGCAATTTAAATAAATCGAGCACCGGATTTACATGATTTGGCTGGTGTGACTTATCCCATAAGGAAAGTAGCACAAGATTGCACTACAGATCAAATGATACAAAATAACATAGATTAAAATCACACTCAAATGGCTCGGATACTCTTTAGTGTTTCTCGGCTCCAATTACATGAGATAATTCAAATAGTATTTGACCATCGTAATTTCTCGCAAACTAATTTCTCAATCTAACAAAGGAATTCACAATTCTTATTAAAAGATTTCTCGGTTTCAAATAGTCTATCCTCCTAGACCAAAGAAAAACTGTCTGGTAATCAAACTTGAATTCTTGCTTAGATTTGCTTTCCTTTATGAGCCCAAACTTGATACATAGTTCTAGCGTTACTATGGTCTTTTCAAGGAAGAGATTGAAAGAGAGTTTCTTTTCAATACGAGTATGATGCCAATGACAGCTGAAGTTGTAACATCGTTCTCTTAGTAAGTCACACGTGGTTATTCAAAGAAACGTCGCAAAGAACCATTTGGGAATCAACCAATGCAAAGTCCAATTCTGATCCAAACACAATATACCTTGTTCGAATTTCTTGCGGCTAACTCCTTCTATGAGGTGGCACAATGAGCTCTCTAGGATTTAAAATGCATATTCATTGTTGTGTTTCTGATGTTAGTCATAAAATTTTCAATTGATGATGCAGGAACAAGTCGACTGGAGTAAAATTACGACAGAGACATATGAGTTAACTGAAGAGTGCTTGAACATTAACTATTATGGTGCCAAAAGGATGGTTGACGCATTCATTGGCCTCCTTCAACTATCAGACTTGCCCACAATTGTCAATGTTTCCTCGTCGGCGGGGAAGCTAGAGGTAAGAAGTGTATGATTTCAAAGTTATTTCTCAGTACCGTAAGAGCAGAAATTTACTCTCTACTTGAGCTATCACATTTGATGCAAAGCCTCATTTTTGCAAGAGAACGCTAGAATGTGACTGATCAAGCTTTAAGCTAGACTTGTTTGCATGATACACGTCTAATGAGAGTTTGGATATTGCCTTAGAAAAGCAAAAGAGATTTCTGACAGTGCTTTCTTATAAAATGAATGAATTCTCTCATATTTCTCTATACTATAATGCACAAGTGAAATTTGTTCCTCGAATTCATTGCCGTATATTGTGCTTCCAAGTGGTTAATTATTTCGGCATGTTTTATCTAGAACATTAGCCTATTGAAATGCTCTTCCATGGTTATATCGCTGACGATGAATCACATTTCAATCATCCTGGGACCTTGCGATTAGCATTTACCGGAGGGCTGGGCTAAAGAAGTGTTCAGCAATGCTGAAAACCTCACAGAAGAAAAAATGGACGAGGTATTAAGGGAGTTTCTAGAAGATTTTAAAAAAGGTTCTCTAAAGACCAGAGGCTGGCCGACTCAACTATCAGCATATGCGGTCTCCAAGGTGGCCTTGAACGCGTATACTAGGATTATAGCAGCCAAACACCCCACGTTTCGTATAAATTGCGTCTGCCCTGGGTTTGTCAAGACGGACATAAATTGCAACAGCGGCTTCTTGACTCCAGAGGAAGGTGCAGAGGGTCCCGTGAGTCTGGCCTTGTTGCCGGAGGGCGGTCCATCTGGTCGATTCTTTCAGGGGACAAAAGAGGTTGCATTCTGATCATTTTCAATTGAGGGAATGTAGAAAGTTGAAATCTATTGTCTGTGTGTGAGATTTAAACATTGGAATAGCTAATGAAAGATTCTGATACATTGGTGTATATCTGCACAGCTCTTGTTTGGTGTGAGCTGTATGATTTGATATCTGCAATAATGAACATGCCTTCCTCAAAATACCTCATTTGTGATATTTTTCTGCACTTCCCATACTTGTGGTCAAAAGAAAAACGAGCCTCAGTGGTGTGGCTTAGATAGCCAATTACATGGGAGCATCCCCTTTCGGAGGTCTTTAGCAGTCCAATCTGCAACTTGATTGGCTTCTCATGGACAGTAGGCTAAGGAAACGCTTTTTAATTGAGCTAATAAGTCTTTGCAATCCTCAAAAAAAAACTCCACAGGGCCTTTGGGCTTTGGCTTGGTTCAGTGAAGAACCTAACAACAAATTCATTATCTATCAAAACTTCCACGTGCAGCACCCCATTTAGCTCCAATTCGGTAGTTTCTGCTAGCCCTGACAAAGCTTCCTTTGCCGCTATGGTCTCTATCTCAAGGGCTGAATTAGCTGCGAACTTCTTTGCAAATCCCACCATTATCGCTCCCCTATAATCTTGACACATTCCCGCCGCCGATCCCTCCGAAGAGCTGTCAATCCATGACCCATCCAGGTTGAATCTCCATACTCCTTATGCTAGTGGCAACAATTGCTCGGGCACAGTTTTCTTCTCCGTCCACCGATTCGGCACTCGGGTGTTCCATTGGCGGAAGGTGTTGGTTAGTATTTAGGCATTTTCACCAATTGTCCCCGGGTTGGGTCGTCTGTTCTGGAATACAAGTGTGTTTCGCTCTTTCCAAATTAGCTAAAGAATTCCAGCGACCCATTCCTGAGAAGAAGGGTCAGCTCTAAAGGTAAGTACTTCATCTACCCATTTGTCTATCCTTGTTATGTTTATCAGATATGTATATATATTTATCATTGGATCCGACCAAATTTCCTTGGTCCAATCGCACAGATGAAGATATGTTCCATCGTTTATGGGGTCTTCCTGCAAATTGGACCCAACAGGTTAGGTATCACTTTCCTTTTGCACAAATTTTCCTTCGTGGGTAGAGCATTTTGGCACACACACTACACAAAAAATACGAATTTTAGGGTCGGCATGTAGCTTCCATAGGGACTGAGGCAGCTGATATGATGAGGATGCTTGTTCTATGCCTAACTTTGATAGTTTTAAGCATAGTTGATTGTATCCCTACTTCACCGAATACTCCCCTGTAGTGTTTCTTGTCCAAACCTATTAATCCCCATCTGAGTTCGACCTAATTTGAATAACCAGTATCTCTTTCACTATGTTCTCTTCAAATAACTCGTGCAATTGCTATTCATTCCACATGTTCAATCCTTGGTCAATTAACTCTGCAACTCTCTAGGGTTCCTCTCGATTAGCTGGACCCCAATAACCCCAAACTCTAGCCATTTGTCCTCTCTTATATCAATGCTTTCTCCATTTCCGACCTCCCATTTAACTTCAGAACTCGTCGCATCTCTTCCCATTAGCAAGCTTTGCCACCCCCAAGAAGGGTGGGAACCCTTTTTTGCATTCCATAAGTTGCCTCTTGGGAAGTACATCCCTTTCAAAAGTTGGCTCCATAAGGTAGAGGGAGATTGTGCAAGTCCCCATGCTTGCTTACCCAACATCACCTTGTTAAAAGCTATAAGGTCTTTAAACCCAAACCTCCATCTATTTTCCTTGCTTTAAGAGTTTCCCACTTCTTCCAGTGAATTCCAGACTTGGATGAGTTTTGTTTCCACCAAAAGGATGTAATCTTTTGCTCGATGGCTTTGCGGCTTTGCACACTGAGATAGGGATCTTGAATATCAACATAGCATATTGGGAAGTGCTTGTACTACTGTTTTTATCAAAGTCTCATTTCCTGCCTTAGATAGCAACTTCTCTTTCCAGCCCTCCATCTTCATGTTTACCCTTGCCAAAATCCACACAAACATTTGTTTTTTTTGTTTGACCCCAATCCGAGGAATGCCTAGGTATTTCCTGATTTTCTCCATAATTGGTACTCTTAGTTCACAAGCCATGTTGCTCTTAAGATTTTGTGGACAGCCCGTGCTGAAGAAAGCCCCATATTTATTCAGATTGATCACTTGTCCCAAAGCAAAACAATATTGATTTAAAATATTCGCCAAATTCTAACACTCCACAACAGTTCCGTCCAGAAAGAATATTGCGTTATCAACAAATAAGAGATTAGACAGGGTGGGGCAGCTTCTAATTAGTCTTATTAGTCTTATTCCCTTCAAAGTTTCATCCTCCAGTGCTTTGCTCATCAGGGAAAAAAGGCATATTAGCCATGATTATAAATAAGAAAGGAGATAGAGGATCCCCTTGCTTGATTCCTTGAAATAGCTTAAAGTAATGTAATGGTTCCCCCTTGATTTTGACATTGAAAGTGACTATGGAAATAAACTACTTTCCCAATGACACCCATTTCTCACCAAAACTCATTTTCAGCATCTAGGCACAAAAGAAATCACATTCCACTCTATCGTATGCTTTTTGCGTATCCAGCTTTAGAATTGTCTGAAACTTCCGTTTCCTTTCCCTAGTTCTCAGTTGGTGAAGGACTTTCTGACTATTAGGATATTGTCTTGAATTTGTCTTCCACTAACAAAAACACTTTATTCAGAGCCAATAAGCTCCGGGAGCCAAGGCTTAAGGCGATTTGCCATAACCTTGGAAATGACCTTATAATTGAAGTTACACAAGCTAATTGGTTTGAACTAGGTAATACTTTCTGGACTATAGACTTTAGGAATGAGAACAATGTGTGTTTTGTTAAGTTCGGGGTCAAGGTTACTTGAATTGAAGAAATTGCTGACTAGTCGATGAAGGTCATGTTGAATGTTCTCCCAGTGATGGTGGTAGAACTAGCCATTCATCCCATCAGGGCATGGGGCTTTTGCTGCACCTAATTGAAGGCTCACCTACTTGACTTCCTCTAAGGTTACTGGCACTTCTAAATCTTCATTCATCCCTTCTTGGGCAAGAAGAGAACATTGGTCTAGAATAGGCTGGAAATTCCTACTACCCATTGATTCATACAGAAGCTAGTAATAACTGGCAATGTGTTGCTTTAGTGCCTTGGGATCTCGACACCTAGAATCATTTACTTTCAACATTGAAATCTTATTTCTTTGCCTATGTTGAACTGTAGTGGCATAGAAGTATTCGGTATTCCTATCTCCCCATTTGAGCCAATAGATCCACCAATATAGTTCTTTTTTGCCTCCACAATTTCTCAATATGCTTTTTGATAAGTTGCTCTTCCTTTATACTTGACTCCCCACCACCCATGTTTGTAAGAGCGATGAGCCTTCTTTTCAAAGACTCTATCTGGCTATGGGCATTGGAGAATCTCTTTTTACTCCACGCAATCAATGCTTTAGTGATCTTTTTCAGCTTACTCATGAAATCTTCAAGCTTGTCTTCCTGGTCATTCCAAATCTTCTTCACCATCTCCTTGCATTCAACCTCTTCCAACCAAAACACCTCAAATCTGAATTCCTTTTTCCTCTTAGTCAAGGTTGGGGAAAGTGTAAGGAGAAGTAGGCTATAGTCGGAACCTATTGTTAGTAAGGCATAAGCCTCTACGTTGGGGAACAACACTCTCCAATCAATGTTGCATAGGGCCATATCTAATCTCTTCTTAACAAGAGCTCCCCCATCCCTATTGTTCGCCCAAGTAAATGTACACCCCTTGCTTTCAACATCCATTAATGAGTAGCTATTCATAAAATCGTGAAAAGCAACTAACATGTAGTGGTCTACCTCTCTTCTACCTACCTTTTCCCGATGATACATAATTTTGTTAAAGTCTTCCATACAAATCCATGGGAGGTGATTTGTTGAACTTATAGCTTGTATTTGCTACCATACCTAGAGTCTTTCATGATAGATTGTGGAGGCATGTCCCACTATCTTGGTCCTTGTAGGTTACGTTAATGAACTCCTTAGAGCTATCTTGTACCCACTCCTTCATTCCATAGAATTGCCAAACCCCTAGCTATCCCTATAGGATCAACTATCACTACATGTTGAAATTGAAGTTGCCTCCTAACTCCATTCACTACTATTTTTTTATTCTTAATTTCCATTAGGAATGCTAAGTCGAGCCTTTCCTGAGCCACTAAGGCTCTTAGAAGTTGGACTGTCAGGGGTGTACCTAACTCCTAGCATTTCCAGCTTAAAAGCTTCATATATCCCTCGATGGCTTATTAGGGCTAGCCATCAAAACTCATTCCTTCATTCCATCCACCATTTGGATCGGTATATCAAGTAGCATTTCCCTGTTAAAAGATTAACTAAGGAAGTCGTGCACGCCAATTGAGTTGAGTCTTTTCTATTTCTTTGGTGCCGCCACCTTCTTAAAGGGTTTGAGTTCGATCTTATCTTTCCTCGTGGTTTTGCTTGTTTACCCTCCCTAGCCGGTTCAACCAGGATGATTTGGGTATCCCACTTTGTCTTCCCTTTGCACAAGTTAGGTTCCTCAGCTTGGTGGTTGTCACCCTTAAATGCAGCCATTAGAATCAGCTCCCTGGATGTTCCGGCTTGTTAGTTAGTGCATACGACTTCAGTCACCTCCTTATCCTTAGCTCTTGGTGCCTCCAACTCTCCTTAGATCAACACCCTTGGTGTTTCTGGGATCACTTCATCATCCTCTGGCGCTAGAACCTGTTTATCATAGAAAACCTTCCAATAAGGACTGGATTCTCGCACTTCCGCCACCACCTGCATTTGTCTGCACTATTTTCTTCGAGCCTTGACTCCTAGTATGGTATTTATTTGTAGTAGGTCCCATAATGCCCTATTCGTCCACATGAATAGCAATAATGTGGAAGTCTCTCATATCTAAAATCCACCCAGAGTTTTTCATAACCTAAGTCCACAATAGTTCTTGATTTCAAAGGGGAGGATAGGTCCAGGAAAACCCTTGCTTTACCATTCTTATAAGGGCAGCTGCCTCTCGACTCTAATTTCACCTTCAAAACTCTTCCTAATTTCCCTGCTACGCTCTGAATCACTTCCTTTGTTATTCTCCCTCAAGGAAGACCTACTACATGAACCTAAAACATGCAATGTGTGAATTTGTAACAATACTTAGGCGTGTTTGGGTCCTTTTGTTGGAGGACCAACAAGTTACTAGAGACAGACCAAAGGCCTGTTTCCAAGACTTTTTTTCTCCTCTACCGAATTAAGGGAAAATGAAAAGAACCCTGGCTCAATAAGCTCGCACTCTATTAATTCAGTCTTCCACACTTTCTTCATTGTGCTTAGAAAAGCTTGGAAGTTAACGTTTGATTTTGAATATAGCTTCGCATGCAACAAAAGATCACACTCCTTTTTTTTAACATTAATGTCTCCTTTAATTGACACTACATCATCCTTTAACCACAAATCTCCAAATTTCCTACACAGAGCAAGTAGGTGAACATCACTACCTGCCTCACCTTCCATAGTTGATGTTGGAAAGCTAGAACACTATTGGTGAGTGAGCCCTTTGCAACAATCTGCCCTTGCTTTTACGTTTTCTTTGAAGCAAGAGGACAAACGCCCATGGAGCTTAATCTGACAAGAGAGTCAAACCCATCATGCTCCCTTCTTTGTTACTGCCATTTTCAGACTCTATAGGATCGCAAGTGGAGACCACTACCAATGATTGCCTGTGCAGGCTGGGTTTGGGTTGGTTGAGTTTAAAATGGGTTGAATAGGCTCTAGTAAAGTGGATTTAGGGGAAAAGTATGTTGGATGGTTTAGAGATATAAAGGGTGAGCGAAAACCACTTGTATAGGGAAAAGACACCACCTTGCTCCATTGATTAGGGCTTGAAGCGGGACTTGCTCAAGAGAGAAAGCATTTGGGTTAGGGCTAAAAGAGGCTGAAGGGTGGAAAGGTTTAGGCGAGGAGGAATGAAGGGTGGGTGAGTGTTAGGGTTTAGGGTGTTGAAGGATTTTGGGGAAAACTATCCATGCGATAGGGATAAGCTCCAATAAAGGAGAGTAATTAAGCCAACATAGATCGACTTTTTAGCTATAACTAGTTTACCTAACTGTAAAAACCATGATTTTTCCTCCAAAATAAAAACCATGCCTCAAAACTCTAATGTACCTAGCAACTATAAGATTTGAGACACGCAAGTACCAAATCTAAGCAAGAGACATGGAAATTGGTTTTGTGGTTTCGCTTGACCATATTTCAGACATTGCTAAAATAAAGAAGTTACTAACAAAATACTTGGTTTACAACATTTGAATGCAAGTGTTTTGATGAGGTCTTTCTGCTGCTAATCTATAATAACCATGCAAAAAATTGTGCCTTCCTTATACAATTAGTAGACTCAAAAAGCTCCGTTTGTTTCTTGATTTGAAAAATATTTTCTTAAATTTATAAATTTATGAAGATATAAATTGTTGTCGATAATAAATATATTTGTCATTCACTAATTAGTTCAAGAGATTATTATTTATTGAGAAAATGACACAAATGGTACTTAAACTATGAAACAATATGCAATGTGGTCCTGAACTTTTAAATTATTCAATGTGATCCATAAACTTTTGGTACATGTTGAAACTAGTCACTATATTATCTAAAAATGTTCAATTTTATCTTTGAACTTGTATTAATTAAATGATAACATTGGTTATTTTTAAATAGTCTTGAGATTAGTTTGAACATCACCAAAAATTTAGGAACTCTATTAAGTTAAAGTGCAAGGATCATATTGAACAAATTAAAAATTCGGAAACTAAATTGCACAAGAAGTCAAAATTCATGAATTATTTGTGTCATTATCCCTTAATTATTTGCTAGAGTAAATGTCATAAATGTGAAGGTATTAACAAACCCTCCATTAGAACCTTTCAGGCAGCTCCCTCTGTTAGGTTCCAGGCAAGTTCTCTCTCTCTTCTCTCTCTCTCTTTCTCTCTCTCTCTCTCAATAACTCCACTTGAGGGAGATGTTATCCAGATATATCTAGGGAGACATTATTGTTGACACCTAATTTTGGGGGGTTCATTTTTGCTAAGAAATAAAAATATAATAAAAAATGCATGGCATATAGTTTAGGCAGATTTTATTTGATTTTGTTATATTTTGTTTATTTTATTAAGATTTTTATAGATTTAGGTAATATACGCCGAAATATGTATCTTTGCGCAGGAAGGGAATTTTTTTCATCAAATATGCAAAAGATATTGCTCCGGATAAAAGTTATATTTGATGGGATTTTACGTGAGTAAAATTGGAAGTAAAATATGTCGTGAAGATACAATTTTTTTGTGTATAAAAGGGGTGCGTACGGTCAAGAGAGGGGGTCTCCTTGTCGGGCAAAAAAGGGGAACAAAAAGAAAAGCAAAAAAAAGAAAAGTGAGCTAAGGGAGAGAGAGAGAGAATTAAAAAAAAAAAAAAAAAAAGGTGAAAATTCCCCCCGGTGACTGTTCATCTTCCTCGAAAGGGGGGGTGCCCTGCCTACCCCGGCGCCGTCGGCCCACGCCGGCGCCTTCTCCGCTGAGGCCGCACCATTGCTGCCGCGCCTGCCTCGACGCCGAGCTGCCCCTGCACGCACCTCAGCACCCGACGATCTCGCCACGCCGCCCGACACCGCGCCGCCCTGTCACCGCCTCGGCCTCGCCTTTGCCCGCGACCAGGGACCCTCAATCAGCCGCCCTTCACGTCCGCAGCCGGACTCCACAGCAGCCGCGACGCCAGCCCGAGCCGATCTGCGACCCGGTCGTCCTCGCCCCACCTCCACTGTTGCAGATCTGCACCAACGCTGCAGCCGCGTTCAACCCAGATCCGCCGCCGCCGAAGTTCCTCGCTCCCCCGTTCGCGAGACCCGAAGGTTTGCGTGCCGCCCCAACGCCTCTGCTCCGCCCTCAGCATCTCGAATCAGCCCCTGCCGTCGCAACTCGCCCCGACGCGTCCCGATCCCAGCGCCGCAGCACCCCCGACGCCGCCGGACGCCCAATCCGCCCGCCGGAACCCTAGCCGACGCCCCAGATCCGTCCGCGCCGAATCACCCCGGTGCTGCACCGCCATCGCGCCGTTCCCCGAGGCCCCGCCGTCTCTGCACCAGCGCCGCTGCCCCCCCGACAGCCTCGCCGCGACGCCCCTGCGTCCCCGCGCACCCCCGTCTCCGGTCCACCGCATGCAACGCCCCCGCCGTCGCGCCGTCCCCGGAGGACCCGCCGAAGCCCCCTAGCCGCCGCCCCGAGCATCACCGACCGAACCCCCTCTATTTTCTTCCTTTTTTCTTTTTCGAAAAAGAAAAGAAAAAACAAAAAGCAAAAAAGGAAAATTAGGTAAACTCTTTTTTATTTATTTTTATTCTTATTTTTATTTTTACTCTTTTATGTTATTTATTTTTCTGTTTATTGCACATCATTTTTTATTTTAGGAGTAATTGTCCATTTAATGTTAAGGTGAAATTCCATGAGATAAATTTGTCGTGAAATTAGTAATTCTTGGAGCCCGATTTTCGTGCCCAAAATCGACTCGCAATTACTTAAAAATCGCCAATCCAATCTCCAGTAGAGATCCGATTTGTGATTTTTTCATAAAATTGGCCAACCCGATCTCATGCGCGAGATACGGTTCGTCAATTTGGGGGATCGATTTTGCTTGATTTACTGTGGTTGTTTAAATTAATTTTCTTTAAAAAAAAATCAAAAATGTAGTTTTAGGGGTTTGCATGCTTAGGATAGAAATTTCATAAAAAATCAAAAATCAAATTAATTGGTTTAGGTTGCATATTAGGAATTGTTAATTTCAAAATAAAAAAGGAAACAAAGAAAAACTCAAAAAAATCTTAAATTAGGATTAGGTTTATTTCTTATTGTCTTGTATATTTAGACTAGGGATTTTATTTAGATCATAAAAACAAAAACAAAAAAATTCACTTAGGATGCTAGTTGAATTACATGTTAAACTTTAATTAAAAAAGCGAAAAGCAAACAAAAAATCATCAGAAATTTTTAGAATAGAATTGCATGTTTAATTTTAAGCTTAGATCAATTTTTTAGATAGATTGCATCTTAGGCTAGAAATTACTAAATTAAAATAATGTCTTAATTTAAATTAGGATGACCTAATTCCTAGTTTAAATAGGATAGAATTTTAATTTAGTTAGGAATTTCATTCAAATATCTTAGGATAGATTACTTCCACCTTTTAGGATAAATTGCAATCTTTAGAAAAATAAAAACCATAAAATCAAAAAAAAAAAAAATCAAAATCTTGCATGAGCATGTAGAATTAGAAATATAGATTTAGTAAATAAAGCATTTAGGCTAGTAAATTAGACTCTTTTTTAGAATCACATTTTTTAGGGTAGTTCAATTAGGACTTTTGTTAATTCAAAATTTCAAGTTAAAAAAAATCCAGAAAAACATTAGATGCATGTTAAGTAATTTGCATTCTAGGGTCATTTAATTAAAATTTGCATATTAGGTCATTTAAGTTGCTGCATTTCTTTATGATATACTTTGTTCATGTCATTTAATTTAGGTCATGTTGCCATGCCATATTAGATTATTAGCATGTATCGCATATAGATTAAATTCCCATTAATCAAGTGAAAACAAAAAAAGAAATTGCATGTTAACTAGAAACCCTAGGGCTTTTGATGTGAATTTTGAATTAATTTTGCAGATGCTTTTGTAGCCACAAGATAAGTCTCGAAATTTACTCATCGCTTTATTGGGTGTTAAATTGATGGTTTGCGCACCCGCATGATCACCTTACATGTTAGGGAGATAAATTAAAATCGATTCAAGCTACCTGCTAAACATTTTTTCAAAAATAAAAAGAATGGTACCGAAAGGGCATTAGAGAAATATAATGTAACCAAGTCCCCGTACCAAGAATCTCTGGTTCGTAAGAGTAAAGTAAATCTCCCATTACTTTACTTGGGTTTCTAATTGACCCACCAAAAACTGATTAGTGGCGACTCCTAAATGAAAATTATTTGCATGTTAAGAATTCAAACCTAAGTCGCGAATTGGTATGGGCTTGGGAGGCGAGTTAAGTCTAGGCTTAACAATCCATTAGCCAAACCCTAGGTGGTTCACCCGAAAATTGGTTGCGACAATTATCTAGAAACATCTACAATATTTTTAGGATACTCCTAGAAAGATATTTTACTAGAAATAACTCCCTTAAACCTATAAATACCCAAGCAACCTTGTTTGTGGAGCTTGAGCTTGGCTTCAATCTAAAAGTATGCGAGTGAGCTTAGCTCCCATAAGTTAGAGAGAGAGATTATGCTTGGCACACAAGGGTGTGTAAGAGTTCTCCCAATCAACATTGTAAAAGAGTGCCTCCATCAATAAAAGTGTGGTTTTTTAAAGTGAGCCTTACTTATCTTGTCCAATAATTGATATTAGAGTCACACTTCCGCAACTCAACAAGTTGTATTAGAGCCATGTTTATGAAGTTCAACAAAGTCATCATAGAGTAATTACATAACTTCATGTTGACAAAAAACCATCATACGACTAATATTTTTTAGATACATCTTTAAAATGAGTTGATAAAATATAAACCTATTTTGATTTCTAAAATCAAAGCAGACGGTGACTAATATTAGCGAGACATCATATAGAACCACTTTGCTACATGAGCTACATGAATGCTAATAACATTTGCATTGAAAGATTAGGTTTGAAATGATTTATGATTCTTGATTAAATAGACCCGATACATGTTGAAACTTCCAAATCAAATTGGTTTGCTAACTGTCACGACTTACTCATCAAGGAAGACAATATGTTTAGAGGTATTGCCTAAAAGACGAGTTTACGATTCATGATCAGACATGGGCTCTCTCAAACCTATATATCTCATGACATTTGGGGGTTCATAAGAATTTTGTAATAAGGAGTCTCCACCAATCTATTGGAGTCGGCTAGGAAGCCAAGTGAGACATGAAAGTATACCTCACCTCCTATGTAACTAAAGAATCTAGGGTTGGGAACTTGATTACACTAATTAATCAATTGGTACCCTTTTGATATCTAATCTTGTTCATTTAAAAAAAAAAAAAAGATTTTTGTTAAGTAGTTTGGATGAGGTGATTGTGCGGATGCGCAATCATTAAAATAACAATTAGTTGCCAAGGAAAGTGTTAAATAAATTGCATGAGAGAGCAAAGATTTAATATTATCAAGTAGGGAGTATGCCATCTTTAACTAAGCTAAAAGAAGGCCATAGTCAACATAATGAAAGTGCACAATTAAGGGCATTCATTTGTAGGGATAATCAGAACTCCTACAGTAGAGCCATCAAGGTTTATTTAATTTTGAGTATGATTTTCACTAAGGATTGTCACACATTTAATGAAAAGACTCCCCAAAAAAAACTTTTTTGTTATGAAATACATGAATGAATGAAATGCATGAATGAATATTCATTATATTCATCTTATCTAATGTAATTATTACGGTACATTTGTATCATACATTATAAGTACATCTCCCTATATAATGAACGTTCATCTCCCTTATCCAGTACATATACATGTATCATTCGATACGTTGATGTTAATAATAAGTACATTCTTGTTCTCCTATAAATAGGAGTTTAGTTTTGATGTACAAAAGAAGAACACAGAACAACAGTAAGATACTGGAAATAGAACTCTCTCTTCTAACTTTCTTTACTATCTCCGGTGTTCAGTTGCTTTCTCTTCTCAATCTCTTATCTATTATATATTCACAAAGCAACATTTTACAACACGTTATCAGCACGAGGATCTACCGACTGAGTAAGTAATTTCTGCAAGCACGAGGATCTATCGACTGAGTAAGTAATTTTTGCAAGGTATGTGTTCTTTTTATTAATCAAATTATACTTCATCTTATTCTCTCAATTCTTCATTTTTATTGGTCCGAAGCCAAATTTCAAATCTAAAAGTATCATTTTGCTCCTGAAGTGGCGGTGGATATTTGGAAATCCTTTTAATTAATAAGGATTTATTTTTGCAAGGATTATAGCAAATATTGAAAAGTCCAAATTCCACATCTTGAAAATGAAGGGAATGAATTATCTATCCCGGTGCCTTGACATAGAAATGCACCTCCAAAGGCAAAATCTTGCTAATGCAATTACAAAGGATGGAATCTCAAATGAAAAGAATAAAGCAAATGCGCTAATTTTTATTCGTCGTCATTTGCATAAGAGCCTACGAACTCAATATTTATCTGTTCGAGACCCTCAGATCTTGTGGAGGAGGTTGAAAGATAAGTATGATCATACCAAGACTGTTATCCTCCCCCAAGCACAATATGGCTGGCAAAATCTCAGACTGCAAGATTTTAAATCAGTGTCTGACTATAATTCTGTTTTATTTTATATTATTTATTGGCTTGAGTTATGTAGTATAAAACTCGCTGATGCGGAATTATTAGAGAGAACTTTCTCCACTTTTCATGCTTCGAACATTGTATTGTAATAGCAATACCGGCAGTGTTAGTTTACCACATATTCAGAATTAATTTCTGTGCTCCTTACTACCGAGCAAACTAATGAATTACTGCTCAAAAATCATGATCCTAAACCTACTGGCTCAAAAGCATTGCTTGAAGCACATGCTAACTTTGAGAAAAGTACTAGCCATTTTAAGGGTTATAAGCGCAGGCAAGAACATAATTCTAGAAGGGATGGCAGGAAATTTAACCGCCCTATGAAATCAAACTTTGGCCTGAATCATGGCAAAGAAAATAAGCCAAAAAAGATGATTAATGAAAGTATTTGTCATTACTGTGGCAGACTAGGCACTTGTCACGTACCTATCGTACGCCAAGACACTTTGTTAACCTATACAAGGCATCTTTAAATAATACGAGCAAGCATGGTGAATCTCATGCCATTGAAATCAATCCTACTGCCATAACCACCGTTGAAACCAATAATATTTCCGTTAGTGGGACTCCTCTTGCTCTTGAAGTAGCAAATGTGAGGACCTCTGATTACTTTGATGAGGTATCAGATTGGTGGATGATGATTTGAAGTTCGAATTTTATGATTCTAATAATTTCTTTTAGTTGTTTTGCTTTAAATGTCTTACTTGTTTTACTGTTCTTTCATATGGTTATGAAATGTTTATGAACCTTATATAATACCTATTTGACTCTATAACTAAGATGCAAGATTGATTAGCCTTAGAAGTGGCTATATGGCTCAATTGAGGGGAAGATATTATAAACTATGCATTGCAGCATTGATATGTGGCGAGTTCACAAGATGCAAGATTGATTAGTCCCGGCAGTGGCTATATATGCATTGCACTCTTTTTTCTTTTTGTCTGGTTATTTTTTTCCTATAGGATTTTTCCAGCTTAAAGTTTTCAACAAAGCAATTAATGCATCCATAAAGGGGAGAGATCATAAAATTTATGCTCTGCACTCTTTTTCCCTTTTATCCGGTTTTTATCCCATTGGGTTTTTTCAATTTAAGATTTTTAATAAGGTAGTATCATTCGATG
Source organism: Eucalyptus erythrocorys (assembly GCA_014182555.1). NCBI lineage: Eukaryota > Viridiplantae > Streptophyta > Magnoliopsida > Myrtales > Myrtaceae > Eucalyptus > Eucalyptus erythrocorys. The sequence continues at coordinate 17,657,998 of CM024602.1, forward strand.
CACATTCATAATGAATACAATGAATATTCAAGGGGGAGTGTTATGAAATACATGAATGAATGAAATACACGAATGAATATTCATTATATTCATGTTATCTAACATACTTATTATGGTACATTTGTATCATACATTCTAAGTATATCTCCCTATATAATGAACGTTCATCTTCTCTATCCAATACATGTATCATTTGATACATTGGTATTAATAATAAGTACATTCTTTTTCTCCTATAAATAGGAGTTTAGTTTTGATGTACAAAAGAAGAACACAGAACAATAGTGAAATGTTGGAAATAAAACTCTCCTTTGGCTTTCTCTACTATCTCGATGTTCACTTGCTTTCTCTTCTCAATCTCTTCTCTATTATATATTCGCAACACAAACATTTTACAGCATTTTTAAGCTATTTCCGAGAAAGTAAACTTTTTGAAAATTTTCTTGAACTTTAAGAATTTTTAATATTTTCTGAATTTTGTAAAAAATATTTTTATGTGTTTTCTATTTTTTCAAATGTTTAATGTTTTTCCGAATTTTTTTATTTTTTAATGATTTTTTCAAATTTATAAATTTTCATTGATTTTCAAATTTTCTAAATTTTTTATTATTTCCTAAAGTTTTAAAACTTTTTATCATTTTATCAATTTTTAATTTTTAAAAATATTTTTGAATTTTTGAATTTATTTATTATTATAATATTCGAGGCATGGGCTTGGACTGAGTTTACCCAATCCAGCCCATTAGCCCGGCCCAAACCAATTCAACTCTCGTCAGATTGAAATCGATTTTTAATATTTTCATAACATTTTTTCGAAATTTTTTTCTCCTTTCTGTTGTCTTTTTCCTATTTCGTCATTTTTCGGTTTATCTCCTTCCTTCAGCTTCCTTCTTCCCCAAAGCGTTTTTCTTCCTGCAACTCTTTGACCCAAACCAACAACCACCATTGAAGTATGCCACCACCGTCGCTCAAGCCACCGCCAGGCCTCCACCCTCGGCCGGTCATCTATCCCGACTGATGTCCACCAACTCTAGCTGCTCATTCCGGCGACCTCAAAGTTTAACGAAATAAATGCCTACGGATCCTAAATTTCTAAACCGACCATCCCTCAAACAAACAAGCACGAAAATGCTAATATGAGGAAAAAATAGCCTAACTGAGGTGGCCTCGAACCACAGGGCACCCCACTGAGGGGAAGGTTTCGGCGAAGAGGAGGACTCATGGCCAACTCGACAAGGACCAATCATTTCCACGAAATCACATAAAAAAAAAAAAAAAAAAAAAAAAAAAAAAAAACCCGAAAATCAGACGAGATTCAAACAATACGAGAGAAAAAGAAGTCATTCTCGAGACTCAACGACGAACGTGATTCGACCCTCTCTCAGGCATTTTGTCGAACATGTGATATGTAGACTTCACAGTAGCATTCCGATTCGGTTTCTAAACGAACCCTAGCCTAAAAACGATGCACACGGACTTAAAACACCATTACTAGCAGAAAAATGGCTTTTTTTCATCAAGATTTCGTCAAAAACAGCAATCGATTAGAGCGTGAACATAGGAAGTTTTCGGTCTTCTTTTAGACATTTTAGCAAACACGTGATACGGATGCAAATTTTGAGTTTTCAACTCAGAACCAACACCATTTCCAGCCAAAACGTGACCTATCATGCTCAAAACGTCATCATCCGTTACTAACCTATTTCAGTTTCACATACTCAAACACTGAGTTCATCAACTGAGTTCATCAACTGAGTTCAATATTTTTGAATCCCCAATAGCACGAAGAGAAGGGAGAAAGAAAAAAAAAATGAATGCCCGAAGGAAGCGTAATCCCTACCTAGCCAGAAATGGTATGCTGCTACCACTTGTTCGTTGGCAAAGCTCAAGAAACAGCTGGCACTCCTCTCTTCCTCCGGTGAACTGAGGCGCTTGATGATGCTCGTCACTCGACCACGAACAAGGGTGGTGACCGACGGTAACCAGGTGGGACTTGAGATGAACTCTGGTGAACTCCTTTCCCAACTCCCCAGCAAACTCTCTCTCTCTCTCTCCCTCCACCATTCTCTGCAATCTCCTCCTCTCTTTTTAAAGCCTCGTCTCTCTCTTCCCCCAGCCAAAAAGGAACCCCCTCAAATGAGCAAACCCCCTCACTTTTAGGGGCCATCGGCAGGCACGCATGGCCTCTATTACCACCAGCTTGCCGACCGGACTGATCCCGACTCACGGATCACACCACCATCTGCCCCCTTGCGATCCCCTGTCTCCTCTGGCTCGTACCTTGCTTTTTCTTCCCTCTTTTTGCAGAAGCGTGGCTGGCGCGAGGGGGAAGAGGACCTGTGTGCGGGCCGGGCTGACATAAAGGGAATGGGCCAGCCCAAGCGGTAAAAGGAGAAAGGGTAAAGAGAGAGGTGGGCCAGCGCATGCACAAAGAAAAAAGAAAAGAAGAAAGAAGAGGAGAAGGAGGAGAAGGAGGGCCGAGCAAGCCCAACCTCCTATCCAGCCCCATTCGATTTTTCTTTTTCTTTTTTTCTCTTTTTTATGATCTTGAAAATAATGATATTTTTTCTTATTCTCTTTTTACTTTTCTTTTCTTTTTATGATAGTTTTCTTTTAGAAAAATTTAAAAATTACAATTAGTGATGCAAATATTCTCAATGCTACTACACGATGCAATTCAGTGAAAATTATCTTTCTGTATAGGATTTAAAAATTAATTCCTAATTTTTTACGCGATTAAGTCCTAAATAAAATCATAAAATTTAGGTGTCAATATTAATATATTTTTAACCACTGAAACTGATCTCTACTTTACTAATAGTCACTCTATTGGGAGGTTACATGACAATTACGTTTCTATCTGCTTTCGTGTAGGATATTGGATAATCATCAATCAAAATTTACTTGATGAGGATTTTACATGATATAAAAATCATTTCTTTCAACCTATTTCCATGTCCATTTCAAGTTCATCATCAATGGCAAACTTCTGAGGGTAGTCTTATCTTCCTCATCAATGGATGGCCATCTTAGCTATCTCTATTGCGTGACCAGCTGAATAAAGGTCCCCAACAGATGGACGGGTCTAATTTGTAGAACCTTATCCCAACAGATTGATATTTCTTACCGTACTGTCATTAGATATTTTCTCCGAGTTCAATCTTAGATTATCTCATCTTGACTTGACTTCTTTCGTATCGTGAACGGCCTCTCTCTGTGTATGCCTCATTCGTGATATTTTCCTGCGCCTCTCGTACTTGGGGTCAAGAGAAAAAGAAGCACCAGTGACTTGCAAATGATAACCTCAGTCTATGACCTTGCGCCTCGTATGTAAACAAGCAAATTGAACAGTTCAGTGGCTTTTCGTTTTTAAACAGTGGACACCTCCCATTAGCCACGGTTTGCAATCAAAGGGCAGACTCAATGAGGAGGTATTCTAATTCTTTAAAGGGTTTTATGCATGCACGAATTCCATAATTCCATCGATTTGTTTGTTCTTCCTCTTATATAAGGACTTTCTTATCCTTCCTTTTTCGTATTTATCTACGTAGTCGTTACGGAGAATTCCCCTGTAATCAAAAGAAAGAGAGGAAAAACACAATAGAAAAAGAAAAGGCCTTGCCTTTGTAAGTGCAAGATTAAGAATTTAAGATTAAGGTCGTTTTCTTACGGAAAGAGGCGACTCACTCGACCATCACGTTTTTGAAAATGCTTTCAGTTTTTGTTTTCGCTGAAAAGGAAAGTGAAGATTGTTTCCACCTTTCATTATTTTGTTTTCTTAGGTATATGTAATGCAGGGTTATCTTTGAAACTGAAATCAGAAGAACCTGCTTGTTTGTTGCCATTTTAGAAAATCATCTTGAAACGAACAGTCCCTGAGTAGTAAAGATGCCTACAAAAATGTTTATACATAAATTATTTATCAATAATGAATATATTTTTCATTCACGACTTAGATCGAGTGATTATTATTTATTGAGAAATGACACAAGTGATACTTAAATTACAACTAAATGTGCAATATGGCCTTAAATATTTTATGTATTCAATATGGTATCTAAACTTTTTGTACATGTTGAAACTAGTTGCTGGACTACATGAAAATGTTCAATACTATCTTTGAACTTAAATTGATGGAATAATAACATTGATTATTTTTATATAGTCCCGGGATTAGTTTGAACATTTACCAAGAATTTAGGAACCAAATTGAGTTAAAGTATATGGATCACATTGAACAAATTGAAAGTTTGGAGTCTAAATTGCATGAAATATGAAGATATTAGCCAACCCTCCAATAGAACCTTCCAGGCGGCTCTCTTTATTGGGTTTTAGGCAAGCTCTTTTTCACAATCACATAATGTTGATAAGGTTTGATAAAAAAAAAAAAAAAAAATCCATGTATAGGCTCTATCTCCCTCTCTTTCTATCACAATCACATTATTTGCTAAAGTAAAATGTTAGAAATGTGAAGGTATTTGTAATATCCTGAAATTAAATCCATTTCGAAATATATAAAATAGTTATATTATCAATGCACTAATAGTTGAAATTACTCTGAACTGAGGTCATAAGGGATTAAAACTTGAACGATTAGATAATTCAATTAAGGATAGATTGCTCAACTGTAAGGATCGATAAGGGATGATACTGCATTGTTATAAGTCAATCAGTGAGTAGATATAAATCGATTCAACAGGAGTACGTAGTTGATTCATGAATGATTTTACACAATTACAATATTCACTACAAATGACAGTAAATTAATTTTCTATTAATTTTGTATTCAGAATTAGTAATTGATTCCTCACGATTACATAACAATCGAGAGTCATCCACGATTTGAAGAAGTATAAATGTGGATCGAAAATTATTAATCATGGGTCACACACATAAGAACCCCCAAAAGCCACTCGATAGTTTAAGCCGTACTAAAGTCACATTTGATCAATTTGAATCACATAATTTAATTCTATTTCAAATATTGAACTTTTGAAGATTTCAAGACCAACCTATTAGACGTCGTCTCATTCATCCATCAATTTATCGATAAGTTTATAATTTTCGTATAAAGATTAGCAAGTCGAGAATTGGAAACCAAAAAAAAACAGTTCGGCCAAGCGAAGGCCCAATGGGCCTCATGCCTAGGATGGGCGACGAAGTGGGCCCAAGCCAAGCCCACCTAAACCCATTTCAAGAAATTGGGCTCAAGGACAAAAGTGGAAATTTTGTTTAAAATTGTGAAAAGACCATTTTGCCCCTCCTAGAAGACTTAGCAAAAAGACAAAAAGGGGCATAAAGCATGGAGGAGAGGGTTCTAGGGGATACTAGATGAAAAATCATGATGAGGAAGGATTTTTGGAGGGAATTGTGTCATTCTCTCTCTCTCTCTCTCTCTCTCTCTCTCTCTCTCTCTCTCTCTCTCTTGCTTCTCCCTCCTCCCTCACTTTGGCCGACCACCTCCTCCCTCCATCCTCTCTCAATTTTCTCTCTTCTTCTTTTTCTCATTCTTGTTCTTCTTCTCACTTATAGCTGCCCCTTGCTACCATTCACTATCGTCGTCCACCGCCTTTTTGCCGCCACCTTTGTCGTCATCCTTCGCGCCTCATGCCCTCATCGTCGCTGTCCACGCTGCCATCCCTCAAGCTGTGATTGCCATCACCACCAAGGTGGCGTGAGCCTCAAGCTCACTAAGTCATCGTTGTAGTGCTGTTGTTCAAGCTATGAACTCTACACCCTCATCACAGTTGCACTGCCATTGCCGTGAACTCGTCATCGTCGGTATTAGGGGTGTGCAAAAGAACCGAGATCCGCTCGGACCACCCAAAACCGGACCGAAACTGCTCGAAACCGATGGTTCTCAAGAGAACTGGTCCGGTTCCCGATTCCGATTTATAGGAACCAGTGGGTACCGGTCTGATTCCCGGTTCCATGGGCGGATCCGCACGCCTACCCACCTGGACCGAACCAGTTATATTATAATAATATATAAATTTTTAATATTAAAAAAATTCGATGGGAGGACTGCGATGCTCTCTCAATGAGCGAAGTGGGGATCCAAGGGGGCAGACAACTTTTCTCCCTACCTTTGTCCCCACAACGCCCTTGGCCCCACCTCACCATCTCGATCTTTGCAATGGCACTCATCTTCCCGTCTTTATCACTCACTCACTCCACTCGCTCCACTCACTGTCGCCCGCTTGCCCACAATTGCAGACAAGAAGAAGAGAACAGAGGAGAGGCATTCACTCCTCCTCTCCTAGCTTCTTCGCTTGCTCTGTTTCTCCTCTGAAGAACCACCACCGGCATTATGAAGCGTCTTCCTCTTTCCTTCTTCTTCTTACTTCTCTCTGTTCTCTCTCTTGCTGGTAAGTTTTGGAAGCTCTCTTTTTTCCTCGTTTGCCATGTTTTTTTTCCGTTCTTTGTCGGGAAACTTTCAAATGCAACTCAAGTCGAAAGTTTTCCGGCTCACAAGGAGCAGAATGCCGCGCCCTTTTTCCTCTACTCATTGTCCCCATTGTCTAGGTCGAAGAATGGCTCATCGTCCCCATTGTCCTCCTCATTGTCAGTCTCGAGGGAGGAGTGGGAGACGATGGAGGCGATGAGCAATATAATGGTGGTGACCGAGGCGGAAGCGGAGCGAGGGTCACAATCAGTTGAAGGTGAAAAGAGGAAGGTGTGGAGGTTAGACTAGTTCTATAGATCCACCCGAGAATCGGACCGGACCGGCGGTTCGACTCCCGGGTGGATCCATGCAACTAACGGACGGTTTCCAATTCCAATTTTTCGAAACTTAGCTAGCAGTTTCCAGTTCTAGGTCGAGAACCACCCGTTCGAACCATGCACACCCCTAGCCAGTATCCATGAGTTAACTTCCTAATTCTTTATTATGGAGTAAATTACATTTAGGGGTAGGATTATATTATGGTAATAGTGGTTAGTGTTAGTTAATGACGGTTTAGTGTTAATCGCATTTGAGGACATATTAGATTAAGGCCAATTGTAGTTAGTTTTAATTAAGGATGATTGACGCTAATTAAGGGCGGTTTAGTATTAACTATGCGTAAAGGTAGTTTAGATTAGGGCTAATTGCAGTTAGTTTATTTAATCATAGTTAGTCTTAATTAATGACGATTAGTTCTAATAAATGACGATTAACACTAATTAACAGTGGATTAGTCAATAAATAGAATTTATGCTTGAATTATTGGATGAATTTATGCATAATTCATGTTATTTAAGCTTGTTCTACCATAAAAATGATTGTCCAATATATGAACCTTAAGTATTGTTTTTAAAGAAAGGTTTTATTGGCACAAAAATGGCAAATTATGGGGTATCATGTTTAAATGCCGTGTTTTACGTGTTAAATGAGGCAAGGAGATTTTTAATGAAAGCGTGCAAAGTTTGATGAGTAAATTTTATGTACATAAACATGTGTGATTATTTTGTCATAATTTTACGTGTGAAAAATAGCCAAAGTTTGTTGTTTGAGCACGAATCCCATTTGCATTAGTCTAATTAATGACAAATAAAATTAGCATGAGTAATTGCATGCTTGAATGGTCACTTAATCGAACCCGTCACCCAACAGGAGTTTATGAATAATGCTCGATTTTTATATGAATGCTTGGTAAGGGCCTGACCATTGAATCGTGGTTGAGACCGAACCAATGCTCCTTAAGGAATGTTGTCTATGGTGGGGATCCTAGACGATGTCGTGCCCGATGAGGCAGGACAATGCCCAATCATGCTGAAAAACCGTCAACTCTTGTGTTAGTCATGGCTTGAGGGGTCGTAACAATTAGAACACATGTGGATGCATTATGCATGTAAAGTTATGTCATGTGTTTAGATTATAAGTTATATGTGTTGCATTGGGAAAATTACCAAAAAAGTCATAAACCTATTACAATTATGCTAATTCAGTTATAAACTTATTTTTTTATTCAATTGAGTCATAAACCTTTTACAATTATTCCTGATCAGTCCATCCGGCCAAAATTAGCTGGATGGTGATAACATGGTAGTTAGGCGGCACCGGCGACCTTTTTTAATAATATTTAATTTTTTGAAATATTTTATTAATTTTTTTCCTTTTTCTCTTTTTTTCCCCTTTCTCCCTCTAACTTCTTCCTCCCTCCTCTCTCCTCCTTCCTTTGGCTCTGGCGATCGGCCAAGCTAGCCGATCACCGGACTAAGGTGATTCGGCGAGCTCGCGTCTAGCGACGACAAGGCGAGCCATCACTGGGCATGAGCTCGCTAACTGGCGAGGCGAGCCTGCCGGATTGCCTCGCCAGATCCGGTGGGGTTTCACCCTGTCATCACTGGGCATGAGCTCGACCTCGCCCAATGACGGTGAGGCGAGCTAGCCTGGCCACCTCAATCCAACAATTGGCCAACCCTCCCCTCTAGGCGGTTGCCGGAGCCAAAGGAAGAAGGAGAAAGAACAAGAGAAGAGGCTAAAGGAGGGAGAGGGAGAAGGAAAAAAAAAAAGAAATAAAAAAGATGAAAAAAATTAATAAAATATTTCAAAAAATAAAAATTTATTAAAAAAAGGTCACTGTGGCCGACCACTGCCACGTTAGCGCCGATCAGCCAATTTTGGTCGAGATGGACTAATCAATAATAATCATAAAAGGTTTATAACTCAATTGATCAAAAAAATAAGTTTATGACTGAATTGACACAATTGCAATAGGTTTAGGACTTTTTTGGTAATTTTCCCATGTTGCATTGCTATTGGCCTATACAGGAGTATGCCAAGGCAAGGTAAAGATGTATAACGTCGTATGTTTAGACTACTTTCAAGACAAATTAGCGTCCTAATTGAGGCTTAGGTTATTAATTCACTAAGATTTTAGATGGTTGGTGGGAAGTGACCATAAAATGGCTTGTAATTATTAAATTTCCTAGAGTTATATATATAGCTACTACTTTCGGAAATGTTTGTTGTATTTGTAATATCCTGTTATTATGTTTGACTAGGTGTTCATAAAATACTTCCATTTGCATTTAATCAAAAGAATAAATAGAATAAGCCAGTGACGCATTTTAGGATGTCGCAACTAAATGACCGTTGAGGGATGTTCGCACGCTCGGGGTTCTGAGACACAACAGTATTAGCCAACCCTTTAGCAGAACCTTCCAGGTTGCTCCTTCTATTGAGTTTCAGGCAAATTTTTTTTTTTTCATAATCACATAATGTTGATAAAGTCTGATTAGCTCTCTCCTTCTATTGAGTTTCAAGCAATTTTATTTTTTTCCCCACAATCACATAATGTTAATAAAGTCTTATTAGCTCTCTCTCTCTCTCTCTCTCTCTCTCTCTCTCTCTCTTCTATTGAGTTTCAAGCAAGTTTATTTTTTTCCCCACAATCACATAATGTTAATAAAGTCTTATTAGCTCTCTCTCTCTTCTATTGAGTTTCAAGCAAGTTTCTTTTTCCCCACAATCACATAATGTTAATAAAGTCTTATTATCTCTCTCTCTCTCTCTCTCTCTCTCTCTCTCTCTCTCTCTCTCTCTCTCTCCACTTTTTCCCCACAATCACATAATGTTAATGAAGTCTTATTAGCTCTCTCTCTCTCTCTCTCTCTCTCTCTCTCTCTCCCTCCCTCTCTCTCTCCCTCCCCAATAACTCACGTTTAGGGTTGCTAGAGAAGGGGCTAATCCTTTTTCCTCCTTCCTCCTACATACTTCTTATATGTATATGGTAAATAACTCTCTCTCAATAACTCCTATTTAGGGTTGCTAGAGAAGGGGCTAATCCTTTTTCTTCCTTCCCGCATGGTCCTACTCCTCCATACTTCTTATATGTATATGGTAAATAACTCTCTCTCAATAACTCACGTTTAGGGTTGCTAGAGAAGGGGCTGATCCTTTTTCCTCCTTCCCGCATGGTCCTACTCCTACATACTTCTTATATGTATATGGTAAATAACTAGATTGAAGCTTAAAAGTCATTCACTATCTTACTCCTACAAACTTCTTATATGTATACGCTAAATAACTAAGTTAAAACTCAAAAAGCTATTGATTATGTTAGGATACACATGTGAGTTATGTTAGAAAAGTCCCATATCGAATAATTGATATGATGTAATATAGTTAATATATCAAAGTTGGCTTATAACTTGACTTGTTAGCTTAAACTTTTGAGTGAATGTGGGTTACAAACTCGAACTTTGGCTCTCTCTTGGCAATCATCACAGGTGAAGGTATTGATTTTTTGCCGCATGCTCTCAACAAATGATATCAAAGCTAATGGTAGATTAGTGAGCCTCCAGTTTGTTTTGTTGATTGGTTCCTACTCCAACAAACTTCTTATACGTATAGGGTAAATAACTAGTTTGAAGCTTAAAAGTCATTGACTGTCTTACTCCATTGGTGGGCCTCCAGTCTATTCCGGTGTTTGGTTCGTCCTTGAACAGACTTTTTATTTCTATGTGCTAAATAACTAGGTTGAAGCTTAAAAGTCAATTGTCCTACTCCAACATACTTTTGTTGCCCAAGATAGCTGTATCTCTGCTTTTGTATAAGATGTTGGTTAACCATCATCAAACGTATCTGATGACAATTTTCTATCACCTAACAGTCACTTCCTTTTCTGCCTTCTCCAAATCTAAGAAGTAATACACCCATCAACCCTCAAACCTTTATTTTTTCTTTTAATTCTTTCCAATTTCGTTTTGTTCTGCTAAGTATTTTTTTTTCCCCATTTTCGCTGTGCTCCTTTTTTTTTTCCCCTTAGCAGGTATGCAGTTGTTACACGATCAAACAAAGGCATTAGATTTGCGATAAGCAAGCTTCTGGCTTCCGTAGGGATTGTGGTGGTATTGATTGCAAGAGATGAGAAGTGTAAGAAAGCGCAGAGCAAGAGAGAAAGGAGAAGTTTCAGATCTGAGAGGGATTCGAAGTAGGAAAATTTTGTGTAATTTTCTCTGTATTGTAACTTGTACAATGTAATGCAGATATAATACAAGCCTTGCTATGAATAAAGGAATAATTGATCTATCCTATCAATCTCTGATTTACTCTATCAATTTAAATCTAGATGTGATAATTAATTTACATATAAACAGATATCATGATCAATTATGATCAATCAAGATCAATAGTAATCCGGTGGGCCCTGATACGCATATCTTCCAACACTCCCCCTCAAGCTGGTGGCTTGTAGATGTCTAAGACGCCTAGCTTGTTTAGTAGATATGCGTGTTGTCTTTGACATAAAGGCTTTGTGAATAAATCTGCTGGTTGCTCTGACGTTCCGATTCCTCTTGTCTCAATAATCCCTTCCTGAATCTTTTCCCGTGTAAAGTGACAATCCACTTATATATGCTTGGTCCTTTCGTGCACTTTAGGATTTGTTGCAAGCTTAAGAGCCGCATCGTTATCACAATATAATCTTGTGGGTCCCTGCACTTCTATTCCAAGATCTTTGAGTAATCCACGGATCCAAACTATTTGGCAAGCGGCTTTGGCCATAGCTCGGTACTCTGCTTCGGCCGAGGATAAAGACACGGTTGCTTGTTTTTTCGTTTTCCAAGACAAGAGGGATTCTCCAATTTTTATGCAATATCCAGTGACAGATCTTCGAGTAATCGGACATGTCGCATAATCTGCGTCACAATAAGCTGTCATCTTCATATCACACTTTTTAGAAAGAAATATCCCTAGCCCTGGGCATCTCTTTAGATATTTGACGACTTTTAAGGCTGCATCCAAATGAGAGCACTTCGGCTGATGCATAAATTGACTAAGTGTCTGGATCGCATATGATATATCGGCCTAGTCATTGTCGTATATGAGTTTCCCAACAAGTCTTTGATAGCTGACGGATCATTGAGGAGAGGATCATCATCTCGAGATATCCCTTTATCATACTCTGCAGTAGTGAATTTTGCATTCTGTTCTATAGGAATTACAGCTGGCTTGCATCCTGACAGACCTACTTCTGATATAATCTCCAGAACGAATTTCCGTTGACTAAGAGAAAGTCCCTTGTCAGATCGAGCAATTTCGATTCCAAGGAAATATTTGGGTGCTCCTAAGTCTTTGATATGAAAGGTGGCATGCAAATATTCCTTGAAAGTCTCTATGGAGTTTCTATCATTTCCCATGACTAGTATGTCATCAACATAAATCATCAAATAAATAGATGACATACCTTTAGTTCTGGTGAATAAAGCATAGTCATGCTTGGATTGCTTGAATCCTGCTGTTGAGCATTGGCAAATTTGGCATACCACTGTCTTGATGCCTGTTTCAATCCATAAAGGGATTTGCGGAGACAACATACTTTATTCTCCCCCTGTCTCCGTATCCCTGGAGGAATATCCATGTAGATATCCTCATCGAGATCTCCGTGGAGAAAAGCATTATGAACATCCATTTGATGTAAATGCCATTCATTAATTGCAGCAACGGCTAAGAAGGAACGTATCGTGACGTCTTTGGCAACTGGAGAAAACGTCTCGTGGTAATCGAAGCCTTCTTTCTGGGTGAACCCTTTAGCCACTAATCTGGCCTTATAACGCTCCACGGAGCCATCAGCTCGATATTTGATTTTATAAACCCATTTACATCCTATGGGTTTGCGGTGAGCCGGTAATGGAACTAGATCCCATGTGTGATTTTCAGCTAGGGCCGACAATTCCGCTTTCATGGCTTCTTGCCATTTTGGATGCCCTGGAAGCTTCTTCGTAGCTAGAAGGTTCAAGTGTCATCGACAACCGACTAATGCAACACTTGTGTTCGAGACAGTCTATCAAAGGAAACAAATGAAGATATTGGATATCAAATACCTGGGGAATTTTGTGCAGCACATACATAATCCTTTGTCCAAGTTGGTGGTCTTGTTGCTCGTCCAGATCTCCGAGGAGGATCACTTTCAATAATGGGTTGTGCCGCCGTAGTATCGTGATCTCTTCAAGAAGTTCCGCCGGAGGATCTAGATTAACAGGTCTGTTCCCATTGATTCTTCATGAAGAAGTTCAAGAAACCGAATTTCTGTGAGAAGATTTCCATTGGCGGAGTTGTATGATGAATGGGAGTTGTAGGCTGCATCATCGGAATATAGGAAAGATGCTGGTTTAATGCCTCATCATGGAGAGATATGGGATTTTTGGGAACTGTCTCTATGTCTTCATGGGAAGTATCTTTTGTAGAAAAAGGAAATGTATTTTCATGAAAAAAGACATCACGACTTACAAAAAAATCTCCTGTCGCAATCTCCAGTAGTCTGTAGCCCTTTTGAAGATTGGGATATCCCATGAATACACATTGTCGTGCCCGTGGACTCATCTTGTCACGAGGTCCCATGATTGCAAAGCATAACAAAGACAGCCGAATATCTTTAGATGATTTAATTCTGGCTTCTTCCCAAATAACAGCTCGAATGGAGTCCGTCCTTTCAGGATTCTGGTAGGCATTCTATTGATGAGATAGGTTGCTGTGATGATGCATTCACCCCAATATTCGTCTGGTATAGATGCCTGAATTTTGATAGCACGAGTAACTTCCAGCAAGTGACGATGCTTCCTTTCAACCACACCATTTTGTTGTGGTGAATATACACAAGAACTTTCATGTTGAATTCCATGGGAGTTGAGCAATAGGGAGCATTCATGACTAAAAAATTCTTTCCCGTTGTCGGTGCGAATCCACTGAATAGATTTCTTGTATTGATTCTTGGATAGTAGGATGAAATTTTGTAGGTGAGAATAAACCTGTTGCTTGGATTGCATAAGAAACACCCATGTTGCTCTTGAATAGTCATCCACTATCGTAAGAAAATAACGGGAGCCGTCATGATTAGCTGTATGATAAGGTCCCCATATGTCCACATGGATTAAGGCAAAAAATTTGACTAGTCCTTGAAGTGCTAGAATTGAAAGGGGTGCGTGATTGTTTTGCAAGGGGGCAAATTTGACATTCACGATATGGAAAAACAGCACTGTGACCCAATCTCATATGCATGGTAATATTATTATCATTGGTAAAAGAATTGCACAATGATCTTTTATTCAAGGAATTTAAATCACTCTTCCAAGAATAGAGTCCTTCAAAGAGATTACCCAAGCCCATCGCCTCCCGGTCGAACGGGCTCGAAATAAGCATGTGTCAGCATCGAATATCACTTGGCATGAATTTTCCTTGCAGACTTTAGATACAGATATGAGGTTGAACTGGAATTCTGGAACATATAGCACATTCTGGAGAATAAGTTGGGAACTGACTTTCACTGTTCCGGATATTCTGACATAAGTGACATGACCATTTGGTAATTGTACGGTGATGTGGAAATCCAAATTTTCATTTAGATTTGTAAATAATCCCTTGTCACATATAATATGATCGGTCGCTCCAGAATCTATAATCCATTCCTTCCTTGAAATAGAGTTAATTAGGCAATGTGAAATACCTGAAAAACTCCCCCCTTTATTGGAAGTATCCATCTTTTGCATTGTCTGCATAAGTTGCTGAAATTGGCCATGTGTAATTGGCTGATCAGGTTTCGGCCCAGCTGGTCCAGTGACTTGATATGCTGTGGAAATTTTTTTCTCCTTTTCTCCAGGTTTTCCATGTAATTTCCAGCAGCTGTCAATGGTGTGATTAGTACGTTTGCAATAATCACAAAAAAATTTACCCTTGCCTTTAAAATTTTTTCCAAAATTTCGGATGACGTGGTAAAGATCCGGCCGTCCATCCCTTTAACGGAGATTTGATTTCCACCGTCGGATCCGAAGCTCTCGCGATCGCATGATGGCTGTCCGATCTTCGCGCGAAAACTGGGCCGCTCGATCCGTGGATGAGATCTCGAGAGCTGGATCTTCGGATGAAATTCGAGCCGCTGGATCCTCGCGAATAATTCAGGTCGTTGGATCCCTGGATATAATCTCCGCCGTTCATTGGATCCCTTTTAAGGGCACTTGCGTCGATCTCACCTCCAAACCCTAACGGGTTTCGCCTCTCTCTCTCCTGTGCTAGGGTTAGGGTTTTCCCTTCCCTTCGAGCAGCCAATGCGACGCTGTCGCTGTTCTTCGCGGTTGTGAGCCTCTAGGTCTCCTCCTGCATTGCCAGTTGAAAGATTCTACCAATCGATGGCATCGGATCCATGGCGAGGATCTGTGATCGAAAGGTAACATACGATTCGTTAAGAATCGCAGAATCAGTGGCCTTTTCTCTCTCTTTGATCTTCTTGTATTGTCTAAGGGTTGCTTCGGCCCCTCGAGCTTTTCCTCAACCGCCTCGAGTTGATTCCAAAGAGACGATAGCCTCGTTGAAGCGTGCCGTGACCGTCGAGTTTCCCTATTTCAACTCACTGATTTCCTGCAAAAGATTAAAAATTTTTGCTTGATCCATTTTTCCGTACATTTCTCGAATATTTTCCCACATGGTTTTAGCGTCCTCTGTGGGTGGAAGCCCAGCCGCGACCTCTGGGGATATGCAGTTGCCGATCCACGTTCGGACAAGTTGATTGCATTTTCTCCAGTGTCGGGCCAGGCGTTCATCCGAGGGGATCGGAATCGTCCCGTCAAGAAATCCGTCTTTATCTTTCGTCGCTAATGCCCGCCGGAGTTCCCGAGACCATTTTGAGTATGTTTTCGGTCCGGTCGATTCTTGCCGATGTACCGCCGAAGCTCCGGTCCGTCGGCGTTAGAGACGAATAATGGATCGCCGATTTTCGGTCGCCCGGTGAACGCCGCCACCGGAATGGGTAAGAACCCGGGTGCAAAACTCGGGTAGGGATTTGTCCCTTGACCCGATTCGTTTGACCCGATTGGTTGGAATCCGGGTACAAAACTCGGGTAGGGATTCGTCCCTTGACCCGATTCGTTTGACCCGATTGGATGCTCCGCATTTGTACTTCTCGGGTTTGACCCGATTGGATGACCCAATTGGTTTTCTCCGGTACCCAACTCATTCGATCCGCCCGTCTGTTCCATCGCGATGGCTTGGCTTGCCCCACTCGTGGCTGGTGTGCCTCCATCACAACTCTGGTGACCCATGAGATAGGGCGATGATGGATTCGAGCTCGACCCGAGATAAAATGGATACGAATATGGGATCCACTGGTATGGTTGACCCATTGTGGGTTGCCCCAATTGTACCGAGCCTGCATGGGTCGCCATTCTTTCGGGGCAAAGGTAAGACGGCTTGTTGTTCCGTTGTTGGCAAATTCGCAGAACAGAGATGCCTGGATCCGTGAGGACCGAGGGCTGTTTCTTTCGGGATCCTGTCTTCAACAGCTTGGCCGAGAATCCCGCGGAGAAGTCATGGTGAGTTTACTTCGATCTTCTTCCCTTCGAGAATATGTCCGACGCTAAGATGTTGTTTGATTTGCAGACTCGAAGACTTCTTCCTCGATGAGGTTTGAAGCAGAAGCAAATCAAGGATCAACGAAGCTCTGATACCATATAAGAAAGCGCAGAGCAAGAGAGAAAGGAGAAGTTTCAGATCTGAGAGGGATTCGAAGTAGGAAAATTTTGTGTAATTTTCTCTGTATTGTAACTTGTACAATGTAATGCAGATATAATACAAGCCTTGCTATGAATAAAGGAATAATTGATCTATCCTATCAATCTCTGATTTACTCTATCAATCTAAATCTAGATGTGATAATTAATTTACATATAAACAGAGATCATGATCAATTATGATCAATCAAGATCAATAGTAATCCGGTGGGCCCTGATACGTATATCTTCCAACAAGAAGAGAGGACTTGAAGGCGTGGACAAGCTTAAACTGGAGTCTGGTCTGCGAGCTCGATGTCTCCAATCCTACCAGTGTTTCATCGCTTGCAGACTTCATTAAGCGCCAATTTGGAAAGCTAGATATTCTGGTACGTCCCTTGAAATCATAATACTGGCCTCGGTGTTTCTTTTAGGCAAGGTTCTCATGGGACCAAAGGCTGGCCTGCTTCTCATTCTGCTTATGTAGTTTCTAAAGCGGTGTTAAACGCTTACACGAGGATCTTAGCAGCCAAGTGCCCCAGGTTTCGTATAAATTGCGTCTGCCCTGGATTCGTCAAGACGGATACATTGCAAAACACCGGTTTCTTGACTCCGGAAGAAGGCGCGAAGGGTCCCGTGACTCTGTCCTTGCTGCCCGATGGTGGCCCAACTGGCGATTCTTTCGAGGGACGAAAGAATGGTCCTCCGTCTCGTATGAAGATGGTTTTGAACTTCCAAATGGCGAAAAATTTACGATCCTGATTTTAATTAAAGATGTTTCATCTTCAGATGAGGGAATGTAGGCATTTGCAATATGTTGCTTGTCTTCTCCAATGATTGATATTAGAGCCGTGCTTCTGCAACTCAACTAGTTGTATCATAGCTATCCTTCTTAAGTTCAACAAAGTCATCATAACGTAATTACGTTAACTTCCTGTTGACAAAAAACCATCATACACTAATATTTTTAAAAAACATCTTTGAAATGAGCTGATCAAAATAAACCTATTTTGATTTTTAAAATCCAAGCAAACAGTGACTAATACTAGCAAGACATCATATAGAACCACTTTGCTACATGAGCTACATGAATGCTAATAACATTTGCATTGAAAGATTAGGTTTGAAATGATTTATGATTCTTGATTAAATAAGCCCGATACGTGTTGAAACTTCCAAATCCAATTGATTTGCTAACCTATTTTTAACCAGTGAAACTGATCATTACTTCACTAGTAATCAATTTATTAAGAGGTTACATGACAATTATGTTTCTGTTTGCTTTCATATAAGATGCTGATTAATCAACAACGATGACAATTTTAGGTGACATAAAAATCATTTCTTTCAACCCATTTTCATGTCCATTTCAAGTTCATCATCGATGGCACACTTCTAATAGTAGTCTTGTCTTCCTTGCGAACGGGTGGCCATCTCAGCTATCTCTACCGGATGACGAACTGAACAAAGGTCCCCAACAAGTTGACAGGTCTAATTTGTAAATTGTGGTCCCAACATATTGATATTTCTTATGGTACCGTCATTAGATATTTTCCCCACATTCTTAAATTGTCTCATCTTGACTTGACTTCTTTCATACTGAGAATGACCTCTCTCTCTCTCTCTCTCTCTCTCTCTCTCTCTCTCTCTCTCTGTATTGAGCCTATGCAGGAATTAGCGTCATTGCATACCTCATTCGTGATATCTTCCTGCATCTCTCATGCTTCAGGTCAAGAGAAAAAAAAAAAAAAAAAGCACCAGCGACTTGCAAAAGATAACCTGAGTGTATGACCTTGCACTCGTATGTAAACAAGCCAATTAAATAATTTAGTCGCTTTTCCTTTTTAAACAGTGGACACTTTCCAGTAGCTACAGTTTGCAATCAAATAGCAGAATCAGCAAGGAGGTGTTCTAATTCCCTAAAGGGTTTTATGCATGGACGAATTCCATTATTCCATCAATTTGTTTGCTCTTTCCTCTTGTGTAAGGACTTTCTTATCCTTCCTTTTTGGTATTTATCTACGTAGTCGTTATAAAGAATTCCCCAGTAATCAAAAGAAAGAGAGGAAAAACAGAATAGAAAAAGAAAAGGCCTTGCCTTTGCAAGTGCAAGATTAAGAATTCAAGATTAAGGTTGTTTTCCTACGGAAAGAGGCGACTCGCTCGACTGTCTAATTTTTGAAAATGTATTCATTTTTTGTTTGCAGCGAAACGGAATATGAAGATAGTTTCCACCTTTCATTATTCTGTTTTCGTGGATATATGTAATGCAGGATTCTCTTTGAAACTGAAATTAAAAGAACCTGCTTGTTTGTTGCCATTTCGAAAAAATCTTCTCGAAACGACAGTCGCTGAGGAGTAACGATGCCCACGGTAAAAAGACATTACTAGTCGCTGCTCTCATCCGAGGTCGCGTGGCAACCCTATTTCTGTTGCTCACATGGCTGTGTCTCTGCTTTTGTGTACGATGTAGGTCAGCCATCCATAAAACGTAGTCAATGGCGATTTGCTGTCACCGAAAAATCACTTCCTTTTCCCTTATAAATTCCCATCTTATTCTACCCATTTCCATATCTGTTTCAACTAAATCATCAATGGCAGACTCCAAATCTAAGAGGTAATACACCCATCAAACCTCCAACCTTTTCTTTTTCTTTTAATTCCTTCCAATTTCGTTTTGTTCTGCTAAGTTTTTCTTTTTCCCACTTTCGCTGTACTCCATTCTTCCTTTGCAGGTGTGCAGTTGTTACGGGATCAAACAAAGGCATTGGATTTGCCACATGCAAGCTTCTGGCTTCCGAAGGGATTGTGGTGGTATTGACTGCAAGAGATGAGAAGAGAGGACTCGAAGCCGTGGACAAGCTTAAACTAGAGTCTGGCCTCTCTGACCATGTCTTCTTCCACCAGCTCGATGTCTCCAATCCTGCCAGTGTTTCATCGCTTGCAGACTTCATTAAGCGCCAATTTGGAAAGCTAGATATTCTGGTACGTCCCTTGAAATCATAATACTGGCCTCGGGGTTTCTTTTAGAACCAACGAAGATACAGAATGTTGTTTTCCCAACATCTATGCAGAGTAAATGAAGAATTGCAGATAATCTCACTATAGTACTATGAACATTTTATCATGCTATTAAGAGTGCATTGGTGTAGCTGCGAGAAACGAGCAATATCAAGAGGAGAATTCTTGATGTACCTCGGATTGTGGTATAGATTAATATATGAGGTTAAGCGTTGGGATAGCTGTGACTAGTGGGGACTGAGACAAGCCAAAAGCTCTAATTTGGACACCACCACCACACTAGACCAGGAATATTTTCAAATTTCCCTTATCTATCCGAGGCGCATTTGTTTCAATAAAAAGTAATGTGATTGACTAGGGGAATTTTGGTGTTTAATTTAATAAATAAGAGAACTCCCCATTTTCATTAAATCCAAGGCGCAGCACTCAAAATCACCAACAACTTGTGCTTTATCTACATATTTTATAGAACATATAGTTTTAATCCGTGCATATGACATATAAGATATATAGCAACATCATATTATATTCATCCACATGTTCTATAATATATAGATGTATGCCAGGCTTATATCCGGACGACAAATGTTTCACCTCATCTATTAGCCTTCAATCTAGTCAGTTTAAGATTGATTTTGATGGCTAGATTTGAAGGCTGACTTATGAGACTATCATAGGGCAAAAGTTGTCTTCCCTAGCGCTTTTTGCACGCTGCTTTGCGATTGGCTTTGTGCTATTATCGTGATGATAAAATCTCTTTTCCAGGTGAACAACGCTGGCGTCTTGGGATGCATTGTGGATTATGATGGTTTAAGAGCAGCCGGCGTGGGAAAGGTATGTCTTCATTTGTCTGGTCATGGTGTTCAGATAGAAACTGAGAATAGTATAAAAAAAAGTCATAGACCTATTGCATTAGTACCAATTCAATCTTAAACATTTCAATTAGATCAATTTAGTTTTAAACCCTTTCATATTGATGTCAATTTAGTCTAGATTGGCCAATTTAGACCAGAAATTGGTGACGTAAATGCCGGTGACATCGCCAACACTAACATGGACATTTTAAAATAATTTTTTACAAATTTTCGATTTTTTGTTACTTTAAAAAAAAAAATCCTTTTTTCTTATTTTTTTTCCTTTTTTTTCCCCCTTTCTTTGGACTGTGGGTGGTACCGGCCAATTCTAAGACCTCTCATCGTCCTTCCTAACATTTCTGTGTTGAATGATACAGGAGCGATTTAAGTGGAGTGAAATCTCAACGTCGACCTACGAGTTAACTGAAGAGTGCATTAACATCAACTACTACGGCGCCAAAAGGATGGTCGATGCACTCATCGGCCTCCTCCAACTATCAGACTCGCCGAGGATTGTTAATGTTTCCTCCTCCGCCGGGAAGCTAGCGGTAAGAAGTGTCAAAGTACATTAATCCAGAGTTTTTTTCCCAGTAGCTTAAGAACGGATATTCACCCTTGATTTATCACATTGAATGCAAAACCCATTTTCGCAAGTGAGAACAAAGCTATCACTTCGAGGTCTTCTCTTGAAATCGAATCACATGGAACTTTGAGAAAAGCTAGACTAGTTTTCCTAGAGAAGGAATAACATTTCAATCGTCTTTCTAACCTTGTGATCAGCTTCTCCCGGATGGCTGGGCTAAGAACGTCTTCAGCAATGCCGGATGCCTCACAGAAGAAAAGGTGGACGAGTTATTGAAGGAGTTTCTAAAAGATTTTAGGCAAGGTTCCCATGGGACCAAAGGCTGGCCTGCTTCTAATTCTGCTTATATAGTGTCTAAAGTGGCGTTAAACGCTTACACGAGGATTTTAGCAGCCAAGTACCCCACGTTTCGTGTAAATTGCGTCAATCCTGGATTCGTCAAGACGGATATAATGCACAACACCGGTTCTTTGACTCCGGAAGAAGGCGCGAAGGGTCCCGTCAGTCTGTCCTTGCTGCCCGATGACGGCCCAACTGGCCGTTTCTTTCTAGGGACGAAAGAATGGTCCTTCGTCTCGTCTGAAGATGGTTTTGAACTTCCCAATGGCAAAAAATTTACGATTCCTGAATTTAATTGAAGATGTTCCGTCTTCGGAATGTAGACATTTGCAATATATTGCCTTTGTGTGAGATATAGACGTGTGGAATAGGTACTGATATATATATATATATATATATATATATATATATATATATATATAGAGAGAGAGAGAGAGTAATTAGGGGATAGCAAATTATAAGAAATTCACTTTTTTACTCTCGAAAGGATTTGGATATGTTGTTCGATGGACCATTCATGTAAGGTTTACCCATAAATAATGGTATGGAACTCTTTGTATTGACTTCTACTTTCAAATGAAAATCATAACTAAAAGTTTTGATTACTCAAATAATTTTAAGACTCGAGATGCGCAAGCGTTGAATGCGTTAAATCTAAGCAGGAGACATGCAAATCATGGATTCATTCTTTAGATTGTAACAAAAAAAACCTCCCTGATTTGGTTTTGAGGTTTTGCGTGGTTTTATTTTCAAGGTAACTAAAATAATAAAGTTGCTAAGAAAAGCAAAAGTTGCTTTTTATTGTGTTGTTGGCAGCAGGATTATTAAGACTCCTGTTGATTCTTGAATCTCGAGTATACTATAATCTCGCCATCATAGTATACTCGAATCATCAAAATGTGTCCTACCGGGCATACTAAATGGATGTTTCACTACGAACATGATGGAGGAGGACATTTTTGTTGAAAGTTAGAAATATTTATAGGACATTTTTTTCTAGATATATCTAGGGAGATGTTATCTAAATATATCAAGGGAGACATTATCAAAAAATATCTAGGATAATTCTAGAAAAATATTTTACTTTTAAGGA
Source organism: Eucalyptus erythrocorys (assembly GCA_014182555.1). NCBI lineage: Eukaryota > Viridiplantae > Streptophyta > Magnoliopsida > Myrtales > Myrtaceae > Eucalyptus > Eucalyptus erythrocorys. Next base: position 17,680,352 of record CM024602.1, read on the forward strand.
GGCATAACTACTCCCTTAAACCTATAAATACCCAAGCACCATCATTTATAGAGAATGAGCTTTGGCTTCCATCTAAGAGTATGGAAGTGAGCTTAGCTCCCATAAGTTAGAATGAAAGACTGTGCTTGGCACACCAATGTGTGTAAGAGTTCTCCCAATCAACATTGTAAAGGAGTGCCTCCATTAATAAAAGTGCATCTTTTTTAAGTGAGCCTGGCTTGTCTTCTCCAATAATTGATACTAGAGTCACGCTTTCGCAACTCAATCAGACGTATCATAGCTATGCTTCTTAAGTTCAACAAAGTCATCATAGAGTAATTACACAACTTCATATCGACAAAAAACCATCATACGACTAATATTTTTTAGATGCATCTTTAAAATGAGCTTATCAAAATAAACCTATTTTGATTTCTAAAACCCAAGCAAACCGTGATAATGTTAGCAAGACATCATATGGAACCACTTTGCTACATGAGCTACATGAATGCTAATAACGTTTGCATTGAAAAACTAAGTTTGAAATGATTTACGATTCTTGATTAAATAGGTCTGATACATTCTGAAACTGCCGAATCCAATTGGTTTGCTAAACCATTTCGTATAAGATGTTGGTTAATCATCAATCAAGACACACTTGATGAGGATCTTATGTGACAAAAAATTTCTTCCAACCCATTTCCATGTCCATTTTAAGTTCATCATCAATGGTAGTCTTGTCATCCTTTTGAATGGATGGCCATCTCAGCTGTCTCTACTGTGTGACAAAGTGGACAAAGGTCCCCAACAGATGAACAGGTCTAATTTGTAAATCTTGATCCCAACAATTGATACATGTAAGGTGTACTCATTTATAATTGTATGAATCTCTTTGTATTGATTTCTACTATCAAATAAAAATCATGCCCAAAAGTTGTGACTACTCATATAACTATAAAATTCAAGATGCCCAAGCGTTGAATCTAAGCAATAGATATGCAAATCATGGATTCATTCTCTAGATTGGACCCAAAAAAACTCCCTGGTTCGGTTTTGAAGTTTCGATTGGTTTTATCTTCACCGTATGCTAGCAGCATTATTGAAATTCTATTGGTTCCTGGACCTTGCCACCGTAGTATTCTCGAATCATCAAGACGTGTACGTAAATGACAAGGAACTTAAAAGTATTGATTGGTGTGCATCTTTGTGGGCTCAGCTAACAGAAATAATAAAAATAAAACAAAAGAAAAGGGAGTCAAAAAGTCAAAGAAAAATTAGCGGGAGAACAGAAACGCTATGGAGAAGAGAGGGAGAGTGTCGTTGGCAAGGGCAGAGAGCGAAGAGAAGAGGGCAGATTTTTCAGTCCAGTTTCGACGTCCAATTGTAATTAGCTGAAATTTCAATGTATTATTTGTGTGACGAGTTCTATAAGTTAATTAGTTTCGTTTGTAAAAATTCCTACTACAAATTATCGCTCATAATCTTCAACTATCGCTTGATTTTCATGTTCCATTTGTGTTAATCCACCTTGATGAAATCCTGTTGTATTATTGAAGTCAAGCCCTTAGTGTGCGACTAGATAATAATCTTTGTATATTCTACTATTCTTGATGATTAGTGCAGTTTTTATGATTTGTGATTTTTCCAGACTGAGTTTTTAGCTCTTCTTCGACCTTGATTTCGACCTTCCTCTTGACTTGCCTCTGTTATTATTACTTTAAAATTTTCTTGATTAACTTCTCACGCTACTTTCTATATCGGGAGCCTCTAACTTAGAAGTACAACTCAAGTCTTTTCTCCTTGTTTCTAAATTGAACAATTGTCCCTTCCTTGTATCTCAAATTCACAAGTCTTTTAACTAGAAAAACTCTTTCTGTAAGGTTTTTCTCTCATGGAGATCCTGTAATCCTTCCACAAAGTATCGAATATTGTTTCTTAAACATAGTACGGCTATAATCCTTCCACAAAGTATCGAATTTTGTTTCTTAAACATTGTACGGCTAGTTTCCTTCATTTAACACGAGAATCTCAATGCTAGCTCCACTATCATTTTGTTTGGGAGAACTGGACAACGATTCACCAAGAACTAACCTAATCTAGGTCAATACCCCTCCCTAAACTAAATCGGCCATAATCGACTTAACCTCAACAACAACCAAACAATACAACCTTGTAATAAGTAAAGAACTAGACAAAGATTCACCAAGAACTAACCTAATCTAGGAACAATATCCCTCCCTAAACTAAATCGGCCATAATCGACTTAACCTCAACAACAACCAAACAATACAACCTCGCAATAAGTAAATATGACCCCAAAACAATAAGGAGACAAAAGTAACAACACTAAGATTTTACGTGGAAACTCAATAAAGGAAAAATCACGGATAATCCAAAAACTTCCACTAATCATAAAGATACACTAGAGGCTCAATATCACAAAAGTAGATTACCACAAATTGAGTTTGAAAATCCAAGTCGCGATTGGAGAATTCTAATTAGGCTCTCAACAAACTAAACTGATCAACTCGCAATCCTCAGTTTCACGAACAATATACTGAAATATGAGCCAATTTCGATAACGTTCTGCCTTCACGGAACCACAAAATTGCAGCCCTTTTTTCTTCTCCTCCGTGTGCTCTCTGGCGGGAGCTCTTTCTCACTTTTCTCTCTCATCTTTGTTTTTTACCCTCACCCCGAAGCAGCGGCCCCTCCTTTTCTTCTTTGACTTTTGGCTTTTCCTTTTTTGTCTTTTATTTATTTATGAGTTTAGCTGGGCCCCACATAGGCGGACCCAGCCAACCATTATCGCAGTTCCGTGGGCATTTCATGATTCTAGCATGGGTGCAGCAGATTTAAGCGCGAGGAAAGTGCGATATCAAGAAGAGAATTCGTGATGTACCTCTGATTGTGGTGTAGATCGATATATGTGGTCGAAGCGCTGGGATGCTCTCACGTGGCTACAAGTGACGACTGACGAGGACTACGGCGGGTATGATAGCCATCATGTTCCTCTATTTTTCTATTTTTTATGTACTCGAAAACGGGTTTAGAACGGAAATTAATTTGTTAACACATTTTCATTTTTTTATTTCTAAATCAAATTTTTAATCTAAAATTATGTTTTCAATTGGAATGAGAAGTAAAATTTTTATAATTTTCTATTTCTAGAACAAAAAAGAGAAATCAAAACTCTTCTCATCGCTTACCTTTATTATTAACTGCCCGCCATCAATTTAAAAGAAAGAAATTTTGTCTCATTATCATATGAATTTTTGTGTCAGAAACAAAAAAAAAAATATATCATTATCAAATGCGTATTTTTATTTGAAAACTCATCTAGGGAATAAAAGTAGAAAAACCTATTTTTGGTCGGAAATTAATTTCTGGACCAGATTGGTCATCACTTGCACACTAGGAGACCACCCCACGGCTCTAATTTGGACACCACCACCAAGCTAGACAGAAAATCATGGCACTTCCCTTGTCTATCCGAGGCGCATTTGTTTCGCAGAGGAGCAATGGCTTTGGTTGAGAAGGGTAATTCTGGTGTTCAATTAGACATGCAAAAGAATTCCAAAATTTCGTAAAATCTTAAAATCACCGATGGATTGTTCTTTCTCTGAATTCTTTGCAGTGTATATCATTTCAATACCGACATAAAACGTATAGGATGCATATCGCCGTTATTTTATATTCATCCACCCACGCTGTAATATGAAGCTGTACGCATGGCTTATATCCAGATGACATGTTTGAGCTTATTTCTCAACCTCGAATCTAGTCAGTTTAAGATTGATTTCGATGGCTATACATATTTGACCGCTGACTTTTACGAATAATATGCGGCGAAAGTTGTCTCCACTAGTGCCAGAATATCAAGCTTCCCAAATTGGCACTCGAGCAGCAAGAGATGAAAAGCTGGCAGGATCAGAGACGTCGAGCGGGTGGAAGACAAACGTGGTCAGACAGGACACCCCTAATTTGAGCTTGTCAACAGCTTCAAGTCCCTCTCTTCTCATCTCTAGAACTGACTAGATTCAAGCTCAAGAATGAAAATTTACCGTTGAGCTATTGAATCCGACGCAAGCTACATTTTTGCATGAGAACACTAGGATGTCACTTCGAGGTCTCTTCTCATAATTGAGTCAGATGGAGCTTTAAGAAAAGATAGACCTGTTTCTCTTGAGAGAATAACATGTCAATCATCTCTCTGACCTTGCGATCGGCATTTACCGGATGGCTGGGCCAAGAGCATGTTTAGCAATGCCGAATGCCTCGCAGAAGAAAAGGTCGACGAGGTACTGAAGGAGTTTCTAAAGATTTTAGGCAAGGTTCTCTAGAGACCAAAGGCTGGCCTGCTCATAACGCTGCTTATATAGTTTCTAAAGCGGCCTTGAATGTTAACGCGAGGATTACAGTGGCAAAGTACCCCACGTTTCGTGTAAATTGCGCCTCCCCTGGATCTGTCGTGATGGATATATGTCACGATGCCAGTTTCTTGACTGCAGAAGAAGGCGCAGAGTGTCTCAAGAGTCTTGCCTTGTTGCCCGATGGTGACCTATCTGGCCGACTCTTTCAAGGCACAGAAGTATCGTCTTCCTTTTAATTGAAAATAATGTCCTTCCAAGTGGCGAAAGAATCGTCCTCCCTAATTTTAATTGAAGATGTTCCGTTTTTACTCGAGCCATTGTAGTTATATGTAATAGAAATACATTGTTCGATGGACCATTCATATGATTTTTATAGGTTGTTTAACTGAATAAATCTTTCGCTTTGTTACATGGATTTATATTCTCAAGTAAAAATCATGCCTAAAAATTGTAGTTTACTCAACTAACTATAAGACTTGAGATGAGAGAGCTTTAAATCTAAGCAAGAGACATGAAAATCATGGATTCATTCTAAAAACTCCCTAAATTTAGTTTTGAGGTTTCTTTGAGATGAGCAAGCATTAAATCTAAGCAAGAGACGTGAAAATCATTAATTCATTCTTACAACTCCCTAGTTTTGTTTTGAGGTTTTTGCTTGGTTATACTTTCGACATAGTGAAAACAATAAAGTTCCTAAGAAAAGCGAGCCTTGGTTTTCCACATTCGAATGCGAGTCCCTTGATGAGTGATATGATTTCTGCGGGACAGTAACAACCATGTCAAAGCTTGTGGCTTCCTCAGACAATCATTAGACTTAAGATGCATAGAGTACCGAATTGCGTTATGTGAAAATGAGAAGAAGAATATCACATGCGTTATTCTGCAAGTGAGAAGCTTGGAGATTTGAAATCTATTGTCTATGTGTGAGTATGAGATTTAGAACAATGGAATGGCTCATGCATGATACTGAGACCCTGGTGTTTTATATGGATGACTCTTTTGGTGTGAGCTGTATGATATGAGTCCAGCCATAATGACCTTGCCTATCTCAAACTGCTACTGAGATGTGCACAAATACCAACCTGCATGTGTATCATCCGTTCACAGCTTATTACAACAGCAATCTTTCACTTCATTAGACAAGGTAGAAGTAAATTTCTGGAACCAATCATTGCCTAATTTCTATGGGACACTACCCTTTTCTAGATTCTACCCTCTTCTAGATTCAAAAACACCCGGTTGAAAACTTCCATTAAATTTTATAGCTCAAAATAACCTGCGCGCCATTGTTGATCATTTTCATATTGCGAGTTGCCTGTGAGTCTTGTTTCGCATTTCCACAATCTGCATGAGAAATATGTATGCAACCATGGGCAAGTAATAAACAAAAGCTTTTCAAGTAATACACAGATTTATTTCTCCCTTTACAAGGATGATGGAAAAAGGGGGAGGTCCAACGTTGGACCATTTCCACCAGCATAGGCCAAGCAATTAGTGAGCTGCTTCGCTGTTGCCTAGCTGACCAACCTGGTTCCAAGATCACAGGCACAGAGTGATGGACCTATTCAATCTGTGGTAGGTCTTTAGACACGTTCGGATTCTCTCCCCAGCAAAAGATTCTGGAGAAAATGAACCATGAAAACGATGGGCCCACGGTCTTGTTCTTCGCCTAAAAGGCCTGAAAAAACAAAAATGAAATCTTGGAGCTGATATTGGGGATCTGCAAGAATTCTTCCACCTCTTGGGTCTTTGATTGTACAGTTCTTTTACGGCAAAATCTTCATTTTCTTGGATTCCCTCTTCCTCCTTCGGCAGAAAAGTAGGGTCATCATAAAAGCTGCAGAATTTTAGCTTCACTCATCCAAATGGGCACGTGAAAGAAGAGAAAGGGCATGTGAATTTGGAGTTTTTAATAATGGGGGGAAATGAAGAGTGCTTGGAAGAGGAGGAGCATTGTTAATCAATAGAAAGATTATCAACATGAAAAGGAAAACAACTGGGGCATACCAGAAAATAAGAATTTCACTTTTTCAATGCAACGAATTCTTCAATAATGGTGAAGAAATTATTCGAATAAGTTCGTTTGAAGAGAAATTCATTATTTTCCTTATCTTGATGCTACGACAGTGGATTCTTGCCGACTGTTGGTCAGAGCCCCAACAAATTGATATAAAAGGTGCTGTTGCCGATTCGCCATTATAAAACTTACATCTTCTACTATATTAGCAAGTAATTCTAGAATTGTACTTTGTTTCCTGGGAAAGGAAAAATATTTTCCCAGTTGACAAAACTTGGATTAATGGCAAGAACAGAGCCATCTGCATGACAGAGAGGGCTGATGACACGGCTCTGCACCCAAGTCACATCCAAGCCAACGTAATTGGAGGTCAAAGCTTCCATGTCGGGATAATCCAAGGACTCGTGGCACAACCTCGCATCTTCCCCATTTCATCAGATAATCTACAATTTTTGACCAATTTGTCCATGTGACTTCCGAGCAACATATGGCTCATCTCTTTCGTTTGACAATTAGCACACCGGACATACTCCCGATATAGAAAAAGAAAAGAAAAGAAAAAGAAAGTACATAGTGAACTTATCTTTTAGCAGAACGGAGCTACGGAAGCATTGCATGAGACATCGTCACTTATTACTTTTAAAGGGTTTTAGTCTTTATTTTTCTTCTTTTGTAGCTCTTTCGCGTGCGGAAGAAGAAGAATATGCACATTTTTGTGATGGCTTGCGACCGACAGTCTATTATAAGTACTCAGGAAACAGAATCATAGGACACAGTTTAGGCAAGTTCCAGTTTGGGATAAGACTGAAAACTCCATTTTCATTGCCCATTGCTGCAACACAACCTCTCACCATCAATGGAAGAAGCAGCAAGAAGGTACTTAGAGTCACTCACGTAGTCCTTCCGCTGGCCTAGTTAGTCACCGAGTATGAGTCGCGAATCAGCTTCAAACTCAACCCCACATGTTCATCACTTGTTTTTCGCCTGCGGTTACAGGTTAGCAGTTGTGACGGGGGCAAACAGAGGGATTGGATTGGAGACTGTGAAGCAGTTAGCTTCTAATGGCATCAGAGTGATTCTAACAGGCAGAGATGAGAAAAGGGGTCTTGAGGCGTTGGATACGCTGAAGGAATCCGATTGCCTGTTCTCTGAGCTGGTGGTTTTTCATCAGCTTGATGTCACAGACCTGGCTAGTATAACTTCTTTGGCCAATTTCATCAGGACAAATTTCGGTAAACTCGACATCCTGGTACGCCCCAAAGTCGGCCTTAACACTAATCTGTGTGAGTTTACTCTCGGGGGTTTTTATTAAGTAGTGGAGATTATTCAGAATTTAGACAGTTGGACGTATTTTTTTCTGTTGTTTTTATGTGTTTGCTTTATTTGTGATTTGGAAACCGGGTGAATAATACACAAAACTGAATTGTCAGTGCAGGTGAATAATGCTGGGATTGTTGGAGTCAGGGTAGACACGGATGCTTTATATGCAGTAAGTAATCTCAATGAGCCTGAGCGAAGCATCTCCTAGGACGAGCAAAGAAAAGCACTAAACATGCATAGAAGTAAATAGTACACACCGGTAGCAATATTGAGCTAAACTTTCGTCTCCTTAGGACTATTTTGTCCTAGAAACTGTTCATAATTTGGTTTTGGAATTGAAGAGAAAAACACTTTATTTGTTGTCTCAGAAAATCGGCTGATTTATGAGAGATCCTTTCTTCCTGATGCAGAATGGAGTGAGAACCCACTGGACAAAACTGAGGAGCGAAACGTATGATTTAGCTGTAGATTGTATAACGACAAACTACTATGGTGCTAGAAGAACTGCTGAAGCACTCATGCCTCTCCTGCAGTTATCCGACTCACCGAAAATTGTCAATGTTTCCTCCTTCATGGGAAAGCTAGAGGTATGAACTGTTGGGTTTCTTTAAGAGCGTTTTCTACATCACGTACTGTCCAAGAGAATTGTCTACAGTATTGAGTTTCCACAATTAACAATCCCAGGACATCATGTATTGTCCCAGAAAGAAAAAATGTCTAATCTACGGAGCAATGAATTTGTCAGTGATGTCACGTTTATGAGTATAAACCATCAGTAAGTTGCCTTACACTAGCAGGTTTTGATAAGAATGAAAGCACAACTGCTCGATTCATAGCCTTTGATAATTAACATTTTACAGAAAAAATTCTGTTTGATGTTGTAATTGATACAGAACATTCAAAATGAATGGGCCAATGCCATATTAAGTGATGCCGAAAGCCTAACAGAAGAGCGAATAGATGAGGTCCTGAACCAATTCTTGAGAGACTTCAAGGAAGGGTCATTACAAACGAAAGGTTGGCCAACTTTTCTCTCAGCCAACACCATGTCAAAAGCAGCCATGAATGCCTTCACAAGGATCCTTGCAAGGAAATATCCGAGGTTCTGCATCAATTCCGTGTGCCCTGGCTTCGTGCAAACCGATATAAACTACAACAGTGGCATATTAACCGTGGAAGAAGGTGCCGAAAGCGCAGTGAGGTTGGCACTCCTGCCCAACGGCAGTCCTTCCGGTCTCTTCTACATAAGGAGCAAATTGTCAACGTTCTGAGAAAGAGATTCTCCAATTCCTTGCAGATTTAACAATCCCGAAACTTTGGATGTCTTGTTTTTGTGTCTTTCGGCTGTCTGCAAGTTTAGTTTTCTCAACTAGGAGACAGAACGATCAAGTTATGGTTTTCAGATCACAATGTTGATCTTCAGTTGTGCAACTAAGGGTTGTGTTCAATGGATGCTTAGTTTAAAAGCGCCAAGTTTCCATTTGTGCTTAACAATTCTTCGGTTTCAAGAAAGCTTTGATTTCAGAACAACCAAGCCTGGCTGAGGAAGTGTTACCGAGCGTTTAACAAAACAAAAAATGCCGGGGCCTTTCACTTGGTAAGTGAAGCCTCTTCTCATGACATGCTCTTCATGTGATTAGGCTGCCGATGACCTCGTCAAAAAAAGTCCCAAGAACCCATAGAAATGGCTAACAAAGACTAAGGTGACGAATCTACTCGGCCCCACGAGAAACTCGAGCAACAATCGTTCAAGCAACTCGAAACTGGAAAGCCTCTTGCCGTATGGAGACAAAGTGCAGTGGTTGGGTGAACTCTTTCCGAAGTGTACTTTTGTCTGGACGTCTGACACGCGTCTTTCACTGTTGAAACATCAATTATGTTGGCCCACGGGGAGTACGCCCATCGGGGCAATTATGTTGGCCCACGGGGAGTACGCCCATCTTGGATGCCCCGACCAAAAAATCCGAATCTCTGTTTATCTTCTACCATTGGTTCGCATAACCCGTGGGCGATTCCTTTCGCTGGCAATTTATGGGATCACCTTCTTGATCCTAGCTCCTAATATGCATATGCAAAGAGGCACAACCATGTCAAAGCGTCACTCATTCGAAGCCCTATGTTAAGAATGTAACAAACGATAGTAGGGCAACCTCAAAGTAATTGCGCTGTAGGATCCATCGAGATTCAAGAATGAGTACAATAGAGCAATAGTGAGCAACAATGACAGCACAAAATCTAATCTACTGTACTATGAATGCCATCCCATCTGTCTACAAGTACCAGTACAATGATCAAGGCGTCGCCATAAAAGGCCTAGTCATCCCATATCCGATGACCGGGTTCTACCAGTGCATTGCCTGCTTATCCATAGAATTGACACTCAGATTTTGACCTTTTCTTAACTTTTTCCTCAACAAAAGCATTAACCTTACGAGTCGATGCTATGTGTAACAACGGTCCAATCTTTGTGCTCACCTTGCAGAGCAACTGTTGTTAATTGTATACCCTAAAGCAACCATGTAATAGTTACATGTTAAGGATTATATAATGGCAAATAAGTTTTTTCATTGATCGTCCAATTTATTGAATGAAGTCCATAAAATCAGTTATGACTAAACATATTCTTAAGGTGTTAAGAATATGTGTGACGGGTTACAGATATGCTGAATCTTTAGACAATTCCCGGTCGAATTGATGATCCCATTGAGACCGGTGTGTTCTCAAGCTACACTATTCAGTATTGGTTATTTGAGAGGATGATGAGTCACAACTCATTGAGTATTGTGATATATGAGTTAGAACACGAGTGCTTGTCTTGGACAAGTTCACTGAACATGAAATACATAAAACGATTGGTGACATGGAAGCTTTTAGCTGAGTCAATATCCAATCGTTCATACTTTGATTAGGTGTAAGATCCTTAGACCTAAGGCACGATGCTGACTTATATGTTGGATGGCCATGGTTCACAAGTGCGCGTATTGATGCTTCGTCAAACCGTCTCTATACTTGATGGTCATAGTTTGTTCACATACAAAGGCACATGCATACGCAATATGAAATTTGTCTTCTTGTTATATATAGATATACAAGATTGATGTCTTATGTGATCTAATCGTAGCATTGTATTGAAATCCTCGGCTAAGGTTGTAATCGAAAATGAATGGTTTATATCTTGAAGAAATACATATCAATTAGATTTGGGCATATGATCGAATTGGTGGCTTGACCAATAGTTCCATGGCCTTTGTTCGATCGGGACATGATGAAATAGAAGGATCGAATTATACGATCGCCAAAGCTGACAGGTTCATTATGTCCTGAAAACATTTTACATTGTCTTGGCAATTATGAAATATTACTAGATGTCACTCATGATTTGCAGGAACAAGAGATTAATCTGGACAATTAGTTCTCTTGGTTGTGTTAATGTGTTAATACAAGTCTTACTGCCAGCTTAGTGATGAGCCTAGGAATGTCATACACCATAACCAATTAGAATGATGTTTGAACGAGAGATAATATTGCAAATGTGTTTGCAATTGAACCAATCAAATTGAGTCAGGCTAGAAATAAAAAGTTCTGATGAAGGGGCTTTGGAGTTTACAAAGTCCAAAGTGGGTTTTAAACTCTATGGCTGAATCAAAGATTTGAAGTGTGTTCAAATGAATTAATAATATGAGGTGAATCCAAAATTAATAGCTGCGTTAATGATCTAAAATTAATTCATAATTAATCGCATCATTAATGATCTGAAGTGAGTTCAGAATTATTAATCAAATTAATGATCTAAAATAGTTTCGAATTTAATGGCTAAATTAAATATCTGAAATGGTTTTCAGATTTACCGATCACATTAAGTTCTAAAACGGTTGCAGAATTTAATAGTCACATTAATGATGTGAAATGGTTTCAGAATAAATGAATAATTTAATGATCTGAAATGATTTCAAATTTAAATGACCAATTAATGCTATGAAACAGTTTCAGAAGTAATCATCAAATTAAATATTTGTAACAGTTACGAAGTTAATATCCAGACTTATAACAGTTACGAATAAATGTCTAGAATAATGCTCCGTAACAGTTATAGAGTTAATGCTCAAATTAGTGTCTATAACGATATCAGAACTCACGTCCATCAATTAGGAGTTACAGCCGAATTAATTCTAAAACGGTTTAGAGTTAATGCGCTGATTTAAATGTGATCTACACTAGCTATAAAAAGGTAATGCAAAGAGCAAATCAATGGAATCAATGGATGATGGACGATCGACAATCAACAATCGATAATTGAGAATGCTACTACTGATCAACAAAATCACTCACACAAGAGCAATTGTTAGCACAATTGTAGTTGTAAGATCTCTTAATTTCTCTCTTCTGTTCATTGTGAGAATTAGTGATGTGTCTAAACTAAAGGCCCAACACTTGTGGAGCTGGATCTGAAGAACGTCAGAACCTGCGAAAAAATCAGACATTTTGCATCTGAAGAATGTCAGAACCAGTATTATTGGAAGGCGTTAGACGTTCATAGTCAAGAATCCAAGAACGTCAGAACCGGTGTTACCAAAAGGCGTCAGACATTCGGTCAGAGTCTAAAGAACGTCAGAACTACTATTGTGAGGATATCAAACATTCGTGTTCATAACCCGAAGAAACTTTTGAACCAAATTTTGGAACATGGTACAAAGTTAAAATGATTAGCCCCTTTAGCTTTTCTTTGTGTTTTTGTTAAAATGCACAAAAATGCTTTGGAAACATGTGTATAAGCGTTTTTACTTCCGCTATGATCAGACTTTTGATCTTAATTTACTTATACATGTATGCTTGTTTATTGAAACAATAACCAACAACTCTAATAACTGCTTCAACATCTAAAACCACGAGAGATGCGAGAAAAGAACAGAGACAATTAGAAACCTGCTTGTGAACTTACGACAGTGACATCAAGATTGGATCGCGCATGCAAATTCTCAGTTCAGATTCGTTCCGGGGAGTAGGAAATACAGGAAAACAAAGGACTACACCAGAATGATCCCAGCAATCCGCATGGCTTTGGTCCTGCTCTTCTCAGTGTCACCAGGCCGGTTCCAGAGGAAACTTACCGACCACCTTCTGCTGCAATTAATCCAGAACTTACATATGTAGCGAGTCATTCACTTCACTTGCAGATGACATGATCAAAAAGATGTGTAGTTGATGCTAGGCAGATGAAAGTCGGATACCTTCATTTCCGCTTTGCGATTTCTTTCCAGAGTGAAGAACGCTGGATCAACATTCCTAGATCGAATTGATTGGGCTGTTTTCTGCCATGGGAGGACCAAGACAGTGTAATCAATTATTATAACATGATAAGGGACTTGTAGCTTCAATCAAAATGGTGTTCTTACTTTGGAATAATTGCACAAATTATCCTTGAACTTTAGCTCAATATACACTGCCGTCCCTAAATTTTTAATTTGTTTAATATAATTCCTGAATTTCTAGTACATGTTCAATCTAGTCTAATGCTATCTTTCTATTAACTCAAGTTCAATGATAATATTGAATATTTCATATAGTTTAATAATTAAATTAAACAAATACTAAAAGTTCAAAGACCTCATTGAACAAATTAAAAATTCGCGAATAATATTGCACATTAAATTAAATTTCATGAACCACATTAAATAAATTAAAATTTCAGAAATCACATTACATAGTGAGCTAAAGTTTAAGAACAGTTTACGTCATTACAAGGGAACGAACGCTGTCGCCTCGAGCTTAAAGCATGTATGTCATGGGCCGTTTTATGGGCCGCAAGTGGTTGGGCTTTTTGCATTGTACGAGGTTTTTCATGTCCCGGCCTTCTTCAAGAAGAGAGTCTTTTGACTGAAGGGGCAGCACGAGCGGCTGCCAGCAGTCCATCCATGGCGACCGACGGCGGCGGCGGCGGCGGCGGCGCGGCGGCGGAGAGGCGCAGGTTCTTCGTCGCAGTCCACGTCGGCGCCGGATACCACTCGCCTTCCAACGAGAAGCCCCTCCGGCTCGCCATGAAGCGCGCCTGCCTCGCTGCCGCTTCTCTTCTCCGCAAGGTCCGTCTTCTCTTATCGATTAAGCTATTTGAACTTCCTCGGTTAGCAGTTTTCGTGAATGCCGCATCGCTTGGCGCTTGGAGATGAGGCGATGGTGTATTGACGGTTTCGTTTCTTGTGGTGGCGGCACGGGTGTAGGGTTCCGGTGGATGTCTGGACGCTGTTTCAGCTGCCATTCAAGTGCTTGAGGTAGGAAACATCTTTAGTCCTCCTGTATAATTGAATATCTTTACACAAGGTTTCATCTTTTTATTCCTTGTCGACTCATTGAATCCTGTGGCGTGGGGAATTGCTTTGGATGCAAGAGATGAAAGCTGAGTTGATAAAAGAGTTTATTGGTTCCCAAGCCAAAGAGGGGTGAAGAACAGACAGAGGGTAATTTTGAAGCAGAAAGTAGCTACTGTTTGAGGAGTTAAGCATCTCTTTCGAACACAATAGTCGTGGAAAGAAAGAATCGGATGCTTGGTTACTCATCATTCCGTGAAATTTCTGTTAGAGTTGCGCTGTAATGGAGTTGACATTCCAATATGCACCCACAATATTGGCTTTAAGCCGATGATGTACTATGTTTTCAAGAGGTAGTCGATGGAACAGTCCCATCTTTGTCTATGTGGGAACAATGACATAGGTTACAGAAGACTGTCTCATATAATCCGAATTCTCGTCATGGACATACTCATCTGTTGAGACCATCTCATATGTAAACTTTGCAAAATAAGCTTATGATTCTTTTCATCTGAAGGATGATCCTATCACAAATGCGGGACGTGGGTCCAACTTGACAGAGGATGGTCATGTTGAATGTGATGCCAGCATAATGGATGGTACTTCTGGGGCATTTGGAGCTGTAGGAGCAGTGCCTGGTACTCACTGTCTTATTGCTCTTACTTATCAGATTTCTCATTGAGTTGGTCCTTTTCAATGTATGTCGGTTTCATTTGATCTCTTTAAAATATTCACGATGCTTCTGAGGATTCAGTCTTTGCTATAGACCAGGTGTCAGAAGTGCTATTCAGATTGCTACTTTACTAGCCAAGGAGCAGATGCTGAAGTCCTCCTTATTGGGTCGGCTGCATCCTATGTAAGATTAAGTTCCCTTAATTTGATTTTGGCTTCCAATGGTTGTGGACGACACCCACTACTCAACCCAAGTAATCACCCATAAAAGGAGGAAAGCAATTATCTTGACGCATTTCTGGATGCAGACACTCTAATATTACCCTTGAAGCAATAGTAGTAACTCTATTTTCTCATGTTGCCGAGTTTTTTCAGCTTCCTTATCATGATAACTAGTCATTCTAGTTGTTAAATACGGATCTTGGTAGAAATTGGAGAAACTGCCAGACGTCTATGGCACTTTAAATCCATCGTTCTTGTTATAAGCTGTGCAGCAATGAAATATTTATGAGTCTGGCAAACTTGTGCCATCTTAGCTGTAGATTAGCCAAATGAATTTGAGGCCTTTCTTATAGTATCCCAGGTCATACAGCATCTATGTTGTTCCAGTCCCTTCATATTCAAAATGCTTGTGTTGATGTTTTCTTTATGGCATAATGAGTAAAGTGCTGTATGAATTCAAAATCTATCTTGTAGATTGAGTTTACCATAGCAAATGCCATCAATGACAAGAGAAAAGTTGCTAAAAATTTCCATGTGTCAGTAGGGCCTTCTGGTACTTGTATGTTGGTCTGCTGTGGCTATGCTGTTGCATAGCTCAATGTCCTTTGAGGTCCCTTTTTTCATAAGACTGTTGAGTTATGTTTCCTTCTCACAGGTTTTTGGTTGGTGAAGGTGCTCGCAAATGGGCAAAGGCCAAGGGTGTTGCTCTGCCGGTGACTATAGCTGAAGCTGAAGAGGTCCCAGTGCTAGATTTCTTCCTTTTTATGTCAGTTGATTGCATATTTGACTGTAATTATATTTTTCAAGTGTGCCAACTAAAACTGTGCACATTGCACATTTTATACCAACAGTGGCTGGTGACAGAAAGGGCAAAAACACAATGGGAGAAATACAAAGAAATGGTTAGTGATGCTAGAGCTGAGAAAAAGACCACTATCGAACAACCTATGCTCCGAGAACCAGTTGAAGTGTCAGGTATGTGTCCCTAAGAGGCTGAAAAGTATGCATATCTAGAGGGACTAGACTAACTATTGCGCTATATCTTCTTATTGACAAAGACGATATCATCATGGACACCGTTGGAGTTATTTGCATTGACAATGAAGGACACATAGCATCTGGTGCTTCAAGTGGTGGTATTGCATTGAAGGTAATCGGTCTATTTTGAAACACTTTATGTTTGCATAATTGTCATCATGATAATAATTTCCTGTAAGAATGACAGATTAGTGGCCGTGTCGGATTGGCTGCAATGTACGGCGCAGGTTGTTGGGCATCTTCAAAGGGTCCATTTGGGGCTCCTTTTATTACAGGCAGTTGTGTCTCTGGTGCAGGGGAGTACCTAATGAAGGGTTTTGCAGCTCGCGAGTGCTGCGTCTCATCATCGATGTATGATCTATCTTATCTAATATCTATCAATGAGGCTGTTTCTTTAAGAGACATGAAAGAATTTAAGAAACATGATGCTGCTTTGTTAATCTGAGCAACTCCTTCAAAGCAGTGGTTGGGGCTGTATAATGACTTAGTAAATCCATGGCCATGCACATTCTGTTACCATGCTGATAGATGGAAATTGAACTGAAAGCATGCCCTTTGAGAATTATGATAAATTCCTAGTGATGATTTCTCTCGTGATTATCACATTCCTCGGTAGGTTTAGCTTTGGCTCATGCTTGATGGTGGAGGCTTATTATTAATATAGACCAGCTAACGTAAATAACTATTTTTATGGCATAGTTCACAGGCAGGTCCTGCCTCTGCTTGCATGAAAGTTTTACGTTCCGTACTCCAGGAGAGCAGTCAACATGGTATTGATGGAACTGCCGGCATTTTATCAGTACAAGCTGACACTTCTGTGCCAGTACGGATGAGTTAAACTTTGTACTTGTTCCATTGTGGAGATAATCTTAGCATCAATTTCTAATTTTTTTTCATTGTAATTATTCTAGGTGCCAGGATCTTCACCAAAGCTGAAGGCTGTAGAGATTGCTGCTGCTCACTCTTCGTCATCGTTTGGTATTGGATACTTTGGAAGCTCAATGGAACGGCCAAAGGTATCACAAGATTCAATTCTGGATCTTCAATTTTTATCTTTTATAATCTTTCAGTTCTTTCGTTACTCCCCAGAAAATGAAGACAACGCGAAACTTGTTTCAAGTGAATCAAGCCTGCAAAATTCAATTTGAGTGAACTTGCACTGTCCGAGATCACAATGTTGACATGCAGTTTAGTCTTTTAGCAATGTCAAAAGGTTGCGGTATGACACAACGCACTCCTTTTTCTGTTAGAAAAATAAGCTGTGGCTATAATTTAATGGTATAGTCTTATGGGTTTGAGATAATGCATCCTGAAGCCTGGAGTGATTAGGGTTGTTGGTGCTCCATAATTCATGTGCTAGTCTCTGCTTTGCTTTCCTGAATCAGAGAGGCCTGTTCTGATATGCTTCGTCTACCTTTAGTGTTATGGGATTTGGCCAATGCACGTTTTTCAAACAGCCTGATACTGTGGCTATTAGTAAAGTTCATAGTATTTTTTCTCCCCTTGGATGATTTTTTTTTTTTTTCAATTATTGTTGTTCTAACATTTGCTCTCTGTATCTTTCAGGTTTCAATCCTTAGGAGCACAAAACAGCAAAAGACAACTAAAATTGATCATTTTGAAGCTCGGATTGATCTTTCTACGCATGGAGTGCCGTGATTGCTCATACTTACATAACAAGCACTTGCCATCCAAATAACTTAAAGCACCCGAGAGATAAAAGATATGTATACTATGGTATTGATTTATCTACCTATCCAAGTGTGAATACCTAGCATGTCTTAGAGTCTATGCCTAGCTACGATGGGGTTTCCAGAATAAACAAAATAATAGAGAGAAGCCTTAGGGATTTCTGGAGTTTTGATGTGGCAAAAAAGGATCTGGAAGATCTTATCAGTTAATTTTCAAGGAGGATTAACTCCACTGTATCAAAGCAATGAAATATTGCAATACAAAGAATGATAGCTGTTAAGTTTTTTTTTTTTCTGTAGGAAGCGTGAAGCTTTTGAATTGCTTGTCATTTAACTACCCTTATGCAAGCAAGTTCTTCTCTTGACTGGGTGAATCTTACAAGAAATTTTCTTTTATCTACCTCTATGAAAAAAAAAATGTCGCGTTCCACAAGAGTAATAGAGGTGTCGATGCTGACCTCTATCATCTGCTTTGAATTTATCACTATTGTTCAAGCTCACCTTTCCTATGATCCATTAAATTACAAGTAGGATGCTTTAATTGATCCAGATATTCATGTAGTCGCCAATGGAAAACATGTTGTACTAATACCGATTCAGGAACAGCATGAGGAGCTGTTCAGTCCATTAATCATCTATGCTAGTCCTCAGGGGATGACGTTGACAAAAGAGAAGAGGACATGGATAGTAAATAATCGGGTTAAGGATGAGGAAATCGGCTTATGAGATTATAATTTGAGCATAACACAATCAAGCAAACACAGGAAGAATCAAATTTTGGAACAATCAAACAAGAATTTCAATCATTCACCCCCCACAAAACCGAAAACAGATGATCAGCTAACCAAGTTGCAGAAAACTATCAAGGAGCGCTACGCAGATGGCGAGACTTCTTGTATCATCTCAGTGTTGGTTTCTGTCACCAGCTCAACAGGCTCGGGTGGTGGGGTACCAGAGGAGGCGCTTCTCCTGTGAGTGGCTGAGTCAAGCACGTGCTTGTAGTCACCCTTCTCCATGAACAGACGCGCGAAATGGTGTCTGCAGTAGAGAACTCCATCGAGGGCAGCATAAGAGGAGTGCGTCAGAGGGCATCCTCCATGCGCACATCTGAAGCATGTCTTGTGGTAACACTCTCCCTCCATTGTCACCTGTTTACGGGAACAAACCATCAGAATGTAACTGAAAGCTCTAACCCGGTGTCCTCACCTACAAATGCATCAAACCATATGGTCCACCGCAACACTTCTCGTATCAACATGGACACGAGTTAATAAATCAGACATGATCACTCCAATGCCATGAAGCACGTGAAACCTCTATGACTGATAATTTTGATTGCCGAGAGGAGTAAATCGCTACGAACCTTTTCCAAGGGGTAAACGGTTTTGTGGCAAGTGGAACACTTGTCTAGGGTTCCACTGAACAAGGAAGAGAGCTTGCTGGGGGTTCTTGTCTGTAAACGGTCGTTAGGATTGTTAGCCCCTATCAATCAGGTAAAAGACAATAACATAGAAAGGGCACCATGGATGATGCTTTTGATTGCCTGAATTAGACATAACCATCCCAAGGATTCAAAAAATTGGACTTTGTCCAGGATTAAATCTAGAAGGATGATGCGTTTGAGGATATAGATAATTTAATCAAAACAAAAAAGAAATTCTCAAAAGAGCATCCTAACATGGGTGACGAAGTTTACCAGCTCATTAGGCTTGTCGGACTTGGCTGCCAGGGCATATCATAGGCAAGACATTGTCAAGAGAAGAATAGTTAGTGCAAGATCTGGTGAAACCACGAAAGAGCAAACCATGGCATGGAAAATGTACCTGAATGGAAATTCTTCCTGAAATCACCGGATTCCTTGAAGAGTTGCTCAAAATGCGTCTTACAGTAGAGAACACCATCCATCGAGGAATAGTTGCTCATCTACCAAGCAATTTACATCAGTACAGATTTTGATATGGGAATGATAGGAAAATTTTTGCTTTATCACGTAAAACCAATTCCAAATCTCTCCCTCACATTGAGAACCCAAAATGGATGGTTAAGTACTAACATTAACATCCAGGAAAAATGCAGAAACATAACATACCACAAGTGTCCCATTGCAATGGCTGCATCTGAAGCAGGTTTTGTGATAGGGAATGCCTTCAAGAGTCATCATGTCGACGACATGGACGGTCTTGTCACAAACTTTACATTTATCCACGGTTCCAGTGAAGGCCATCTTTTGTGTTTCCTCGGGCAGATTGAATCTATGCTTTGTGTCTGATCGTCCGAGGGTCAAAGAAGATTCAGCAAGAAAAAGAAAAACTTTCAGATCTTTTTCTTGCTATCCCACCTCTGACAAGTCAGATTGAACAGAATGTCTTGGATTTGTGTGTACAATTTCAATGGATCACACGTTATAATGGGTCTGCGCCTTTCGTTGGGATGGTGGGAAATGGCAATCCAGTTTTCTTGGGCAGTTGAATGGATGTCCATGTTGTGAGCTAAAAATGGACAATCCTCCATCAAATGCATATACATTGCCAGGGTAGGGGAATGACAAGAGGGCATGTGTGTTTGACCTTTTCAAAAGTAGATTTTGGGCTGAGGCCAGCCAAATTAACTTGCCAATTTAGCTTTTTTATCTTTGTCAAATGGGTGATTCATAAGTCAATGACCTCATATGGGAATCAATCCAGAGTGTCAGGGTAAACGAATTGCTTTTGTAGGTTTCATTTCTTGAAATAGAAAAGGTTATTCATATAATAGTTTGAGATCACTGCATGAATCGATTGTGTAGTACATATGCCAGCTCCTCCTTCACTGCCTCACCCTCTCTCGCCGTCATGAACAGGCTAGTCACCACCTCTGGCGACGGTGACGACACCAAAGACGTCCCTCGCCCTCTCTCACCACCTCTGCCATCATCAGACGACCCGCTGCTCTTCTTCTCAATGCAAATCCATCAATGATTGGGAAATGTCCAGCGTGCGAACTTGAAAATGAAGCCAATGAGAGTTTCTCGATAGTTTTCAAGCATATTCCAACCTTTTAATCCTATCAAAAATATATGCATACTTTTCAAATCCGTTTCAGATCCATCACAAATCATTTAGCACCATTTATCAGAGATAATATTTCATGAGGTTTCATCCTAAATTTCGATTTTGTTTCAACTTTTAATTTTGTACTTTGTGTGATTTTTTGCACCCCTTTTCTTTCATTTTTAGCATTTAATTTGGAAGCTACTTTTATGACTTTACGTCAGCAATTTTAGTTAATGTCATAATTTGTATTATTTTTGAAAATGAAAAGTTAAAAGATTAGGTTCTTTTTAAAAAATCACGACCTTAATGGGAAAAAGGGTAATTAAACAATAGTTTTTAGAGGGAATATAATCTTGGGATAGACTTGATAAAACTTCAAAAGGTGGACGACTTATTTGGATAACCTAATAAGGTGGGATAAGATTGAAAAATGGAGAAAAGGTGATGATTTTTATTGCAATTTTGCCATAAAAAGTTATTAGGAAAAGCCATGTCCCTGCATTTAAGGGAAACACCATGCATAATTATAAACGGATAAGTTCATATTTTATGATAATAAATATAATAAATCAAAAGTTATCCATGAAGTTTGAAGATTCGAGTTTGAACACAAGATAACTATGAAGTATTTCAAGAATCCTAACCTCTAATACGTATTTGTTCCTGAACTTCCAACTTTTGCACGATATCCTAACTTTTATTTTATTACAGATGTTACCCCTCCGTTACTTTTCCCATGAGCATGTGCAATTCACATGATCTTGAGCGAGTAAAAGTGTATCTTCATTTCACTTTTTGAAAGAAAACCCTCTTTTACCATCTATAAAATGATAAGAAATATATATGAGATTTTTTTTTGGTAAGGAAAATATATATGAGATTCATAAAGAAAAAAAAGGGAGAAAACTAGATTAAATAGAAAATTAATAACCAGATAGAAATGAGACAAATGAATAAATACATTAATTAATAAAATCTTGTTATTTGATGAATGTCGCCACTTCAATAGAACTAAGTAAGACCTATTAAGGAAAAAAAAAAAAATTGTTAAGTAAAAAGGGAATTTCCATGACAAAAGAGGTCAAATATAAAATACTATGGTTTCTACGTCATTTTCTTCGGGCCACATAAGCGTGCCCATCAGCATTTTCGTTATGGTTTTCAAAGGAATGGCTCAGATGAACAAATGAATAAGATGATCTGGGGAAACGAGGATTTGGTTTTGCACTGATAGAAGCTGCAGATTTTCGGATCGAAAATAGATAAAATGCGAGGGTGAGACCATCTTGATGTGGAACAAGACCGTACTCGGCACGTGCATGCGGGGCCCCAGTTTCGTCGGTAGTTTATCTGTTGTTGGTTGGGCGGCGTTATCCGTTTCCCGGTGACGTGTCCGTCTGCCCGCATAGATGCGAGCAAAGCAGCGGCTCTCGCCCTCGCGCTCGTCCCTAGCGCGTGCGCGAGACACTCCGCCATTCGTTCTTGAGACTGCCGTTAGTATCTGTCTGAACAATGTCCACTGGGCGTATCCAAGTTAACAGGATCGAAGGCGTGCAACGCAATGCATGGGCCAAAAGAACCAGCAAAAAGCAAGAAGCAGACTCCCTCCTCGATCGACTGCAGGATCCCGAGAGCTACTACTGGCTGAGCCTTCTCTCTCTCTCTCTCTCTCTGTGAGACAATGGCTTGTTGCTCCTCCTGCATGGAGGGTTCACCATAGTTCTTTGCACAGTCCTGGAGCACCCAAGGTAAGCAATCTATCAAATTCAAGTTCCCTTTTGTTAACAGCAACGAAGAAAGGGGGGAAAGGGCGGGGGAGGAGAGAAAAAGAGAGGGTGAGGGGGACAAAGATGGTAAAAGGTTAAAGGTGTGGGGACGCATCAGTTCAATCATTAGTGCTGTGAAGGATGCAGGAAGGGAGATTCACCTGTTGAGAATCCCAGGCTATGCTTGTTTTCGGATCACCAGTTCAGAGTCTTATCCGCCGTAGCGTTCTTGTAAGATGTCCCGAAAAGGGTGTTACCTTATCCTTGGGTGCCCCGTTCACGTCATTTCATGTACTTGGAAAGTTAGTGGAGATTGGTATCAATTGCTTTTTCTGTGAGTTTTTGCCATGAGATCTATATTTTTGATGTCGTGAGAGCATTTTTTTGCAGTTCCCTTATTCTGTTTTTCCATTTGAGAAGTTTGCGATTGAGCATGGGATCGAGTCAATCTATTTCTGATCGTGATCAATGCGTCCCAAGCATTAAACAGTACCGATTTGATGTAAGGCAGCTCTATCCTTCTGGGAAGCTGAATTCAAGTGTTTGGCTAGGAGCCACATTCAGGACATTCCTGCTTTTATTCTTTTCCTTTTTTATTTGTTCGCTACAACATGGAATTTGATTCGTTGAAAGCCCAGTTTTTAAGTTGTTCAAAATTGGTTGATTAGCATTTGATCCATGTTCCTGCGGGGCGAGCTAATGAAAGCTTCTCCTTTCTCTTTCTCTTTCTCAGTATCAGCCTTGCGTTTCTACTAAGATGCTTCCAAACTGTGAAGCCTAATTGACAAAAGCAGAAAATAATGTTCATCTAGAATAGGCTTCAATTTCAAACTATTTTTGGGTCTAGTTTTCAATTTTAACTGGGGCTGGTTGCAGCATATGGACTAAGGAGCTTTTCCTTTATGTGCCATGTAAATGCAGGGCCGTACTCTTGGTGAATCAGCATCCACTGTTCTTTAAATAGGTCAGACAGGCCAGGGGTACCCCACTCTTGAGATGAACTCCTTGTCTTTACTTGGAAGAAATGGCGGAGGACAACAGCGAGGCAACTTTCAGGGCTTTGAAATTGGTTCATATTCGAATGCTACCAAGGAGCTCTCTGCTAGTGATCTGCTTAGAAGTTCATCGAGATGTTTTTATAAATATTGGTCTAAAGTTTCTATAGGTGCTAGTAAACGATACCAGTTCTACATCTTTGCAAAAGTAAACAAGGGTAGGAAGCATGAGTATCCCTGGCCTGATAACCTTGATCCGAATATCCCCAGCGAACAACAGTTGACCTATCTCTCTCACTTCAAGCCCCTGGCTGAGAAACCGAAGCCAGTGACACTTCCTTTCGAAAAGCCCCTTATGGACCTAGAGCAAAAGATAGTCGAGGTGAGTTTCCTATCAAATGTGTTTGATGTCATGCATCGGGGATCTAAGCTATGCAGTTCTGTTTTCGTTACTTGTTAGGAAAATTAGAACAACCCAGTGAGAAAGTTAAGCCTGCATATTTCCCTCTATTTATTGTTGTGTTAGAGTCGATACACTCACTAAAATTGCTCAATTGACCTGTTTAATCAAGCGTGATAACTTAGAAGAAGTGTAAAGGCATTTAGCTCTTCACCAATGTAATCTATACAACTAACAAACCTTAACCTTGAGATTCTTTGTGCTTCCTGCAGGTTCAAACAATGGCAGACGAAACTGGTTTAGACTTCAGTGACCAAATTCGGGCACTAGAAAACAAGTATCAACAGGTACAATTCAAAAACTATTGTGGGAAAGGTCCCCGATGAGGGTAGCATAGGCATTGCTCCAGCGTTACATTTTATCAGCGTTAAGTTCTTAAGTTGTTTGAATGAGCTTATTCTCCTGTTGCCCTCAATTCTGGATGGATTGTCCATGAGATACGTAAAGGTGAACGTCAAGAAAATCTGCAACTGAAGCATGTGCTTTTCTTATGGCATCTGGACTGGATGTGAGATTGAACCTCTTAAAAGGTCCATTTTATGGACAATTTCTCATATTGGCTTTTGTGTGGTCTATGAAGCGTGGAAGAAACATTTATTGGAGTAAACTGTATTATGAAGAGTAGCATGGTTATTGCTGTTCCTATGGTTATTTCACAAGAGATTGAGAAATTGGTTTTTTTCCTCCTGCTTGCCTACTTACCAAGCATATAATAAGAACGCAACTTTTCACTTCAACTGCAGGCCCTGAAGGATCTGTACACGCACTTGACTCCCATCCAGCGCCTGACTATAGCTCGACATCCCAACAGACCAACGGTCCTTGATCACATCTTGAACATAACAGATAAGGTACCTTCCTTTTTCTACTTAGACACAAGTTCTGCTACATGATCAACACCTTACACTCTGTTTTGTAACTCCGTTTATCATGAAGTGGGTGGAACTGCATGGCGATCGTGCAGGATATAATGATCCAGCCATTGTGACTGGGCTTGGGACCATTGACGGTAAGAGCTATATGTTTATAGGCCATCAGAAAGGGAGGAATACAAAGGAAAACATAGCTCGCAACTTTGCGATGCCAACTCCTCATGGGTAAGTACCAGTATCATAGTCTTTAAACCCAATTTATTAAAAATAACAGAAATAGAAAAGCAAAACCAAATAAAAAAAAAGCTGCAGAAGATGTACTATTTTGCAATAACATCTTGTGAAGATTGATGGAAAATTTTGCTGAATGGAAAGCTACCGCAAGGCCTTGCGCTTGATGAAGTATGCAGATCACCATGGATTCCCAATTATTACTTTTGTTGATACTCCTGGGGCCTTCGCTGATTTAAAATCAGAGGAACTTGGTCAGGTGAGTTTTCACTTCTCTTATTCCTGAACTCTTTCTGTATAGTAGACGATCCATTTCCTTTTGCAAGTGAATTTTCTTATGTACTTCGGTGCAGGGAGAAGCAATAGCCCATAACCTTAGGACAATGTTTGGATTTAAAGTGCCCATTGTCACGGTTGTGACTGGCGAAGGTGGTTCTGGTGGAGCCCTTGCCATCGCGTGCGCCAATAAGCTGTTTATGCTGGAGAACTCAGCATTCTATGTGGCAAGGTTAGTGCAGTTTTTCTTGATCTTTCTGGTGGCGAAAACCAAACTTTTGAGCTGAAACAATCAACAATAAATCAAGCCTTATCCCACTAAGTGGAATCATTTCCATGAAACAATCATGATTTTGGATTTTCAACTCTGGAGAAAATTGATGAGACCCTTGTTCTAGTCTGTGTTCAATATGAGAGCTTCTTAATTCGCATATCACAGGTTCATCTGTGTGTATAGAACTATTGGCCACTAATTCATTGCCACCTTCATTGAAGATCCGTGTAGTGCTGGTTTGCTATCAGTGTTTTTGCCATTAATAAACTCTCCTTTGTTTTTCTGGTGGTTAGCCCTGAAGCTTGTGCTGCAATACTGTGGAAAACTTCCCAAGCAGCTCCTAAGGTACGTAATCATTCTTAATCTGACAACTTTATCATCACACAATGCAGGGAGGGCACTGGATGATAATGAAAGTATTTTTGCGGACTTGTACAGGCAGCTGAAAAGCTGAGGATCACAGCTCAGGAGCACTACAAGCTCAAGATTGCCGATGGCATAATACCTGTAAGGACTAGCAACTTTCTATATCTATTGCTTTCTGGCTATACGGTAGCCAGATATCGAGGTCAAGAGTGAGAGCAAAAGTTTCTCATGGAAGGAGTAAAATCATTTTCAGTTTTCTCTGCCTGTTGGTTGGGCTGGAAATTGCAGTTGCAACTTCTATCTTACTGCCGTCACTAAAACTCGTAGGAACCTCTCGGCGGTGCACATGCAGACCCCGTGTGGACGTCTCAGCAAATAAAGTTTACAATCATTCAGGCCATGCAGGTAATAGATGCTCGCTCAATATGTTGCCGATAGGAATGATCTTTTCCAAGGAACTCAGACATCTTTCAATATCCTCGACAAATTCCACAGTTCTCTCTTGGGTATTGAAAACTTTCTGGTCATCCCTGTCTTATAGAAAATGTTCAATAATGCAGGAGCTCACAGCAATGGACACTGCAGAGTTACTTCACCACCGTAGGAACAAGTTCCGGCTAATCGGAGGCTTCCAGGAAGGCATTCCAGTGGAACCCGAGAGGAAAAGAAGCATGAAACGAGCTGATGCCAACACTCTGGCCACCGACTTAGAGTCAGAGATTGAGAACCTCAAGAAGAAAATCCTAGAAAAGACAGGGCCACCTGATCTGCTCACCAGCCAAGCTATCGAGAAGCTCAGGCAAGAGGTCGACAAGGAAATGACGGAAGCATTCATAGCAATGGGACTGCAAGGGAAACTCGAATCAGTAAAGCTGGAATTATCCAAATTGCCGGATTCGCCTAACCAGCCTGTCGACCGTGGTCTGCAAGAGAGAGTCGACAACATGGTGCGAGAGTTCAATAGTAAATTATCAAGGCCAGGGGCCTATCTTGGACTAAAGACCAAGCTCGAGAAGCTGAACATGGTGAACAGGCTGGTGGAGCTGAAAGAGCAACGCGACCGGTTGAAAGCAGAAATAAACGAGAAGATCCCGGCTGAAGTGAAGGCGAAGATGCAGCTTCTTAAAGATGCTCAGGAGAAGCTACGTGAGGGCGAAGAACTGGATGAGCATTTGGTGGATGAAGCAAAGAGAGCTAAGGAAGAGCTGGAGGCGGCTCTTAAGTCGGCTAACCTGGAGATTGTCGGCACGATGAATCGGAACTCGATCCACGTTGCAGCCGAACTACAACACGGGATGGAGAAGATGAAGGAAGAGATCGACCGGGACATCGCAAGAGCAGTAAACGCAGCCGGAGTTGGCCCCGAAATCGAGCAGCTGAAGGCGGAGGTGGTAAAGGGCTCGAGCCCGGAACATGTCAGGAAGATGGCGGCGGAGATCAAGGAGAAGATTCTTGCTGCGTTGGACGCAGAAGCACTGAAGGAGAAGGCGGAGAATCTTCAGAGGTCGGCGAGGGAGAACGGAAGAAGTTAAATTACTGAAGAATTTTAGATTAGCAATGAAATAGTAATGAGTAAATATTTGGATCTATTTTGAGATAAACAATATTATTATTGTTAAATAATGAGTGATTAGAATTTGTGAAATATTTGACAAATCATCCTGAATTCAAATTGAGAAGACGAAAAACTCGTCAATGACTCAATGGGCTATTTCAATATGAACATGTATATGAGATACAGAGAGAGAACTTGAGAAAGACTATAAGCAAGAACAGAGGAGTTCGAGAGTTCAGAATCAGATTTTTTTTTTTTTTTTTGGGTCATAACTCGATAATTATATTTGGTTATTGCATATTGCGATTTCGTCCTTCTAAAATTATGTATCAAGTTCATATTAAATATAGAAATATGGAGCTTCAACTCCTTTGCTTTTATCAAATACTGTCAACTGCTCAATTGTCTCACTGTCCTATTTTTTTTGGTAGGTTTAGCCTTTAAGGTTAAGTGCACTTTGATTTGTTCAATTTGGTCTCTATATGAAATCAAGTTAATGAACATCATGTCAACATATTAACCATGTTAATTAATGGAATGGATTGATTATTTAAATCATACAAGTTAAATAATTTGAGTGTACAAAACAAAACTAAAAGGATCAAATTGAATAAAGGAATATGTGCATTACAACTCTTAAAATTTATCATAAATGTGGAATTGAATTCTATGACTTTTAAAAAATGCAATCAAATATTAAAACTTGTCAATTTGCCCAATCAAGTCCTTTCGTTAATAGTGGCAATTTATCTAACCGAAAATACTGATATTGCAACTTTAAATAAATTTCTCCCTCTTACATGACATTTTTTTTTTTATCAAAAACTAAAGAAAGCTAAAATAATTTTTTCTTTAACTAGAAAAAAGTTTTTTAAAAAAAATGAGGGGACTCATTATGGGTTTTTAGAAAACCCATTTAAGCCCAAAGAAAGGTGCCAGATTCCTTCTTCATTCACCACCGAGGCCAACACCGAGCAAGGTTGCCATCGCATCTCACCCCCATCATGTCTCGCCCGATGTCGAGTTTGGCCCGTCGTCGTCCGTAACCTGTGAAGCGTCGACCCTCGACTGTGCCAACAATCTCCGTCGCGCCCTCTATCAAGGAAGACAAAGGGGCTCCAAGTTGTCGTGAGGCTGCAACCCCAGCGATGGTCGACATACAATCTAGGCTAGCAACCTCACATCTGAAGTCGTGAGATGGAGATAGAGGGAGGGGGTGCGTCACGACTAGTATTGGGGGCTCGATGGCGACATCATCCGGGGGCTCGGATGGAGGTGAGACTGCGGCGATTGAGTTGGACATGCGACAAAGTGGGTTCAAGAACTCGTCTTCCATTGTGGAGTACAAAGGCTGTACAAAGGCTGATTGATGGCGGGCACTCCCGAAAGAACGAGAGAGAGAGCGCGAGCCTTGAAGTATTAAGCCCAAAAGAGGGAGCGAGTCAGCTGAGGACCCATTTGTCCCAAGCCCGTTTCTAAGCCGAAAAAGAGCCACTTGTAGGCTGTCTAGTTTTGTCAGTGTGGCCAGAATTACCCAAATGAAAAGGAAAACGGATGTGGCCGAACTAGGTTGGGTTGGGAATATGGGTCATGTCAGGTATGGCCCATATATCTCCACGTTGCTCATGTGCCATGCAAAATCCTTACCCATGACTCGACCCGAGCACCCGAAGTCTCTCGCCGACTTAGTGAGCTGATCCGTGGAGACGTCCGTTCTTTAGATGCAACAAGTTAAGATGAGAATTTGTTAATAATTGAAGTTTAGGTCGGGTTAGGTATAAATTAGGTTCAAGCAGGGTCAAGACTAGACCGCTATAATATATTGTTTAAATAGGTAAATTCAGATCGGGTGATTTCGACCCGATCTATCCATTTGACAGATTTTAGTCTTTTTTTTTAGATTTTGTGAAATATGGCAGTATTTTAGCGGATTGGGTATCAGTCACTATATTTATGTTTGCATAGAAATTAGTCAAAACGGATTAACTGAATCAAATTTGAGTCAACTGATTTTTTACTTGATTAAATTCACCAGTTTTACAAATCTAGTCACAAGGTCGATTCTCAACTTAGAATCACCCAACTTGAGAACCAATCACCCATAATTACAAGTACAAATGGTGCATTTGATTCAGCATTTGTAAAGCCTTTTGAGGATCTAAAGTCCCTTGGGCATACGGAAATGGTGTTTGACAACATTTTTGGAAAACTTTAGGGAAATGTAATTGTATTTTTAGGTCTTTGGCCCAAACTAGGTCAAAACGTGCTTTAGAATGTAACATTTACGGGTATGCAAATAGACTTCTTTTTTCCAACTTCGTCCTCGCTCAACTTTGATAATTCCGTAAATGTCCTCGAAAACTCTAAGGGTGCGCATGGCAACGCTTACTGGGTGGGGAGTAGTTTTTTTTTTAGAAATGCTTCTTTTCTATTTCTATTCAGGGGACAATTTTGGGTAAAAAACCCGTTTGGTAACTACACAAAATTTCTACTCTAGAAATAGAAAAAGAATAGAAATGCGTTTGGTAAAAAACAGTTTCTTTTTATATTTATTTGTTTTTTTATTTTGTTGGCCGATCGCCGCCGGACGTCGCCGCCGCCGCCGGGCCGACCGCCGCCCTCCGGCGGCCGGTGGCCGCGGGGAGGCGGCGGCCGTGGGCGGTGCGGCCTGGCGGCGGCCGGTCGGCGGAGGCGACATGCGGCGGCGGGCGGCGGTCGGCGGGCGGCGGCGGCGGTCGATCGGCGGTCGATCGACCTCCGCGGCCGGCGGCGGGTGGAAATCGGTCGGCGGCATCCGACGACGGCGGGCGATCGCGGCGGTCGGCGGCCAGCGCCGGCGCGGTCGGGCGGATCGGCCGGCCGGCGGCGGTCGATCGGGCCGGCGGCGGCGGCGGCGTGCGGCGGCGAGTGGCGGTCAACGGCGGTCAATGGGCCGTGTGCAAGAGAAGAATAAAAAAAAAAAAATTTCACTTATTTCTTAAACTTGTTTTAGGGAACCGAAGCAACTTTTTTACTTCGATTTTTGTTCCAAAACTATTCCCGGGCTAACTTTTTGTTTTAGGGAATAAAAACAACTCGACGTTACCAAACGGATTTTCTGTTCTTTTTTATTCCGGGGAACAAAAAAACAGAAAGTGGGAGAAGTAGAAACGTTACCATGCGCACCCTAAGTTTACCTTAGCCAGCAGTGTTGGCTGAGTTTTGCCAACAAATAGTTTGAGATTAAAAAAAAAAATAGCAAAAGTCTTTTTCAAAATATAGTTTCTATGTCGAAGTTTCTCATCAATGCGTTCTTAAAATATACTTTTGAACACTACTGATATTTCAGAAAATCTTTTTAGCCTAAAAGGCCTTTTCATTTTTAGCATCCATCGCCTGTGCTTGACATGAACTAAATTGCATATTGACTAATCAATTGTGCCATTATAATTTAGGCATTTTAGATTTCCCGAAGTTATATTGTTGTATCGAACTCTTGTTCCCTATCAAGGAGAAGATTGTTGCTGCTTTGGATGCAAAAGCCCCGGAAGAAAAGGCAACCTAGTTAGGCATTTGAAGTCCTCGAGACCAAGAATGGCAGATGTGAAATTCACATTGTTTGGCTTTGAAGCTTGAATCGTGGATTGAATTTGACTTTACTCTCTTAACCGAGACTTCCAACGTAAAAAGCAAAAAAAAAAAAAAAAAACTGTCAAGCATTTGTTCTTCACGTTCAACACATTAGGTGTTCTGATAGAAAGTCATTCTTGAACCGAAACCGACGGAGGCTCGACGAGAAAATATTAGGTACGTCAAAATGGCGCCTGACACAAGGACACGTGTCGTCCTCCGAGCGCCTTCTTGTTTGCTAGGCTGGAACGTCTCACGTATCTAATATTTTCTCAGGCCCGACGCTCTCTCCTGCATAACGCAGCGGAACGAAATATGGCACTGTCGGATCATGTCAGGCACAGAATCACGGATGATGCGGACCCGAGTCAACGCGCTAATGAAAACTTGCATCGGGGGTTACTTCTTTATGAAGTATTGGATCGGGAGGAATGTGCGCTATTCCTTGAGGATTGAACTAGGAAAGCAAAAGAAGGTGGCCTTTCTTTCTTGAGTATAATTGCATTGCTTTATTCTGTGTTATGGCTGTCTTCTTCCTTGTCTTCTTGGTAAAGACTTAGTAATGTGTTGTTGCCCCGAAAGAGACTGATGTTGCCCCGCCTTTCCTTTTAACTTTTTGCCCACGGCCTTCCATTGGAAGCTTTTCCCAATAATGCACCATTGATCCTGATTATTATATATATTAAAATATAATTATCCTGGTACCGACTTTTTTCTATTTTGTCTATGCCCAAACTTACAAGTCTCAAACATCATAATGCCCCATTTTTTGGAAATTCCCTAGAACACGTATGCATTATTTATTTTAGCATTATGATTAATACCACGAAAAATTCCAAATAAGTACATTTGCAACAAGTTTACTTATAACTAATTTTTTACCATTAAAAATACAAATTGTTACATTTATAACAAATTTATAATCTGTTAATTTCTGTTAAATTAAATTAATACAACGAAAAATCACAAACCGATATACCCAAATAACAAATAAAAGGTAAAACCCCACACTGATATACCTGTTAACCGTCATGTGTTATCCAACTCTACAATTTGATAAAATTGAACGGAAAATAAAGGATGGTACATTCATCACAGGTTTGGTAGTTTATGATTAAATTAATTTAGACTAAATTTGTCATGAATATACTAATTTTAGATTTTTTGTGATATTAACCCTTAGAATTATTGGGACCCCACTAAAATAAGAAAGAAACTTAAAAAAAAAAAATGCACTACTATAACATGAGCATCTCTTGTCCAACATGAAGTCAAAAATTATTTTTCTATTTCAGAATTACCCAGCCACCATCGCGCGACTCTCGCGAGACCCAGGCGAGGGCGGCTTGCAGCTGCGAGACCCAGGCGGCAGTCACCTAGGTCGCACGACCCCCCGGGTCGAGTGACCCTCGTCGAGGGTCGCCTGAGGTCGAGTGACCTCTAGCGGCCCTCAACGAGGGTGGCGCTGGCCCTCAACCGGGTCGCGCGACGGACCTCCGGCGACCTCAGCCAATGGCCACCAACGCTAGATTTAGCTTGCCGGCGACCGTAACCCTTCGCCGGCCCGGCAAAGGGCTGCCTCTTTTTCCAATTTTTTAAAAAAAAAAAAAAAAATATATATATATATATATATATATATATATTATACCCATCAAAGTCCATTGCGAAAGTTCTTTTTACCAAACGCACATTCAACTCAAAGTCTATTTGCAAAAAAAATTTACCAAACATAATTGCATTTCCCTAAGTAGCTTTGGGCTTTCAGCATTTGCATTGGATCCTTGCAAATCTTGAACCAAACATAGCCCGGTCTTTTTAAGTTCCATTGGTTTTGTGGAAAACAAATAATTTGGAAAATACTTTCCTAAAAATAATTGCTCATATCACTTACAAATATGAAAGAACGAAAAATATTTTCATAATCCACCAAAATATTTAGACTTAAGTTGTTATCAATAATAATTTTTTTTATTGACTAATTATTTTTAAGCGATCAATTTCAATAAAATATTTTCTAGGGAAAAAACCACCAAAAAACCTAAACTATGCACAAAGTGACAAAAATACCCCAAACTTTTTTTCGCACCACCAAAAACCCCCAAGTTTGCCATCATTGACACATTTACCCCAAACTATTTTTTGTGACACAAAAAATCCCGAACTTTCATTTACGTGACACATTTACCCTAAATCTTAGGGGCATTTTGGTCATTTTGCTTTTAAAAACATTTTCTCTTTTTTTTTTTTTTTGCTTTTTTTTTTTTTTTAATTTTCTCTTCCCTCCGCCGGCGTCGGGCGAGGACGGCCCTCGCCGGGGCCGGGCCGCCGGCGGGCAACCCTCCGCCGGAGCCGGCGGAGGGAAGAAAAAAAAAAAAAAAAAAAAAACAAATAAAAAGACGAAAATACCATCGATGGGGTAAATGTGTCGCGAGATGGCAAAGCTTGGGGGTTTTGGTTGTCAAAAAAAAAGTTTGGGGTATTTTTGTCACTTTGTGCATAGTTTAGGGTTTTTGGTGGTTTTTTCCTTATTTTCTAAATCATTCGTTTTCAGTGAAACAAAGAGAGCCTCGATATTTCAAGCGGTTTCAAGAGGATCAAGCATGCAAATTTCCAACATGTATTGAGCGTGTTCGAGCAAGGTTTGATCCGCCCATTCGATTTATGACCAATAGATGTGCTACATGCGGATGAATTCTGCTAATCTTTTTTTTGGAACGCTTAAGACTCATGTAACTAAAACATATCAACACATTCAAACTATTGACACGATGCGTTTTAAATGTACCTAGACATGTTTGTGCACAAAAGGTCGTAATTTTTTAAAATACGTCAAGCATGTTATACCTTGACCTATTTAATAATCACGTCACAATCAAATTTTAAGTTCAGGGCTAGAGCAGCGAGATATTGCGGTCGGCTTGAATCTGAGGCGAAGCGATCGTGACGCTGACATGATTATGATATGACACTAGAAACTGCCCCTCCAGTTCTACTCGATAAGGCAGGGGTCACTACTTCTAACGACAACTCTACATTGCTTGATATTATCAATTTAGTTTTCATTCTTTTTTTTTTCTGATTTTACATGCAATTATAGGAAAACCCTCGTTAATATAACGCTGGCGAAAGTGTTTTGTCACCTTATATCGTTGGCCCCACCGGCGCAATCAACACGCTCTGGCTCTGCAAATCGGTCGACTGAAGTAAATGCAAGGAGAAGATGAGCACCAAAGAGACAAACTTCAAAGAAGAAAATATACTGCGAGAGAGAGGCAGAGAGAGTAAAATTAAAAATTCGAAGCCTTTAATGCTGTAAAATTTTAAGGTAATTTGGCTCCGATTATTTTACCAAAAAAGGAAAAAAAATTCAAGTAAGAGTGTAAAGTGAGCTTAATTTTTTTTTTAATAAAAGATGGCTATGAATTAACATTGTCTCAAATAAGAGCTATGTACGTTCAGCATTTCAATTTCTAGACCACAATGAAGGGCATTTTCGTCCATGGGCTTTTTTGTTTTTTGGTTCTCAAGGCCCGCTCGAGGAAGCCATACGAACAGTCGAATCTTTACACCCGACTCTCAAAACGCCAAATTACAAAAAACAACAAGAATACTAAGGGGGTGCATGACAATCCCCTATCTCTGTTCTAAAAATAATTTTTTTATTCTAGACTTGTTTTTGGAATATAAATCTATTTAATTAAATTTTTTCATTTTTTATTTTTGAAATAGATTTTTGTT
Organism: Eucalyptus erythrocorys; assembly: GCA_014182555.1. Classification (NCBI taxonomy): domain Eukaryota; kingdom Viridiplantae; phylum Streptophyta; class Magnoliopsida; order Myrtales; family Myrtaceae; genus Eucalyptus; species Eucalyptus erythrocorys. The sequence goes on from CM024602.1 coordinate 17,715,140, forward strand.
CCAATTATATTTTGGAATAGAAATCAAAAGTAAAAATTTTTACTTCTTTATTTCTGAAACAAAAATGAGAAATAAAAATTCTTCTCATCGTCCATTCGCCGCCACCGACCACCATCGTCGATCGCCGCCGCCGACCGTTGGCCGCCACCGCTGATCTCCAGTTGCCACATGCTGCTACCGTCATCTGTCAGTTCGCCACCATCCGAAAGGAAGAAATTTTGTGTCATTATCAAACGAATTTTTATTTTTAGAGTAGAAATTTTATGTCGTTATCAAACGAGTATTTTTACTTAGAAACTCATCTAGAAATAGAAATAAAAAAATTTATTTTTCTTCCAGAAATCAATTTCTAACCAGAATGATTATCATTTGCACCCTAATTGACACGGAGGACCCAAATCCTAATGACGTTTAGCTATTCAAGTCGAGCAATGGCTGATTAGAATTTTGCCGGTGAACCGAGACCTCAATAGGACTCTCAATGATCTAACCACGCCTTCGATTCCCGAAAGGCACGGCAAAGTCCCGTGAGGACACTCCATAAGACGTGCAATCCAATGCATTTCCTCATTCCCCGTTCCGTGAAGCTCCCCATTGCGGAGGTGAGAAGTGAATAGTCCCAACAGTGGGACATCCCACAGGGTTGCAGAATCCTTGTTGCATTGTTTCTCGAATCAGTGTCCTGAAATTTTCAGAGAACCCGACTTCTCGGTTACAGTAGTAACGCTGTTTGCTTATTGCAGTGCTTTATGTAAAGGGATAATTACCCAAAAAGTCCTAAACCTATTGCCCATCTGCCAATTCAGTCATAAACCTTTTTTTTTGGCCAATTCAGTCCTAAACCTTTTCTATTTTTGCCCGTTCAGTCCTTCCGGCCAAAATTAGGCGGCGCGCGCCGACGTGGACGCTGGTAGGGACAGCCGGCCGGCAAGGTAAATTTTTAATGTTTTTAATATTTTTTTCGAATTTTTTAATATTTTTTAAAAAAATTTTAATTCTTTTTTTTTTGGGTCTTCTTCTCCCTCCTTTGGCCGGCGTCGGCGGCCGAGGTGGCCGCGAGGGCCGAGCTCGCCGGATCTGGCGAGGCTCGGCCTCGCCCCGGCAGCGAGGCCGCCGTCGCCGGATCCTGGTGAGGCTCGGCTTCGCCCGGCCACGCCGGGCGGCGAGGCCGAGCCTCACCAGATCCGGTGAGCTCGGCCCTCGCCGCCACCGGCGAGGGCGAGGCCGCGCCACGCTGCGTGGTGTAGTCGAGGAACCCCAGAGGAGCTCGATCTCGTCCTCGTCGGTCAGGCGCGGAACGGGGTTTTGGCGACGGTCACGGGCTGGGAGGGCCGCTTGAGCTCGGAGGGGGAGATCATTCCAACGATCGGGGACGAGGGAGGCGGGCGGGGGCGGCGATGGCGACGGCGCCTCGCCGGCCACCGGGCGAGGTCGACCCTCGCCCTCGCCTGGTGGGAGGGCTGCCGTGGCGGCGGCGAGTCGCCGGTGGCCGGCGAGCTCGGCCCTCGCCCGGCCCTCACCTCGGCCGGCCAGCCGCGCCGCCAGAGGAGGGAGAAGAAGACCCAAAAAAAAAAAAAAAGAAATAATTTTTTTTTAAAAAATATTAAAAAATTCGAAAAAAAAAAAAAAATATTAAAAACATTAAAAAAATTACCTTGCCGTCCGGCTGTCCCCGCCGGCATCCACGTCGCGCGGCCGGCCAATTTTGGCCGGAAGGACTAAACGGGCAAAAATAGAAAAGGTTTAGGACCGAATTGGCTAAAAAAAAAAAAAAGGTTTAGGACTCGAATTGGCAAATGAGCAATAGGTTTAGGACTTTTTGGGTAATTATCCCTTTATGTAAATCGCATGAGTTCAAGGACTCGAAGGCGAGATAAATTAAGAGAGAACATAGAATCAGTAGAGGAACGCAACAGAGAATGATTGAACTGACTGGGTCTAGCGCCTCAGAGGAACTTGTCATATAGCCCGAACGGAGGATTTCCAATGAGAATCGGAGGAGTCGACCGGAGGAGGAAAGGAAGAAGGATATGATAATCTGAGAAAAAGAAGAGAGTAAACAAGAAATAAAAAAATAGAGGCAAAAGTCTCTGGATGAAAATGCCCCCGGTCATAGATTGGAAAATAGCATGTGATAAGCATGTGCTTCATCGGGCCCTTTTTTGAAATATGGTTAATTACTTTAGACCCTTATTGATGATGATATTCATTTTGACTCCTTTTGAGAAAACGAGCTCACTTCATATCCTTATTTGAAACTTTCCCTATTACAAATGGATTTAATAAATATTTTTCTAAAAATGATAACTTGAAATAATTAATCGATGGAGAACGTTTCGTCATTGATAATAATTTACTTCAATGCATTTTCGTAGATGGTGAAAAATTATTTTGTTCATTCATGTTTGTAAGCTATTCAAGCAATGATTTCAAATTATTCATTTCTTGCGGAACAAACGAAGCATTTATTTTGTACAGATTTCGCCTAAGATTTCATTTGCGTGTTTAAGGGGCCCCCGATTGAAATATCTTCGGCTGCCTTCTTAAGGAGGCTTTCCACGTCAATACAAAACTCATTTATGATATGTTTGGTCCAGCCTTCTTAAAAGTTATTTATGTCAAAGTCGAAGTGTTTGGTCTAACATTCTCAAAGGCTTTGGACAGAGATGCCCTTTATCTTTTTTCTCTTTCTTTTTTCTTCTTACTTCTAGACTACTTTGCAAAAGACACTAAAAATCCATTTTAATCAAATAGTATTTACTTTAAGCAAATCCATCTCGAGTCGATCTGCATTTCCCTAAATTTCTCTCAAATATCTGTCGACCGAACCGATCAAATTAGAGCCGAACCTTAAATTTCCAAAGCTCAAATTCGAAATCTAAATAATAACAACCGATTGCTCCATCATGCTACCGTTACTCCATGAGAAAATCCGAGCTGGAGCTCTACTAATTTCGCGACGTTCTAAAATTGACTGGACATCAATTCAATCTAAAAAAGAAAGAAAAAAAAAAAAGAAAAAGAAAAAAGCTGCTTCTCGCCCTCAAAAGTCAAGATTCTCACCCACACCACATCCTGTAACCGCAAGGTCTATAAACGCTCCTCCCGCAGGGACCATTTCAGAAATGTGCAAAAATCGAGGGACCTCTCCGCAAATAACTCTCGAGATCCTCCCTCGCCCTAGCCGGAGAAGGAAAGGAAGCCGAAAAGAAAACCCACTCCCCCCCCACAACCCCGATCCATCGTCATCTCGCACCATCGTGGTCACCGCCATCATTTCGAGCTCTCCCGCAGGCAGAAACCCCTCCCCTGGCGAAGATCATGAGCAATCGCTCCCTCGCGCTCTGACACGCGCCGCTCTCTTCCTCCTCCGCCGCCGCGTCGCCGCCGCGTCCGCCGCCACCGCCGCCCCGATCCTCGGGCATTTGCCCTAGATCTGTAAAAATACTCTTTGCTTCTCGTCTCTCGCTCTCGCGGACCGCGATTCTCTTCAAAACCTGCTACCTTGTCGCAGGCGGATCGTCCCCTAGGGTTTCGCAATCGCCCGCGTGTTCGTTGGAAGTCGGTAACTGCTTTTTGTACCCACGGTTTCCGCCTCCCAATCGACCCCGCGCGTCGTCCCCCCTCAAACTCTAGAAGCTTAACGGGGGTTTCCGTTTCGTGTCTGTATAGGGGTGCGGTCGGTTCGGTTTTGCAGATTTTTCTTTGGTTTTTTTTTTTTTTTTTGTTGCTTGTCTTCTCGCAAACAGAGGAGCGTTAGGTTGTAGTCTTGGTTCGTTCGAAGTTTGTGTATACAGGAAAGGCTGTAGTTGTTACTTGTTAGGTTTTCTGTTTTAGTGGATTCGTGGTTAGCGATGATGAACAATAGAGCTAGGTATCCGCCGGGGATCGGCGCCGGCAGGGGCGTGAACGCAGGCCCCGCGTTCCAGTCGAGGGCGCCTCAGCCGCAGTATGTGCAGAGAGGCCAGTTAGGACAGCTACCGCAGTATCAGCAGAATCATCACCAACAGCAGCCGCCGCAGCATCACCAGCAGCAGCATCATCAGCAGCACCAGCAGCACCAGCAGTGGCTTAGGAGAACTCAATTAGGAAGCGCGGACTCGACAGTCGATGAGGTCGAGAAGACGGTGCAGTCGGAGGCCGTTGATTCGAGGTGCCATTATACTTGCTGCAATGCACATGTGCTCGTGTATATTAGTTATGAGTGTTCGTAGAGATTAGATTATGAGTGGAATACGTCGATTAGTTGTGTTGCTGATGATTTTGCAGTCAGAAAGTGAATGTCTTGCAACTCGTGTTTGCCTTTATTGACCTTGCCATGACATTGTTATATGAATTGATGCTTGCGTATGCCACCGGTTGCTTATTTTAGGTTTGACGCATTTTGAGTTCCCATGTGTGGAAATTTTGATTCAAGTGTTGTATATGTCATTAGTCCGATCTTTTGTAGGAACTTACCTTAATAACGAACTTGACAAAATTACGATGGTTATAGAAAAAAATTGAAGACTTAATCAATTGAATATCGTGTCTAGGCACCTTGGTTTCTTCATATGTTGACTTCTGTGAAGTGCTATTCTTTGCACAGTTGATAATCATAGAACAACCTGGAGTAATTTACTGACGATACTTATTTTTCGGGCTTTGTGTTAAGCTTCTCAATTTTTCTTAATATTCCGAACAAAAACTTCATTCCTTAAAAGGATTTAATTCTTTACCTCTCAATGAAGGATTCCATTAGCATCTATTGCAAAAGTCATGCACACGATATGTTTGTCTGATAGAGTGAAGTGGAGTTTTGGGAAGTTCACGAATTACCTATTTTGGTAGAGAGATCGTTTTCTCATTGGTTACCTAACTTATGTTACAATGTGAAAATGGGTCTTTCAATAGGAAATTTGTGATGATTTAACCTTATTTCTTGGAAGTTTCTTTTTAATCGACTAGTTGAAGTTTATTTAGCCGATCTTTGGAATTTTGCCGATATGCTTATATTTATACCATTTTTGATATTTTTCCCCACCAATAGCAGGAATGCTTTCTGTGTACGCATGCTTGTTCTTCTTGCATTGTTGATATTTTCATCTCACTAGCTCATTGTTTTATACTGAAATTTAATGCTTTTCCCTCTAGTTCACAAGATTGGAAGGCAAGACTAAAGATACCACCACCCGATACGCGCTACAGGACAGAGGTATGAGGCACATATCAGCCTGGGAATGGCAATTGTTTAAGTTACTTATAAATTTAAATATGTTTGATTATTCTTAGAAGTTGAAAATGACTAGTTATGAGAACTTTAAATGTTCATGTGTTTAAAGCATGGCGAGAGGAGAGCTCATTGTTGTACTTGTGCTTGACAGATTCTGGTGTTTGGCTTGTGCTATCAGCTAATATGTGACTTTTTTTGGTCCTAAAATTTGGTCGCCCCATGTCTCTCTCTTTCTCTCTCTCTCACATGCGCACGCACAGTGCCCACACACACATCCACCCATTTTGCTGTACCGGCAGCTTGAATTTTTCAAGGCTGCAGTTTACAGTAAAGATTGATATTGATGACAAATAGACTTATTGGAAATTTTTGGGGATTGGAGGGAGCATAGTTACTCTATTGGGGCGAACAGTATGATACTCTCATTTGGTAATTTTTAGTAGCTGTTATTGTCAAACAATTTAAGGAGCTACCATTTATTGTCTAAAGCTGATAGCAATACACCCTTCTTGCTTATTCTTTTCAGTTCATGCAGTGTGTCCTTATTTTTCTATTTAACTTTAACAAATTTGGTACTAGTAATGGACCCTGAATATTCGGTTTTGATGTTCCTCTGATGTATTCATGTGAGATGAAATGAACGGATGGTTAGGAAATTTGTGACAGAAGATGTTTTCATTATTAATTTGGATATTTTAGATCCAATGTTGAAAGGCTTTATCCCTTAACTTCTGAATTTGACTCCAGGATGTGACAGCAACTAAAGGAAACGAATTTGAGGACTACTTTCTGAAGCGCGAGCTCCTTATGGGTATTTATGAGAAAGGATTTGAAAGACCTTCTCCTATCCAGGAAGAAAGCATTCCAATTGCTCTAACTGGTAGTGACATTCTTGCTCGAGCTAAAAATGGAACTGGAAAGACTGCTGCATTCTGCATTCCTGCCTTGGAAAAGATTGATCAAGATAACAATGTTATTCAAGGTCTGCATTCCTGCCTTGGAAAAACTACTCGCATTATTTGATGCAGTTGCCTGTGACATATGTGATAACTCTTTAATTTTATGTAGTTGTCATACTCGTTCCTACTCGAGAATTGGCTCTTCAGACGTCGCAAGTATGTAAGGAGCTTGGGAAGCACTTGCAAATTCAAGTGATGGTGACCACTGGTGGAACCAGCTTAAAGGATGATATTATGCGATTGTATCAACCTGTTCATTTACTTGTTGGAACACCCGGGAGAATCTTGGATCTTGCAAAGAAGGGAGTGTGCATATTGAAAGATTGTTCAATGCTTGTTATGGATGAGGTAATAATCTGCTGATCTATCTAGCTTGGTGATTTGTGTTGCCACTAAAGTTCAGATTTCAGTTATATTTTATGAAAGTTCCATTCTTGGGATACTATATTCTTTTCCATAACTCTTTTTCTAATGCCAATTGTGCTGCTCAAGCTGCTAAGCTATTTGTGCTCTTGTTCTAAAATAATTTGTTTGTGTTGGGGAGGATATAAACCTTGGGGTCGTTCTACTTGTTCATTTCGCTCATTTAATTCCTTTTTAAATTAAAATGGAATCCTTCGTTGTTGCTAAGCTATTCAAATTTTCACCTACAGAAATTGAATTCCAAAGATCTAATGTATGTGCATCTATGTATTTCAGGCTGATAAGCTTTTGTCACCAGAATTTCAACCATCAGTGGAGCAGCTGATTCGGTTTTTGCCAGGCAATCGTCAAATCTTGATGTATTCGGCCACATTTCCTGTTACTGTGAAGGATTTCAAGGATAGATATTTGCAGAAACCTTATGTTATTAACCTTATGGATGAGCTCACACTGAAAGGTATTACGCAATTTTATGCTTTTGTTGAAGAACGGCAGAAGGTGCATTGTCTCAACACACTATTCTCAAAGGTTTGTTTTAATAGCTGATGATTCATGAAATTTTCCCTCTTATGATTTGGACCATTTGTAACAAAGACATTGTTCTATCTCTAGCTTCAAATCAACCAATCGATCATTTTTTGCAACTCGGTCAATCGGGTGGAGCTTTTAGCCAAGAAAATAACCGAACTTGGCTACTCTTGCTTCTACATTCATGCCAAGATGCTGCAAGACCATCGGAACAGAGTTTTTCATGACTTCCGTAATGGTGCCTGCAGGAATCTTGTTTGTACTGGTATGTATTGGTGTGTCCTGTTGGTTACTTTGTGCTACTTTTTACCATGGATGTGCAAGCCGGTCTGTTTGTACTTGTCATGCAAATTGTTACAAATTGAATCCCTACATTTTTTCTTCAATTTATCGCATTAAAGTAGCATAAGTATCTTCAGCTTCATCTGGGTTTGTGTTTTTTCTCTCTTCCTTGTTTTGAGCAGGGTATTGGGTGCAAACTGTTATTTTCTTACTGTAGGTTTTAGGATTTAGTTGGCTGTTTGTGATTTGATGTTTATACTTGAGTAGCAGTGGGCTGCTAGGAATTTGATTACAGCATAGTTTCTGTATATCCAAGGTATTACACACTTTTAGAGGCAAAAAATTAAAGTTATTTGAGAGATGTGGCTTTTGATGGTTAACTTACGCTGCTCTTCTTTGGTGGTTCTTGGGGTGTTTTGATTGTATGGTGGCATCGATATGTTTCTTCTTTGAAATAATTGCATGCATATTCTTTTACCTCTCTAGTTAGATCTGATGAACTTTTTCCTTTGTATTTGGTAACATCGCAGATCTATTCACTAGGGGTATTGACATTCAAGCTGTGAATGTCGTTATTAACTTTGATTTCCCCAAGAACTCTGAAACTTACTTGCACAGGGTAATGTTGGGAGACACACACACACACTCTCTCTCTCTCTCTCTCTCTCTCTCTCTCTCTGCGCTAATGTGAAGCATCATGAGTTCTCTCGGTTTCATGTGCAGGTTGGTCGTTCAGGAAGATTTGGCCACCTAGGTTTGGCTGTCAATCTTATCACATATGAGGATCGCTTCAACTTGTACGCATTTCATTCCCTTATCTGTCTGGAATTGCTAGCCAAATGGTTACTGATAATTTGCCTAAATTGTTCCTACAGGTATAGGATTGAGCAAGAACTTGGAACTGAGATAAAACAGATTCCTCCACATATTGATCAGGCAATTTATTGTCGGTGATATATGGGGAAATCTTGGTGCAGTATCGATGTGAAAATGGTGAGTGATGTTCGAGATTTATGGCCTTCTCTTTTTGATTTTTTATTTAAGAAGAGCATTTATTGATAGAAGAATCGTCAAGATTCATGCTTCTTATCTGTTACCGAGGCCATGATACCTACTCTTCTTTTAGTGGGTATTATCACGTGAACTATTTTGGCGGTGATGTTGATGTGAAATTTCGACACATTGCTTGAATTGTTCTCATGTAGGTAATCTTTATTTTGCTCTAACTTTGGTCTGAGGGTGCCTTCATTCATCACTTGCAAGAATAAGGTTCTGTGTCTTTGTACAAAGCGAAAGAGTTTTCATTGATCATTGGTTGGTAGTCAGTGGAATGAGCTCGAATGACTACATTTTCTTCTTACAGCACAGTGCATGGTTTTCTGTCCATTATGTTTTTTCCTTTTTAATATTATTACGAGATTTGTAAAGTATCAATTGGTAACCTCAATTTTTACAAGTTGACAGATGTACATGCGCTTACGTACGTATAGCATGAATTGGACTAATCCAAATAAGATTTTGTTGTATGCTCGTTTCAATTACTATTAACACGTTGCTGATGTCACTTCTCCTGGTTTCAGGGTCACTGAAGCTGCCTGATTCAATAAGTGGGCGCGGGCTGCTTTCGGAGGGTAAATTGTGAGGGATTTAATATGAGGAGAGAGACATTTTGGTGGACGCCCAAATATGAGTGTTAAGAATGGATTTAATGGTGTCTGGATTGTGTAACCCGGATTTTATCAGGAGATTTCCTGAGAGTTGGTAGATGATCTCTACACAAGTCTCCGGAAGACGTATGGGTTCAATTTACCTTTGAATTTCCTCAAGAGACGTTTCCCTCTTGTTATGACCAGTATCGTCTCGAATGCTTTTGTTCCCTTTGTTTTAGAAAAGATTGATCAATGTTGACAGATGTACCTTGGGTTTTATCTCTTGCTTTTCTCCTCCTTTTTGATTCTTCATTTTTTCGTTTTTGTTTCGACGACTTCAACTACCAGCCTCTCCCTCCATTCTTTCTGTTTTAGATTGACCAGGGTAGGTTTGTTTCTATGCTTCTTCTGTCTTCTATCGTCTTCCCAAAATGTCGTATTTCATGAAATGATGTGCCTAAGTTTACCAAATTGATCTGGTTTTGTGATGTCTAATGGGACTACTAGTATTGGTGGTACTTGGAAAACTGTGAATCAGAATTCTCTCGTGTTTGGGTCAAAGATTCGTTGCAAAGGAGATTATAGATGTATGCTGACATGCATCTAACGCGCATAACCTATTGTTCCTTGCTTCAAATTTGTCTGACACTGGCTAAGCTGGACTAGGATTTAGCAGAGTCCACTTAAACGGAACACGTTGTATTCGAAGCGATTGATCGACAGAGTTAGTATATGTAGTGGCGTTTTGCAAGTAGAATTCACCTCGTGCCTGTGGCTGGGGGAAATGATGATCTGAATAAATGGCTTAGTGACCAAATTTTATACGTAGGTGGATGAGAATGTAATAAAATGATTGAAATCCAGAACAAATATTGCACTGACGATTTTAGCCGTGGGCGACTCTGGTTTCTCGTGGGTACCGTGCCTTCTCTGATTCCGTCATTGGACTGAAGAACAGAATCCGTCCGTGCTGAAATGCGTCGAGCTCGTATTAAGACTGTAGACTAACCCGAAAAGTACACGAGCGATTGTTTGTTTGAGAACCCTTTTTTTAACCTCTTCCGAGTAAGATCAGAATGTTATATTGAAAACGGGAAGTGCCAGAGACTCCGAGGTGACTCAACCGGGCACGCAAACTCAGCTCAGTCAGACACGGTGCGGGAGGTGCTTTCCTGTTCTGAGCTTCGCTGGTTTTGACCGCATTTATTGCCTCCTTTTCCCCTGTTTCTTGACATCTCTTTTCACCATTGATTCGTCTGCCGCTCTTAGGAGCAAATTTTTGTTTATTAACTCGTAAAAAGCTATCCATTCGAATTATCCCTAACCTTATCAATTAAACTTTGTATTCACGACAAAATGTTTGATTTGAAATATGATCATATAGTTTTCTTTGGCAAATCCGACCATTAACTCATAAAAAGCTATCCATTCGAATTATCCCTAATCTTATCAATCAAGCTTTTCATTCACAACAAAATGTTTGATTTGAAGTATGATCATATCGTTTTCTTTGGCAAATCCGACCACTTCCAGTATGCTAAGGAAGGCCAAGACGTTCCTGACATGGATCGAAGAATGTATCCTTAATTTCCAGCACACACATTCTTTGAAAAGAGAACTCCGGATCCATCGAAGCTCACCCACGGGCTGAAGCAATGCAAAAACAGGTTCATAGTGCTCACCACAGATTCACGTCCAACCTCAGACGAAGCTTCTCCCCACAAGATATAAGTCATCCTTTCAGAACAGACATGTTTCACTTGAAGTAACTCGATCATAATCAGTGCAAGATAATGGAAAAAGCTCAAAAAACTGTAGAACCATAGCTAGCGGTCATCAAAGAACGAATGCACAGCAGGAGCAAGAGAGAGAGAGAGAGAGATTGTCACCTCAGACTGTGTCCGTACCCAAAAAATTCATGTCGTGTCATAGAGTCGTAGCTCATTAAATGGCGGGACGCACTCGACCTCTCTCCTGAGATCTCATTCCTCCATCTCTCTCTATCTTCAATGCTACCCGCCATTAATGCAACCCTTCTTGATTGTCACTTCACGGGGTTTCTCTCTCTTCCCACCCAGCTTAAAAACCTCCAAAAAATGGAAAGCCCGCCTTAAATGGCGTTCATTTTTCTGCACAAGAGCTACAGCGAAGCTACGACCCGTTTGAGTGATGATGGTTTCGAAATATTCAATCCTTTCCTCCTCCCCGAATCTCCTTCGTTTGCTCTGGGGTACGAACGAGCACTTCTTGGTAGGACCAATGCGATGCATTTACTTCCATACGTGATGCGTTCGCCATTAATATCTCTCTCCCAGCAAGAATACTGGGACATTTAATGCAATCCACAGCTTAAAGCTCGCCGACCGTCCTTCCCCTCCCACAAGTTGCAGTCAGTTCGATCTCGATCCCTCCCCAAGATGTAGTAAAATCGATATGGGCATTTAGAAAACTCCTCACGAGTTACATGATCCTCTGGTCTCTCCTCTCTCTCTCTCTCCAAGATATTCTTTTTACTACTACCCTGTACTTCTTTTGCTCTGTTTCACTCGCCGACTGATGATGAGCTTCGAAGGCGTTTCTTGATTCTCTTAGGGTCTTCTATTCTCGGGTGATGCTGTGGTAACTTTGTGAGAGAGAGAAAGAGAGAGAGAGAGGGGGGGAGGGAGGGAGGGAGGGAGAATGGGAAGGACGCCATGCTGTGACAAGAAGGATTTGAAGAAAGGGCCATGGACGCCCGAGGAAGATGAGATTCTTGTTGAGTATATCAGACAGAATGGCCATGGAAGCTGGCGTTCTCTCCCCAAGCTTGCAGGTTGGATTAACACTTCTTTCCCCCTCCTCTTCCTCTTCTTCTTCTAACTTTGTCCCTTTTTGTTCTTTTTTCGGTTTACTGTATGTTTGATCACCATAAGGGCCTCTTTGAATCTTGTCTTGTGAGAGGAATTAGCGTGGTTCTAAAGGCAAAGTTGCAAACTTTTAGCTTCAGAGAGTTTGAGAATGGGCACAGTAGTGTTCTTTTAGGTGGTGCTGTGCAGCTTTACCAAAACATAGTCAGTATTCAAACATAGTTCTGCACTTGATGGCTTGTAGTATATGCTGATGTTGTGAGTTCATACACTGGTGATGGTTGTGCCGTTGCTGCTTGGTAGGTCTTCTTCGTTGCGGCAAGAGTTGCCGGCTAAGGTGGACGAACTATCTCAGGCCAGACATAAAACGTGGCCCTTTTACTCCCGAGGAGGAGAAGCTGGTCATTCAGCTCCATGGAATACTCGGTAACAGGTGTCTACCTTACACTCGCCAAGACTCATGCCTAGTGCTTAGGCTGAATAACCATCTCCTTGGATATGGCTGGCTTAGTTGAGTAATTATACAAAACTTCTGCTTGCATTTGGATCGTGAATAGTTAACAAGATGAAAGATACCCTTTTGGCGTTATATTAGTTACTGCTGTCCTATGGTACTTGACCTTTTAAGTCTCGGAAGATCGATAGTGGTTGACTCTCAAACATTTTGTTCTAAGCAAGTTGATGAGCAGTACGTATTATATTACTAACATGCTAATTTTGGTCAAGAAATGGCCCAGAATAATGACACTATCCAGATAGCATCATGAAGATGCATTTTTCAATTCTTACTTACGTTAGGCCGTTTATTTTGTAGATATACAATGTCCCGTACTTGCTTCAACCGTCAGCAACTTGGTTTTCACTTGGTTTGGATCTACTAATTTAAATTTAACACGTGATTAAAAGTAATTTAGAACTGCTCCTATTATCATAGATGATTAGGACTTCAACACATTGCAATTGAAAACGTAAGTGTAGGCCTTTGACATGTTCCATTCGTGATGCCAGGTGGGCTGCTATTGCTGCTCAACTTCCTGGAAGAACGGACAATGAGATCAAGAACCTGTGGAACACCCATCTAAAGAAGCGTCTCCTTTGCATGGGCCTCGACCCCCTGACTCACGAACCCGTCCTCACCCGAGGCCCTATGACAAACTCACCCGCATCTACAGTCACGCGTCACATGGCACAGTGGGAAAGTGCTCGGCTCGAGGCTGAAGCTCGGCTTTCTAGGGAATCCAACCTGTTTAATCCACTTCCTCTTCAAAAAGCTGATGCCGACCATTTCCTCCGGCTATGGAACTCAGAAGTTGGAGAATCATTCAGAAAGATAAACATGGAAATGGGAAGAAGCCCTGTTTCTCCAGCATCTTCATCTGTAAAGTGTGAATCTAATTCAGCCATCAGCGCCGAAATGGGTCCCTCCTTGGGTGGTTCTGCTGCCGTCGCAAATGATGGAGACGAGGATAAGGAATGCGAGACGTACAAATCCTACTTCCAACAAATGGCTGCAGGGACAGAGTCCTCTGGCTCTAGTGCTTTAGAAGATTCATCAGACACCGCGTTGCAGCTGCTGCTGGATTTTCCTATCAACAATGACATTAGCTTCTTAGGAGGAGATATCGATCAATATGCTTCATCTTCTGGTTTAGTTTAGAAAGTTCCGAAATATTTGCAGTTAGGAAACCCAGCTAGGCCTTTGCCTTTTATGAGGCCTCTCCTGCTAGAGTTTTGAGCTTTTTCCATTGGCAAGAGGGGATGTGAACATAACATTCGGCTCTATCGTAATGTCTGACTTGCTTAGTCTCTTTGGTTCTGCTGTATCTAGAAATTTTCTTGTTCCGGACCCTATTAATGCATTACATGGGTCTCATGTTCCTGGCAACTTCTGCAATTGGAAGTCTCTACTGGTACTATTGTTTTTCTCTGTCTTATCCTTCTGTTAGGCAGCAATTGTTCTTGTAAACTTAGAAATTCCAGAGGGTGGTTGTTCGGGCAGAAGTTTGCGGATAGGCCATGAAACCTGCTTATATGTGTAGAGCTACCGAATGGGCATAAAATAACTATCTAAGAAAAAGCATGAAGTTCATAAGCCCCTTCTTGCTTAGCTTAGCAAAATTACTGACCCTAGGGAGGGATTTTAAATTTGTTCAGCCGTTGTTTTTAAGTGTTTGGAGTTGGAATATGGTTCAAAAAAACCACAAGCCACCTACTTCCGAACCAGTAGCCAGAGACTAGACATATCATTCCCTTCATAGGAATTACAGGAAAATATAAGTCACAACCATTTATGGACTTCAGATATCACATGGCAAACAAGTCGCTTGTCATGAAAGCACAAACAGACAGGCGGTAATCTTCCTTTTTCAGCAATGTTCACACACCGACAGCATGAAATGACAAAAATTTCGATGGTCCATTGGCAGAGTGATTATAATTGCCTTATTGTCAGTCCAAGATCAACAATTTTCAGAAACACCCAAGGAACTTCTTCGGCATGTACCCAGTAGCGCGGTATTTTGCAGCCACTTCCTCTGCTTTGAGAATTTCTTCACCACGTTTTGCTTGGATTACTGCCCTCTTTTCTTCTGCTTGCTTGTGAATCAATGCTACCTTGTTTTTCATTTTTTCCCCGTGTTCTGCCTTCTTCTTCTCCAGTCGTTCCTGCGTACCATGAATATGAAACTGAGAATAACCAAGAAAGAAGCATATGACACAAGATACTGGTAAAAAATGCTCAAAGCTGGAGAAAGAACAAAATGACGGAAAAAAAATAAAAAAAGAGGAAGTTTGTGAATGTTACCTCTGTTTTTTGCAAATCGGCTTCTTTAGTGGCCTTCTTGCTGTTTTCCCAAGAAGTAACTATCGACATCTTTTTCTGTGCCCTGTTCATGCAAAAATCTTACTTTGGTTGGACACACTCTATTAAGAGCTAGCACTATAAACTTCTTTGCAAGTAGCTCAATGGTGTTTCAGACTCAGGAGGGCAAACATAATAGGCCTAGCTCACATCATGTTGTGAATACAACCCCTTTGGTCAAGCAACTGATGAAGCAGAGTATCCACCGCTTGAAGTTGAGCACTCTTAAATGAAGAATGTGATAATGAACTATCTTTCCTAATGGTCGGAACACAAATGAAGAGTTTGACACTTCAGTAGCGCACATTACTACATTAGGATGTCTAACGTAAAAAAGGTTGGGAAGATGGGAATAAGTATAACCATTTGGTATGTGTGATTACAGGAATGTCGAGAGATTAGTTAAGAACGCACACTGGCAACCCAATTGCAAATAAACAGGAGGTTAGAAAACACTCCTCAAAGAGAACAAAGAACTCTTTCCCTCATGATCATAATTTCAGACTTTGACTTGTTCAAGGAAATTCATGCATTAAGCTAAGGCAACCCAATTCAAAACTCCAAGAAGATGTGTCATGTGTATGGCTTACTTGTTGTCTGCCTTTGTCTTTTCACTTTCTTCCCATGCCTTTATGAATGTCATTTTCTTTTCCTTCTCAACTTTCGCTAGCGCCAGGTCTGCAAAAAGCACAGCACGGAGAATCTGGGTCAATATAGTTGGGAGGAAACTTCATCATGCATCTAGGATCTTTAAAGATAGAAACTCGACGATAAAACACAAAGTAGATCTCAAATCATGTTAGAATTAAGATGATTACAATGGAAATTGAGAAACTCATTCTGTCACTATACAATCATTATGGCGCCCTTATTAGGAACCAACTATATAAAAGAAGTCTGGGTAAGATCAATTCTTTCTGGATGTGCAAGCACTCAGTACTCACCCCTGTCGGCTGATCCACCTGAACCTTTATTCTGTGCTGTACCCAGTGCCTCTGTTAATATGTACAAATTACATTGAAGTGAAGACAGAATAATTACTGGATGTATATCCTGAAATAATTGTTCTCGGGCAAGTATTGACGACTGAAGTGCATTACAATGAAGTGAAAAGCCACAGCATTTCTCCAACTGCTAACACATTCTCGACATAATATATATAATTCTAAATCCATCCCTTAATGCTAGTTTTAATTTCTGGAGGATGAGAGGGGATTGAGTGATTGGTGTTTTATGCTAAGTTGCAGCTAGCATCATCACTTCAGTAAATGAGAAGTGCTTTACTCATGAACTCATGCTTCATTCCTTTTGTGCTGTGGTCTCCACGTTTTGTGCAAAGCCAATTAACAGAAGAAGGTGTCAATCATTAGCATAACTACTGTGGTCCAGTTCCCTGCACCTAGGACAGACGATAGTCGCTGCGAAAAAATACTAATTATTCTTGAGGTCTCAGGTCAAGCAACAGATTTGCGTGAAATGATGAGCATGACTAGTCATTACGGACACTGTCTTTTTGAAGTCTTCGCCAAATTCACATGAAGGCAATAAGCGAACTCGGCTGAGATCTATACACATTATATGTCGAACAATGTGGAGAGCTCAAATGTCAACGCCGACTCCACATGACTGGGTTTAACTTGGTTCTGAACTAAGGGATTCTCTTAGACCGTGTTTTTTCAGACCTCATCATAAAGCAATCTGAAGCGATAGAAGATAAGAACGGGTCATATACACTTCCTATCACTTCCTATCACCTCAGGAAAGTACCTTATTTTCCTTAGTTATTTGATACTTCCTAAGGGAAAGGGGAAAAAAGAAAAAGAGAGTGGCTATTTTTCTGTTCGATTAAACAGAAAAGAATTGGCAGAGATGGATCGTTCTTTTTGAAATCTTAAGAATAGAGAAAGCAAAGTGGAGAACCCAATTTCGGAATTGTTAAAACAGAGACCAAGCATAGTGTAACGAAAGTGACCATTTTTAATACGCCAATCACCGAATTCAGCTTTGGGAAAGAATGAACTTGGGATCCAATTCCATCTCTTTACAGATGTGATGACAAAGTACTTTAATCGGCCTCATTTGTGCACTAATGGAGTTCGTGTTTCAAAGCAGGTCCATTAAAAATATCACAAGTTTTATATATCATGCCCCTGCTTTAAAGGGGTGTCATGCAAAATAATTCTTGTGCAAAGTTTTGCAAGCAAGCGAGATTCATAATGCAGCCCCCAAAAAGAAAAATACAAAGAAGACAGAGAATATGAATAGTGGTTAGATCAGGACAAATAAATTAAAAATTCAGAGACCTAAATCAAGAACGAACGTAGTGGTGACCCTTGAGCTTGTGACAGCTTCCTAAGACTAGAAAAGACAGTATAATTCACTTCAAGTGGGAAGATCAGATGATTCATAGCCTTTTCTCCGTGATCAGAACCAGAACTAAAAAAGAATAACCAAGGAATGAGCGCAAGATAATTTTATCATTCCATTTGCTGCGAGCGTATACATGTTGTGCCATCTTACTTACTATAATGACAAAGAGGACTATTAACTTTTGGTGACAGTAAGATCGTTATTCTCTCCAGCCACAGAGACAGAAAAGAAAAGAAAAGACTGAAACATGAAGGAGGCTGAAGAAGAGAGGTCGATTTACTTGGAGCAGCAACGAGTGCTGTGGACTCATTGCTTTTCTCTTCTGGTGGTGTGACTGTGATCTCTCCCTTCATGCCTTAAACTCTCAACTTCTCAGAGCTTTGACTCCAAACCGTTTTTGATGATTTGCCAGTGAATTGGGCCTAACCCCTCTTTTTATAAGTGTAATGCCTTTGTATAGATGGGGTCCATATCTCAGCTTTAGGCTTTTGCCAAAGAAAATAGAAAGCAAGCGAAAACTAGCTCGTTGGTCGGCCGACGTTTTGCTCGACTGTGTTTCTTGACCCATCTCATATCGAACGAAATGCGTTGGGAATAAAGTTGATGAACAGAAAGGTAAGGTCGTTGTTTCGGCATAAAGAATAAATGCAGTGCAAGGCTGTCCCAAATAAAGAGCTAAGCCCAGAGAAAAGGAAACACAGCAATGCACTCTGATCTGTATTAGAATCACCATTTTCAGTTTGGACATACATACATACATACATATATATATATATATATATGTGTGTGTGTGTGTGTGTGTGTGTATTTGCTGTCTCACCACTACAGAAACCTCCGAATCTCTAATAGGATGAGAATATATAGAGGAGACATCTTTAATGGGCTATATCGTATGCGGATTTGGCCGGACCTACTAAAATTTCCAAGGCGTCGTGGCACGTCATGGCGAGATCCCTGAGTCGATAGTATAAAAATTTCCAGACTTTTCTCAATCGAGTATAAGTCTCATGGCTCTTCAATTAACAAAGATGTTGTCACATGTATAATGTTAGACCCTACCCTCAATCAAAACCTAAAGTGCTGTCCTTGAGACTTGACCTGCGCGATTCAAGTTGGATCGTTACAATCACCATACTAATTATCTAAAAGAGCTATGGCGTCGTTGTGGTCCGTCACGTTCCCCTTGAATTCAATGCTAATTGCCCGTGCATGCATGTTTTATACGTCTCAACGCTCTCGAAGCACCCATATCATGTGTAGAACTCGATGACTTGCTTCCTTTTTCCCCGCTTATTTTGCCTGGAATCGACGAGTTAAATGAGCTAACTTTACAATTCGAAGTCGCCTTTTCCGTTTCATATGCGATGGACGATGGCATTTGCGTACGTAGACATTTAAACGTGAAGAGAACAGATGGTTTTCATGAAGAAAACGACACTGCCCTATAATATTCTCTGCCGTGCTCGTCCGTTTAAACTTGCAAAGCCCGCGAGAAGAGCGCCAGATTCCTACATGCATTGCGGCCTGTGCAATGCCTCGTAAACATGAGACTTCAATTATCACGTGTACGTGGGAAGTCTTCCTATGCTATATGTTACATCAGTGTTGCTATGTGATCCTAATGTTTAACTGCTAGAGAGAGAATCAAGGACCAGATGAAGATGATTATCAATGAGAAGTATTTGGCCATGTCTGGTCATGGAATTCATAAGCAAACCCTGACCGGAGCACGGTGTAGGCAGCTAAAGAAGGAAAGCGCGACCACGACTCTGGTTATCGGCTTCTTCATCTTCCTTTCGATCGGCGCTCTGGTCTTTGCCGTTTGGATCAAAGTAGTAAGTAGACATGACAGACCTGTGCTTGATCTAACCCATCGTTACATATTTTTGCTGCGATTGAGAGATGATTATTATTCTTTAGTGCAATTTTCCTAGAACTGATGGAAGCCACATTAATTACATTTCATTTTGCATTTCCAGTTTCAATCACTCTTTTCAGGTGCTTATCCAATACCAATCTTCCCAACTTCAAAAGTACCAAAGAAACCAGAATTCCCACTCCAATGCACAAACCATAAACTCGCTCAAACATGTCCAAGAAACTACCCCATCACTCAAAACCTCACCAAGCAACATCAAAACCATGCATCAACAAGTCAGTGCCCATCATACTTTAAATGGATCCATGAAGATCTGCGGCCATGGAAGGAGACCGGGATCACGAGGGACATGGTCGAGAGAGCACGCAAGACAGCGCATTTCAGGCTCGTGGTCCTTGACGGGAGGGCCTACATTGAGAAG
Organism: Eucalyptus erythrocorys; assembly: GCA_014182555.1. Taxonomy (NCBI): domain Eukaryota; kingdom Viridiplantae; phylum Streptophyta; class Magnoliopsida; order Myrtales; family Myrtaceae; genus Eucalyptus; species Eucalyptus erythrocorys. The sequence goes on from CM024602.1 coordinate 17,734,569, forward strand.
TACAGGTCGGCGGTACAAACAAGGGATGTGTTTACCTTGTGGGGCATATTGCAACTCCTTAGGCAATACCCTGGAAGATTGCCTGATTTGGAGCTGATGTTTGACTGCGACGATCAGCCGCTTATCCAAATGAAGGACTATCGGCGCCCCAAATCAGGACCGCCGCCACTATTCCGATATTGCGGGGACGGAAAGACGTTGGACATAGTGTTTCCAGATTGGTCTTTTTGGGGATGGTACTTAAATTCAAGTTTCGCTCGCTGTATAAGAACATAGCTACTAACTTTTTACTTCCAAATGAAATCCTTATTAGGAGAATGATGTGGCTTGATACAAATATGTAGGGTGGAGACGAATATTAAACCATGGAAACATGTGTTGAAGGACATAGGAGAAGGCAATAAGAGGATTAAGTGGGAAGATAGAGTGCCCTATGCTTATTGGAAAGGGAACCCTAATGTGGCCTCCACCCGAAGAGACCTTCTCAAATGCAATGTCACAGATAAATATGACTGGAATGCCCGCTTATTTATTCAGGTAATACCTTTTGATTTATATGCGAAAGCACAACAAAAAAAGAAATCATATATGTCGTGTCAACTTAGATGAATATCGCATATGAAATCATTGACTGTATATGAACTTACATGTATTCAGTGCACTTATGGTCTATTAGAACTCTCTAACACATGTTACGAGGATCAAACTCTTATGGCAGGATTGGGGGAAACAATCTAAACAAGGGTACAAGCAATCCAACCTGGAGGAACAGTGCGCCCATCGGTATACAGCACAGAGTTGATTAACTACTTGCACTTGTTTTCCTTGGTAAACAGCGTTCACGAGTAACTGTTCCTGTTGGATTTTGACAGCTATAAGATATACATTGACGGCTGGGCGTGGTCTGTAAGCAAGAAGTACATCCTGGCATGCGATTCTATGACTCTGTTCGTACATCCAAGTTACTATGATTTCTTCACCAGAGGAATGGTCCCCTTGCAACACTACTGGCCAATTAGGGACAACTCCAAATGCACCTCCCTCAAGTTCGCCGTGGAATGGGGCAACAACCACACCAACGAGGTTTCTCTCTTGATTGTCGAGTCCTGTTTATGTGCCAAATTTAGACTGTCGACTCACGCGCCTAGTCTTGTCACTTCCAAAACAATCGATAATCGAAATTTGTTCGACGTGCCGACTGTTTTGTCTAATGCAAATCCATGTCAGACCGACTCATCTTCAAAACTTCTTATCAACAAACGCATTCGACTGATCTTTTTGTGCCAGGCAAAGACCATCGCCAATGGTGGGAGCCACTTCATATTCAATGAGCTGAAGATGGAGTATGTGTATGACTACATGTACCATGTGCTGAGTGAGTATGCAAGGCTATTGACATACAAGCCAAGCATACCACCAAAGGCAGTAGAGGTATGCTCAGAGACAATGGCGTGCCCATCAAATGGGAGATACAGGATGTTCATGGAGGAGTCCATGGTGACGTCCCCCAGAGGAGGAGCCCCATGCACTCTCCCTCCTCCATTTGACCCTCCTTCGCTCCAAGCCTTCAATGAGAAGAAGGCTCGTTCCACTTGGCAAGTTGAGATGATGGAGAATGACTATTGGCGAGAAGTTAACGGAAAGGAGACAGACAAGAACAAGAACATGAAGAAGCCCATCTAGGGGAAGATGAATCCCTTTAAACAGTAAAACTTTGTTTTGACATTTTCTACCAGTTGTTTGGCCAGGGGCAGAAAGAAAATGAGGGGCACTTGTTTGAGATTATATAATTAGCCTTGAGGGTCAGTCATGGTTGGGCTTCTAGTGAAAACTTACAATGTTTAGATTGTTGGCATCATCTCTCTCTGTCTCTCTCTCTCTCTCTCTCTCTGTCTCTCTCTCTGTCTCTCTCTCTCTCTCTAGCCAAGTGCTATGATGTATACACTCTCCTTGAGACAAAGAAAGAATGACGCAATTATTCTTTAAATCCAAATAGCCCACAAAGAACATACAGAAGAAGCAAAATTTGCTGCTCACTGGGATACATAGAAAGATATAAATTCATAAATTAAGGGATCCATTCATTTAGAGAGCTCGCCCTTTGATGATGTCGATGCTCATCTCGCTGGGATCAGTTGCTTGCAATTCCACTTGAATGCCGTCTAATTCTCTCTTGAATCTGTCTTTAGAGCTCGCATATAGCATCTTACTCCTCACTCTTGATGTATCTGGCGACCTGTTCCCCCAACCAAAAGAGCGCAAAACAATTGTTAAAAGTCACATTTCACAGATATACACAAAGTCGATGACTGACCAAGGATAACGTACAAAATAATGGACAAAGGAGACGTGCTGTGGTCATATTCGACATGTACAATATGCTATGTCAATGTCAAGGTTGTCATGACCCTTCATACTATTTGTTATTCCGAATGTCATGATCAGAAAAGTTATGTCTTCATAATCAAGATTGTACTAAATTTCTACATGATTGGGAACACGAGCTAGTTGTACACAAACATGCAATATGACACGATCACAAGCTTGGAATTGGAAAGCTTCCTGTTACCAGGCGATGAAGAAGATCTTGCTCTTTTGACAGTTCTCGTCGGTGATGAAGTCGAAGTCAAAAACAGCATATCGGCACTCATCGGTGGGCATACATGCGGTGAAATCGTCGTAGGTTTCTTCAGGATTCCCGACCTTCTCCACGGTGACTTGTTGGATCTTCTCATCAATCTTGAACACGATGAACCGGTGGTTCCTCTTTGCTTTTAGCTCCAAGAACTTCAGCTTGCACTCGTCATTCACTGCCATTCCCGACGACGAATTCGCCTGCAAATTTTCATCTCACTTACTTGCGAAAATCAAAGGAATACAAATCTCTTCTCTGTTTGTAGAATGATGATATAGATAGGCCATATGGGTAACATTTTCTGCATGCATGTGAACCAATTGTTCTTCACCATTGAACATTTTGACAGACTATATGCGCAATAACTTTCACATGACGAGAAATTCTTTACACTAACGATAAGAGAACTCTAGATAGTGCATTTCTTGTTATCTTCATGCGCGGGCGCACTCGGGTACGCTGATGAATCAAATGAAACAAACCGTGTTTCTTGCAAAGCGCAGCAAAAAATCTTGTCCATGCAATGTCCTAGTTTTTCCACCTATCGATATTCGCTGAACAATGCTCTCAGGTGAAACCACGAGCATCTACATCAGCCAAATTTCAAATTCGATCCGCCATTGTCTCCCCATATATGGAATAATGAACACATTGATACCAATCACGGGATTTCCGGCCTCTATATCCCATGAAGAAGCAACTCCTTGAAACCAAAAAAACAAAAAAAAAGGGTGGGCGTCGTGAGGGACATACCATTTTGTGCACCAAACAAGAGAGAGAAGTCCTCAGCTGGGAAGATGAAAGCAATAGAGGGTGAAATATATCAAGAACGAGACCAGATCCAACCCTAGGAGGAGGAGGAGAAAGAGAGACCCTGATTTTGGAGATGGAATTGAGCAAGGCCCTGAGTTTTGAGGAAGGAAGAGATTCTAGAGGAGAGATTTTCTTGGGACGAAGCAAGGGTTGCTATTCATTTCGGCCTCCATAACCAACCATTGGCCTCGGTCATCACATTCACTTGTTTGATGATGCCACGTTGTTTACTTAATTTTTTTTTTTTTTTTGCAATTGGATTAATTTATTTTTGGCCAATAAAATTATTCAGGGGATTTTTGGCTTTTCTTAAATTTGGAGTATGATTGGTCACGCCTCTGCCTCTTCCTTTTAGGCTGTGTCCATGCTTATTAAGATTTCCCAGTTCTAATCCTTTCTCCACAAACTTCGGTAGTTCGTTAGATTTAAGCATCATGATTATCCAATCTCCATCTCTGCATTAATGAACATTGTGCGGGCTAAGTAAAGAAAGGTTTTTATCTGCCTAAATCAAGAGTGAAATTTCTATTCCGTAACATAATCTTAATAGTTACAATAACATGAAAGGTACTAGAAGTAAATGGTTCCATATTTCGTATAGGTTACATCTGGAACTTGAAATCTACCCATTAGAACATGCTCATCATTTTTTGGAGCCTGAAAACTACCTTCCATACTCTAGAACCTAGAATTTGCCATGTCACAAGTTTCACAATTAGTTCCAAGTTCTATATGTATTATTAATTGAACGATTGTAATGAATCAAAACATTTAATAGTCACCACTTGCTGTTAGAATTCACTAATCATAACTTATATTTAGATATATAAAAATAATTAACATTAATAAAGTAAAAGTCTTGGTCATAAAATGGAAGTTCAAACTAATGTTTCTAGTATATAATCAAATAAAGATCACACAAAAACATAAATCAAGAAAACCATTAAAACTTGTTTTAGGTTCTAGGTTATAAATTACAGGTTCATCCAATTAAGAATCTAGAATCTACCCATCGAAATAGATTCCTTATTTTTGTAACCGAAACCTACCTTACATACCTTGGAACCTAAAACCTACAAATTCCCACCAGTCTGATTCTCAAATTTTAGATTCTACCCTCAAACCATACTCACCCCTAAAAAACATAGCAGATTTTCTTTTTCCATAAGTACAAAGTCATGCATAATTTGAGTTGCAATGGACAATGTAGATGTTCACATGACACGTCAAAATTACTAATCCATCCACCATAATTAATCTCTAATATCAGGAATTCGATGTCAAGCTGCAAGCTTCTTTAAGCTTTATAGGATATATAAACATGGTAGGTTTTTGGATTAGTTAGCAAATCATAAAAAATTTCGTGTGCTATCACAGCAAAAAGTAAGGAAATAGTTTCTCAAAGTGCTTCTGGCTAGATCTTAGCCTATGAAAGAGTTGACATGATCACAGGGTTTGCGAGCTTGCTTAGCCCACCTGGGCTTGCTCGATTCAACAAAGCTCTGGGCTTCGCTCAAGCCGAGCACAAATTAGATAGACCTATACAAGCAATTTTCCTCTTGAGCCCAACTCTATCTAACCCACTAACTTCAGTAGATAAAAAACATTTTTTAAGTCACGGAAAGGCCCGAACAAGGACTTTGAAGCTTGGTATCTAGCTCGGGTCGCCCAAGCTCGATCACTTGTCAAAGTCCCTGCACGAGAAAGAGTATATAAACATTGGAATATCAAATGACCGGTGGACTTGGTGGATTCCCATTAGCGGTGAGCAGGAGTTTGCATTGGAGATATGCCTTGTCTTCGACGACCCAACTTTATACCGGACAAAACAACGTTCGGTTGCATAGCTTGGCATTAGTTAATGAATTCCCACCGCAACCAGCTCACTGTGGTCCTAACCATCAGCTTCCTTTTGATATACAAGCATTTGTTTGAAGAAAAAGATTCCCCCGAGAGAAATAATTTTTTACCCAGTTGCATTTGACTTCCTCAGCATCACTGGACAGCTTTCTGTTTAAGTGACGTCCAACGCAATTCTGGTAACTGGTCGCAGTCGCCATTACAAAATAGGAGGGGAGACCCAAAACCTCAGCTCAAACCTAACCGGAATACTTAAAAGGCAATTTAAACCCGGAGTCAAGTTCAGCAGGCAACCGGTTGCTTGATAGGCACTTTGCAACCTCTCGTCTTAATAAAACAAACCTAGTCATCATAAAATAAGATAAAATTAAAGTTCTTGATATACCCATTTATTGTTTTACCGTGTTTATAGTAATTCATTAAAAAAAAAGTCCGGTAGTATGTTCAGGGTAGAGAAGGGAAGTAACAACAGCATGGAGTTTAGCAGAATATCCTACGCTATAAAACTGCATATTCTTGAGTAACCGAGCTTTCCACCAGTCATGTCTCGCTAAAGGACTAGTGGGCGTCTCTTTCACGGCTCATAATTTTTCTCTATAGATAACATAAACAAATCGATTCCACGGCTGATCGTTTAAGCTGGTGGCGTGAGCCCCCCACTGTAGTGGGGGCGATTTTTTTAAGCCGACAGGACGACTCTACTGTTCTGTTTTGAGAAAGAGACCTTATTTTTTTGTAGTGACTCGTCAAGAAAAGGTTGCTCCTGCAAAAGATTATCAATCACTTGATTTCCGGTAATTTTTTGGTATCTTACGATACTTCAAAAAAAATTATCAACTCTTTGTTACTGTTTGCAAATAGCCAACTTTTCTTCTTCTATTTTACTGGCATTTATTTATTTTTCTTACGAATAGTTTAAATTTATCAACTCTTATGCGAAGGTACTGATGTTTACTCATGTGATTTACTAACTTTCTGTCATTGAAGTACCCACTGGATTTTCAATCTTTATTTGAGTTACTTATTAATGTTTCTTTGACATTTTTATTCATTAACAACTCTCATTTGAGTTGCTTACTGATTTTTCTATTGGGTTATGAATTTTTATTTTGTATAGCATACCAACTCGTTACATTTACCAACCATTCTTTGAAAACTATCTATCTTAATTTGAGTGATTATCAATTTTATTTTTTTTAACACTTACCAACGCTTATTAACATACGATAGAAAATCCGTATTTTTAATCGCAAAAAGAATAAAATTCTGCATTCCGGATTATTTCTCTATTTCAGACAAACCCTGACCACCCAAGGAGGTCGCTTTAAAATAATATCTCATCATTTGGGGACAAAAATTGAACAGACTTTTAGACTTTGGGGTGCCACGCTAAAGTATCCGATGAAAATCATTATTTTTATAAGCGCGTTTTAACCATGCAAAGGAAGATAGAAGGTATCCCACGACAATTCAAGCGTCAAGAGAGACAACTTTCTGGTCTTTGATTATAATATTCTCTTTGAATCGTTCAGTTCGTACCGTCAAGAAATGAACATAGTTTTGCCCTTAGTCTGAGATATTCATCTGAACAATAAGTGAAATAACCGGGATAATTATAAAAAAAAAAAACCATCAATCTATCACATGTATATAAATTTAATTTTAAAATTTTCAATTTGGATGATTTAATTTAAAATCTTTTGACAATTCGTCAATGGAGCAATTTCAGTCAATTTTGACCAATAATTATTAACATGGACGCTAACTATGCCACATAACCGTTTTATGTAATACGGTTGATGCTAAAGTTGACAATTTTTACATTGTTCTGAATTTTCTTATAAATTATTTTATTATTTTATTTCTTTTTTTTTCAACTGTGGTAAAAATTATTTACCAACAAACGCTTTTTTTTTTTGGTTAAAATGAAGATAAACCCCTCTAAAATCTCTTGTAAAACGATTAAATAAAATTTTAATATCAAGTCAATGTGAGATTGAGATAGTATCATGCTTGCCAGTAAACTATTCTTTAAAAATTAATACAAGATGAGCTGTGCCTTCCCTGCATTAGTAAAGATATTTATATTATTTAACGAAGAAATCCCATTAGCCGTCGTAACCTGTGCAAATAGAATAGAATCTATGTTCTTCTCGGGTTTTGAGGACCATCGCAATAGTTTCCGTCTGCAAAACACGTCTCGCCCTTTGTGAATTATGGAATATATAACATGAGTGAACGTGGATACCAATCTGTGGGCAAGTTTTTTTAATCAATTTTGTCATTCCAGCTCCTCTACAATATATAAGGCGAAAGATGACGATGACGACCCATGTTTTTTTGTTCGGTTTGGTCAGGTCCCACAGGAACATGCTTGGAAACCCTAATGGCTTTATTGAGAGATAAACACTTTTTTTTTTTTTTTTTTTCGGGTAGAAGATAAGCACTCTTTGATTAGAAATATCGCCATGAGGTTCATGCCAGCCGATGACGACCATCCTCTACAGAAGGCAAAGTCGGCACGTTTGCTTAGGAACATAATTGTTCTCAAGTTATATCATTCTCCTAATTAGAGAAGTTATTGCTTTTTGACGTCACAAATCTTGCTTCTTGAAATATTAACGTTAACGAGATTAGACTGTTCATATCTCGCGAGCATCGGTCTGTGTGCTTGGAGAATCCTGGACACTTCATTATCAGTGAAAACAAAGGGGATCAAAATTCTAACTAAATCCCACTATATCTTTCGTCATGGGCTTCCCTCTCACGTGTGAAGATGATATATTAGCAGTTTTTTTAACACGCGGTTCACGATCTAATGCGGATCACATTATATGAACATTTTTTTATCGAGACAAGTGCTTTGAAAACCCTAATCTATTAGAAAAGTGTAATTAAGTTCGAAAATTTATAAAAATTATAATCAAATTTTAAAACTTATTAAATTAATCTAATTGAGTCTTTCCGTTAATTTCGTCTAACTTAGCTAACGAAAAATGCTAGCGTGACTTTTTTTCCCTCTATTTATGTGATGATGGTGTAATTAAAATGACATTGTTGGTCCAAATCTTATATTTAACGCAAATGTTATTTAAAATTAAAAAAAAGGCTAAATTAAAATCACATCATCACCACATAAAATAGAGAAAAAAAAGTATGTCATTATTTTTCATTAACCAAGTTTGATAGAATTAACAAAATGACTCCATTATATCAATTTGATAAGTTTTAGGATTTTATCACTTTTTATAAATTATATATCTCAATTGTACTTTTTCAAGAGGTTTTAATGTGATGGTTTTTCAAGAGGTTTTAGTGCACTTATCCCGTTTTTATACAGAATAGACAAAAAGCAATGGCGGATATTCCTTGCAGGTAGGTAGCGAACATGTCACGTGGTATTAAAGCTTTGGTAAACTAGGGTTTAATGAAGGCAAAGTTCTTTCTGCTTTCTGCGACTTTATGTATAGTGGTGGAGGTGGGATGAGTACAGAACGATAGGCAGGCGATAAATGATTGGAGTGTAGATAATACAATTTATCGAACGTTCTGGGACCACAAAACGATCCGTCGAATGGTCTCCACACGTTCATTTACTTGATGCCTCGCTTAGGGTCAATGTCCAAATGCAATTTATCTGAGCAGAAAGTCACAAAGTCCCACGTGCCGTGATGATTTCAACGCGTTGCTTTCTTGCTACGCAAATTAAAGTTTATGTTAACAATATGAATTTTATTTATCCACACACACACACACACACACACACACATATATATATATATTTTTTTCTTGAAGAAAACTTGAACCTTAACGAGACTCACCACCAAGTCATCCGTCCCAATTATTATTTGTCTTTTGTATGGTAATATATGTTTGCACTCTTATCTTTTGTGATTTAAATTCCAGTGAAGGAACGTAAAGGTCAGTTGAGATAATTTTGAAGAGAATTATTAATTTAATCTAATTTGCAATAGTGTTTATGAATTTATAATTTATTCGAGATAGTCCGTGAACTATTTAAAACGTTCAAGCGATCCTTAGATTATATAAAAATATTTGATGTTGTCTTTCCGTAAATTCAAGTTAACGAATTCTGCTGATATAACTTTTGATTCATTAAGTTTAAACGGTAGACAAAAAAAAAAAAAAAAAAAACTCATGAATTATTCTAGTAAATATTCATCTCAAATTATGATATATAATCCACGTCATCAAATACTGATGGACATGTAAACACCTAAATTCTCTATTTCCCTTTCTAAAGTAGATGGATAAAAGGATAGACATGCTAACTTATCATTTTTCTTTTTTACCCCCAACTCAGCATATAATAATCTTTGTCATCAAATAATATCCAATTTGTCATTTGAATAAATGGAATTATTATTTTGAACATTTACTAATAGTTCAAGGGCCACTTATTACATTTCCCGTCAGTAATAATACAACAATTGAAGGTTTTTCAACCCTATAATGTCTAGACTATCCGTGGAGTGGGAGAAAGTATTCAGTGGTTCGTGCGCGCCACGTCATCCGCTGACGTGGCGCGCACATACCACTCAAGTACCGACACTTGTCCCGAGCGGGACCCCCAGGAAAATGAGAAAAAGGCTGGTATTCGGTTGGCTCGGCTCGGCTCCAATGCAGAAACGAAAAGACGGTCAGCGTTTTCCGCCCGCTCAAAATTTCTCTCTCTCCTCACTTGAATGGGCGGGTTCTCTCTCCTCGTAAAAGAACCGAGAACGCTCAGAGCCTTCCTCTGTTTCCTTCTCCGCGCCTCCCTCCTCCTCCGGCTGGGGCTCCGTCTCCGCCTCGGCCTCGGCCTCGGCCTCCTCCCCCGCCTCCGTCTCTCGCCGCCGCCTCGGCCTCGGCCGCCCAAAAGCCTCGCTGGTCATCTCGGTCTCGTTCCCGAGCGGCACCGGAGCTCCCGCCGCCGACCGGCGCTGTCCCTCACGCTAGCCCGCTCGGTCGCGAGGGAGATCTCGGCGGACTTGGGCGGGGTCGATGGCGCGGCGAAGAAGGAGAGGCCTGCTGCATTTTCTCTCTCTTTTTTTCAATAGAGCGCGCGCTATTTCTTCCCGCTTCTGCCTCTCACTCACCCCAAGCGCTCCTCTCCTCTCTGTCCCGAGCCCTCTCACTCACCCCAAGCGCCCCCCTCCTCTCTGTCTCGAGACCTCTCACTCACCCTAAGCGCTTCCCTCCTCGCCTTGTTCTTGGTCGATGATGGCGGAGCTCTGCTTGATGGCTTCGCATGGTTATCCGCCGAGCCTCGTTCTTGGTCAGGAGCAAGGGCGCGAGCAGAGTCGTCAGGGTGAGTCTCGACTTCTCTCGGTTCCTCTCGATTCCGTCCGTCGCGGATTCGAATCGGAACGAACTGGGTTTCGTGCCTAGGGATTGCCGAAGCGCTTTGGATAGCTTCCATTGGTTGATTCTTGTGCGGTGTTGTCGATTTTGTTCTGTTGTCGTGGCAGCTCCGTGCTTGCTGCTTGGCGTTCGGTCTTTGATTGGGTCGTGTGGTGTTTTAGCTCTGTAGCTCATCGTTAGCTGCGGCTTTTGTGAGTTTAGATGCTGCACTGTGCACGTCGTTGACTGGGCCTCTGATGTGTTGCAGAACTTTGGTTCTCTAGGAGATTCATCTATGTAAGATCTCTTGATCACGAGTTTTTTGTTTTTTCATCACTCTTTGTCTAAAAGATTGAAATTTTACAACTCCATCTTGACCTTTGTGGCTTGATGCTCCAAGCTTGGTGATTTCGGGTTTAAAGAGTGCTGCGAAGTTGCAATTAACTTTTGCTTTTCATTGGTGCTTGCACATTGCGAAGCTTTGTCTTTGTTGATTCTGACCTCCTCAATTGTTTAGGGTGGTTTAGATCTATGTGCAGCGATGTTTGCTAGGGATTTTCTTTTGTTCTATGTTAGATTATAGAAATGGCTAATGTTGGTCAGGTGTCGGTTCCTTGTTATTTTGCATCCTGCATTCGGGAAATCTAACTATGGAAAGTGCAGGATCTTCAGCCAATTTTGCCTGCTGCTAGGACAAGACAAGACATTATAAGATTGGGATCCATGACCCTCAGTCCTAATCAATTCAAGGAGGCAGTGGAACCCCCATATGTACTGTTAGCAGCAAAGCGGTGTGTGCAGATTGATTCTGTGGTGAAAGATCCCATGATTCTAGATTTGCAAGGTATGCACGTAATACTCAGTTGAAGATCTCTCTCTCTCTCTCTCTCTCTCTCTCTCTCTCTCTCTCTCTTTTATTTTTTATTTTTATTTTTAAATCAATTCACATTATATGTCAGCTTGTCCAAAAGGAGAGATCTTGAAATAAAGTGCTCGTGTTCCTTCTGGGTATAATTTATTTCTCATGTAAATTTGTTAATTACAAGCTTCAAGTCATTGATTTCATTTGATGAAAATCTCACCCTTCATGCCACAGAGATAATGAAATTTTTTGGGGCCACTATTATTTATCACCCTTACAGTTTTAAATCATCTTACCACAAAACTACTTAAGAATATGAATTTGTATCCATTTGCAAGTGCTTGACGGTATAAGCAATTATATTAGGCCACACGAATTTGTAGAATCATACGCTTAATGGAAACTGAAACTAGCAATTTAGTCATGGCACTTGCATTTGTATGGTCAGAAAATTCATGGAAACTGAATTTCAACAACAAATGGGGGATTACTGTTGGGGTTGGTAGAAGTGGCTAAAGTGCTGAAATATTTATATAGGTTTAGGAGATCACTGAAACCAAGATCTGCTTCTAAAGAAAACAACATAGCTTTTGTAGGGCATGTGTTGCAATGCTCTTTGCAGTTAAACAGGTTACTTGTCGTGAGAGGGGATGGTCAAGTAATGGTTTATTTATTATGATTGAAGATGTCCACTCAACTGCAGGCACCGGAATTGCCGAACAATCCACCATGCAGAGAGAAGTCTTTGAGTTTAGCATGTCTGGATTGAGTTGTGCTGAAAAGGCTGGACTAGATATGTCTCTAGTATCTGATTTAACGGGTCTTCACTCAGTTTCCACTGACATGCATCGCCTGCCCATCATTCCTTCTCTCGTCTACCCTAACTTTCAATTTTCCACTCAGAGCGCTCTCTCAGACTTCACGGGAGATTTGGTCTGAAATTCAAAAATAACCATTAACTCTGATGGTAGAGTCTTGATCGCAGCTAGTGGGGCTGAGATGAAGGATCTCCTCTCAATTGTAGCGGAGTTTTACCTATCGAGGAACTAAACTCAAGGGAGAAAGCTTTCGATGCCAGTTCCTTACTTTAGAAGGTATGACAACAACCACCTCATATGCTTAGTGGGTCATCGCCTTAAACCGTTGTTAAATTGAGCGTATCTGTTTGAAGATGAACATGCAATTGAGAAATGCCAAATTGTTGCCCTGTTATATTTGTGTATGCGCAAGGCCAGTCTTTAGCACTTTATGGAACTGTATATCTACCTCAATAAACTTATTCGCTTCTTAACAGATCTAACTAAGTGAGAACCTTAGTTGTAAGTATAACATGTGGGAAGTAAACACAAAACCACCCCATGTGCATCAACTTAGTTGCTTGATATTAGAGAAGCATGACCCTTGGAAGGAAATTAAGCTTAAAGGCTACAATAAGTAGGTGGGTTGAGTGACATCCGGCATTTCGCCATACGGGGGATGTTTGTGCTCAGAAATTTGCATGCTTTTGATGAACTTCAAATAGTGTTATTACATGGGTTCTGCCTTATGTATGTGAGAGCCTCTGACTCAAGCGTTATAGAATCTTCGTTCAACAGTATATTAAGTCAATTGGTTCGTTTTATATGTTCCTCTTTATTTTCTTCTTCTTATTTATATTACTTCTGCAAATGTGTACTTTTGGAAATAGACTGCTCATATCCTTATGTCACACTAATTTTCTGCATTATGGTTCTTGATCATTTCCAAGAAACTGCAAAAGAGGAGGTAGACAAAATTATGGTTACTGATGCACCACTTCTCTTTCCTCCTGGACAGGTACTTCTTGCATTTTCCTTTTCTTACAGTTCTACTTTTACTGGGTTCATGAGCAAATTTTTAGGCCCAGCAACTTGCTTTCAATTTTTGGATAATTTCCCATTAGGTTTTTATACTCTATATGAGGAGTATAGATTTGTTCGAATAAAAAGGAGTTGAACTCATGTCAGATGCTTTAACGTGTTAAATGGGTATCTGGGCAACAGAGAAATATGGTGCAGGAGCAATTTTGTAACCTTTAGAAATGTTGGCTGCAATACGGGTAATAGTGGATGTGTTTGGAAATTATAACTCTTGAGCACTTCCAAGATCTTGGTCTCTACCTCACTGAATAAATCCTTTAGAATTTCTCCTTAGTTTGATGGTGTAGCTGAACTCCCATGTTATATTCTTAAAGGCTTTTTTATGTTTTCTGGTGCAGCTGGCATTGGCGGCTTTGCGTCATGCTAATGAGGTGCATAGAGTTCTGGACTATGAAAGGTTAAAAGCAACTCAAATTTTTTTTTATGAAACCAACAATAAGAATTACTTGCCATAGACATCTCTACATTGGGGCAGCCAGTTGTTCTGATTCTCTTGGTACCTTAGTTGTATCATGATTGGGTCAATTGAAATTTATGCTTCTTTTCAGATACCTAGAGAACATGCTCATACGCCAAAATTCCATTCACAGCAGCACAGAGCTCATTCAGCATCTGAATGCGATAGATTCCTTGGTAAATCCTCAAGTTTTCTCGCATTCATCTCAAAATTTGATCCAGCCTTATCTCCAGTAAAAGCTGATGTACGAGCAGGGGATCGTGGCTGTGCTGCTTGTTATATGTACAGCTGCAGTAAAGGTACTCATCTATACAGCTATTTTTCCTTTTAAACTGTGGAGTTGTCCTTGGACTGATTTTTGGGGTATGTATACATTGCTATGCAAAAAAACATGGATAGTATCCTATGATATTAACCGTTTTAATGTGATACTAATTTCTCTATTTTTATTAAGTCCTAAGTGGATGCAATAACAGTCTCGGGACGTAGAAAAACTGCTCATTTTGCAAAGGATCTTGTTCTCTCACTTTCTTTCTTCCTCATTTGTCTCTGTTGCTGAGGTGAGCTATGTAGTCTAGCTTGTATGGCATGGTATCTGTCCTTAGGCAGTCATGTAAAAGACTATTCTCCGATTACTTAAGATGCTCTTACACAAATGCTATTTATATATTCAATAAAATGTTGATACTCTTTACCATTTCAAGCTATGTGAAGCTGTTTTCATTAGATCATTGGTTGAAAAAGTTTCTACAAAGAGCATTTCTTGAGAAGCTTGCTTGTTGCCCATTTCTTAGTACCAAAGAAAGGAGAAAAGGGAGAGACATTAGTTGAGAAAGCTTCTGCAGGGATATTTTTGAATAAGCAATCATTTGAGAGAACACTAAGCTTGATTCGTCATAGATCCTACTTAAATTGAGACGCTCATAGTAAAAAGTTGGAGAGGTCTAGAATTTGTATTTCTCATTTTCCTATCATTTCATTGCCAGCAGTCTGTGGGGCTCGTTTCACTTTCTGAAGGTCTTTAATTGTTCTCAACTTTTTCATAAAATAATTGGCAGGCGCTTTTGTTGGATGCTCCCTTCAAGGCAGTGTCGTGACAACACGGACAAGAGAAAATTGCCGATTTTATGGCAGCCAGTCTATAAATGCATTGGACATACTACTTGGTTCGTTGCCGAGGCTGCCAGCTGCTACCATCCTTTATAACGCACTCGCAAACATCTATTAGAAGCTGGAGTGGTCATCACCATATTAGTGCCGGACAGCTTGGTCAATTGTCCTTGATATTGCCTATGGAAGTTCTTAGTTGCAATTCTTGCCACTGTAAAGTTGTCTATTCTTATCAAGTGTACAGCATGTTCAAACTCATTGCTTCCCTCTCTTCGCCGGGGGGTTTTAGGAGAGGAATATGTAAATAGTTATAATAGCTGGGATCAATCTTTGGAATGTACATATAGCTATCCATTTCATATTTGGTGTTTACTCAGGATATCGGGGAAGACAAGCAAAAACCACCTTTCTTTTCAGATTACTTTGAAGATTGCTTGGGCATGTCCTAGATGGAGGAAATTTTATGTGATTGTTCATGATGAATCCAGAAAAACAGGTTGCGTGGTCACGACCTAATATAGAACTCTTCTATGGATCTTGTTCGGTACTGCACCGCACATTAGACACGAGTCAGTGCAGTGTAGCATAAATTCACCTCCCTCCCTATTTTGAAGTAGAGCATACAGATCATAAACAAGAGAAAATTGCCGATTTTGAGTAGATCCAAGCTTTTTACGTAAATCCCCCCAGAACCACACCCATGATTAGCCTGTATGATTATAGCAGTTGCTTTGCCTAAGTGGGTTCATGATTTGGTTCAGTGCCTTCTTGTGTGTCCTTTAAGCGGAAAAACGCAAGAATGGGAAATCCGAAACCTCTTAAGCGTGATATGTTGCCGCATTTCAGCCCTCTCTACCAGCTGTTGCCACCTACCATCGCCCGTGGCGGCAATGGTGGCATGCCTCTAAGTTCAGCAATGGTTTGGTCTCCCGTTGGATAGGAAGGATTGCCAAGGGGACAAAATCATTTGAATTTTTCCTCTTTCTATATCCTAGACCAGAACTATTTTTCCTTTTCTCTGTTCAAATCGAATACAAAGTGATCGATTCCCTTCAATTTTTCTTTCTTTTTCTTCAGTGAATATCTAAAGAAAATCAAATAGGTCTTCTCTTTCATTTTCTCTTCTTACGTTATTATCATTGAGAGTCCCTTTTTTACCCTTATCACTATCTGAACGAAATAGAGTCGACAATCTCAGATGGAGATCTCTCTGTTCTAAAATAGAATCAAGCTGTGTTTGACCAAGGGGGCAGCATGGAGTTAGATGGAACAAAATGAGGGATTGAAAATTACAATCCTCGAACTTCTTTATCACTTATCCGACAACTCATTTCATATATAATTGTACGTACTACGGATGCTTTCTAATATAAATTATTGAAAAATTACAATATAAAATACTAGGATTAGAAAAGAAATCAAACAAACAAAAAGAAAACCTAGACCTAATGACTGCCCCCGAAACTCTAGGACAACAGCGACGTCCTCCTCGATGGCGGGCAACACCAACACCACAACGACCCCCATGGTGGCGAGAATCTCCGTCGCAATGGTCACTTAAGACCGCTGTAATAGATTCTCCATCTCACGCACACCCGTGAGAGATACAAAGGCGACCACTGCACACCATTCAGGTGAGAGATAGAGAGAGAGCGAGCGAGCAAGAGAGATGTCCACCCAATAAATAAAACAAGGTCATTGTTAGAGATCATTGTAGCAACAAAATAGCACAATAGCAAATGGCGAACAAAAAATTTAACTCAACTGATGAGAGAATAATATAACCAACCAACTCTAATATAAGCTCACATCCACCTAATGCGAACATTTAAACTCCAACTTGAAATGAATATTCACAATACCTCTTCAGCTTTCAAGGCGACTCCAATTGAATCGTTAACATAAGATAA
Source organism: Eucalyptus erythrocorys (assembly GCA_014182555.1). Classification (NCBI taxonomy): domain Eukaryota; kingdom Viridiplantae; phylum Streptophyta; class Magnoliopsida; order Myrtales; family Myrtaceae; genus Eucalyptus; species Eucalyptus erythrocorys. Next base: position 17,751,457 of record CM024602.1, read on the forward strand.
GGACACTTCCATATTGTATAGGGACAAATCAGGATAAACGAATGACTCCCCATTAAAGTATATCACTTCAACAAGGTTCAACTTCATACTTTCCCACAGTATGCTGAGAAGATTGTCACTTAAAGGAAAACACTTGCCCGCATTAGTCCTCTATACAGAAGGATGGGTGTAGAGAAAAGGACAAACAATTGAGTATGCTCACCATTGTATTTAGAACTATCTTAGCCTTTGTTAAGTCCGCCGCAGTACATTCAAGAAGAACATTTTTCGTCTTTAAAGTTTTTGCCGGATGTGCACCATTGATAATTGGCGGCAGAGACAGCACAGTTCTGCATGGAGTAAAAAATTAGCCTTTTCAGTGATAAGAAGCTTAGTCAACTGTATCATTTCAGTCAATGTAGATGCTCGCCAATCAATCAGACTATACATCACAAATATCTATCAAATTGTTGATTGCAAGACACCCAAAAAGTGGATGAAGCATCACTTTGCCCACACTGTTTGGCTATGACAGCTAAATAGTCACTACAATTTGTTCACATTGAGCATATTCAATGGGAACCAAAATTGTGAAGCCAATGGCAACAGTGTAATCTATCCGCAACTGGAGTAACCAAATATCATTGGACCTGAATGAGCTAGATTAGAACCCCATGTGCAAAAAAATTCGAAACCAATCTTTTTAAAAAGCTGACCTCTGTTCAAACAGGATAAACAGCTTAATGGTCAACCATAATTGGTTGTTGCCTAATTAATACATTACAAATAAACATCAGTCCACAGCTAATCAAGAATTTATGAAGCAATCAACTGTATCATTTCTAATTATTCAGGACGTCAGAAAAGAAAATATCATGAACTGTTGTCAAGCAAGGCCCTAGCCTAAAATAAGGGACATGTTACATTAAAAGTTTGGGATGGATCCTTTAGCAAGAAATTTTTTTAACCTTTTCTTTAAATGAACCCAAAGAATGTATTAGCAAGGTAGATCTTAAGTCATGAAATGACCTAATTTCATCTTTTTCCTTGAGGGAATGCCTCAGAGAATGACCAGCCTTACTTAAGGTGCTTTTGAAGTCGCCACATTGGGAACAAAAAGGGTCAAAGACATGACCTAATTTCATCTTTTCCTTGAGGCAACTCCAGTGCTTTTGAGAACACTAGTGACACCTAAGCAGAACAATTGATCTCACTTCAACTCATAAACGAGACCAAGCACTTAGTGGCTTAATGTGGCAGAAGATGCTTGAAGGCCTAGATTATTTTCTCTTTGCAAATTGAACCCAATGCATCGATCAACCCCCAAATAACTCAAGGTTGCAATATTAATGACTTAAGTGGCAATGGTTGAATCAAAACTAAGTCAACATGTCATTACATTTAAGTGGTTCTTTATTATTTTCCCTTAACATCAACATACACACTTCATATTTATACATGGAACTCACATTACAAAGAAGAGTGTATGAAGAAACCAAGATACCTCTTTGAATCATAGACAACAGGGAACACAGGCGAGTTCTCTATTATGTGCAACAACTTCTTCAATTTCAAATCTGACTGCAACAAAGTAGCGAAAAACAGGTAAAACAACATGGCAAAAATGAGGAACTATTACATAATTCTTCATTCACAGGAAGATATCAACTAGCACACTGAATAAGCAAGTTCCAAGCATAAGATATATGTAACAAAACAAATATGACAGTTATAAAAAGACCATTAAAAGGAGCAGCTATTAAGGACCCACCTTATAAAATTCCATTAGTTCATCAGCTCTGAAGTTCTTCACCTAATATCAGAACAGAAACTAAGGCGCGATCAGCCAACACATCAATCGCAGTTGGTAGAGAAAACAAAACAAATATATAAATGAAAGCAATCTCATGAACTCAAAAGTGGCATTGACATGTTAAGCATACTTGATTTGGAATAATTCACTTTGCAAAATAGTAATTAGAAATAACACGCTAAATGCATTGGAAACTACAAAATTTCCTTTTTAGTTACTTAGTAAGTCTCCTTAGAGCACTGTTAACAAAAGGGCACTTGTTAAGCATACTTATTTAATATGATTCACTTTCCAAAGAAAAAATTACAAATACCACAAGAACAATCTGTGCATCCAATTGAAAACCATAAAAATTTCTTAATCAACTACTTAAGAATTGCCCCTAGAGAACAGTAAACAAAATCCTTACAAATACATAGATCTTCACTACAGATCAGACTCATGGCACATGCATGAACACAAAAATACAATCTATATCATGAAACTACCTGCTTCAAGGGGACGAAACTTATATTGGAAGGCGGCAAAGCCTGAGACCAAAGGAAAAGGAACATGAGTCGGTGATATGCTGCACTTCTCGTAATATTTTATCATACTTTGCTCTAAGAAACATTTAGCCGTAGCAGATATATAACTCGTACATATTAAGGAAAAACATTTAGCTGTAGCAAATATATGACTCATACATATTAAGCTAAACCAAATGTGCAATTCCTTGTCATGTCTACATTTTCGTCTATGCTTTATCTAGTAGATGAGCACTCGATAGCGAAACATAATACTATGAATTTTGGGATCAAAATAGAGTATCTCGGATATATATAGTAATACCATCCTCTGGGACAAGCTCAGAGGATGACAAAACTTGAACTGGTCAAAGCTTGTCTAGCTAGCTGCAACTCCTCGAAAACATGTAATAGATGCTGAGGCAAAGTGTGGGGTAGAAAGAAGCTTCAAGAGGGAATCCTTCAGGCATTTAAATATATAGAGAGAAAAAAAAAAGGAAAGAATAGGTGAGCACAAGCTTCCAGCCCGGATAGCACTATCATGACAAGATCCATTATGCCAGCAATCTGAAAATCTTCCATTTAAGTTCTAGCTGGGCCTTAGCTTCAAGCGAGGATAGTAGGACGTGCAGAATTCTTCAATTTAGATTCTAGTTTAGGCGATTAGTTCAAACACACACCTCATAGCTGAAGGGGCCTTCTAGCGTATCCAAGTCATGAGTCCCAATTGCAACCAATGTTCTTCGCCTAAAATATCGAGAGAATCCGAGCATGTCAATCCAAGCAGAACATTTTGAGGATCTAGCATAAGCATAAGCACAAGCATCTGATGTACTAAGTGGAGGGATTGGGGGGCTGGGCATCTATTACATGCAAATAAAATATCAAATTGAATATAGATCTCGAGAATGAAAACTAGTTCAAGCAACATATCTATCATCACCACTTCACCAAATTATTCAAAACAACTCAGCGGAGTCCTATCTTCACATCCAGGCATTTCTCACAATTTAAAGCCCTCCTAAGGGTAATAATATATATGGCCCCTACTGAGCACATAGAGCATAAGCAACAGTGAAGCCATGACTTATTTTAAAAATGCACGCTTGCAAAGACAATTGGCTGCGTGCTGGAAATTTTTTAAAACCATTGCTTTGGACAAGCCATATAGGACGTTGCATCTCAATGTAAGATCACGGTCGCTCTCTTTACATTTAAGGTTCAAATGAACACAGTAAAAGCTTCCCAAAAATGTGTTGTCCTCTCGCCACTCCCTCTCAAACCTAAAATCTTGAAATAGAGAAGGAAAACAGGTATTATGCTGCATGTTAAAGATCCAAAAATTAATACCCGCAAATGTTCTGATGGAGGTTGTCTTGAAGATCAATGAAGCTGTTATAACTGGCTTCATCAAATGTCATCCCTCTTAAGACAGCAGAAACAACGTATGGATGCATTTGTGAGGTCTGCAACACATAAATGGTCACTCAAGTACTAAATGATTCCAGCATAGATCAATCTAGACAGATCAATCCTCACATATCAGTACCTCTGGTTTTACATGCATCTTAAGCATTGATTCCCTGCTGATGTTACGAAGACTGTATTGAGGTGTCTCCTCCTGCTTATTAAATACACGTAGGGCCTGAGCAAGCCCTTCGAGGCAAAGCAAGTCGTATCATTACTTGATCCATTAGGTAAGGTCTGTCAGATCTTGGGTCGGAAATTGAGAAGCGTGGCTTACTTGATCCATTAGGTAAGGCTGGACAGACTCAAGCCGCACGCAGCAGACATCACACACCCTCTGGGGATCACTAATTCGGAACTTTACAGGCAACAGAGAAGGCGCTGAACCAAATCAACGTACCTCCTGAGCTTCTTAGAAGCAGGATCATAGGCTACACCGCCACCGTTAGCCCCATCAACCTTCGCAGCCTCGACCCAGCCGTCATCCGACGATCCAGGCTCCTCCTTGTCGCCGGACCCGTCGGCTATCTCCACGGACCCATCTCCGGGGGAGTCAACGAGCACGTTAGCGAGCAGCCTATCGCAGAACTCCTGGCTCGAATCAGCCCTAATCCCGCCACCGACAACTCCGCCGTCCTTCATCAGGATGTTCTCGATCTCGTCAAACCACGAGAGCCCCGAGTCTGGAGACGACGACGACGCGTTCGTCGAGGAGCAAGCGCCGATGACGTCGCCGGCCTCAGGGAGGTCGTCGAAGAAGCCGTCGAGGTTGATGTGAGACATCACGTCGTCCTCCATATGCAACTCCAGATCCACCATCAGAACACTAGGGGAAAAAAAACAACAAAAAAAAAAAAAAGGGGGAGGGGGAGAAGATGAAGGCATGAAGGCGACGATGGGAGATCTCTTCCAACCGAGGTTTCCGATTTGCTCGCGGTGGTTCGAAAGGTCGGGTCGGAAAGAGGGAGGGAGAGAGAGAGAGAGGAAGGTCGCGGTCCTCTCGCCGGTCCGGTGCAGTAATTCGTCGGTTGCTGGCGGTGGTTCGCCGGTCGGAAAGAGGGAGGGCACAGAGAGACTGGGAGGTCGCATCCTGTTCGTCGGAGAGAGAAAGAGAGAGGGAGGGAAGAGAGAGAGGCGAGAGAGGAGAGAGAAAAACCCAGCAAATTCGAGTGAGGAGAGAGAAAATTTTGAGCGGGAGGAATACGCTGACCGTCTTTGGAGCCGAGCCGAGCCGAGCAAAAATCAGCGCCTTCCTTTTTCAGCTGGTCTCGCTTGGGGACACGTGGCGGTATTTCATTGGTTTGTGCGCACTAGGTCAGCGGATGACGTGGCGCGCACTAACCACTGAATATTTTCTCGTGGAGTGGGGACAATGCACTTTTTTTTTATTGATGGACCTTCCCTTAGGGTCAACGCCAAGTGCAATTTATAAATTCGACCGTCATTGTATGTTTGATATAGCTTTTAATGCTTGACTTTTTCTTCAAAATTTTAGAGCTGAAATAAAATTAAAATTTAGCCCAATTTTTCAACACCGAAATTTTTAAAAATTAGTGCATTTCAACAATGAATTAGATGAACATATTATTTGCCAGTAAACTATACACACACACATATACATACATATATATATATATATATATATATTAAAATTAAGATTAATTGAGCTGTGCCCACAACATCGGTATTCTCCCTGCATAAATGAAGAGATCAATGCCAATTAAGAAAGCAATCTTATTAGCTGCCGTAACTTGTGCAATTAGAGGATAGAATCTATCTTCTTCTTCGGTTTTGAAGACCGTCGCAATAGCTTCTGTTTGATAAACACTTCTTTTCTTTCATGAATTATAGAACATATAAGATGAGCAAACGCGTTTAGCAATCTGATATGACCGAAAGATGACAATGCTGCTGACCTATGTTTTTGGTTCTTCGGGGTCAACCCCAGAGGAACATGCTTAGAAACCCTAATGGCTTTATTAAGAGCTAAGCATTCTCTGATTGAAAATATGCAGTGGGGCTCACGCCAATGACGATCCTCCCCTTCGAGATTCAAAGTTGGCACGTTGGCTTCGAAATAAAATTAGGGTTTTGGGAGGAAAACAAAATTACTGATTTTTGGGTAGTAGAAATCTCGCTTTTGAGATCCCAATAGTAAATGTATCACATTCCACAATTAAGCATGTTTATACTTAAAATATACTATCCAAATTTTGTAAGAATTAGTCATGTGCTCGAAAAGTTCAGGACACCTTATTATAAGTGGAAATAAAGAGTAATGGGATTATAATAATCTTGTCGTATCTTTCCACATATGCCCGCTTTTTAACACGCGGCTCACGCTTTCACGCGGATCCCCGCGATATTCTACGTTCCGTCTGCAGATTAAACAAAAAGCAATGGGGACATGCTTTACCGGCACAGATCATGTCTTCTGGTGCTAGAGCTCTGATAAATAGGATTTAATTGAGAAAAATATCTCCGTCCTCCTTGGACTGTTATGCTGGAGGTGGCGGATGTTGAAGGACCTCACCTTACGGAACGATAGACCCGCGAAACGTGCAACACGGGTGAGCAACAGTACAAATTCTGAACGTGTTTTTTTTTTTTTTTTTCTTTATTTTTTTCCCGACCAGAGAACGATCGAATCGTCCATGGAATGGGCTTCACGCGGCCATTGACTCGGCGCCTCGCCTGGGGTCGATGCCAAAATGCAATTTGTTTTGAGGGGATACGTATTGAAGTCCTACGTGTCGTTATGATTTCGACGTGATGCTTTCTTGCTAAGCAAGTAAAAGGTTATGTCAACGATGTGATTTTCACCAATATCTGTTTTCTTCAAGAGAAAAGTTGAATGCTAATGTGACCCACCACCCAACTCATCCATCCCAACTATTATCTACTTCTTGTAAGGTAATATATGTTTGCATTACTGTCTTTTGTGATTAAATTCTAGTGGAGGAAGTTTCTTTTATTTGAATTATTATATAAAATAAATTGAGATAAATTTGGAGAGAAGAGGCGTTACTTTGGTCAAATGTGTAATATTATCCATAAATTTTTAATTTTTCAATATAATCATTGAATTATTGATAAATATTCAATCTAGTCCCAAATTAGTGGAGTACTTCAAATTCATTAAGATATCATTTCAATTCCAATTCGTTAAGATATAATTCCATGTCATCAAATATCCAATGACATGTTAACGCACTAATTTTATGTTTCTATTTTTTAAATAGATGGATAAAAAGATAGACAAATTAAATCATAATTTTAATACTCCAAACTCAAAATCTAATGATTCAAGTTATCAAACAACGTCTAATTTATTATTTAATTGAATAGAACTATTATATCAAACATTTATCAATAAATTAGAGAATTATTTACGTCTATTTTTCCTAAGTAAAAGTACAATAATTGAAAGTTTTTCATGCTAAATGTACGAAACATCTGTGGAATGGAGTCCCATGCATTCATTGATTGACCCTCACTTATGTTCAATGCCAAATGCAATTTATCTGAGAAAAGTAATAAAGTCACATCGACTGTAGAGGAAAAAGAATCCGACATTATGATTAAAAAACGATATTAGCAATTTTCTTTTTTCAAGAAATGGCCGAATCCTGATGAGACACGTCACCCAACTGATCCATTCTAAATACTATTGTTTTTCGTGCATGCTAATAAATCTTTGCATTATCGTCTTTTATGATTCAAATTCCAGCGGTGGAAGTTCTTTTATTTGAATTATTATATAGATGAATTGATATAAATTTGAAGAAAAGAGGCATTACCTTGTCAAATATTTAGATATCATCTATAAACTTCTAATATATTCAATAAAGTCCTTGAATTATTGGTAATTATTCAATTAAGCCTTTAAATTATATAAAAATATTTAATGTTGTTCTTCCATGAATTCAAGTTAAATGACTCTGCTGGTGCAGCTTCCAACTCATCAGGTTTAAATTGTGGACCACAAAAAATAAAAAGTAACATGTGGATTATTCAAATAAAATATTTATCCCAAAATCAGAATATATAGTCCACATCATCAAATACCAATGGACATTTTTCAAAAAAAAAAAAATGGATATGTTGACTCGTCATTTTTAATACTTTAACTCATCATGTAATCTATGTCCTTAAATAACGTCTAATTAGTTGATTGAATAAATGGAATGATCATATTGAACATATACCAATAATTGGAGGGTCATTTGTGTAAATTTCCCTAAGTAATGGTGCAAATAATTGAAAATTTTTCAACTCCACGATGAGCAAACTATTCGTGGAACGGGGTCCACGCAGTCGTTGATTGACATTCCCTTATGGTGAATGCCAAAAGTGCAGTTTACCCGTGAATAGTTAGAAACTGGACCCCATTGTACCCTTTTTTTTGGTCGAACCCCATTGTACGTTTGATATGGCTTTCTTTTAATGCACGGCTTTCTTTTTCGAACTTTTACAGCTGCGGTCAAATTAAAATTTAGTCCAATTTCTCGACACCTAAATTTGGAAATATATATTAAAAAAAGTACTTAAGATTGGCATAACGTTCCTTGTTCGGGAATTTTTTTTTTTTTAAAAAGCCTCTCGATTTTCACAGAATAGTCTTTTTGATTCCGCATACCCCTTATAAATTATAGAACAAAAGGCTATTATTAAGTAATTTACTATAGTGTCGGTAATTTAGTATAATTTTCTTTGGTAGAAATGATCAAAGTGAGAAAATAATTTTTAAAAAAAAAAAAAAAAGAGAGCTGGGAAAGAAAAATCCCCCAGATAATTGGTGGCTTGGGCGCGATTCGTGAAGAAAATAAAGTCGAATACGTAAACGGGATTCGTTGATTAGAAAAACAACACGCAGAAGCGACAAACGACGACTTCCTCCTCCTTCTTCCTCCTCCTCCTCGTCCTCCTCCGCCATTCAAAGACTCGTTTTCGACGACCCTGCTTTCTCTCTCTCTCTCTCTCTCTCTCTCTCTACCATCCTTCTGCGAACCATCGCGGAAACGTTTTCGAGTTACGACGCTGGTATAAGTGTGCGGAGGAGTCGGTCGCGCTTTGCAAACATCGCGGGCTTTGCTTGTTTCCGCTCTCCAGAGCTCGAGTTGTCTCGCTTGTCAAGCTCCTAAACCTTGAGAAAAAGGTCGGTTTCCGTTTGTTCAATGGAGATTTTCATTTGGGTCCTCTTTGGCTGCTCGGTGTGTGCCGAAAGTCGGCTTGTGTCCATCTGGGTCTTCCCCTGATGATCGTTTTATGACGTGCGAGATCGACTTCTTTCGAAAAGTTGGAGCTCTTGTGCTTTCTTCTTGCTTTGTTTGGAGTAATTCGCGGGATTTGTGATCGTTTCCGCGGATAAAAATCTCTCCTTTTATCTGGCTTTTCGGGTGCTTAGTTCATGCTTGTCTGGATTTTAAAAAGGAAGAGACTTTTTGTAGATCGTAAGCATCGTTGACCCCATCTTTTCCGAGGCAATTTGTTGTGGAAGCAATTTTTTGTCGGATACAAGGAAGCGGTGTCTTTGCTTTCTGTCTGAGTTATAGCTGAAATTCTGGTGAATATACGGTGATAAAGTTTATGCTCTGTTTTTTCTTTTCTTCAGAGCAAACTGAGGGCAGAATTTGTAAAACTAATTCGTGGCTGATTTAAGATACCAAATATTCTTATTGCCTTTCCTTTTCGGTTTCCCAGAAAGATTATGGAAGGAACTTGGATGCTTTCTGAGTTGAATATGCTCTTCTTCCCCTCATTCAAATAATTAGCAAAACGTATGCTTTTTCGATCTTTGACTTTATCTTTCCCCATTTTTTTGATTTTTCATGGTGGCGTCTCGTTCATGGCTGTTTAGACTCTAGATGTTTTAGTTTGGATTCGACAGGTAAAAAGCAAGTTTGAAAGGAGAATCAAGCCATAACCATATGGAGCAAATTCATATTGCATTTTCTTTCTGATGAGATATTTGTGACTTTTCCTGTACTTTGCTCTATATGTTCGATTGAAAACTTTGGCTTTCTGTGCATCACATGCCTGCCTATTAAGTTACTGTACTCTTCTTTCTGTCACATCTTTCATTCACTAATAGAGAAGATATCTTGTTTATCTCACCAATTGACGGAATCTTTTTGTATTAAGTTGCTTTGATGAGAGGAGTAACAAGGTTTGTGAGGCATCTGAAGTGAACGTCATGATCTTTGTTGGCTGATTGATTTACGGCTTGTTTATGAACAATGCTTCTTTCAACTCTTTCCTTTGATGTCCTTTTTTTTTTTTTTTTTTTTGACTCTTTATCTTTTCCGCAATTTTATTCTCATTTTTATGGCCGTCATTTTTGACTGGTTTTTTAATCCCTCGCAGGTATAAGTTGCATTTGAAATTTTCGGCTAGCTGCAGTAAGTGGTTCTTGCTTCAATCGAGTTGTCAGTTTGCTAGGTCCCATGAGTAATCTCAAGCTTGGCGTGGAGGTAGTGAGTGCGCATGATCTTATTTCCAAAGATGCGCAAGATTCTTCTGGTGTTTATGTGGAGCTTCAATTTGAGGGTCAAAAATTTCGCACCTCTTTGAAAGAGAGAGATCTCAGTCCAGTCTGGAATGAAAACTTCTTCTTCAACATCACCAACCCTAGCAACCTCCGTGACCTTACCCTTGATGCCTATGTCTACAACCTCAATAAAGACACCGACAAGAAGTGCTCCCTCGGAAAGGTTTCCCTTACTGGGTCATCATTCGTGCCATTCTCGGATTCTGTCGTCCTCCATTACCCCCTCGAAAAACAAAGACTTTGGTCACGGGTGAAGGGAGAGCTTGGCTTGAAAGTTTTTGTAACAGATGATTCTTACATGAGCTCCTCAAATCCACTGCGTACAACGCAATCCACCATGAATGTCGACCCACTTTCAGCTGAATCAATTCCAAATGCCTTCCCCAATGAAAGAGCCGAGTCAAGGCGTACTTTCCGTCACCTTCCAAACTCAGACCGCCGAAAACAAAATGACAATACATTTGCAGCAGGTCCCCCGCCAAAACAAAATGTGGGGTCTTATGAGATGAGATCGGACCACGGCCTCCAAATATAGTCAACACTTATGCTGGCTCAATGCCTATGCAACCAGGGGAGTATTCTGTGAAAGAAACAAGCCCCAATCTTGGCGGTGGCCGAGTTGTTGGAGGGCGAGTAATACCTTCTGACAGGCCGAACAGTACCTATGATCTTGTTGAAAAGATGCAATACCTGTTCGTTCGAGTCGTAAAAGCCCGTGATCTTCCTGCTAAGGACGTAACAGGAAGCCTTGATCCGTATGTGGAAGTTAGAGTGGGCAACTATAAAGGAACTACAAAGTATTTTGAAAGGAAGCAAAACCCAGAGTGGAATGAGGTGTTTGCGTTTGCAAAGGACCAGTTACAGACATCTGTGCTCGAGGTTGTGGTCATGGACAAAGATCTTGTAATGGATGACTTTGTGGGTTTGGTTCGCTTGGATACTTACGAGATTCCCACTAGAGTTCCACCTGACAGCCCGTTAGCTCCTGAATGGTATAGGCTTGAAGATAAGGATGGGGAGAAGATAAAAAAAGGGGAACTGATGCTCGCTGTTTGGTATGGCACACAGGGAGATGAAGCTTTTCCTGATGCTTGGCATTCAGATGCTTCTTCTGCAACTGATCCAACTCCAGCTATCTATGGCCATACTCGTGGCAAGGTCTACCACTCGCCTAAATTGTGGTATGTACGTGTTGTCATAATTGAGGCACAAGATCTGCTAGTGTCGGACAAGGGCCGGTTCCCTGATGCATATGTTAAGGTGCAGATAGGTAATCAGGTGTTCAAGACAAAACCAGTTCAGGCTCGGACTATGAATCCCATGTGGAAAGAGGAAATGCTGTTTGTTGCTGCCGAGCCCTTTGAAGAGCATTTGGTTCTTACAGTTGAAGACCGTTTAGCTTCCAATAAAGAGGAAACTCTTGGGAAAGTTATTGTACCACTGAGCCAAGTTCACAGGCGTGCCGATGACAAATTTGTGCACAGCCGCTGGTTAAACCTTGAAAAGTCAACATCAGCTGCCATGGATGCCGATGCAGGAAAGAAGGACAAGTTCTACACCAGATTGCATGTGCAAATCTGCCTTGAAGGAGGGTATCATGTGCTTGATGAATCCGCGTACTACAGCACTGACCTCAGACCGACCGCAAAGCCACTGTGGAAGAATTCCATAGGGGTCTTGGAACTTGGGATTATCAATGCCGAGGGACTTCACCCAATGAAGACGAGAGATGGTAAGGGTACATCAGACACTTATTGTGTAGCAAAGTATGGCCAGAAGTGGGTGCGAACTAGGACCATAATCAACAGCCTGAGTCCCAAATACAATGAGCAGTACACATGGGAAGTTTATGATCCAGCAACTGTTCTAGTTGTGGGAGTTTTCGACAATAGTCAGATAACTGGAGGTTCAAGCAGTAACAAAGATGCCAAGATCGGGAAGGTTCGGATTCGGCTATCTACTCTCCAGACTGGTCGTGTGTATACGCACTCCTATCCACTTCTAGCACTTCACCCGTCTGGGGTAAAAAAGATGGGTGAGTTACATTTGGCGATAAGATTTTCATGCACGTCACTAGTGAATATGATGTATATCTACTCTCGGCCACTTCTACCGAAGATGCACTACATAAGGCCGTTGACCCCAATGCAACAGGACATGTTGCGTCACCAAGCGGTCAACTTGGTGGCGGCTCGCCTCAGTCGGGCCGAGCCTCCCCTAAGGAGGGAAGTAGTTGAATACATGTCTGATGCACACTCCCATTTATGGAGCATGAGGCGGAGCAAGGCGAACTTTTTTAGGCTGATGTCAATTTTCTCAGGATTATTTGCTTTTGGGAGATGGTTTGGGGAGGTCTGCAAATGGAAAAACCCTGTGACGACCGTCCTTGTGCATGTTCTCTTTGGGATGCTCGTGCTGTTTCCAGAGTTGATCTTGCCAACTGCTTTCTTGTACATGTTCGTAATAGGTCTTTGGAATTACCGGTATCGGCCAAGACATCCCCCCCATATGAACACGAGATTATCTTATGCGGATGGTGTTCATCCAGATGAGCTTGACGAAGAATTTGACACGTTTCCAACCACTCGAAGCCCGGATGTAGTTCGATACCGCTATGATCGTTTGAGGAGTGTTGCAGGAAAGGTTCAGTCTGTGGTAGGTGATATCGCAAGCCAAGGCGAGCGATTCCAAGCACTGTTAAGCTGGCGAGACCCTCGCGCCACAGTCATCTTCTTGCTATTTTCTCTCGTGGCAGCAACCGTGTTGTATGCAACACCTTTCCAGGTTGTGGCTCTCATTTGCGGGACTTATGTCATGAGGCACCCTAGGTTACGGCACAAGGTGCCCTCCGCGCCTATCAATTTCTTCAAGCGACTGCCTGCTCACACGGACAGTATGTTGTAGATAGATGCTTGGTTTTGGACTCTGAGATCTTTTCCTTCATTGGAAAAGCTGTTCTGCTCACTTTTTTCCTCGCAAATTATGCAGTGTATCTCTTGTGTTTCTGTGGATTCTTGTTTGATTGCTTTAGCTCTGTAATTATACCTGCAATGTTGCAAACAAGTATAACGTGTTCATATGACATCCCTTGAGGAAGTCTTCCGCTCTCTCTGATCCCCTACAGTTGGTTCTATTGATCTAATTTTTAGTTGAAAATGGCAGAACTTATATTTACTTTCTGCATCCAAGGGCTCGCCCCTGGAAGAAGGTTCATTCTTATCTACTCGACCAAGGAAGCAGAGGAGATCGATTGGCGAATGAAGCGCGATAATTTGATTCCTATTGATCTATCTGGCATTGTACTTAATTAACTGAATGCCAGAATGTCATGGAAATTGAAATAGCGTCATCCTATCTTTGTTTTCTAGGATCAACTCACTTTCTATGAGAGGGTATATTAAATTCACTTCCAACTTCCTAATTCATTCTCAGTTAACAGCATCCCATAGTCTTCATAGCCAGTAGATGAGCGAAAGGCGTGGATTATGAAAAGTACACTTCTTCTTAGCTGTCAAAAACCATTAGGTTTGTCGTAAATTATTCTGAGCATAGCACCAGCTCGTGGTTCTCATTATAGTTACCTTTTGTGTCTACCTCTCATTGACACGGCAGCCCAGAAATAAGATGGAAATGAAACCACGGACTAATCAAACCCATACCACCAATCACCTTACAGAGCACATCCTAATCCTTTACATGTCATTCTTCAGTATCTTCATCGACCGCACTTGATGCGTTAGAACAGTAAACATCCAGTTACAGCCCTGTTGCTTACCGGCGCTTCCATAGCCATCTGAACCGCTTTAGAGGCTGCGACAATGTCGTCATGACACAGAGGCTGGTGAATGATCAGCTTCGCAAGCACCCGTAGAGTCACACGATCCACTACCCTGGCCTTGACGCTTCTCCCATTTGTATAGATGGTAATACTCTTCGAGCACCTGCTCCGGTGTTAGGTGCTCAAACCACCCTGTCGATAGTCAGTCTTACGAATCCCTTATCGCGCCCGGATGGCCTGCCACCATGGCTGCCTTTTCAAGCCGTTGAGAGTTAAGAGTAGCGTTGGTCGGATTGGAAATGGGAGGCGAGAAACCTGAATTTTTTGGTGACCCAATTAGTCATTTATTGCATGAAAAGTTAGGGAACCCGAAAACAAAAAAAAATATCAGTTAAATTACATGTAAATATTATGAGCATTTGTATTCAAATTGAACCAACCACAGATGGACTTGTAAGGCGGAGGGACCTGAGCTCGATTACACTAAGACCCATGCGTAAACTAAAAATTTGGCCCAAAGCCCATTTCATGGCCCGAATCCCTTAAGGTGAGAAAATTATCGATTTGAGCAAAATTGGAGCACAATTTACTTCGGTACAAAGGCAAGAATTTTTATTAAAAAAAATCAAATATCTTCATCATGTGTCCGTGAGGCGCAAGGAGACGTGGACATGAAATTATATAAATATATATTATAATATAAAATATATATGCATTCAAAATAGGAAAGCAGATCACGTCATTTGCCTGGTCCGCCTTTGCTTATATAAGGAACCTAAGGACCGACAATGAACGCGCGCGTTCTCTTTACTCGTACCGCAAAACGCCGGCCCCGACCGCCGCGGATTGGCCGGAGGACCGGTCCTCTCCGGCGAATTCTGCGCAAGCTTCCTCCGTCCCGTTCGGCTTCACGTGAGCAGTTTCCAGCCAGAGCTCTCCTCGGCGACCGTTCGAGCCAAAGCCCGATCCTCCGGATCGCGCCGACGTGCCCGGCCCGAACCGACACCCGGTCACGGCGACGCCCCTCCAAGCTCGGCCCGTCGCCGCCTCGCCGGACGATACCCCTGGACCATCTCCGATCACGGCGACTTCGGAGTAACGTCCGGCCCTCGAACCGCCGCGAGCCCATTGTCTACTAAGCTCGGTTTCGCCAGTAGCAGGACCCCATCGTCGCTGTTTGGGTCCGCTCGCCGCTGCTCTTCCGGCCGGACGTCGCGGCACCCACCGTGGGCATCCACTTGTCGTTGGCTAACCTGCTAGCCGGATGGGGGCGCATTCGCATGGAAGCAAGAGAGAGACGTCCTCTTCTTGGGAGAGGAACGGAAATCGAAACCGAAGCAGAAGCAGGGAAAGATCGGATGATTCAGAATCAGAGTCCGTAAGCGGACGGGGACGGGTTATTGCGGAGGAAGAGATTGAGGCTTACAAAGTGGAGAGGGCACTGAAGAAGGCCACGCGCGTTGCCGAGAAGTTGAAGTCGCAGTCTGTTGTTGCTGGTTACTCCAATGCTTCGAATCCTTTCGGTGATTCAAACCTTGGTGAGATGTTCGTATGGAAAAAGAAGATTGAGCGGGATGTCGCCCTCGGTGCAGATCTTGACATGTTCTCTGTCAAAGCAGCGACGAAGAGGCTGAGAGAAAGCATGGCGGAGATTGAGAAGGGGAAGAAGAGAAGGGATGAAAGAGCGCTTGGAAAGGCTCAGCATGAGGAGAATTTGGCCATGCTAGACAGAGAGCGTGCTCAAGCAGAGTTTCAAGATCGGGAGAAGAAAGAAAAGGAGTTTCATTTTCATCAAAGCAAAGTCAGGTCGGAGATCAGACTGCGCGAAGGGCGTGCGAAAGCAATCGATATTCTATCCAAGCAACTCAATGGTTCAGATGATCTGGATATCGAATTGAAAGAACCTTGGGTCGTCTTTGATGGGTTAACAATGAAAGAAATGGAAGAGCTTCATGTCGACATCGAAATGCATCTCGATTTCAACATGGAGACGCCGACCCATGTGGAGTACTGGAAGTCACTCCTAGTGGTTTGCGATTGGGAGCTGGCGGAAGCCAGGAAGAAGGACGCATTCGATCGAGCTAGAGCGGGCGGGGAGGAGCCTCCTGCCGAGTTGCTTACAGAAGAAAGGGGCGTGCATCCCAGCACCGAAGCAGATGTGAGGGGTTATCTGCATGATAAGACCTGGCGAGAATTGGAGCATATGCATGCTGGTGTTGAGACTCGGCTGCATTCCGGCACGGCTAAGGTCGTGGAGTTCTGGGAGGTCATGCTCAGACGTATCCCCATACACAAGGCGAAGGCTTTCTTGAAAGAATTTCATGCGAACATGCCGCCCAGGCATCTTCGACATCTGGAGCCGCCTGCTGATGTCGTTGAAAAAACAGAAACTGCTGATGTCCTTGGTCTTACACAAGAAGTTGTGCCTGGTGATGAAGGATCAATGTCCACAGAACCCTTGCCTAGAGTAGAGATGATGGAGCCGGAAGAGGAGTCTGGATCATTTTCTCCACGACTGCTGCAAGGTGATGAAACTGAAGGGGCCGTCGACCCTGAAGAGGACAGGGCTGCATTGGAACGGAAAAGGATGGAGGTACAAATGGGAGCCATGAAGGAAGGTGATGCAGTTTTCAGCACTGGTGCGGAGGTGAATCTGGGTTCACTGGTTTATGGCTGGCAAGACAAGTATCGACCGAGAAAACCGAAATATTTCAACTGCGTCCACACCGGATATGAGTGGAATAAGTACAATCGAACACATTACGATCACGACAATCCGCCTCCGAAGACGGTGCAAGGGTATAAGTTCAACATCTTTTACACAGACCTTGTCGACAAAACTAAGGCCCCGAGATACTTTATCGAAAAGGATGGGAATAGCACAGAGACTTGCATCATCCGGTTCCGCGCTGGGCCCCCGTATGAGGACATTGCTTTTAGGATTGTGCTCAAGGACTGGGAATATTCAAACAAGAAGGGATTTAGATGCACTTTTGAAAGAGGGATTTTGCAAGTCTATTTCAACTTCAAACGGTATAATTATCGTCGATGAACAGATTTTTCTTTTTTTATGGAAACCGTGGGCAAGAACACTTACTACTTGTTTTGAATCATCTCTGGCAACATTGGGAATTGCCGGTGGGATGTGGATTTTAATTCCTGCCGGCATTCTTATGGTACTTCTGTTGCAGCATATTAGGATTTAAATATGTGCAGATAGGTGATATGAACTAAATTCTCTAATGATGAACGATGTTAGTGTTTTGCTCTGGGACTTTATGCCCTGTATCTTCTACCTTTTTAAACCCTGCTTCCTGGCCAATTTGGCTTAATTCCTGCCAGCATTCTTAATTCTCGTCTTGTTATATTTTGGTGGAGGTGGATATGCAATCTTGCATCTGTTTGCTGTAAAAGACTCATTTCCTGTTTCCAAGTCTACACCATCAAATGAGTCGGTCTCGTGAAAATATCACAAAGTTGGCTTTTTGTAGAGCAAGGATTGGAACTTCATACGTATTCCTTTTCTTCTAAGTTGATTAGAACGATCTACCCAGGAAAGGGCCATTCCAGATACAACTACAGAGGCAGAACTAAAGGTCAACTCTCATCATTTCAAGTGATATGGTGATGGAGAAGAGTGAATCCTGTTTGACATTTTCTTCTGTTAGAAGACTCATTTCTTCCCCTCCGCCTTTCAGTTCCTCTAGAATTTTAAGTTGCTGTAAATTCAATGAGACGAGCTTTTAATTCTTAACACTTTAATTTATAACTTTGTAAATCATTTCAATTCATCAATCAGTAGGCCTTTTTTTTTTTTTTTTTTTTTTTGGTTTGGTCCTTAAGAATCCATCAACAGCATGATCATAAGTTTGATATTTTAATGAAAAAAAGCATTAGCCATAGTAACTGAGAGTGAAACCAAGACAAGAAAACGAGATTGAAATGTATCCAACGCACACTATCATCTTCTGGCAAACCGTGGATGTGAAGAACCCCAAAAGGGCCAGTGTTTCTTACAATGGCACTCATTCATCGACCAGTAAATATCAAGCTCGCCCCAGTCATGCCTTGGCACTCCTAATGCCTTCCAGACAGCTTTGGAGGCATCGACAATGTTGTTGGGGCACGGAGGTTGGTAGTCATGAGCAGGATCGAATCCCTTAGTAGAGTCTCCCTCATCCACAACCATGGCCTTGGCACTTCTTCTGTTAGCGTAAATAGTAATAATTTCAAAGCACCTGTGCCTGCGGTTGAACCACCCTGTCGACAGCACCACCAGTGGAGTATTATCCGAATGGTAGTTCTTATCACACTCGGATGGCCCACCACCATCACCACCTTTTTCAAAGCTGTTGAGAGTTAGTTTAGCTTTCCTTTGATGGGAAAGGGGAGTCGAGCACTCGTAGGTTTTTAGAGACGGCCTTCTATGCAGCATTCGGAATCATTTTCAGGGTTGCATTTTCTTTGAAGGAGGCTTTCTTCCCCTTAACCACCCGCTTGGTTTGCAAGGTTGAACTTCAACACCCAAGTGATTTGAACCAGGAAACAAAACGATGAGAATGAAAATATTTGAGCAAACTTGTTTGTTCACCTTCAGTTTTTGTATTTCCACTCTCTCTGGAAATGTACTAGGCAATGGTCTGGTGAAGGTGATTTTCATTCTGGTAGGCGTTATATATAGATTGGATCTGTAAGTTGGCTGCCATTTTCTGCAGAATCATCGAATATGTGTTCTTGTCTTTTGTTATTTTAACATTGTCAACGATGAATTAGGTAGGGAAACAAAGGCAAAGGAGTCAATAATTTAGAAGAGAAAACTAGAGACAAGATATAGTCCTGATTTTTTCACCGAGTGCTGGCCATGCCATAGTTTTTGTTCGTGGCTGAAATTGTTTATTTTCGTCTTTGTCGGATAGGTCATCTCCATCTGACAAACTAGATCCTTATGGAATTTTACAGGGCAAATTTGGATTTCAAAAGATGTCTTCATATTCTCATAAGTAAGGCCAACTTCAACATGGTACTGGACACGTGCTTAATTTGTTTGGATCTGAACCTATATCTGATGTTACTAATTGATATTCGGGTTTTCTGTTTGTGTTTTTTCCAAGATGCAACTATATAGGATTGGTATGATGAACGCGATGACCAAAGCCGCAAATTCAATTTCCAAAAAAGATAAAAAGAAGCTGTTCGCAATTTCAAGATTCAGCCTTTAGCGTTCAACTTATCCAGGGTTATATACAAGTCAATGAGAAAAGAACCAAATGAACCAGTCCTTACATCTGTGGGTGGAAATCGTCAAGAAACATCAGCAAGGCAAAGTCATGGTAGCGTGCCAGTGTCATTTCTCAATAAGATGACAAGAAGACTAACTGTCATCTAATTTGGACTTCGATCTCTCCAAGGGTCATTTTCAAGAGCACCTAAGCTTAAAGCCAGAACTGAAGCTGCAATTTTTGTTAGATGTTATTCATCAATTCCATATATAAGAGAACAACAAGAGCTAAACCATGAAAAACTTTTCACTAGGCGACTTGATGCAATATTTCATCCTCTTACTTGAATGACTAGCTAGAAATAAGACCTTCTCAAGGTCTTTTTTACTCAGCAGGGTTCATTAGCACATGTTTTATTAATGTTTTGTACATTGAATACGTTTGGATCATCAAAAGCAAGTTTTTTAGGTATATGATAGCTAAAGGACCACAATTCTGTTTTACAGCAGAAGAGTCACTGCACGATGATTTTGCACCTACGTTGATATTCTTTTATCTTTCCTGATAAAACAAAGTAAAAGGCTAAAACAGCAGATGAGAAACAGCAGAGGAAGCAGAAACCACTTGGGGAAGCGAACAGTTCATCAATTCCAACTGAAGAAATGCATTCGTAGAATGATGGCCACCATTTTGTCGCTGCTGTCACTGCTGATTTCATGTCCTAGAAAACTGGAGATATGCTAAAAAGACGGGCTTTTAACCCAGTGCCCTGTTACCTGAAGAAGTGAAGACTCCTGATCTGGAGAGGAAGGATTGCATTGAAATTGTATTGAAGAAAGTATGACCAGCCTACAACTTACGTGGAGTTGACTCTTTTCTCTAAACATTTCTAATTGAATGGCTAGGTGAACTTTTGAATTGGTATTGATTTGGAAATTCACTAGAATCTCATTTCAATTTAATATCAAAGCAGCTACAAATAGTTAGTAGTAGTTATTGTTGTGAATATGTCTCGAGTTTAAGCCCATGAAAAAAACCTAATCCAAGTAAAAGTTCAAAATCCATGTAGGTTTTACGGCTAGACCTGAACAAACAAGAAATTATTGACGTATGGAAGTTTCCACAGGTTACCCAATTTGAGTCCGCTAAAGGAGGTTTCCTACTGTTGATCCAAATGTTACAGGTGGGTTTTAGTTTTTTCCCATTGGTGAGCAGAGGAATTTTCGGCCATAACAATCAATTGTGCAGCTTTGTTCATGAATATTATGAAGAAGTTACAAGTGCATTGAAGCCAATAATTAAAAAACTACTCATTATCTCATTTGATTATAGTAGAATCCTCTACTGCTCTCTTCATAAAATAAGTCATACCGATCAAATCACGTAGATTGTATGTCCAATTTATTTCCGTATTTTGTTTATTTTGATTATTCAATCGCTTCGCCACAGATATTCTCCCATGCTTTCTTCTTTCTTTCTGCAGAATATTAAGTTCTTTCAAAAGTAGCCTGTTTTCTGCTTGTTTAGACAAGCTAATTCAAAGAGTTAAGAGATTCGAAGGCCTATAAATAGTAATTAAAATAAGCTTGTTTACTTCGGATTATCGAATCATCACTTTGAGTTTTGAGCAAAACCCAGAAAGGGGAAATGTGGTAGGAAAGAAAACGGATAGCATCATTTCGCTATCTCCCAGATGGATAGGTCATAAAGCCTTTGCATGGCATATATTCAATGCCCTTTCAAGTGGAAATCAGGCATCTGACCAGAAAATGTCAAGCTCGCCCACATGGGTTGGCACTCCTAGAGCCTGCCAAAGAGCTTTAGAGGCATCCACAACGTGATTGGGACATGGAGATTGGGAATCATGGTCAGAATCACAGCCCATGGTGGAGTCACACTCATCCACAACCATGGCGTTGACCTTCCTCCCATTAGCATAGATAGTAATATTCTTCAAGCACCTGCTCCGGTGGTCGAACCACCGAGTCGATAATGTTAGCTGGGTTCACTCCTATGTGGAGGAGACCCAATGAGTTGCAAGCCCAAAAAGGGTTTGAGTCCATATAATAAGTTATATGAGAAAACATAGTTTCTCACTATCCATATAAAGTGATAGCCGCAAAAGGAAATAGTAACAAGAGAAAAAGAGAAAGTAGAAAATCTGAGGGTTGAGGCAATATCTGATTTACATCAAGTTGGCGTCGGAGGTCGATTCGTGGTCCGATTGAGCTGAAATTTTGTCAGCATGTTCATGGCGCAATCTTCTCGAATCTAAATGGTTTGATTTTCGTTTGAAACTGCCTACATCAGGTTTTTTGTGGATTGATCAAAACCTGCGTTTTTGGTCAGATTTATCCTTGATCTCTTGTGAAGTTTATGTGTATTGCCAAGAATTATGTTCTTGAGGTCTTTGCTGCTATGTACCTCTAGTATTTGCTAGAGAAGAACAATTTTATTGATAGTGAAGAATTTTGGGTGGACTCCGGTCCCGTGGTTTTTTATCTCCTCACATCGAAGAGGTTTTCCATGTAAAAAAATCGTCTTGTGTTCGCGTGCTTGGTATTTATTTTATTCTACTATATCGATTCCTACTAGGTTTACACAAGAGGGGAGATTATTTTATTCCGCTGCGTTGATTCGATATTGTTCGAATTGTTATCGTTCTCCCATCAGAGTGGTATCAAAGCATCAGGTTATTGCTTGATTTCTTTGCCTTGTGTTAAACATGGAAACGAATACGAGTAGAATGATTACACTGAATGGTTCGAATTATCATATTTGGAAAGGGAAGATGGAAGACCTTTTATATGTGAAAGATTTTTATTTGCCCGTATTTGCCGAGGAGAAACCAGAGAATAAAGCGATCTGAATGGTCTATATTTCATCGTCAAGTGTGTGGTTATATTAGGCAATGGGTGGATGATAATGTTTTGAACCATATTATTGAGGAAACACATGCACGCAGTTTATGGGATAAGCTCGAACATTTTTATGCTCGAAAGACTGGGAATAATAAGTTATTTTTGATAAAACAGATGATGGCTCTGAGATATCAAAATGGTACTCGTTTGACTGATCAATTAAATTCTTTTCAAGGAATTATAAATCAGTTGGCTGTAATGGGAATCAAGTTTGATAATGAGATACAAGTACTATGGCTGCTTGGTACCTTGCCGGACTCATGGGAGACGTTCCGAACATCTTTGTCTAACTCTGCCCCTAATGGTACGATTACCATGGATTTGGCCAAGAGTAGTATTTTGAATGAAGAGATGAGAAGAAAGACACAAGGATCATCCTCTTCACATTCTGATGCCTTGGTTGTTGAGAAAAGGGGTAGAAGTGAGTCTCGAGGTCCGAGAAATAGAGATAAAAGTCGACATAAAAGCAGAGGTAAGTATAATAAATTTGCTAATGTTGAGTGCCATTATTGTCATCGAAGGGACATATTCAGAGATTTTGTCGCCGTTAAAAAGGGAGAAACAAAAGGAGAAAGGTAAAGAGAAGAAAAGTGATAGTGACGGTGATGACAATCGTGTTGCTGCACTTAAAGAAGACTTTCTCATTATTTTTTATGTTGATATGGTGAATTTTGTATCTCATGAGACCAGTTGGATAATTGATAGTGGTGCATCCGTTCATGCTACGTCTCGTAGGGATTTCTTTACATCATACGGAGTCAGGTGATTTCGGATCGTGAAGATGGGAAACAATGGGCTAGCTCAAGCTGTAGGCATCGGTGATGTGTGCCTAGAAACCAGCAATGGCACAAGGTTAGTATTGAATAATGTTAAACATATACCTGATATCCGTTTGAATTTGATTTCTACAAGCAAGTTGGATGATGAGGGGTATTGCAGCACCTTTAGTAATGGTCGATAGAAACTCACCAAAGGTTCTCTTGTTGTGGCTAGAGATGAAAAATATTCTTCGTTGTACATTATTCAGGCAAAGTTGTCTACAGAAAAAATTAATGTAGTAGACAGCGAAGATGCAGCTGAGTTGTGGCATAAGAGGCTCAGTCACATCAGTGAGAAGGGTTTGTCAATATTAGCCAAGAAGAAACTCCTTTCAGGATTGAAAAGTTCGGCGCTAAAGAAGTGTGCTCATTGTTTAGCAGGAAAACAAAACAGAGTTGCATTTAAAAGCTCATCTCCTTCAAGAAAGTCAGGTATATTGGATTTAGTGCATTCTGATGTTTGCGGTCCTATGAAAACAAAATCACTTGGTGGATCTCTTTATTTTGTTACCTTCATAGATGATTTTTCAAGGAAAATTTGGATTCATACCTTGAAAACTAAAGATCAAGTGTTAGATGCTTTTAGGCAATTTCGGGCTTCGGTTGAGAGAGGGGATTTGGAAAGAAATTGAAATGTATCCGGGCGATAACGGGGGAGAGTATATTGGACCTTTTGATGAATATTGCAGACAACAAGGTATTCGACATCAAAAGACACCTCCCAAGACGCCTCGGTTAAATGGCTTAGCGAGAGAACGAACGTAACACCTTGGTTGAAAGGGTAAGATGCTTGCTTTCACGGTCAAAGCTACCTGGATCCTTTTGGGGTGAGGCTTTAAGTACAGTTGTGCATGTATTAAATCTTACTCCATGCGTTCCTTTAGAGTTTGATGTTCCTAACAAAGTTTGGACAGGCAAAGATGTTTCTTATGATTATTTGCGTGTCTTTGGGTGCAAAGCATTTGTGCATATTCCCAAAGATGAGAGGTCTAAACTTGATGTGAAAACACGACAGTGCATATTCATTGGTTATGGACAGGATATGCTTGGCTATAAATTTTATGATCCGGTTGAAAAGAAAATTGTAAGAAGTAGAGACGTTGTGTTTATGGAAGATCAAACAATAGAGGATATTGAGAAAACAGAGATGACTTCAGCACCACAGGTTGATGAAGAGCAGCAGGAAGTCAATGTTCCAAATAACGCACATGCTTCGAACATGTTGAAACGGATAACAATATTCTGAATCGAGGCTCAATTAGATGTTCCCTTTGGATGTTCCTGTCCGGAGATCCGTTAGAGACCGACGACCTTCCACCAGGTATTCTGAAGATGAGTATGTATTATTGAATGATGCAGGTGAACCAGAGTGCTATGCAGAAGTAATAGAAGATGAGTACAAAAGCAACTGGTTTGATGCTATGCGAGATGAGATGCAGTCACTTTATGATAATCATACTTTTGAGTTGGTGAAGTTACCTAAAGGTAAAAGAGCTTTGAAGAACAAGTGGGTATATAGGTTGAAGCAAGATGAACATTCTTCACAACCACGATACAAAGCTAGATTGGTTGTTAAGGGATTCGGTCAGAGAAAGGGTATTGATTTTGATGATATATTTTCTCCGGTAGTGAAAATGTCTTCTATCCGTGTGGTACTAGGTTTGGCAGCTTCCCTAGATTTGGATGTCAAAACAGCCTTCCTACATGGTGACTTGGAGGAAGAGATATACATGGAACAACCTGAGGGTTTTAAAGTGAAAGAGAAAGAGGATTATGTATGCAAATTGAAGAAAAGTCTCTATGGCCTAAAACAAGCACCGAGACAGTGGTATAAAAAGTTTGCGTCAGTTATGACAGAACAAGGCTATAAGAAGACTTCCTCGGATAATTGTGTGTTCGTCCAAAAATTTTCTGATGATGACTTTATTATTCTCTTGCTTTATGTTGATGATATGTTGATTATTGGCAAGAATGCTTCAAGAATTAAGTTATTGAAGAAACAGTTGAGCAAGTCTTTTGCCATGAAAGACTTGGGCTCGGTGAAGCAGATTCTTGACATTAGAATTACTCGAGACAGATATGCTAAGAAGTTGTTTTTGTCGCAAGAGAAATATATCGAGAAGATCCTTCAGAAATTTTACATGGACAAGGCTAAAGTGGTTAGTACTCCTCTTGCTGCCCACTTTAAGTTAAATATGAAGCAAAGTCCTACGGCGATAAAGAGAAGAAAGATATGGAAAGTGTTCCATATGCCTCAGCTGTAGGAAGCTTGATGTATGCGATGGTATGTACACGCTCAGACTTGGCGCACGCAGTTGGCGTTGTTAGTCGCTATTTGTCAAATCCAGGCAAAGAGCACTGGAATGCAGTGAAGTGGATTATGAGGTATCTTCGGGGAACTTCAAATTTGAAACTCAGTTTTGGGACCAGGAAACTTGAGTTAGTTGGATACACAGATTCTGACTTGGCAGGAGATATTGATACTCGTAAATCTACTTCTGGTTATTTGATTTCTTTTGCGGGTGGAGCTGTGTCTTGGAAGTCAAGATTGCAGAAGTGTGTTGTACTTTCTACAACCGAAGCTGAATTTATTGCAGCGATTGAAGCTAGTAAAGAGATGCTATGGATGAAGAAGTTCTTAGAAGAACTTGGGTTCAAGCAAAAGAGGTATGTGCTATTTTGTGATAATCAAAGCACAATTCATCTTGGTAAGAATTCATCTTTTCATTCTAGATCGAAACATATTGATGTTAGATATCATTGGATAAGGGATGTTCTAGATGAAAAGTTGTTAGAACTTGAGAAAATTCATACAGATCATAATGGCTCTGATATGATGACGAAGACTCTACCAAGAGAGAAGCTTGAGCATTGCCGATTGATAGCAGGGATGGTGAATCCCTCCACATTGTCGTGAGGGGGAGATTTGTTAGCTGGGTTCACTCTTATGTGAAGGAGACCCAATGAGTTGCAAGCTCAAAAAGGGTTTAAGTCCATATAATAAGTTATATGAGGAAACATGGTTTCTCACTATCTATATAAAGTGATAGCCGCAAAAGGAAATAGTAACAAGAGAAAAAGAGAAAGTAGAAAATCTGAGGGTTGAGGCAATATCTGATTTACATCAAGCTGGCGTCGGAGGTCGATTCGTGGTCCGATTGAGCTGAAATTTTGTCAACATGTTCATGGCGCAATCTTCTCGAATCTAAATGGTTTGATTTTCGTTTGAAGCTGCCTACATCAGGTTTTTCGTGGATTGATCAAAACCTACGTTTTTGGTCAGATTTATCCTTGATCTCTTGTGAAGTTTGTGTATTGCCAAGAATTATGTTCTTGAGGTCTTTGCTGCTATGTACCTCTAGTATTTGCTAGAGAAGAACAATTTTATTGATAGTGAAGAATTTTGGGTGGACTCCGGTCCCGTGGTTTTTTATCTCCTCACATCGAGGAGGTTTTCCACGTAAAAAAATCGTCTTGTATTCGCGTGCTTGGTATTTATTTTATTCTACTATATCGATTCCTACTAGGTTTACACAAGAGGGGAGATTATTTTATTCCGCTGCGTTGATTCGATATTGTTCGAATTGTTATCGTTCTCCCATCAGATAGTGCCACCACCGGGTGTTGTCTGAATAATACTGGTTGTTGCATTCGGACAGCGCACCCCCATCCCCACCCCTCTCGAAGCTGTTGATGGTTAGAGTAGCTTTTGTTCAATATGAAACGGACGGTGAACACTTGAAGGTCTTGTAAAAGATGCCTTCTTTGCAACTTTCGGATTGGTTTTCGGGGTTGCATTTTTTTGGAGGGGGCTTTCTCCCCTTGATTCTCCCACTGGGCTTGCAAGATTGAGCTTCAACACCAGGACAAGTTGAACGAAAAAAAAAAAGACTTGAGTACAAGAATGAGAAAGCTCGAAAGAGCTTGTTTCTTCATCTGCATGTTGTACTTCCTCTACACTGAATCGTTTGGCAATTGATTCAAGTGAAGGTGATGTTACGTTGATGAACTTCATACAGAGATTAAATCACTTACATAGCTGTCTTTAGCTGCGACATGATAGCTATGACATGACAAAATAACGAGATATTGTCATTTAATAAAGCATAAATTGACAGCATAATGTACAGAAACATGGCAGACGGGTTAGAATCAATAACGTGGACGAAGTAGAGACAAGACCGCATGAACAAAAGATTCTTGGTGATCTCCTATGCTCCTTATTGGCCTGTTTAGTCTTTGCCGGATGCCCTTGGTTAACTCGGTTAAAAGATTCTTGATTCTAAATTGGAATTTATGGCAGCATTTTTGGAATGCAAGACAAGGTCCTGACGTGCATGTAAGAGAAGCGAGCTCAGTTAACTGTGGACAACATATGTTTGTCTCAATTCGCTTCGTATTGGATTGGCTTCAAAAGGGTAAATTTTCTGTTAAGACAATATGTCTTGGTTCTTCATCAAATGGTTTTTGTTACGGACCAAGTGTGAATTTTCTGAATATGAAGTGAAGACCTCTTTTCTTTGATTCTGAAGCTTACAGCATCAAGGTTACTGTGAATCTGAAGATTCCGCCTCCTTTCCTTGCTTAATCTTATTCGAGAGCATCTTCGAACCAATGAGAAACGACAATGACATTGAACCACTAATCTGCTGCAGCATCAATCGCGAAGATACAATGCCAGAGAGCATGACAGGTCTTGATACTGTGACATTGTTATTTCTTGAAAAACGGCAACAAGAAACGAATTGTTCGGTTTCTATATCACTCCAATGATCATCTAGACGAAGAATACAGCCAAAGCAGAAACCAAGATGCATCTTCGTTCGATATGATTTTTGAAGTTAGTTGACTTATAATTATGTGTAGTTTAGGATCCTGTGACGGCAAACTCTGTCCCGTCTTACGAATTTGTGAACTAAACTATGGAAGACACACCAATAGTTCTTCATCAAGGCACAAGCTCTTAGCGCACTGAAGGATATGGAAGCATGTGTCCAGACGTTCTACGCTCGGTTTCTTCTCTCCAAAGTTACACGTTTATGGTTCTTCCCTGCTTTTCGATGAAACTTTAAAATCCTGATGCATTGCTAAAATCGTCGAAGTCGCGTCAATTTAAAGTACAGAACAATTAAATCCGTAAAATTTTAAGAGGTCTGCGACCTTAACTATACTTCAGCAAATGAAGGGTCGCAGGAGAATTTTTTGAGGTACATCATTCAGTGAAACTTTAATTATATTACTCTTAACATTCGGTAAGAAAGAGAATGCCAACTGATTTGAAAGGGAAAAGTGTGGTGGCTAACAATTGGGAAAAGTACAAAAAAAAGTCTTAAACCTATTACATTGGTATCAATTCAATTCTAAACTGGGATTCGCCCCAGTGGCCACCCTTCTAACATGGAAGGGGGAGGTGAGGGTTTCAAACCCCCACCTTCTCAGGGAGGGATGGGATGGGGACGTGCAAGTTTCAGGAGTGGGTTTCGACGTCCACGCCCTACAAGAGGCAGGGCAAAAGTCTGAAAGTGAGTATAGAATGGGTATAGAGTAGGACTGACCCAAAAAAAAAAAAAATTAAAACTTTTCAATTAGATAAATTCAGTCTTAAACCTTTTTATATTAGTACCAATTCAGTCTATCCGGCCAATTTTGGCTTGCCGGTGTTGACCTAGACATCGGTCGATAACCGGACGCTAACGTGGTAATTTTTTAATATTTTTTAATATTTTTGTATTAATTTTTTCCTTTTTCTTTTTTTTTTTCTTTTTCCTTTGCTTTTCTTTTTCCTTCCTTCTTGAACTGTTGGCCCTTTGGGCAAGGGCCTCGAAGCCCTTGCCTACCGCCGTCGAGGGTCGCAGCCCTCACCTGACCTCTCCCAAGGCTACTAGCGAGGCGACTTCACCTGGATCTGGGCAAGGCCAACCTCACCCGTGGCAAGGCCCAACAAAGGCCACATTGGCCTCGCCCGTGGCCCTGGGTAAGGCCAAGCGAGGGCCGTGACCCTCGCCGACGGCTGGCGAGGGCTTCATGGCCCTCGCTTGACCTCACCTGCGGCCCAAGGAGAGGCCGGGCGAGGGCCGCAACCCTCGCCGGCGACAAGCGAGGGCTTTGAGGCCCTCACCCAGTGGCCAGTAAGCCTCACCGAAGGCTCACTAGCCACTGCCGAAACAGTCCAAGGAGGAAGAAGGAAGAAAAGAAAAGGAAAAGAAAAAGGAAAAAATTCAAAAAAAATCAAAAAATATTTAAAAATTGCCACGTAAGCGTCCGGTCACCGATTGATGTCCACATAAGCGTCGGCGGGCTAAAATTGGCCGAATGGACTAAATTAATACCAATGTAAAAAAGTTTAGGACTAAATTGGTCCAATTGAAAAGTTTAGGACTAAATTGGTATCAACGCAATAAGTTTAGAACTTTTTTTGAACTTTTTCCGCTAACAATATCACCGAGGGGGTGTGAATAGATGATCTTAACTTGACAAAATATTGCAAAGCGAAGTTTAATATGATATGCAGTGAAACTTTAACATTATTACTCTAACATGATGTGAGAAAAATAATGCAAAGTGATATGGAAGGGAAAAGTGCGGTGGCTTATAGTATTGCCCTCAAACCGGTATACCTATAACAATATTAATATAAACTAACGGAGGGTAAATTTGTCATAAGTGTATTAGTTTGAGATTTTTGATGATAAAAAAGTTAGTTTTTAATAAATTTATTATAAACGTATCAATTTAGAAATTTTGGTAATATTAACTTAGTATTCTATGGGTAGAAAGTATATATTATTGTCAAAACACACATCCTCACCTTATTGAAGCACAACATGTATTCAAAGATAATTTTTTTCACGAACTTGTGGCTCCATAGACTTCTTTGAGAAAAGCCCACGTTTCCCAGTGGATTGGATACGTTCCGGCATCAACCTCAAAAACACCTCGACCTAGAAAAGTTGGCAATTATTTTATTTGACTATCAAAAGGCACAATTAATAAGGGAAAAGAGGTAAGAATTAATTAAGCACCTCCTATATGTCAAACAATGGGGTGGAATAGCCCCTAGTTGGTGCGTCGTCCATACCCTTACATAGAATTACTAAAGAGAATCAGCGCAATTCATATTTGTCTCTTGAAAAGTCATAGGCCTTTTAAGAGCTAAAATAACTAGGTTAATAAAGGATAAAAAAACCAACGAAAGAATCTATTTCAACAACAAAAATAAACAAAAGTGTAGTCCACACATGCTTTGGCTTCCTCTTCATATCTCAAACAAAACGAAAGCGGGAAAGCGGGGGGTGTCTGTGGAAAGTAGTGATAGAAAACGTGAAAAAACTCAAAAATACAAAGTAAAAATCCTTTCAATCTGATTCTAAATTCTTTCTGTCCGAATTTAATTTTCTCGAACCTAAATTAAACTTTAACATATAAATATGATTGTTCAAAAAAATTTCCCAATTAAATAAACTAAAAAAAAAACGAGTCAGGGCTTTCCTTATGTGTAAAAAACAAGCCCATAGCACGTTTGGCGGAAACTTATGGTCGATGAAAGTTTTGGCCAAATTTGTGTAAGAAACATGAGAATATGATTCTTCAAAACCATCTCAATTTGATGAATCAAAATATCAATTTTTTCGTAGTTACAAAAATCTAGTCGATGAGATGTTTGATGAAAAAGTCAGGGCTAGTGAAAGTTTGCTTAAATTCATGGCAAAAATTCTCAAATTTTCCAAATTAATGAATTGAAAACATCGAGTTACGGCTTCCATAAGTGCAAATACCAAGTTAAGGAAACAAGGGATAGGAAAAGTAATGCCTGATTAAAATTTTTCAAAAATTTGTTGAACTGAAAACATTGAGTCACATGCTCTTCATAGGTTAAAAAATTGAGTCATTGGAACATTAGATGGAAAACTTATGTCCAATCAAAATTTTCCTAGAAACATGTGAATATGATTTTTCAAAATTTGATGAATTCAAAACATCAAGTCACTATTATGAAATCGAGTCAATGAAATACCGAAAAATATTATGATTGCCGGCTACTATTATTGTCATATCAATGGAACTAATGCTGGCGCAATGTGCCAAATTTTAAATATAACCACTAATGTCCTTGCTAGGAAGTATAGAAGATGCACATAAGTACATCAAGTGACGTCAAATTCTTAAAAAAGGATAACTTTATGTCATTCTTTTCTTTGACTCCATTTTTGTACCTGTGGAGAATCGCGACTCGATATCTAAAATCACATCTCGATATATTCAAAAAGTAATCCATCTTCCCATTGACTTGATTTTTGAACATATGAATTTTTCGTAGGTTGTAAGTGCAAAAATTGAGTTACACGTGCCTAGAAGGATAGGGCCGCCAAGAGTCTAATTGGATAATCAATCATGCATGACTAAAGAAACCGAATTTCCATAAGGAAGTGCCCCCAAGATCAGTAGAAGTTGCCTTGCATCATCTTTTGTAAAATGTTCTTATGCAACAGCCAAAAGTCGTGGAGAATTAGTGAAAGTTTAAAATGCAATTAAGACAAGATTTTCATGTATATCACATGGAAAATATATACCCAATTAAAAGTTGGGCCAAATTTGTCTAAAACACACATGAATATGATTCTTTGAAAAAATTTCCAATTTGATGAATTGGCGTTTCATGGGTTTAAAAATCGTGTCAATGGGATGTCGGATGAAAGAATTCTTTAAAAAGATAGCTTCTAAGTCCTTCCATTGATTTCATTTTTTTACCTACAGGAAGTCCATGACTCGATACCTGAACGTCTTTCCAATTTGATGAATCCAAAATATCGAGTAATGGTGTTCTTTGGTGCAAAAAATCGAGTCAATGCCTAGGATGAAAGAATTGATAACTCTTATGTCTAAGGGTAATCAGTTCTCGATCCGGTCTGATTCCACTTAAGAACTGGGAATCTGACTAGTCACAAACTAGTAGGACCGATTCTAGTTCCTATTTGGCTCAAGGAAACTAATATGGTTCCGGTTCCTAGGCCGCTCAAGGAAACTAATCTAGTTCTGGTTCCTAGGCCGCTCAAGGAAATCGATAATAAATTTATTTCCCATCCCCTTTCTTTAAAAAATTAAAAAAAAAAAAAAGGATTCATTCTTTAATCACGAAAAGATCAAAATGCTTCAAAAATTGTGTGAACTTCACACACTTAACAAATATTATACTTAATTTTAGTCAAAAGGCCAAGAAAGACATCCTTTTTGTCGGAGTATAACTTGGTTTGTATACATAACTCCTCTCACGTTCTTCGTTTGCCTTTTCAATGTATGACTTTTGGTGTATGGCTTATCTCTCTAGTCTCTTGTGGAATCCAACCTTCTATGCAAATTCCCTCAATGTAAAACTATTGACTTGTCTCTATTGTTGTGTCTAGTGGATGCCAAGAGTCTTACATCAAATGGGTACACAAGGAATGTGAAAGGATTTGTGCATAAAACCTCCGAGCCTTGCTCCAACCAAAGCATTCCTCTTTTGGCTTTTTACCTAAATGTTTGCATCTCAACAACATTTAGAAAACTCTTAATAATTAAGAGTTAAAATTATCAGTCCAGTCTAGGCGATTATTTTAAAGAAATAAAATTAAAATTTTAAAAAATAATCGGTCTAGTCTAAGCGATTCCAAGGATGGAACCAAGAACCGAACTGATTTCACCAATTCCAATTTTAGGGAATCGGGACCGCATTGGCTCCCCTTGGGATCGGACCATACCAATTGGTCTGATCTGGGTAGTGCCCCTTTTTTTTTTGGTCAGTGGGTAGCGCCCTTTGCTCATCCCTACTTGTGTCAGTTAACTCCATTTTTATACCTATAGAAAGTCCATGACTCAATACCTAAATTTTTTCCAATTTAATGAATTAAAAATATTGATTCATGTGCTTTCGTAAGTGCAAATATCGCATTAATGGAATATGTTTGAATTTCATACATAATTCAATTATGTTTCCTCCCCTCATTAAATTATATTTTTTGTACGACATTCAATTTATTTAGAAATTCAAAAAGTCCAAAGTACCTCTATTGCATTCGTCACCGTTGTTGCCATATCATATTAATCTCTTTAAAAGTTTCAATGCAAGAAAGATACTATAATTGTCATTTCTGGCCTATTAAAAGAGCTTCAATCTCCTCAAGCCCTAGTATCTTATATCTTGGGCTAGCCTTAGCAAAGTGCTTAAAAGGATGAATTCAACCTAATAATTTGGATTTTGGAATCAATGCCGAAACAATGTACCACATTATGCACGTGCTCCGATAGAATGAAGTGATATGTTATCGCCAAGTGACACTGAAAAGAATAGAAATCCATATGTTATCGCCAAGTGACACTACAATGTACCACATTTATGTTCCTTGATTTTTTTTTGTTCTTTTGCTTTCCGTAACAAAAAAAGAATAGAAATCCATTTGGTAACGCCAACTTATTTTTTTATTCTCCAGAATAGAAAAGTAGCCGGAAAATGGATTTGGAATAAAAATAAGAAACCAAAAAAAATAGTTTCTTATTTCTAGGAATAATTTCTAAAAATAAGTTAATTTTCTTTTTTATTTTTCTTTTGTTCCTCTCTCTTACCGCGGCCACTTCCGACTGCCCAGAGCCACCACCGACCGTCGATGGCCGACCAAGATTGCCGCACCACCGATCGTTGACCAGCGGCGCCGTCGTCGGCGTGTCGCTGGCTACCACCTTCCTCCGACCAT
Source organism: Eucalyptus erythrocorys (assembly GCA_014182555.1). Lineage (NCBI taxonomy): Eukaryota > Viridiplantae > Streptophyta > Magnoliopsida > Myrtales > Myrtaceae > Eucalyptus > Eucalyptus erythrocorys. The sequence goes on from CM024602.1 coordinate 17,785,235, forward strand.
CAGTCGCCTCCGCCACTTGCTGACCGTCGCCAACTGTCGGTGTCCTCCGACTGCCAATCGCCTCTGCCGTTGGCCACCGCTGCTAATAGCTGATTGTCGATGCCAGCCACCGCTATCCTCTGACCGTCGCTGCCTGATTGCCGCTACCGACCGCTAACTGCCAGCACTGGCCACCGCCATCCACCATCCGACCGCTATCACTTGCTACCCCTTGACTGCTGCCGGCCACCAATCGTCGTCCATGAGCAAGAAGAGAATGAAAAAATACAAAATTTATAAATCGTACCAAATACATTCATATTCTTTTTCGATTGCAAGAATAGAAATTTTGTGTAGTTATCAAACGCCTTATTTTATTCAAAAATTGTTCTTGGGAATAGAAATAGAAAAGAACTATTTCTCAAAAGAAATTATTCTCCAGAACATAAATGTTACCATTCGCACCCTAAGTGATTAGCTGGCGATGGTTGGATGAAGGAGCAAGCGATGGCTAGGAGAATGGGCGGTGCAGATTAGCGATTGATGTGACCCTTTGCAATCACCGAATATTTTTCCCCTACTTAGATGATCAATCATGCCCAAACTAAAGAAAACCAAATTTCCTTAAGGAAGTGCTGAAAAGATCCATAGGAATTGTTGCCTTGCATCATTTTTTGTAAAATGCTCTTGTGCAAAAGTGAATAGTCATGGAGAATGAGTAAGAAGTTTAAGTGCAAGTAAGGCAAAATTTTATGTGTATCACATGGAAAACTTTTATCCAATCAAAGTTTGGTCAAATTTATGTAAAAACAAATGAATATGAATCTTCCAAAATTTCCCTAACTTGATAAATTCGAAGAATCAAGTCATGGGTTCGTAGGTGCAAAAATGGAGTGGACATCAGACGAAAGAATTCTTAAAAAAAAAAAAAAAATTTATGTCCTTTCCATTTACTCCAGTTTTATATCTATGAAAAGCTTATGACTCGATGCCTAAATTTTGTAGGTATGAAATAAGAATGAGAACGAGAGAGCACGCAGTAACCTATTTCTTCTTTTCGTATTTCCTCTCTAACATGGATGGCAATAACAATGGCTGGGTATGACTGTGTATTGATGGGGGCGGACTTCATTTAAAAGTCAAATGGTCAATAGCTGTATTTTACTGTGGATATACAGAATTACATGATCTTGTCTTTTATTAAGTTCAGCAATAAACAAAATAGAATTGGCCGGGTAAGAATTGAATACAAAATAAATTACAGCAAAGCGAATGACAGAGGAGTAAAGAGAACTCTTGGTGGTTTCACAGTGCATCAAACTACTGTCTGGCTTTGCTTGATGAACATTGGACATAATTGTTTAACTCGACTCAAATTAACCATGATTCTTATGGAACTTCATGCCAGCTACTTGGGAGCGCAAAACCTATCTTTACATCGCATGCGTGTGTAACCTATGGAAAAATCAGTATCACTTTACGTTTATTTGAAATTATATTATGCTGTCACTTACACTTGATTATGAAGTTATTTAGATTCGATTTAGAGTAAATTTTGAAGCAAATGCAACCACAGATTAGCCATGAGGAGACGGTCTAAAATTGCTTCCAACAATAATACTTTTTTTTTTTTTTTTTTTGGTGAGGAATAATAATTTTTTGTTAATATCACAAAAAACATCAAATTGGTACACATGCGGACAATTTACCTACTGTTAGTTTCAGTTAAATTTTACTGTCAAATTACTGAATTAAATTACATATGGCACTTGAGAGATGTATCGGTTTAGTGTTTTACTCTTCGTTTGTCACCAGTATACTAATTTTATGATTTTTCGTTGTACTTATCCAATTTAATGGAAACTAACAAGGATATAATTGTCGCAAATATATTAGTTTAGGATTTTTAAAATTTTTGGTAATAAAAAAATACTTTATGGTCAATTTATTAGAAGTATACAAATTTTGGGTTTTTGATAGTCAAAAAGTTAGTTTTTGATAAATTTATCATAATTCTATTGGTTTAGGATTTTTCGAGATATTAATTATTATTTTTTTTTTTTTTGCAAGCAATGCCAACAAACTCAATTTTTAATAGATTCAGGAGAATGGAATGGTTAATTGTTTCGAGATATTAAACCCCCCGCCCTTTTTTTTCTTTGCAAGCAATGCCAACAAACTCAATTTTTAATAGATTCAGGTGAATGGAATGGTTAATTGTACAACAACCACTAAGAAGAAAAGTACAAAAAAAATTCTTAAATTTATTATATTTGCATCAATTTAATCATTAACTTTTCAATTATATTAAAAACCATTTTAAAGATATCAATGTGCCCATGCCATACAAAATTTCCTACTTTCACGTTAGCAATTTCCAACCTAAATTAGTCAAATTGACTTAACTGATAAAATGTGAAAAATTTTATCACTAAATTAGCATAATTGAAAATTTTAATATTTAATTGACATAAAAACCAAGAGGTTTTACTTACCTTCACCAAAAAGTTAAAAAAAAAAAAAAAAAAAAAAAACAAGAGGTTTATAACTTTTTGGGTTAATACCTTAAAAAAACTCCAAACTGATACACTTATGATAAATTTACCCCAAAATATTTTTTTTATCCAAAAAAAATCTAAACCGGTATACCCGTGACAAACCTTTCTCCGTTCAAGCCCTTCAAGAACAACCTTTTAGCAGAAAACCACTCACACATTTAATTTAGAGCCTAGAGACACCCAAATGGAATCAGGAATAAAAACATTTCTAACTATCCGAGCTGTATTTCTTAGAGAATCCTACCAGGCTAGAGAAGAAAGGGAAGTTTAGAAAGTCATGAGAGAGTTTCACAAAACACTCACTTTACTTCAAGGGACTCTGCCCAACACAATACATCATCTTCGCCTTATATAGCAAAAGAGGTCACAAAACAACAAACAAGAAAGGACCAAAGTCCTTCGAACCAACAAAGGCGCCGGGAAAAACGCAAACACCGAAATTCCTGGTAGGTAATTATTTGCACACCTATAAACAAAGACTTCTCTAACCTAGTAGCCTATGCTACAGTAGCCTAATACAGTGACATAAACTTTCAACGGTCTCTTCCATCACGAGCATTGTAGTCATAATCTGAGTATTCTGAACTGGGCACGGTTGCTAGGACATGTTCATCATATTTTTGTTCAAGTGCTTCAAGGTCTTCTGGTGAGAGAATCTGGTTCAGTTGATGTGATGAGGATGCTGTTGCTGATGCCAACTCCTGCGCCCAATCTGTAATGTCATCAGTGTCAGCAGAGATGCTTGGCTGAGGCCAATTGGATGGCTGTGCATAAAAAGATGTGTCACATTGGAATAAGATCAAGGGTCCATGATCATAAGGGTCTTGAGAGAGGGGACCTCCCCATCTAGCATAGGGGTCTTGAGTGGACTGTGCAACCCGAGAAGATTGTGCAATATCACTTGTGTCTGTTGACTGGTGGTCTTGTGATGATGATGCATGTCTGAAATCCTAGAGTGCTTCCTTAGCTTCTGGTGCTAGGCTATAATGATCTCATTCAGTGGGTATATTATAATTTCATACATCCGGAGGAATGGTTTTTTTTTTTTTGGCATAAAATTCTTTAGAGTTCTCGATACTGATGTTCACAACATCCAACTAGTCCTGGATAGGATTTGTGGATTCGAGTGTCTGTGTTGAATGGCCAGGGTTTTATAGGATGTGGTTCCTATAATTTGAGGAGCTTTGATAATGTTGCCATTATTAGTGACAAAATTCCAAGGACGATGGAAGAACAGGATAATATGGACTTCAAGGTCTGGCTGTGTTATTGCCAGTTCCTTTTGCAGGATATATTTCCAGTGAGAAGATAAAACCAATTAAGAAAATCTAAGAGATTTCTGTCACTTTCTTTTTCGATTTTACCTCTACCCAATTGAAATATCCTGGTAAGATTGGCAATGAACCTTCTGGTTGGAATTTCAATGGCTATCAAGTACTTATTGGTTAAGTACCATAATAACCGTCGAAGTTGATCAGGAAAATCATATTCTTTCCAGATTAAAGGATGAATGAATGGATAGTTCATATTTAATCCAAAGGGATAAAGAATCGAACCTCCATTGGATTTGAACAGTTTTGTGTGGCATTGCCATATGAGTTTGTCCGGATTTTCAGCAGATTGTCATTATGGATGTACTCAATGATCTCCTGAGGGAAATTCCAAGTTGGCCAATCTTTGATCTTCTGGATTTTATACTTCTCATTCCAATGGGAAATATGAAAAGCACGCCTCGTAATATACATGTTGATTTCTACAGGTGCCTTTGGCCTTGATAAAAAATCAGCAAGCACATTCTTTTTTTCAGCAATGTGCTTTGTTTCAAAAGAATATTTTGAAAACCATTCAGCCCATCGAAGCAGCTGAGGGTTTGGAACCTACTTCTGTTTAAAATTGGTCATCTGAGGAAATGATGCCATGTCTAGTTCAACCAAGAAATGATGGCCAATAAGATGGAATTCAAACTTTTTTATGTCATTTTTGACCAGCAAGATTTCTTTGAAAGTGAAATGATAATGCATCTCAACTTGAGAGAATTTTCCACTTTTGTAAGCACACAGATGTCTCTTACCATCAATTTCTTTAAACAAGACAGCTGCCAAGTATTCATCACTGGCGTCAGTTTGGAGAATTCTTTTTCCTGTTGATGGAAACTAAAGTTGAGGAAGAGTTTGCATGATCTCCTTAAGTTCACCGACTGCGTTAGTCTGAGATTTTCCCCAAGGTGGAGAATTTTTCTTCAGCATTGTTTGCAATAGAATGAGCAGCTTTGCAATATTTGGAACAAAATCCCTTAGATAATTGATTATCCCAAGCAATTACTGAACTTACTTTGCTGTGAAATTTTCTTCAGGAAATTTTAGCAATTCCTAAGCAATATGTGGCCCTGGGAAATGCGTACCTTTGTTAAGATGCATACCAAGAAATTCAATTTCTGTCTTGGCAATATTCATCTTTCTTTGAGAAAGCATAATTCCATATTTCTTCACAATTTCTACAAACTGTGCAAGAAGCTGACAGTATGTCTGCTCATCAAGGCTGTAGAGCAGGATATCATCAATGTATATTGCCGCACTTGACAATATTGGTTGGAAAATTCGACACATGGCCTTTTGGAATAAGGATGGTGCTACTTTTAGGCCAAAAGGAAGAACTTTCCACTGAAAATGCTAGTTAGGGATACAAAACCCTGTTTTTGGTCTGTCTTCAAGATGGATGTCCAATTACCAAAATCCAGCTTTGAGATCGAATTTGAAATAGATGTGGGCCTTAGTTAATCCAACAAAGAGGGAATCTCTTGATGGTAAAGGAAATTTATCATCCTGGAGGAAAAGATTAAGAGGCTGGTAATTAACTACCAATTTATTTTTCCTCTATTTTGCTCGGCACGCTTGTTAATATAGAAAGCTTCACAAGCCCATTGAAAATTGGAAATTTCAATAAGCCATTGCTGTAATAATTCCGAGCATTCCTTTTGAGCCAAAACCAGGTGTTCTAGCTTCATTCCCACATGAATCGCCTTTGTGGGATTGATGTTTTCATTCTTCTTGAAAGGAAGATGAACAAAAAAGTCTGGATTTGTCCATAAAAAATGGGAACATTTTTGGGCAAATTCAGAATGAGATTCAGAACATGATTCCAATAACTTTTGCATGATTGGATCTAACATATTCATGTGAATGGAAAAGAGTCTCTCTATATTGACAAATTTAGAGAATTGGTCTTTATATTTAAGACATTTTCCAGGAATGATGCGAAGTTGAGGAATTTTAGTCATGATGTTCCAACCAATGATCAAATCTTTGTCGGTGAGACTGGATCCAAAGATTTTTGTGGTTATAGAGCACTAAGGGAAAAACTGAATAGTGACTGGAGTAGTTCTCACATTTGTTGAAAAAGTATCTCCTAAGGCAGAATTAAAATATCCGGACACAGGGAGTCCAATTTTCTTCGGGAAGAACTTTAGTGTCTAAAATAGAAGAAGCTACTCCAGTATCTATAAGAGCAATGACAGTGATTGGTTTGGCAAATTTAGAAATGAAGATTTTTACAAGAAAATGAGGACGATGAGTCTGACTCGAAAATATATTAGTGCTCTATTCTGGAGAAGTAGAAAATAAATGGAAAAAATCTTTCGAGTCTAAATCTGAATCAGTGTCACTAAGAGTTTGGTAACAATGAATGACACAAAGAGTTTGTTTAGAAGGTTCTTCATCCGCATAAAATAAGGATTCGATATCATCATTTTCAAGATAAAGACCGGTTTCATTTTCTATATGATGTATAAAACGATTCGACCTTTTTTTGCTTGAGGACAATTTTTGCAAAATGTCCTTTCGATTGCGAGATGAAGCATCGATTTGATTTCTTGTGGCCTGAACGATATTTCCTTTTGCGTAAATAATGCCATTTCTTCTTTCTCCGGAAATGCTTGGATCCATGTTTGGAATTCTTCTTCCAAAGTATTTTGAAGTGCTTCTTCTTTCGAGAAGGTTTTCCACAAGAACCATCATAATCTCGCTTGGAGCATTTGATTTTGAGCTTCTGGCGAGAGCAGGCTATGTCAAGTCCTCTGTTATCATGGACATAAGCCTGGATCATTTGACGCTTTACACATGATTCTTCTAAGCACAAATGGATTTCTTGCTGAATTTCTCCCAGTGGAACAGCTTGGACTCTTCTTTGTTTGGCTAGAAAAAAAATTTCTACCATTTGAGACAATTATTTGGGAATGGAAGACAAAAAGACATATTTCGAGTTTGCATCAGCTCCAACCTGATAGAAGAGTTTAAGCATTTCTTGATAATGCTTATCAAGATCTTTTCTTTGAAAAGAGGAACATTTTCGCTCAAAAAATTCTCTTCTTCTGAGTTCTACAAGATCAACAGGTCTTCCCACAAAGAAATGATATAAAAGAGTGGTGGCAGAGGTGAAATTTGGAGAGAGCAAGAAATGAATTTGGTCTTGTTCTGAGAGAGATTTCCACCACATTTTAAGACTAGCGATAAACCTTGTAACAAAATTGAAGAGAACATCATACTTGTCCTAGTTGATTATGGCTTAGGTATTTAACCAAGTATGAATTCTTCAATTCTCTCTGGCCATTTATAATAAGGAAGATCATCAAAAGTGAAAAACTGCTTTGATGAAGTAGGAATATTATGAGAGGAGTTATTTAGCTGGACGACTTCTGGTTCGGAAGAATTTGATTCCATATCATAGTCTGGTGGATCAACCATGAAAATTGGAGAAGTCACAGGCCTAACGGGAGAAGAATCAATGGATGTTATTGAAACCGATGAAGACGAGAGAGATACCGAATCTGATTCAGTATCAAGAATACTTGGAAATGCAGGTGATGCTGGAGATAAAATCTGGTCTATCTGAATGACAAGATTAGGCTGTTGAATAACAGGATTGGGCTGCTGTTCCTGATTACTCAAATCTCTTTAAAAAGATTCTAATGGATTTGACAGCCTCATTTGATCTAGTTCTCTTATAAAAAGAGAGGATTCTTTAGGCTTCTTCTCCTTTCCTTTTTCCTTCCTTATTCAATCTAGTTCTTTGAGACGATTTCTCATTTTAGTCACGTCTGTCTTGTTTTGTGTGACAGGGACATCTGCAATGCCAGCAAAAATGGATGTCTGGGGTGGTGAAGGAATGATAGAAGTGTGGGAAGCTAGAGCAAAAATAGAGGTCTGGGGTGTGGATGCTTGAGATGTCGGGAAAAAAGGGTATTCTATTCGTGGAGTGATTGAAAATGGATTGAGCCTCCCTTCTTGAATAATCTGGATCTGCTTTTTAAGCTTTTGTATTTCCGCATCAGGACTTTCAAGATAATGATACCCTAAATGTTGTCCAGATTCCAAGGTATGCAGCCTCTTCTGGAAATCTGAGAGCATCTTCTTGGTGGTTTCATTATATCGTTGAAGATCTTGTTGCATATTCCCAAGCTTGGAATCAATTGCTGTAAAAGCATTGTTATGTGCTAAAAGAGTCTCCAATTGCCAATTTAAAACAGCTTCAGCCACTGGAATTTTTTTATGCCTACCATGCTCATCCACGTCTATAGGGGTAGGTATTTTCGAAAGATACCGATATCTACCTTGTGGATCAATAAATTCCTCTAGAGCAGGAAAATAGAGTTTTGAATTTTCTCGTACAAGAGGAGGAAAATTTGCTTGATGGAACATGGCTATGGAAGAGGTTGATGGAGTTTCTTTTGGAGTAGAGAGTGAGTCGGAAGAAATTGGTAAGTCTTCCTTTGGAGTAAGAAGTGGGTCGGAATATTTCTTTGCCCACTTTTGGATAGGCTTGTAGAATGGGAAAAGACTTTCTTTTTTGTGAGGAGGAGACGGAGGAGGTGATAGAGAAGGAATTGATGCCTTTAAAGATGGAGTCACAAATTGTGGGGGTGGGGTCGGTGCATAGGAAACCATAAATTGAAGCTTGTCACTTTCTCCAAGAGTATCAACGGAGAAATCTCCATTAAGATACTTTTGATACAAAGAGTCCTTTGGTTTTTTTGATTTTCTTCATCGGGGTCTATCATATGGATTTACCTCGTCGGGAGAATTCAAGCAATAAGAACATTGACAAAAAGGATTCCAACCATCACTTTCAAAATATTTGACAAGCTTTTTTGGATCTGGCTCGGAAATAAAATCAGGAACACATGGTTCAATCATAAAAAGAGTTTGGAAGATAGAAGGACTTACTTCCTTTTCTTTACCAAATTTGATGGAAACAGTTCCATCATTTTTTCTAATAAATTCAGAGTCCGTAGACTGGAAAGGTTTGTTATTCTGATGAAGCTTTTCATAGTTGGTAATCCACGTTTACGGAAGAAGAGTGGCCAACTATTGCATGGAAATGAATAAGGCATCTTCATTTCCATTTTTGAAATTTAAATCAAGCGCATGATTTTGCACTCGATAAACCATTTGATATTGGAGTGTAGCCGCAACAGAGTCTGCAATCTGGGGTGCTCCTGTAAGCTGAACTTGGACCTTCAAAAAAGAAAGCAACTGTGAATCCGAAAGAGCTGTATTGAAATTTGGATACAAAGTCACAAAGACTCCAGCATTCAACGTAGTCTGAACAGTGCCAATACAAGCATGCTGGTACTCGAGAAATCGAGTATCCAATAATGCTATTCTTGCCACAACCGGCAAACCTTTTTGACCATGAAAAGTAAGAGCAAGACGAACAGCTCCATAATGGACATGAGAGTAATCTTTTTTTTTTTTTTTTTTTTTTTTGGTAAAGGTAAGATAAGTTATATATAAGGGCGAAATATACAAAAAATCGGCACCAAAAAACTTACACTCAAAGCAAAAGCTGGAGTGAAAGGGAGCCGATGTAAGAGACAACCTAGGTTAGGGAAAGCCAGACGACAAGTCGGCTCAGCACTAAAAGCTACACAGCTAAAGACATGCCGGAGGCACTAACAAGCACTAGAAGACAACTAGCGAAATCACAGCATAGGCGCAAAAATGGAAGTATCAAAGCCCCAAAGCATCTCGAAGTCTTCTATTCTGTAAGAGTTGGGCACATTCTTGAAGGTTAAAGCTTTGTCCTTGACAACCTTAATAAGATGGTTCTTTAGAGCCGATATACCCACAGCTTCACCACGGAAGATAATATCATTTATTTTCTTCCAAATAATATGGCACAAAGCCCCAAAAGAAAACCGAGCCAAGGAGTGAAAGAAATCATTTCCGGAAAGGTACTTCATAAGACAAAAAATGGTATCCATCCAAGGTCTATTGCGCCAAGGAATGTTACATCTAGTAGCCCAAAAAAATGCTAGCGTCGCCGAAATCTGACATTCAAAGAACAAATGATCTATAGAGTCTGGCTTAGCATTACAAAAAGCACAGCAAGTGTAGTCAATTCTGCCATGAGATAGGAGGAAGGCCTGAGTAGGTAAACGATTTTTAGTAATAAGCCAAAGATGGAATTGATACCTAGGAGCAATAGCATTGTTCCAAATAAAGGAAGCCCAGGGAACACCGCTCTTCTTTTCCCTCAAAACTTCCCATGCCGAGGCAACTGAAAAAACACTAGAGGAATCACCCCCCCAGAAGCATTAATCACAATTCGATGAAAGAGTCGGAAGGGTGATACCCCAGCAGTCCAAAAGGGATTTGAAGCTTTGACCCTGCGGTTGGAAGAGGTCAGCGACAGCCGAGTAATTCGGAAGTCCGGAGCCATCAATAAGAGATTGAGGTAATACTCCAGCAAGAGGACCAATTGGAAGCCAGTAGTCATACCATAGGGACACCGTCTGTCCATTACCAATTTTCCAAAAGAACGACAACCTACATTCCTTCCTTAGCTGCAGAATCTTTTTCCACGCCCAGGAGCAAACAGAAGGAACGGGCGAGACCCAAAAGTTTTTCTTCTTTAAGAAATTTGAGTGAATCCACATGCACCAAAGAGACTCTTTATCCGTGAAAAGGATCCAAATACATTTAAGCATCGCAGCCTTATTGCATTCTTTAAGTCTCCGAATACCAAGACCACCCTCCTTTTTAGGGAGACAAACATCCTCCCATGCAACTTTAGGCCCTCCAGAACCAAGAGTAGAATCCTTCCACAAAAACTGTCTCAATATCCTCTCAACCATCCAAAATCGAGGCTGGTAAGGAAAATACACTGGCCCAAAATGCCTGAATAGCATGGAGAACTGACTTGATCAATTGAAGCCTGCCTGCAAAGGAGAGAAAACGCTGGGTCCAAGATTGGACTGCGCGGTGATACGGTCGATCAAGGTAATACAATCCGCCTTACCCAGTCTAGAAGAAATAATAGGCACCCCCAAATATCGAACCGAAAGTTTACCTTCCTGAAAGCCAAATGCCAGAATTAAACGATTTCTCAAAGAAGAAGAGCCACCCGAAAGAAACACTTCACTTTTGTTCCTATTTGGAAGTAAGCCACTCCAAGAGGAGAATAAGTCTAATCCTCTTTTAAGTAAAGCCACCGAGGCCCGGTCGCCCGACAAAAGGAAAAACATCATCGGCGAAGAAGAGGTGAGATAGCTTGACCCGTTTGCATCTCCAAAAAAAACTTGAAGTCCTTTTGAGAAGTGCGCTCATTAAGAATACCCGAGAAGATCTCCATCACCAAGGTGAAAAGATAAGGGAACATAGGGTCACCCTGCCGAATGCCTCGCCCCCCTGGAAAGAACCCATGTAATTCCCCATTGATAGAAACAGAATACCTTGGAGTACGAACACAGACCATAATAAGCCGAATCATCCAAGGCGGGAAGCCAAACGCCAACAAGGTTAACTCTAGGAAATCCCAATCCACAGTATCATAAGCCTTTTGGAAATCCACTTTAATAGCACACTTCGGCGTATATGGATCCAAATGGAAACCAGCAAAGAGTTCCTGGGCTAGTAAGATGTTTTCCCTAATTCTTCTACCTTTCACAAAAGCGTTTTGAGAATGACTTATCAGATCACTCAAAACAGAAGCTATGCGATTGGCAAGAATTTTGGTGATAACCTTATAAATGGTACTACAGCATGCAATGGGTCTAAAATCCGTAACTGAACAAGCATTTGGAACTTTAGGCACTAGCGCAAGAATAATATTGTTTACCTCTCGGGAGTTGCCCGAGAGAGGAGAAGAACTCCCGCACGGCCTCTAGAACCGAAGGCCCAACAATACTCCAATTGCTCTTGAAAAATTCAGCCGTAAAACCATCCGGGGCCCGGTGCTTTACCACGAGCAAGGGAGAATAAGGTGTCACGGATTTCTTCATCCAAAACAGGACGAGCAAGATAAGTCACATGATCTTCCATAAGAGGCCGACGAACAAACTGTTTTAGATACTGCAACAATGGCTTAGCGAGGGTAATTTGCGACATGAGAGTAATCTTGTTGAGCCCATTGTCTGGAAAAGTCAGGAGGAATTTGAAGAGTAACAAAGTACTCATTTTCAGTAGCAAAAATGGGATGTTGATTAAACTTGGAGGACTACACGTACTCTTTCACTTCCTTTGGGGTTTGACAAATGAGTTGACGTATGGAACGGATGGGAGAAAAAGATGAAGTGGGTTTGGCAAAAGCAAAATAAGGGTTCATAAGGGGAAGTTGGGTTTCAGAGATTTTGGTTTCATCACTAAAAGAGACTTCATAAAGATAGTCTATCTTAGACGCATTTGAAACGCGAAAATCTGAAAGGGTGGAAGAAGATGGAGATGTAGTGAGAGTAACAAGTGCTTGAATTACTTCTGGATCTATCATGGTGTGAAGAAATCTTTTCAGCACTGGATTCTCCTACTAAGCGCATGGAACGGACATGGTTAGAAACGAAACCATGGGCTCTGATACTAGTGAACAGATCCTAAGCTTAGAACCAGTGAGGATAGAGTCAAACTTTCTGCAGGTATGCCTTCCCACAGTGGGCGAACCTTTCTTCGTTCAAGCCCTTTAAGGACAACCTTTTAGCAGAAAAATCACTCACACCTTTAGCTCAAAGCCTGAGACACCCATTATAAAAAACTCTAAACTGGTACATTTATGACAAATTTACCTCAAACTAATTTATTCGATCACAAAAAACCCAAAACTGATAAATTTGTAGCAAATATTCCCTTTGCTAAATTAAATTAATACCACAAAAAAAATCACAAAAATTGTAAATTATGACAAACGAAACATAAAATCCCAAATTGGTATACCAATTAATGTCACGTGTCATTTAACTTAATAATTTCGCTGTAAAATTTAATAAAAATTGACATAGGGTAAATTTGTCACAAGTGTACCAGTTTGGAATAAATTTATCAAATGTATACTAGTTTGAGGTTTTTTGTAGTCAACAAAATAATTTTTGGTAAATTTATTACAAATATACTAATTTGGGGTTTTTCAGTGTATTACTCCTAACTTTTTTTGTACTTTTTCCTACCACTTAGTGATGTTCTACCCTTGTTTGAATGGAGAATTGACATTCATTGAGCAAATCAGTCCTGATCCAGAAAGTTAGTTATGATGGGACTGTGATAATCACATATCATCCTCATAGCGTGGGGAAGAACTTCTGAAAATCAATTTGGTTAAGGTAATCTCTCGTTTGCATTTCCGAATTTGAGACTTGTCAAGGTCGAATCATGTATTTAGCGTAGCTTCCTGAAAGCCTATGAATGATTTTTCGCGGGTGAAGACGATCCAACCCCTGAGTACCCAATAAACCCAACGGATATCATCTTATCTTCCCGCTAAAAACCTCCATACTGCAACTTCAAGCTGTAAAGATACTACAGCCAAGTTTATAACTTCCCCACCACTTAGGATGTTTTCCTTGAAACAGTGAAAAAAATGGTCACTTGTAGGAAGAGAGAGATGCTGACTGCTCACTACTTTTGCCTGTATAATTTTAACTGCCATTTCAAGCAACGGAATAGAGACCACATCTTGTAGATCTACAACCAATCTCCAGCCACGAGGGGCCAACCTCGAATCAATTGTGCAGGCTCAAGCCGAGCCTCAAAATGCTCTGTTCAGTCATTTTTCCCTAGCAGACAGCTCAGAAGAAACTGAAATGTTTCAAATTCCCTGCTCTTAGGAGGTTAACATCATGTTAGGCAACAAGCATCGGTCATTCATAGGATCCGGCTATATAAAACACAGAAGCACAAACTTTCTTTGGATCCAATCATAGATTGTAAACAAAACAGCAGCCAAAAAAAGAAAACCCGAAAGAATACGGAAAAATTTTCAAGTTAAGGCTACAAAAAAGTATCGGTACCTTACCGATTCACAAAATCAATGTATTGCGACACAGGCATGAAGACTAGGTCAGCTGCTATACCATCATACTTGAAGAGGTCAAATCTTTGCGACACCAGAAGAGCAAGATATATACACGATCGATCAATGTGCCTATGCCACTTAAAACTGTCATCCCCGCATCAGATCAATGTCCACATGATCATGGATGCCCAGTGGCTGGGAATCAGGCCAAACGCCCATAGAAACTGGAGTAAGGTTTTGAGTCAGTGGGGGAGCTGATGTTGTATGCATGGTGCGAGCTTTTGAACCTTCCCCTTTCCGGTGCTTGGTTTTCGAACTTCCCCATGAAAAGCTCCCCACTATTACCTGCAGCTAACAACCATTAGTCAAGTAGAGGATATTATTCCTGAGTCAGGCACAACCAGACAGACAAAATCTAGTACATTTAAAGTTCCAATGACCCTTTTTGAAGATCTCACATGATTGGATTGCTAAGATAGTCGCCTTAGTTCCCATTCTAGAAGTATTGCTTTGAGAAAACATTGCCAACACCGTTGAGAGAAGCGTTTGGCTTTCATATCAACCTCATATTATCAACCTCAGTCTAAATCAAAGTCTAAGAACTGTGGTACATTAAAAGATCAACAAAGCACATGGGCAATCCATGAAGCAAGCAGGAGTTTTACCTGAACAGGACTTGCAGCTATGAGCATTCCCCCAACTCCTCCACCAATGACACGACCATCTGGACTGGCAAGAGAGATGCTAAGACCACCCATTCTATTTCGAGAACTGCTATCCTCTGTAAGCAAGAAAGAGCCAGAAAGACACAAAATTTCTAAGCGCCCCTGCAGATGTCAAAGACGGCATATATTAGCTGCATTCTTATAAATGATCAAACTGAAACTTCATGTTCTGGATCCTTCCATCAGAAAGAAAGAAAGAAAGAAGGAATATGAATAGCTGCTTGAACCTCATATGTGATGGTGCCACCAGAACTAGAAGGCTGACGTAGAGTGACGGTATTTACAGCACCATTGGCAGACAAGACACATACAGCTTTTGACCCTTGCTGTGAAAAAGATGTTATTTTGGCGGCAACGTCCTACCACAGAATGAAAGGAACTTACTAAAAGAACGTCTCATTAAAAGAAATGGCAATCTTCAGTGGCCAATACGAATGGCAAAAATCATATACTAATAGAATTCAATGCTACAGTTGCAAAGAAGATGACCACGATCTAAAGTTTCAAGCACAACATGGATGCTTATTGCCCTTGACTTCATATTCAATTTGAGAAAAAATTCTTTATGAAGCAAAGTAAAACTGAAAATATGAATGTTCATTTTCATGCTCATGAAGGAAAAGCTGTTCATGAAATGCAGAACGCATTTAACATATGGCAATTTCTCTAATATTTGGAAAGATTTGATATTTTTCCCATTGCATGTTTAAATTCTACAGTCATGATTTTTACAATTCTAGAAGAACATTGTGCATAAAGCACAGAGTGCTAAAAAGCTAAGCAGGAAGTGAAGGACTCAACATCGTACCATTTTCCAGTAATTCTATCAGAAATTTTAAACAGCATTAGCATGGTAGTTACAAGCTGCAGTCCTTTGGAGCTTCTTTTCAATGCAAATTGCAGCTCGTTCATACGAAAAAAAATGCCTCATATCCAAGTAACTACATACCAGATCTTGCCAGCAAAAAGTGGCCCAAAAAAAAAAAAAAAAAAAATTGCATCTAAATTTTCAACCCGAGATACATTGTGCTCCAATTTACATGTTAATGAAAGAAAATAGAGATTGGTTAAAGCAGATCACATACTTCTCCCACTGCGACATTGATTATATGGGGAGTAAAACCCATTCCAGCTGAACCAGACAATAGATCACCTGGCAAATATATCATTACAAAGTAAATCACTGAAAGAATTCTAAATTGACAGGAGCAAAATTAACATGAAACAGTGAGCCTAACTTTGCTTTTCCTTTATAAAAGAAGGCGGGATATCCTTATGTTGGAGCAAAAATTGAACAAAATAAACTGGTTAAGGAATTGAACTGGAGAAAACACTCAAGCTCTGATCTAAGGCTCAACAGCTATTGGCTTCTCTCGTCCTCTCCTCTCACTTAACAGATCAAAACACTAAGATTCTGAACTAAGGCTTAAAACAAATTGGCTTTTCTCATCCTCTTCCTCTCACTAAAACAGATCAGGCATCTCAAACACCAACCCTAGTCCAAAATATAACAATGACAAATTAAGGCTGGCATTAGACCTTAATCGGGTCTGACAACTAAAATAGTGGGATGAAATGAACATTTAGAAGACCAGTAAATTACATTAGAGAAA
This sequence comes from Eucalyptus erythrocorys, assembly GCA_014182555.1. Lineage (NCBI taxonomy): Eukaryota > Viridiplantae > Streptophyta > Magnoliopsida > Myrtales > Myrtaceae > Eucalyptus > Eucalyptus erythrocorys. Next base: position 17,801,384 of record CM024602.1, read on the forward strand.
CGTCATTGCCAAGATAGACTAGATATGGCCGAAGTCTCAAAGTAAATATGAAAACCAAACCGATTACATGATCCAACATCAACCAGTGTCCCAGTTCATTGTCTAAGACCCTTGTTAAGTTAAACGTTCCCCCTCCAATACAGATTACTCCTATTCCGTGTTAGCTTCATAAAACTTGTCAAAGCTTCCTTTTTAAGCTCTTATCTTTAGTAAGGAAGTCTGATATCGAAATTGAGCTGGATGCAGAAAAACGGGTCGCCCACGCTCAAAATCAACTAACCAAATCGACCTATTTAATTCCCAAAAGCAATTAGACCCAGAAAACTCACCTGCGGAAGCTAACTGTTGCTTCCTGCCAGAACCCGGAGGCCGCCCTCTGCCACGCCTCGGCAGCGTAGATGTTGGTCCTGGAGGAGAGACCGACGTGGATGATAATGCCAAAGACACAGTCCCTTCAGGACCATACTTCCTTGGCCGGCCACGCTTCCTTTTCACCGGCTCACTTGGTGGAGCTGCCACAACTGCCTGCGCCCCAGCACCAACTTCATGAGTCGGTATTGTCGACGAAGTCTCCACTGATAATGGCGATCCCAAAGAACCGCCTCCAAAATTGCTTGGAAAAGGCATACTTGCACTTGTTAACGGGTGAATTCCATGCGAACCATGGAACAATGATTGTGCTCCAGAACCAGTTCCAGATGCACCTCCTTGAGTGTAATAAGAGGCTGACATTGCATCTCTTCGATCCATGCATCTACTTTGGTAATGTACAATTAAGGGCACTCAAGAAAGCAGTATCACTCCTTTTCTTCCTCCGATAAAACACTAGAGACTTTCTTTTTAGCTCCAATAACACTTGAAGGCACACTAGGCCAAAAACATGAAGAATTTTTGAAACCAAGCCTCAAATCTTAAAAGTTACTGGCAATGCAAAAACGGAAGCAGCATTAGGCATGAGAGAATGAACTTCGCATATCTTCAAAACAAGCACAAGCTCTTGCAAGACTCTGAATTTCCACTACAGAAAAGAATTGACTACAGAAGCATAGCAGATCAAGATCACAGAAATAAATAAACAAGCGACCGAAAGTACAAAAGAAGGAAAGGAAAGCGAGTACAATTGGACGAGAGGGGAAAAAAGCTTGAGGGGAAAAAAGCTTGAAGCTCAAAAAGGCTCAAAACAGAAAGACAAAAAGGTGTGGATGTGTTAACTGCTCACCAAACAAAAAGAAACCACAAAAAGTCTTCACGAACAAGATAAAGAAATAGGAAAGGGAAGAGAGACTCAAACAAGGTCCACACTCTCACCAACCCATTCTACAATCTTTAACACCAAGCATCCTCAAGGCCACCTAAGAAAACCCAGAAACCTTCAAGACATAAGGAATGCAAATTCAACAGCAGACCCAACCCAAAAAAAAAAAAAAAAAAAAAAAATTCAACAGCAAACCCAGGCCAAGGCCACTGACAATCTTGAAATCCCCACTAACAAAAGACGCAAATTAGAGAGAGAGAGAGAGAGAGAGGCAAATGCAGCTTGGGAGTGAAGCTTAAGGACCTGCTAAGGGGAGCGCAGAAGGAGCCTGCTGTTGAAACGACAGCCACCCTGCAGCTAAAGCCAGGTCCTTATCACAATGCAAATTTCTAGGACGCCAGAGCTCGATCTCTCCCTATCCCTATCTCCACCTCTGCTCTCGGCAAAGGCAGATTTTATCACGTTCTCTCTCTCATCCGGGGCGAGTGATGATGCTTTGCTCAAATCAAGACACGGGCTTTCACACACATACACACACAGAGAAAGAGAGAGAGAGAGAGAGAAACAAACAAGAAAACTTGAACAGAAGAAAGCGCTGCTTTGCTGCTGCTCTGTGGCGTACTACTAATAGATATGCATCGTCTTTTCTCAAAGCTTGACAACACGTATGAATGTGTGACTCTGTTTTCAAGCTGATCCAATGACGTGCGTGGGTAGGCCCCCCCCCCCCAACTCAATCCCCACGCGCGTCGCGAGGCGCGTGGAAAGAAAGGGGGAGACACCGGTCAACTCTACGATCGAGGACGTTATCTAAACGGCATTTCGGGTCATTCGAGGATTAATAGATTAATATTTTTTTTGTTTCTGGGTCAACGGGGGTGTCGGAATGAATTCATCTCGACATCCTATGCATTCACCTGAATCGCTATGCATCATTTACACATTATATATTCTATTAGATGAGGGTGTTCTGCCTAAATAGTAAATATAGTTAATGAATAAGAGATGGCTATAGATTTCGCTGACTATATTTTCCGCTTCAATGAAATATATTAGCCTAAGCAACAGCGATAGAAAAAGGAATCGATTCTATAGTAAATTGTTTCTGATTAGGATTTCGTATTTAACTCGCGCGGGCATCAATTTTTTCCTCTTTTTTTTTTAATCTCTCATTCAATTTCATGACTTTGCGTGTAATCTTTTGATTATAATGGTGGCAGAGCTAGGAATTCTTTGACCACAAAGCACAAAAGATCAGGAAGGTGCTTCCTCTATATCATTAGTTGACTTGTCGTTGGCAAGAGCAATTCCATGAAAGGAAGCGAATAGAATGGATTCATATGAGGAAACTTGAGAAAACAACAGTATAGCTTTGCGCGACCAATAAATTCAAAAGAAAAAAGAAAAATATTAATGCGTAACTCAGGTCAACTTCATTTGAAGGAGTACCAACTTTAGGTCATTTTCAATTTGAACTCACATTTGTTTATCTCATAAAAAGTTCCGATTTTGGGTTGGGTCTAAATTCGAACCATGACCTTTTTTCCTCTCAAAAAAAAAAAAAAACACAAAATTTTAATAAATATCCAATTCTAATCCCCATCAAGTTTATATCCAATGGTGCTATTAAAGATGCGACGTTTCATATCTCTCTATCTCTTCCTCTCTCTCTCTCTCTCCAAGTGGAATGGCACTTTGGGACTTTAATAGCATTATTAGATTGAAACTTGACAAGGGTCAAATACGGATGCCTACCGAAAAATGATATTGTTTATGAAATACAAAAAAAGTTCGAGGGCACAAAATTAGTGCTTTTTCATGATATCGAAAAGAAAAAGTCCGCACCAAAATTAAGACCAACCTAAAGTAGATGCTTCTAAATGGGAACGAAAAACTTCATGTCCGAATTACTATCCGACCTAAAGTTCGTGTTGTGTTTTTAAGGGAATTCGCCAAGGAGTTCGTACGTTACATTACTTTGAATGATCAGAGCAGAGGAGGGTGGACTCACGCAGCCTTGGCAACGCGTGGGGGAGAGCGAAAGCTCGTCAGAAACGTGACCACGCTTTAATTTGGAACCCCCAGTCCGGGATGGAGCGAGAGAAGTTTCAAATTTTTTTTCTCTTCCTCTTTCTTGATTTTTGCATGTTGACTGGGTTAATATCGGCTTCTTTCTTTTTACATGGTAAAACCATATATTATATCCGAAAGCCTTCCGCTCCGTGCGGGAAAGATGCGTCAAGGAGGAGACCGTCCCCATTTGCACGTGGGGGCGTGGGGGCGAAAAATCTCTGATCCAGAGAATATGTTCTCGTCAACTTGCTAAAGCAGCCTCCACATTCGCCATCCCCACATCACTAGTGGAAGAGATGGCCACCACACCCCACCCTACCATGAAAGGACAGCTTCCAGCTTCTTTCGCTTCAACCTTCATTTTCTGGGGGTTGGGAAGGAACCATAGCTTTCGGCTTGTACATTTAATTACATTACCGAACCGATAACGTGGAGATCGACAGAACAATCTTCTTGTCTCGATATTTCAAGGAAAAATGGCTTTCCCAAAATCAATTTTCTTAACCATTTATCACGAGAGACGTTCTTCGTTATGTGGGTCAATTCTATGATCTATCGACCCGTATGGGGTTTTGCCTCTCCAACTCAGAAACTCCACTTGATATATTCAACAATCAGTTTGGTAATAATGTTCGAAACCAGCCAGAGGCGCATTGTATAATCTATATCTAAGAATATGCCAGGAGGTAAATGAAGCCACTACAACAGATTCTAGGATGAACTACAAAACAAGCTCTATGATGATGACAAAGGGGACGAGATGATAAGTTTTTGATCATCCTATGGACTATGATTTGAAAGTTCGGAAGTCTAAAATTCTCAGGCCGCCTCTTTTCATACCCAAGTATGCTCGAGTAAATCCTACCCTTGGTTCTTCGCCACATTCAACGCCCATTCAGTCCTGAACAATGTCCATCAATCTAAAGGCCTACAGCATAAACCCAACTGCAAGAATCTTTTTTTGTAGATCGTCCATGACCGTTCTGCGTAATATGATGGTGGCACATCTTGCGTCTAGGAATCGCTGAGAACCCACTGGTCTATCAATTGTAATTTGTCCAAGCCGAGGAACTAGAAGCTGTAGAATTCCTTCGATCATTGAGCTTCAAACTGATCGGTACCTAATTCACCTGAGTTTTTGGGCATAAGGAGAAGTCCTAACAAGCATGCCCACAGCAGTATTTTACTGAATTAAATTTGATGGCATGTGAGCATGAGCTCATCCAAAGGTTGGATTTGGACTTCCAATAGAAGAGAATAGGCCATCAATTAATGTACAAAGACACCAAATCCACAATTCAGATGGCAGACGCAAGAAGTGTTTTTAGCCATGAAACCAACCAAGGGACAACATTGAACCTCAATTCAGATAACCATATCCAGAGTATGCCACACCTTAAACTGACCAAACTAGGTTCTCACTCCAACCATGACACAAACATTCTGTTGAAGCACATAATGTGCACTGCAGATTCTCAATCTAAAAAGGCTGCTCTCGAGTGTTCAGGCTCCCTTCGCTAATATCTACTCGTTAACCACTAAGAACCATTATCACGACAATCATGAACATGGACCAAAAGAAGCTACCTTTCACTATAAATTAAACAGTGAAGTTAAGAATTACATTTAGCCACTGAAGTATCAGGTTTCCCAAGAAAATAAACTAAAAAAAACTCACACTACAATGAAATTTATGGTCCTCAACACACGAGCAAACCTCATTTGTCCAGCTCCATTGCCTGCGCGGCCTTAGCTTTCGCCAAAGCAGTCAGCTTCGTCTTCACCTTTCTCTTCCCTACTTGGAATCCACCCGCACCCTTCTTCTTCTTGCCACTACCATCGACCTGCAGGCACAAGTACTTTAGCCCAACTCTCCTTATATTTCCAGCTACACCCTTCATCCACAAATACAATTGATCTCCTTTTCCCCATTTCCCCCCGATAAATAGCCTAACAAATTACCGGCGATCGACCCATTCGAGTTCGAATCAATCACCCACTACCAATACAGAAAGAACATCCACCAGGGCAGCAGAATGATGACCGAAAACATCAAACTTTCGAATCCAAGATAACCAGTAAGCACCCAAAAAGCATACAAATACAAAAACCCAGCACCCTTTTGCTCTCCAGGAAGCACTTACACTGACAGCAAACAGAGAGGCAATGCAAGACATAAGCCCAACCATCGAAGCCGCAATCCGAAAAAATCACGATCAAAAGGGTCCACAAAAATGGGCAGGGAGCAACTTACCTTCATCTTGTTCTTCTTTGTTTGAAGCTTTTTCGCCTTCTTCTCTTTCTCCGCTTTCTCTCCTGCTCAACAGCCATAAAAATCAACACTTTCCGACATGCGAGACAGGGGTGGACCAAAAAACAGACGAACAGAGCAAAAGATTGCGCCGCAGAGATTCAAAAGAATCACAGAAACAGACAGAAAGACACGAATTTGAACACAGAGAGAGAGAGAGAGAGAGAGAGAGAGAGAACATACTCCGAAGATCAAACTCGTACTGCTTCTTCCTACGAGACAGGCTGTTCTTCTTCGACATCGTTCCCGATGCTCGCGACTGGAATTGGATTTCTTGCCCCCTTCTCGAAGTCGCAGTGGCGATCCAAAGAGCCGAGCTAGGGTTTTCTTCTCTCTCTGTCCCTTGAACGGTTTTCCGGTCCGTCTTATTTTCTTATTTCCTTTTTCTATTATTTCTAGGAATTTGTTTATCTGTATCTAATTGAATATTCATCCTTAGCCGCTTTTATTTTCTTTTTCATATGCTAAAAGTAATATCAACAAAATGCGCCGACACGTCATTTCTAAAAATAACAAATTTGACATATTAAAACACATTATATATTAAATATAAATTTTTATATATACATAATATGCTGATTCTGTCCGCTACTATGCAAGGCAATCCAACAACGCTCGAGAGAAACCCTCTACCTACTTTATAACTGTTGTAGCTTCCCTTACCTCATAAGACATATTTTAAGACTGAGTCCCCCTAGATTGATATAATAGTAAAAAAAACCTAAAATGAATTTATACTAAAAATATTAATCCACAATTTGTTAATATCATTTATTATTTCAATTTAACAAATTTAACAATATTCTATTCAAATAATCAATAAAAGTTGGTAGAAAAAAATAATATTCCACTATTAAATTTAACATTTAACAATAAATCGGAAAAAAAAAAAAAAAAATCAATCCATATGTTACCATCAAGTATAATAAGAAGTCTTTCATCATTTTTTTTTATTTTTTTACATATTTACATTTTAACTTTTCATTTATTGAATATTTTTAAAATTGACTCTATGTATGTCAAAATTTTGAACTCGCGTGTCAAAGTGTGTTGAAAAAGTTGACAGTATGTTGGATTTTTCTAACATGTGTTAACCGCGTGTCAAAACATATTGGAGCATGTTAAAATATGTCGAACATATAGTGGAGCATTCGACACGACATAAAACTCCTAAAAAGTATTGATGCTTCCTAGTTCATATATCATTCTAATTTGACCAAAAGAAAAATATGCTATTTTAAACTTTTCTCCTTATGTATTTACTAATTGGGTTAAGAAAATAAATCCGCAAAATTGATTATCTCAATCTTGACCGTTTAAATTAAACTCAACCGAACCAAAATAATATGACTCAAGACTAACATTCTGGGATGGGTATGACTTTTTATCTTTTTCAGTTAAGAATGCATATCGAACTAAAAAAACAATATGTTTCACTCTAAGTTCGTTGGTTTGGTTTTGTTTGAATTCCTAGTATCGATCATTTTTGCTTTTTATTATTTCTCTAGAAGTGTGATAATTTAGTTTTATGTACAAATTTTTCCAAGGAACTATATACTAAGGGCCTATTTATTTATGTTTTTCTAAAAGGAAAAATAATAACATTCTACTTTTTACGCAAAATTCAAATTGTCGTCCAGATTTGAAAAATTATTAGAAATATTTCATGTGAATAAATTTATAAATTGTGAAAGTTTTGGGTGTCTTAAGTTAAAAAAAACTTAAAAAGCATCTGGCCCTTGCCTGGATGGTACTGATCGATGGGTCAGATCCCAGGTCATCTTGCGGCTGCGCGACTTCGATGTCACCTCACCTCAGATTGTACGACCTCTTCGACGGATCTGAGGTCAGAACTCAGGTCATCTTTTAGATTTTTTTTTTTTTTTTTAGGTCATCTTTAAGATTCGCTTGGGCTATCTTTTCATTGATCCCTGCTGTCACTTTATTTTTATTTTTTTTAACCCAAAGTCCGTCGCAAGTTTGTGGAAATAATGTTTACCCAAACACTATATGCAAAGGTATTTTGCAAAAGCCAAACCTCACGCGTCCTTCATCTTTTTTCTAGCCCATTGTGTTCCGTACAAACCAGTTAAATAGGTGGCAGGAATGGATGATTTGCTAATTCATCTCATGTAAAACATCTCGCATGAATAGGATTAATCCTCTCTCCTTCAGAAAATTTCAAATCCTAAGGAATCTCAATTTCCACTTCAAGCGTTAAGCAGAAAGAACTCGTCAACTTGTTCCAGAAGAGAAAATGGAAGAATTAGCTCATACATACCAAAAACATAAACTCAGATTCTGGATGATCCTTATGAAGATAAATCAGCTACAAATGTACAGAGTGATCCGCCAGATAAATCTCCTCGGCAATTATACTTCGAGGCATTAAGCGATTGCTTTCAATCTCTGAACACGGGAAAGAGAGAGCCCCGGTTATGATGCTTGCACATTTGCTTGGGCAGCTCGGAATGATTCCTTAGACATGCCGTAATAAACTGGTTCGTTGCCCGGGAAGGTGATGAAATTCCAGCCAAAAGCAGATGCCCCGACGAGTTTACCGTCGTCATCAGGTCGCTGCTTCTCAGATGCGAGCCCTGATTGAAAAGGCTTGCTATCAGATGGTTTCGAGGATTTCTGCTCTTGGTGCTCCTTCGACTTGGAATCTGGAGCCTTTTGACCATTCCGGTTTTCTGCTGTGGGAGGCTGGACTTCCGGAGCACTATTTCCAGTTATCTGAGTATATAGATCCATCAGAAGCTTAACCTCTGCAAGAAAGAAGGCCAAAAATTAATATACGCAAACAAAATGTACACCTTTTATAAAGACAAGAAAAACTCAGGCAGTTTGGCAAATTAAAAGTATTGCTTGGGAGTGTCCGAGACAATGCTCTTCTTCATGCCGCTCTTGCTTTGCATAACATCAGAGCGATGTGCTTGTATTCTCAAAAAATTCGGGAATTACCATCCAGAATGTGCAGCTACTGTAGCATGCAACTAGAATAGTAAACCAGAAATGACTCAACCAAAGCTATTCTACGTAGTGAATATAGTTATGATATCACAATTCACCAAGCATTCTTTTGCTCTAAAATAAGTTAATCTAGTTTTTTCTCATTGTACCAAAAATAAAGCTCTGAGCACAAGTTTCAGAGTACCCTTCCAAAAGACTCAACCAAGTATTCACTTCGGCATGTTAAAGCCCTGGACTACTCAAGACAGTAGAGAGCAAACGCATCCATTACCAAATGTGAACTGGGCATTGCTTTATGTTAAACAACGGCAAGACTTGAAATAGGATATTCTGTCTTCCTTTGACAGGTAAAGAGAGATCCCTTCCCCAAAACATCAGAAGTCAAAAATCTCCTTTTTATAAGTCAAGTGTATAATTTGATAAAACTAGATCACAAACCCATCATAAGAGGCTTTCCTAACTAAACTGATCTGGCAAATTGATCGTCTAGCATGGTGATGAACACTGAAAACTACTCTTGCAACACATCTACCTCATGAAACCAGGACAAGGAAACAGTGATCAGACACTTACGTTTTCTGATTTCTTCAGCTGCCTTGCTGTTCCGAAAATCTGGGGTCCGAAGCACCTTCAAAGGGTATTGAAAATGGAAAGTGTTAGGTCCAAGGCTACACAAGGTTTTCATCCCCCCTCCTTTGATAAGCCAGCATTCAACATAAATCCAAAAGCATGCCCACATGATCCTTCGCAAGTTGGAGGGAGGAAAACCAACATGCTCGATAATTGTTTCAGTTGCTAAACAAGTACAGAGTCCTAGCAACAAGTTTCAGTTCGCAAGATTCCTGAAACTGGCCATAAAATGACCAAGAGTCGGAACTACCGCAACCCAATGGGCAAGGGCAATAGCATGATTTAGTGAAAGCGAAAGATTAAATTGGAACCATCAAAGTCTCGCCAAAAAAGAACAATGAATTAGCTAGACAGCACGGCCTCGGATAGATACAGGCATCTGATCTCGAGTCCTTGCGTCCCCATCAACAGTAGACAACACATAACCAGCGCACGACGCGCCATCACTCTGGACTTCACATAAAAAAGAGACAAACTTTCGACCTGGGTATGTCCAAGAACACATCAAGCAAGAAGATCCAGAACAGAGACTTTAAAAGAAAAAAAAAATTCAAAAAAGTTGAAGCTCCCAAAAACTCAAAACAAACGTGTCTGCTGACAGAGTCGCGATTTAAGGGCAACCCGTGATTCCATCTAAAACGAATCTGTACCTCGATGAAATGGGGACGGAGGTCGCCCAGCACGGCGCGCATCTTGAAGTACTTGGAGTTCTGGACGGAGGCGTCCGCGTCCAGCGGCCGCTTCTTGCTCGGCGGCGGGAGCGGCGGTTGACCGGGAGGCGTTTGGGCTGTCGGGTCCGGAGCCGGAGCCGGAGCCGGACCCGGCTTCGGGTCTTCCATGGATCGCTCGTGGCTGGCTGGCGCCGAAACGGGTTTCGCCTTCTTCACCGGAGGAGAGCGGCGGAGATGGGGCGGGCGGGCTTCTGCTCTTACGGAAGAAGGAAGAGCCGAGATGGAAAGTGGGAAAATGGAGGAGGAGAAATCCTTGCTGCAAATTCCTTTTCTTTTTTGCTTCTCTTTCTCCTCGTTTGGCAAGCACGTACAAGGGAAGTTCCATTTGGATTTACTCGAACTTTATTGGTCGATTTTCAGATCAACCCATGAAGTTTGATTTTTTTTTATTCCATTAATTTAATTTTCAATTTCGTGCAATCAACACAGCTGAGGAAGAATTTATGCAATTTCTCGACGAATTATCGATCCCCACAGACATATTACTAAGAAAATTAAGTCATAATCACGTGGATGAAATAAATCCCGACCTAATATAAAATCCCTAATCTTTTTCTTAATAATAAACTTAAATCCTAAGATTGATTACCTTGCTCTGATTGGAGACGAGAGATCGTGTATTAATCTACTCAAGGTATCATTTGATTATTAAAAACAAAAATTATGTCGAGCCCCTCAAATCCTACCAGTGATTGGTTATATTATATTATTTGTATGTATGGTATATGTAAGTAAACTAGAATCCTATCATTAGTTAGGGATTTATTTTGTTTGTATTTATATGATGTATAGAAGTAATTTGAAATCATATCATTGGTGAGGTTTCACATTGTTAGTGATTTTCTCATGTTACAAGAAAATATACGGATTTCAAATTGCCACTACACTTTTTTCAATCTTCCAACACCTTCTTCTTCCTTCTTCTGCTTGTCCCCTCCACCCCAATCGCCGTTATTTCTCCTCCTCTTCCCGACGGTTCCCGAGAGCAGGCGGTTTCTCTCCAGCACGAAGATGATGAACCCCAGGACGGACAAGCTCGTGAGGAGGACGACCATGGTGGCCACCATCACCGCCGCCTACTTTCTCTTGACTGCTGACTACGGCCCCGAGCCCAACGCCCTCGATCCCGTCAGTCCCTTCTTCTTCTTCCCTTCTTCTTAATCTCTCTGTCTCTCTTCTCCTTCTTCTTTTTAGGGTTTTGTTTTTTTTTTTTTTCCGTGAATTTCGTTTGTTGTTGGGTGCCGGAGGAGAGTGGGATGCGAAAGTTGCCGACTTTGCGAAGAACTTTATGAAATTTCTGAAATTGCGATGGGAGGCGAATGGGGATTGGGGGAATTTCTGGTGGGCAAGGTTGAATTACGGGCTGGGATCGGAGACCGTGACTGTTTGATCCATTAGGCTGGTTGATTGGTTTCTGCGCGCATAATGTTATCATGGGCTGCTGTTTCTTTTGTTTGAGGTGGTGGTGGGGATGGATGTTTTTGAGAGTTAAGATGTTTTCTCTCGGTCGAATGTGTGGGGCACCGTCCGTTTGTAATTCTCGCAGCATAGATTCCGATTCGCGCTTCGTCTGAAGCAGAAGCTAATTGCTGGGAACTTCTGATGCATATCGAGGTTCTGACTTTGTATCTTCTTGCTTTTGCTGCTGTGCTGCAATTGGATAAAAACGCATGGTATGTATCCTCCGGCGAAAGCTGTTAATGGGTACAAGGCGGTGTAGTGATATCCTCTTTCTGCTTGTTGTAATTTGACATAGAAATTGTTGTTTTTACCTGTCCTTTATACCTTACTCTTGGATTGATTACATGGTGATCATTGATCCGAGATGTCTTCATTCTCAGATTAAGAAGGCGATACTATCGGCAGAGAATCGCGTGAAAGATTTTGTTTTTGGATCGAGCGAGAAACCTCGAGAGAGCCACTAGGGGGAATTGGCGGGCTTCAGGGATTCACCAAAAGAACAACCATGATCCTGTTGCTTGTTCACTCCATAGAGAAGAATTTCGTCTTGACTCTTAAGAGCTGCTCAGCCTTTGCTATGGTTTAAGCATGATATCACAGTTTTTGTATGTTATGTGATTAATCTGATGTATATACCATGGGAGACTAGTCCAGTTATGCGAATGTAAGAAACCTTGAGTATGGAATTTGACATGGAAGTTTTTTCAATTGAGTTTCTTCAACTCTCGCCATCCCAATTTCCGTTCTGGATGAATTAACATGGTTTTCTTATTTCATTTTATTGTGTGTGCTATGCGCTTTTGTGCTATGGCTAATCTCTCTCAAGCATTTACTCAAGTAGTCCCAGCCCAGGAATCGAGCATTTTGATTTTACATGCATTGAACCTTAAAGTAGGAAAAGTGAGCAGGATGGCAGTGGTTTGAGCTCCATATGGACCTTGCCGCTGTCTGCGGTGGAACCTTCCTGTGTCATTCTTCTTTTTTGATCCACGGTTCGTTGTTAGGGAAGTTTATGAGCGAATAACTTTAATCTTGTCAACGTATGGTTGAAGATTGGGAAAAATTCAAAGCATTTCTAGGTCATGAAAGAGCTCCCTGGTATTTATAAAAGTCAGATACAGGTCTCCTCATTTATCTTATCCAATAAAAAACTGTCATAAAAATCCATTTATGAATTTCAAATATCAGGTGCATAGAAAGAGCCAGCTACATAATATTTCTCAGGAATGAAGCAAATGTCACTGTTTATTTCAATGCACAGCATCTCGCACAAATTTACATAGTCGAATGCCTTGATCGAGTTGCTTCTGCTAAAGATGACCCTCCAATATGATGCTCTTATTGTACATCTTGGGTTGCAAGTTCTTTATTTTGTGTACTTCCGCCATGTTCAACGGGAAACGTGCATTTCTGTCATATCCTTCGCACCATAGAGGCAACACTTCGACCAAAATCTTCTGCAGCAGATTCTGCTCAACACTCTCCTTGACAAGCTCTTCGAAGTCATATGCATTCCCTGTGAAGTCTAACAAAACACTGCACATACCTTGACGTTTACAGTAGTCCAAGATGGCATCCATATTTATCTTATCTAAAATAACTGTCTCGACTCCTTCGAGAGACCCTTTTGATTCCACACCACTCTCTTTGTCTGTAAATATTATAAGCTTGGAATTTACTCCTGCAGCGAGACCTGGGACATCAAGTGTGGCATTGGAACTTCTTGCTACTACTATCCGAAGAGGTTGATTGGCACCAGGTTCTTGGGAAGTGGGAAGTGACAATTCATCAGATAATGAGGTTGACGAGAGGATGACTGCATCATATTCCTGCAGTAACTTGGAGTAGTACCCGCCAGAGTCAGTGGCTCCTTCACCAAGATGATCTGAGACTTGGCCATTAAGGGAGATGGAGTACCTAGAAGTTATAAAAAGGGCATATAGTCAAATTAACCTGTGATCTCGCAACTATTTCAGCTGATCGATTCAAACAGTTCAATTCCTGTATAGATTAAAGACACATTCTCCCTTGCGCATGTGAATTGGTGCATCTTAAATTCTGATGACATGCATGAACAAAGATCAATATTTACTGAATCGACTACCTGAGAGCAAGAAGAGGCTTCTTAGTGAGCATCAGATGTATAAAGGCCTCGTTAAGACTCTTGCATAGCGCTTCCTCCACCCCAACAGTCACCTCGATCCCTGCAGCTCTTAATCTATCAATACCTTTTGAAGCCACAAGTGGATTAGGATCTACCATCCCAACTACCACCTTTCTTACTTTGGCTTTGATCAGTGCTTCTGTACATGGTGGAGTCCTTCCAAAATGGTTACATGGTTCCAAGCTCACGTAAGCAGTTGCACCCTCCGCCAAATCACCAGCATCTCTCAAAGCAAACACCTGCACATGGGCATTGTGATGCAACTAGTTTATAAGATAAGAAGATAAGACTTTAAAATTTCATAAACTAAATAATGGATTCGCAATTTTATTTATTCTATAGAATAAAAGATACAAAATTATATTGTTCTGCAGAGAACTTATTCAAGTTTCTTCTCAATACTAGCTGGCAAGCCGGAACCATGTCACTGTTCAACTTTAGAACAGAAACAGAGAAATGCCCATCATCAATTAAAATGTGAACAAGCAGCATCAGTATCTTAAGGTCCTCAGCTGTGACCTAGGTGAAGTCACGGGAGAGCTAAACTCCAGCCCAAGGGGAACTGCCCTGTATTACCGTCGTCTAGTTGGAAGGTTGGGGGTTGAAGCTCCAAGCCTAGTGGTCACAGTGGCACTGCCCCCACACCATCTTCTCCAGCCAGCTAAAGAAACCAACCAAAACACAATGCGATGTCCTCCAGAAGGAGGAAAAGTGAAGTTTTATTCCACCTAGTTATTAAGCAACTAAAGATGAAGGGCGAAACCTTAACATGAGCTAATGTAACTGACCTCAGCATGAGGCTGACCCGCTTTGGGATGGAATCCTTCACCAACAATCTTCCCATCCTTGACAATTACGCATCCCACCAAAGGATTAGGACTTGTACAGCCAATCGCTGTCCTTGCAAGCTCCACACACCTCCTCATGTAAAAACTGTCATCATATTCTGCCATTCCACAACAGACTCTAACTGAACAGCTGCGTTTTCCCAAACTAATGAGTGGCCTAGAGAACTTTTCAGATGATGTGTACAAACTAGGAACTGAACCTGAGTTGTATCCAGGTTTGACGGGTTGATGCCACGGTAAAATAGAAGTCGAGAAATGTGCAGAAGGTGGCGAATTGGATGGAGTGAGGGGATTAGGAAAAGAAAGTTTTAAGAACTGCATATTATGTTCTTCCTCTGAATATGACAGATGAGAAAGACCAAAATTTAGAGGCAGTCTAGGGGAATAAAGTTACCATAGTGTCATAAAGGAGGGGAATAAAGTTAACATAGGGTCATAAAGGAGTGTCTTCTTTGTTGGACTCTTCTAAAGAAGCTGTATGCAAATATGGGATCTTTGATCGGAAGCAGATATAGTTGGGTAAATTAGGCTCAGATATGGACCAACTCAGATAAACCACCATCCATGGTATAACCTGATTTAAGCCCAAACAGACCTGTATAAGAAAACATGACACTGCTGAAGTGCTAGATCATGTTGTTATGATATTAGTGCAGTATTAAGGAGAATCACTGATCCAAACAATTGAAAGAGTAGCTGCTAACATGTTGTTTCCAAAAATTTTGACAATGATAAAAACAAATAGAACTGAAATAGCTAATCCACGAGGGCGCTTGATTAGATGTGGGATTATTAATTAAACAAAACATTTACTAGCTTTCACTAAGCAATTTATCCTTTATGATCGAAGGAAACTATGTGAGAATGCAAGCAAAAAGCTATGCATCGTAATGTGCAATAGCTAAGTTTCTTTTATCATTTTTCCAATTTGTATGATAGGCAAATTTGCAAATGCATGCATCTGCTAGAAACATGCCAAGGTGATTTGTTTCAGAAATCGTCCAAAAGCATGGTTCTCCTGCCTGGAGACATTATTTTGGTTTTCAAACTGCAAAAAAGGCAGCCCCACATAGTTGGGCAATTCAACTGCCGATCCTTATTAAAGATGGAGGTCGTGTTAGTGACATTAACTTGGCATTTAAACTCATTATCAACGGGTTACCATTCGTCAAATACACAAGCCTCGTTCACAAACTACACATGGATCTTTCTCCAAATGTGTCCAAACATCATATCCAAAAATCATGAAAGATGGCTGTCCTCAAGCTCAGTGGCAGCTCCTCTTTCACCTTACGCAACTTTCGAGCTCAGGCGCTTTTAACTTTGAAAAAAAATGTTCAGCTAAGTAGCTTTGGCAAACCATCACATGGTTAACATAATTGTCCCTGAATGTTTGCCAGTCAAATCATCAAACGGCATACGTGTGTAAGTACACTAGCGTCTCCGCTACAGAAGTGGCAAACCATCACACGGGTAACATAATTGTTCAAGATTCTTTGCCGGGCATTCCATCAAACAGCACGCGTGCGTAAGTACACTCACCTCTCTAGCACAGAAGTGGCAAACCATCACAAGACCAACTTAATTGTTCGAGATTCTTTGCCGGGCATCCCATCAAACAGCATACATGCTTAAGTACACTCCAACCTCTCTACCGCAGAATTGGCAAACCATCACATGGCCAACACAATTGTTCAAGATTCTTTGCGGGGCATTCCATCAAACAGTATGCGTGCGTAAGTACACTCCAACCTCTCTACCACAGAAGTGGCAAACCATCACATGGCCAACATAATCGTTCAAGATTCTTTGCCGGGCATTCCATCAAACACTATGCGTGCGTAAGTACACTAACCTCTCGACCACAGAAGAAGAACATGAAAAGCAACCCATCCTCTGTCTACCACGCATCGCCGCGTCGTCAAAGAGAGGAGAAATGCACGCTGCAAAAAGCAGGAGCTCAGCGGATAAGAAAAGGGTACGAAAGGGGAAAAGGCAAGCACCTTGCGAAACGAACGAAACGACTTCAAATTCCTTTACCACGATGAAGAACGAAGAGGAGAGAGAGAGAAGCATAAGGGAAAAAGAAAAACCAATTTTTGGAGTGGTTTTGCTTTAAATTTTTGTCATGTTATATCAAAATCTGAAGTGTCTTAAAGTCTAGCAAAAAATATTTTTTTATGTATTTCAATATGTAAATTTTTCTCATTTTAGTGGGAAAATTCATAAGCAATAACAAAAGCCGCCAATGCTGCAATTTTTTGGCATTTTTTATTTTATAATGCTATCGATGTGCTTTGTTACGTTGTTTATCTAGAAAAGAAAATCGTTACCCGACCTCACTAATGGTACATCAAAATTTAGACCCTCATTCATAAATTAATAAATATATCGAGAGATTGAAAATAAATTGAACAGCCGTGTGACTTTTGACAAACGAACTAAATTTTGAACTACTATATCGACTACTATGGTAGTAGGTAAGGTTAAATGTATAATAAGAAGTTGGTAAATCTAGGCAGAGTGGGGACCATATAGACTTCATGCATTTCAAGTTTGACCTTCAAAAATGTAATAAATGTGGGTCGAAAGGTTCATGAGCTTAATGGAGTTTTGATTTCGTATACTGAAGAAGATATAGGAATCTTTTAACGTTACATAACGTACCTTGGGCATATGATGTATATAAATATTAAGGAAAATATTCGAATTTATTAAGCACGAACTAAAGCTTGAGTACATTGTCTAAAATTAAATCGGAGCACGGAATTTGAATATTTAATCCTTAGGGCATGTTCGTTTGATAAAACTTCTTGTCATGGGAAAATGTTTTGAGGAAATTCTATTATAAATAAAATAAACAATTTTTTGATGGTCGCTCGTGTTAGAAAAAATTGTTTTTCTGATATTTGATTATGATTAAATCCACTAAAGGCAGGTTGCGTCTTTGAAAATGATACTTAGAGTGTGTTTGTTTTGCGAAAAATAATTTTCAGGAAAACGTTTTCTTTATTTTTCAGCGTTTGGTTCATTTAGGAAAATGAGTCAACGAAAAATGTTTTCCTAGTCAACGGAAAATGTTTTTCTTCCAAAACTTAAATTCGGGAAAATGATTTTCCCTTTGAAAGAATCGGAAAACGTTTTCCAAAATATTTTAAGGTCCTTGTTTAATGTAAAATTTATTATGAAAAAGAATTTCTAATTAAAAATTTAGAATTTGTTATTATTATATCTTTTCTTTTATTGTTTTCACTTTTTTTTTTTTTGCCTATGAATGTAAACCCTAACTCCTCCTCTCCTCTCTCATTCTCCTTCGCCCCCTCCCTTTCGTCACCACTGGCTCCTCCAACCCGAGCCCCTCCTACGCTCCTGTTGGCTTCGCTCCCTCCTCTTTCTCTTCGTCGGCATTTTCTACACCTTCAATTATTTTTTAAATGCAATCCAAATAACAGAAAATATTTTCAATCACATATCACCAAACAAATGAAAACTAACCATTTTTCTGGAAAATGGTTTCTCGAAAAACATTTTCTAAAAATGTTACTTTTTTTTTTTTTTTTTTTTTTTATGAAAAACACACTCTTATATTGCGCTTAGTATTATTTATGTTTTCAGGAATAATTTCTATTGAAAAATAGTTCTTTTTTTTTTCTGTTCTAATTCCCTATACAAGTTTTTGAGTAGAAGAACGAGTCAGGTAATTACATAAAATTTATATTATTGAAACGGGAGAAGAACAAAAATGTGTTTAGTACGACTTTAAAAATTTGTATTCTCAATTTTCTATTTAATTATAAAGAGACTTAATAATTAATGTTTAGATAAGATTGTACTTTTGTAATGAGAAAATTACCTAAGAAAATCTAACACGATAGTGAGATAAAGATGGATGGCTGCAAATGACAATAGAGAGTCTTATTTGTTTATAACTCAGAATATGAGGAAATTGATAATAAATCTCTAGACATTATAATAAACAAATGTATAGATCTTTTGAGAAGAAGAGCAAACATTGCTTGAAGTCATTAACTTCTGCAACCTAGTATTGTCTTTAAAAGAAAATAATTATCGAAAATCTATATAGCAAAGCCCTAAAAATTTATTTAATTTTGAGTCCAATTTGCACCAAAAATAATATCATTTTTTATATTAAACTAATTCTAAACTATAGTTAACATTAAAATATAGTAAAACTACTCATAATATAATTTCTAAATCTTTTCCTAAATTTTGAATTTTTATTTATTTATTCCGAAAATGAGGACTCAGGTTGGGTTAGGAGACCAAACCTTGTGTCGATTGTGCAAAGACTAGCATTAACTTATGTTGAGCTTGTTTTTCTCAAATGAACTTATTTCTCTTTTTGTTCTTAAGAATAAAGAAATAGTTTTTTTTTTTTACTTCTTATTTATGTTCTAAATCTATTCCATGATTACCAATCTATTTCGATGAATAAAAAAATTAATTAACATTACCAAATGAATTTCTATTATTTTTTATGTTTTGGACAACAAAAGAACAAAAAATAAAGAAACAAAAATGTTACCAAACATTGTCTTAGTGACAAATAAGTTGGAATCAACACCTTCTTCATTTATTGGGTTAATACTACGAAAAACCTTAAACTGGTACATTTATTACAAATTTATCCAAAATTAATTTTTTAATTGTGAAAAATCTCAAATCGGTACATTTGTAATAAATTTAACTTAAATAATAACAAAAAAAAATCCAAACCGATTTATACCCAAAACTAAATTTCTTTTACTACAAAAAATCTAAAATCGATACATTTGTGATAAATTACCATATGTTAAAGGGTTAATACCCTAAAAAACCCCAAACCTGGTACACATTTTTGTGACAAATTTACCCCAAATTATTTTTTGACCACCAAAAACCCCAAACTGGTACATATGTGACAAATCTACCCTCCGTTAGCTTCCGTTCGATTTTGCCGTTAATTTTTTGCTGACGTGATTCGACGTGGCAAGCCATGTGGAAATTCACAAGTTTAATACCGTTAAAAACCCCAAACTGGTATATTTATGACAAATTTACCCCAAACTGGTATATTTGTGACAAATTTACCCCAAGCAAGTATATTTACGAGAAATTTACTCTAAATTAATTTTTCGATCATAAAAAACCTAAATGGGTAACGTGCGGCACATTTACCCTATTTTAATTTTCCCAAATTTGATCGAGTTGTGATTACCAATCAATTTTATTTTCCGGATTATTTTCTACGTGGCATTAACCTTACTAAAACATGTAATATAAGATTAAAACAATGTCGTTTAGGCTCAAATCTTAATTTTTAACTAACATCTTAATTGAATTAGATTAAAGAAAAGCTATTTTTTTCTCTAAAAAATAAAAAATAAATAAAAAAGAAAGGAAAAAAAAAAGACAAGGGCTACAGGCCCTTGTTTTGGTTGTAGAAAAAGGGTCAGTGAGGGCTCGGTGAGGATCACGATTGATTAATTTAAATTGAATATCTTACGTGAATAATCCATGCATAGCATTTTTTTCCACCGTTCAAACGTATCGAATTAGAAACCAAATTAGCAAATTCCATTAACTTGAATCAATGAAATGATCACATTAAATATTTTCATAATAATATAGAATGAAATTAAGCAGCTATCAAAAGTTCATATTGTTTTAATCTTATATTATATGTTTTAGTAAGGTTAATGTCACGTAGAAAATAATCCGGAAAATAAAATTGATTGGTAATCACAACTCAATCAAATTTGGGAAAATTGAAAGAAGGTAAATGTACCGCACGTGTACCCATTTAGGTTTTTTATGATCAAAAAAATTAATTTAGAGTAAATTTCTCGTAAATATACTTGCTTGGGGTAAATTTGTCATAAATATACCAGTTTGGGGTAAATTTGTCACAAATATACCAGTTTTTGGTAAATTTGTCATAAATATACCAGTTTGGGGTTTTTAACGGTATTAAACTTGTGAATTTCCACATGGCTTGCCACGTCAGCAACCACGTCAGCAAAATTAACAGCAAAATCGAATGGAAGTTAACGGAGGGTAGATTTGTCACATATGTACCAGTTTGGGGTTTTTGGTGGTCAAAAAAATAGTTTGGGGTAAATTTGTCACAGGTGTACCAGTTTAGGGTTTTTTAGGGTATTAACCCTATGTTAAATTGGATTAATACCATAAAAAATTACAAAACTAGTATAACTATAACAAGCATAGAGTAAAATCTCAAATTAATATATTAGTCAATTATCACGTGTTATCCAAAATAAATTTAACGGAAACTAATATAAGCTAAAATAAGTATAGCAATTTTGGATTTTTTACTATTGAAAAATTAGTTTTTGGTAAATTGATCAAATATGTATTAGTTTGGATTTTTTTGTTATATTAACCCTTATTTATTGTACAAGTCCTTGAAATAACATAAATTACAACGGAATGATGGAATCATATTTGTGAAACATTATACGTGATCGTCTTTTTTTTTTTTTTTCCCGGAAATGTGGAAGATTGGCCATTAGCCAAATATATCATAGATATATGGTAGAAAGGATTTATGGGAAAAACATGTGAGAACCATCTAGAGGAAAAAAGAAAGAAAATAAATGACGAGAGAGAGAGAAGAATTAAACGTATAAATATATATTCTACTCACCTAGATATGACAAAACAATGGATCATACTTAATAAATTAAAAGTTTAAGGACTACATTATAAGCTAAAGTTAACAACTATTTGTATCATTATCCTAAACAATAAATGAAGATAATGATTGGGAAGATGAAATAATTGATCCTTGAACTTTTATTCAATGTGCAATATCATTTTAATTTATTTGATATGGCTCATAAGGTTTTGATACATGTTCAAATTCACTTATTTGAATATTTACTGGAAGTTAATGGTTATATCAAACAAATTAAAAGTTCATGAGCCATTTTGAACAAATTAAAAACGAATTAATCATAGGCTAAATTCAATTATTATTTAGGTTAATACCCTGAAAAATCTCAAACCGCTACACCTGTAACAAATTTATCATAAACTATTTTATTGACAATAAAAAACTCAAAACCGGTACACTTGTGACAAATTTACTCCAACTGACTATAAAAAACCATATACTTATACGTTTATAATAAATTTACCCCAAACTAATTTATTTGATCGCAAAAAACCTAAAACTGATAAATTTATGACAAATATACTCTCTGCAAAATCGGATTAATACCACAAAAAAATTGCAAAATTTGTAAACTGTGACGAATGGAGCATAAAATCCTATACCGGTCAATTGTCACGTGTCATTTAACTTAATAATATGACAGTAAAATTTAACGAAAATCAAGTAAAATTGTCATAAGTGTATTGGTTTTGGGTAAATTTGTCAAATGTATACTAGCTTGGGGTTTTTGATGGTAAAAAAAAAGAATATTTTGAAGTAAATTTGTACAGGTATACCGGTTTGGAATTTTTTAGGGTACCCTATTATTTATGTCATAATCCCTGATGATTTCCTTATTGGAAATCAATTTCTTCAATTTGAACTTGTTTTCAATTGGTGAGATTGAGTAATTTTCCATTGTTGAGACGCAAATAAGTCCAAAAATAATTTCCTAAAAATAGTTTCGCTCAATTAAGGGATGTTTGATAACTTGCCAAATATTGTATAATTCCATTCTTTTATTCTCTGAAATAAAAAAGGAATAGACATGTGCCTCATGATCTTTTTGTTTTTAGAAATAGATTTGGAATAGAATAAAAAAGTAAAAAATAATTACTCTTTTGTTTTCCGGAACGGATCTAGAATCAAGTCCATTTTATTTTATTTTTTTCCCACATTTCTTTTATTTTTTCCTTTTTTTTCTTTGGCTAGCGACCTTGTTGAAGCGTTGCCGGCCAAAGGAAGAAAAAAGAAGAAGAAAAGGAAAACACAAAAGGAAAAAAAAAAAAAAAAAGAAAAATATAATAATTTAAAAAAATTAAAAGAAATTTTAAATCATGAAAAGAATTTGATATCCTAAGATTTTTATTTCATGAATAGAAATTTTGAACAGTTTATCAAACGTTTTCAAATGTTCAGAAATTCGTCCATAGAATAAAGATAAATTATTTTTAAAGAGAAATTACTCACATAATGATTATCAAATAGGCTTTTATGCCCTTGTAATCCGGGCTCCAAGAAGGGTCGACCCGACCCGATTCAGCCCATCCGTCCTGCACCGGTTCTTGTGGTGTTCCTCACCGACCAGCGAGAGTGCCGCCATATCCGTCCTCAAAAGTTTCAAAATTGTCCAACCTTCGATCCAAGATCCAGAAGCTCAAGATCAACCTACGAATCTAGCCCTCTTCCCCACGCCACTTCCTTCGATCCCAATGGCGATGAACAGCGTTCGAGTCCTGGAAGCTCCGGCGTCCGCCGAAACCCCCGGATACGCCGCCGCCGCCGCCGCCGCCGCCGACGCCGACGCAGGGGACGAGTCGGAGGCGGAAATCGAGAGGCTGGACTCGGACGTGTCGGAGATGGCCGAGAAGATCCTCCATTACCGCGCGAATCTCCCCGACCAGCTCAAGCAGGCCCTCGATCTGCTCAAATCCGCCGAGCGATTCGACTTCGCCGGTCCCCCGCCCGGAGCTTCGGGGGATTCCGATCGAGGTACGCAACCGACCGCGCTTCGATTCCGGACGTCTCTTGTCTTTTTCCTCGGGACCACCGCGCGACTTTGATATGCGTTGAGGTGAGGAGGCTGTGATTGCGGCGGTCCGAAAGAAATGCGTAAGAAGCAGGAGGTGTACGCGGTGGGGGAGACTTGGAATTTGAACTTAGCGTCTCAACCGCGTGCTTTTTATCAGTGCCTGTCGGGATTCTTCTGCTATGGTTTTTCCCCCTATACTGCTTGATTCTATCGTGTCAAAACTTGAAAATTGCTGCTCAAACGAAGATGCCTTAAGGTTTTTGTGAGGCCGGCCAAGGTTTCTTTTTGCGGTGTTTGAGGAGGATTTGCGGATTGTTGTTGTTTTTGTTGTTATTGTTAGGTTTTGCTCATTGTTGTGTTGTTAATTCACCAGGTCTAAGGCATATAGAGGAGACCAAACGTCAAATGCCATGCGGAACCGTTTTATGTCGTATGCTAGTTGTAGCTGTAGAATATGTAGGAGGAAGAGGATCTTCTGGTGTCAAACGTTAGGATGTGGGAATTATTTATGGTTTTGGGAGGGGCAATTGAAAGCCTTTTTTCCTTACCTCTCATGATGCTGAAGCCTTGGGCGAGATGTGAAGCCTTGTCAGTAGAATCATGCCTTAGCCCTGGAGTTTGTTCATCTGCCTTGTTCAGTCCAACTTTGCTCGGGACAGCAATGGCGGCAATCGAGTCTAGTAAGAGCTGTTTGGTGGTATGAAGGGGAAAAAGGTGGAATGGCGACCTGAATTTTCTTTGTTGGTCAGTGTAGATTCAGTGTTAGTGTCGTCTCCTTTTGTAATCTAGAGAATGGGGGATGTGATGGAGTGAGTCACGAAAGAGAACCTGCAGGCATGTTCAAAAGATCAAATTACTGGCTGTTAGGCGGAAGTTCTCCGTGGAGATATTAGGTTTTCGAGTGATACTTCTTAACTTGTTCATAATCGGGAATTTGCCATTAACTGACTCAAATTCTACACCTGACTCGGTGCTTGTCTCACAAAGACTGTCACATAATTTTGTTATTGTCAGTGCAATGCTTGAGCATGCTCACTGTGCAAATTGTTTTTAAATGCTCTGCTCAATGTTTTGGTATGTTCCATGCCTGCATCACGTCCTATAGTACTAGTTATTTCCTTGCGTTACTTCAGCTGAAGTTAGCATTGATTCTGAGGATTTTACAGGTGCAGGAGGAATGATGGCAGTGGTTGAAAGAGATGCAGAGATGTTGAAGAAGGTCCAGTTGCTTAGAGAGAAAACAGCAGCGAATGCCTCCATGGTGCCCATTCTCTTGAAGAGAATGAAAGACTGTATTTCGTTGATTGACAATTTGAGCACGCAAGAGCACGGCGCCATTCGCATCCCCTCCTCATTTAACAGAAAAGGATCGACCAGCTGAAGTAGTAGCTAGCTCATTGATTTTGCAGCGCCGCTGTTTTGTACAGCTAGAGTCGACGTGTCGGGATTCCTTTCTGGGTTGTGATTATATCCTAATGGTCTGCTTTTCTACAAACAGCTACTAGCGAGCAGGAGCTTGTCTTTTCTGTTTTGAAAAGTTTTCGCCTTGTCACCCTTTGCTGGACTCCCAGTCGGGGTTAAATTGTACAGCAAATTTAATTTGACGTGTCGAGTGGTTCAAATTGGAAGATATCTTCTAGGCAAAGTGCATTACATGTTTCCTCCCTGCGTGTAGTACTTCAGGTCTCATAACATCTCTCTGCCGGAACTCTCGTCGGCTCCTCTCTTTAACCAGTAACACAGCGACCTCCTCGTCTCTTGGCCTGAAAAGAACTATTCCCCATCTGGCCAACTTACGCCATGAATGCTTGGTGCGAAAGAATTACCAAAACACGTCATAATTCATCTGATTCAACGCAGGATGGTGAATCACTGGGATTCGCCCCAGTGGCCACCCTTCCAACATGGAAGGGGGAGGTGAGGGGTTCAAACCCCCACCTTCTCAGGGAGGGATGGGGTGGGGACGCGCAAGTTTCAGGAGTGGGTTTCGACGCCCACGCCCTACAAGAAGTAGGGCAAAAGTCTGAGAGTGAGTGTAGAATAGATATAGAGTAGGACTGACAAAAAAAAAAAAAAAATGCAGGATGGTGCACCGTACACGACATGGAAGGAGATGGAGGAAGAATTGTCTCTGGGTCCGACGCCTATTGGGTCTGCTGGTGGGCCTTTGGTTGGATCTTCAAGGCCAGTTTCCAACACGCATGAGCTGAGTTAGGCCCTTAATCCGAGCTCTATCCAGACCTTATAGATCCGAATATGCTCACCTGGGATTCTCCAGCAGACCCACCTATGTCAGACTGCTTTTATCGTATTACTCGACGGTAATCTCGTCTTCTGTTCCTAATTGAACGCTGCCCTGCAGATGAAACAATCACACCGACCAACTCTGTGCTATAGAACCACCTTAAGACATGCACTAAGGGTTTTGCTAATTACGCTTAAACACGTGAATTCTCTGTCATCATGTCATTTTGGTACTTTTCTCTACAATTTGTATAAATAGGAAAGGAACTTAGTTAAGACTCTAATGACCCGGGCACGTGCGTACCGGTAGCGAAATCGTCCCGAGGTCGATGAACGAGGGATTCCGACTGAAAACGACGTCGAATCGATCCCCCGGCCGAGCGAGCGGAACCTCTCACGTTCGTCAATTATTCATCTTCAGAGGGCACGGGGCTTGTCTTCATCCCCATAAAGAGAGCACTTACTCCAACCCTCCACGCACGATTAATATACGATTTCGTCTGCGTGCATGCAGAGAGAACAACGATGAAAATGGGGGGGGTCCCTGTACTCGAATGTCTCGGAAGACGGATGGTGTCTTTTATAACGTTCACGTTGTTTTCATGATCATTCCCGGCAGCTTCCTTGGTAATGACAAAAATCAAATATATTCTTTTCTTTTTTGTGCATCTCCTTGATTTAAGAGATAACTTAAATAATTCTGGACCTACCCAAACAGTGGCATCTTATAAAAGTGGAGTATTTGTTTACTGTATGAAAACCATAGAGAGCTAGGGTTATCGAGAATAAGATCACGTGAGCGAGATAACTTTTATATGGCGCTTGCTTAAGTATTATAACATTTTTTTCGATCAACTGAGTACCGTAGTTTTTCTTTTGTTATGGTCATTTGAGTACTATATAACTTTTTAATTAATCACGCTACTGTCATAAGTGCCATATCACATTGAATTTTTGATCTTTGGATAAAAGTTTTTTCAAAAATTGTAACACTTAAGTAATCAATTGAAAAGCAGGACACTTAAGTAAATGCTTTTCTAAACATTTGTATCGTTGATTCAATCTCCAAGAGGTATTGCTCATAAGTATAGCACGAGAGAAAGTCGGTACATGGGAATTGCATAAGTTTTCACTACCGTCTACTTAATATGTATCTTTGGGATGCTAGTTCATTGTGAGGTGACACAGATGAAGTTTTGCTCCGGTTCGTTCACCTCGGTAATCCGGCGAAACGTGCTCATCGTAGTTGCACTCTCGATAAAACCCTAATATTTTTGTAACTTGCTTGCTCTGTAAATCGCCGACTTGTGCATGTCTCAACGAGGGAATGCCATTCAAAGCTATATTCAATCAGTGTGCAGCAACCCAACATCAAATGATACAAAATCTTCCGTGTAACTCATGCTGTTTCCTCGTTATTAAAAGGAGGAAATGGGAAACGTGAACCAATCATTTCTAACCTTGTGGGGGTGGTCACGGACTCCATCGGGAGAGAACGTCTGTTCTTGCGGTAGGGGGAGGGAGACAAACGAATGGATTCCAAATTTCGACCAATC
This sequence comes from Eucalyptus erythrocorys, assembly GCA_014182555.1. Taxonomy (NCBI): domain Eukaryota; kingdom Viridiplantae; phylum Streptophyta; class Magnoliopsida; order Myrtales; family Myrtaceae; genus Eucalyptus; species Eucalyptus erythrocorys. Next base: position 17,828,338 of record CM024602.1, read on the forward strand.
GCTTCTTGACCACGCCATGTGATTTTGTTGGCTGATCTGCTGCACTTGGAGCTTTCCCTCGTTTGATTCTGTCTGGCAGAGGGGAAACTACAACGAGCAAAACAACTCTATAGACTACCCAACAAAAGTTTTGCAAGTGCGCACCATTTCTTATCAGCAAGAAAACTCGCTGTCTGTATTTATATGAAAGTATATTTTGTGAATGTTCGATGTTCCATGATGGGCGGGGATCGGAAATTCACCAAATATAGGGAGCATGAAGTGTTTTAGTAGCCAGACTCATCCCATCATGTTGGTCGTGATACTATGATGCTTCATCGTGTTGGTATTTAATTTCCGAAAGAGTTCCGATAGTAAGATGGTGATGGCTCTCACCCTTTCTTTCTTGGATGGAGGCCGATCCATATATTAGATTGTAAAAGCACACCGTGCCGTTTTTTAATGGTTTTGAAGACTTCTAAAGTTGCCATATGATTTATCAGGGTGTTTATATATATAAAACATTCGAGAGAAATGATATTAAATGAGTGTGTTTGTCGTAAGAATGATTCAACACAGTCATAGAGCTCTCCAAACTCAAGAAATTCTTATCATAGATATGGAAGTCTACAGCATACAACATGATTATCCTCGAGTACCCTAGTTTACAAATATATTAGCAAGACTCTCTTTCAACCTTGGTCCCCCACCCTTTGTCGGTAGATAAATCCAATTCAACCGGTAGGGACTGTCGCAATAGTGTAGACTGAGCACGTCGAATTAAGTATTCGGAATCAACATTCCTATCTCAATACAATACACATCTAGAATTTCGATGTACAACACGTATACATTCGGATATGAAATTTGGGTTCAACTCATTCTCGTAATAGCGTCGATCGTTCATTTTCTGTGCTCCATACGATCAGTCTTCCAGCCGACATGCTATGATCACTGTCGAAGGCGGGATTCGAGGCCTCAGGCCTCTGTCTAATCCTTAGCATTGCAGAGAAAACGAGACAAGACCACTCGCGACTTCTTCACATGATTCTCCCCGATGAACACAACGAGGACCGCCTAATAATTGGAGCAACGCATCGAGAACCCAACCAAATATTATTGATTTGTACGCAGACATACGGTCACGTGACATGTGACTAAATTGATGGAGGAGGGGACAATTTAGCAATAGTTGAAATCAGTGTCAATGATGCATTCGAGGGATGGAAATCGCCCGCGTCCAAACGAGGTAAAGACAAGACCAGCCCCAGTTTTGTGCTGACACAAAAGCTGCGCGTACCATGAACAACTCATCACGTTCGTCATCTTGCCCCCGGGCTTTTCACTCCCCTCATGATGCGATTCAAGAACGTAATAAAACCTAGTTCAGGATGCGAGGCGAAAGATTTCCGCACGAAATTTCATAATGTATATACAATAAACACCGAGCGGTTGGAGTGACATGGCCCGGGTAGGTTCTTGGTCGGTCCGTCACCTACTTCTTCTCTATGCTAGAGATGGGTTGTTCGACGATTTCTAAGCGCCCTACTCTTTTGCTCCGGACGTTAATCCCACATTCATCCGCGGATTATCGAAATTGAAATGTCGAGAGCCAAGCGTCCAAATATGGTCCTTTGAACTGGATTCAGATTGTTCAATCCACCCAGAACAAGTTTGAGAGCTTCAGATTTTTACTTCTTGATGCTTCCTTGCCTTTTGGGTGTTGTGAATGGGACTGGGAGATGGGCGAAGACCACATGCCTACTTGTTCGTGCAGAAACACCAGCTTTCAAGAAGACACAAACAAGAAAAGTTATTACAATAATGTTTGTCAATGTTGGTACCTTTCAAAAATGGGCCCTCCTCTTTTATTTTTTTGTTCTTCTTTTTTTATCTTTTAGCCATGGCATAATTCTCTCTCTCTCTCTCTCTCTCTCTTAACTCAAAACGCGCCTTCTTGTCTTGGTTTCCTCAACGGGATCTACTTGCAAAATTGGTGCTTTTATGAAGATGCATGCAACAAATAAAGAAGAAAAAGTAGAAGGAGAAAAGGCACAAAATACACTGTATATTATGCCTCACCTCATACGTAATTTGTATGTATGTGTCACGTAGATTTAGTCTCCTGAATTTGGATTATTATTATTTTTTAAATTTTTGGTTGCCTGAAAAAGTTATCCCCACCTCTTCAAATGATTAAAGTCTCTTTTGATCAGGACACACAAAAATCCGGATAATGAAAAGGGCAGCACAAACAGTAAATTTGACTACTGTAAAAGTTTGTTAATCGATGGTTTGACTATAATAACTCACTATCGAGTGAGTTCTATCAGCTTCTTAATGATGCAATAAAATACAGAATAGGAAAAAAAGAGATCATCGCTTTTAACTATCAGGAAATTATGGAAAGCAACAGTTCTGTCCTTTATATTCTTGTCAAATCCTCAGTTCAGTTGGGGTCTCATCAGCATTCATTGTTTATATTTCCTTTCCTTTTCTCTTGTCCATGGAATCCAATTTAATAGAGTCCAACCGAATCTGGCTCAAAAGAATTGCAAGTGACAGCAAACAGTAGCTACCTCTTCTGGGTCCTGTCCGGAGGTCTTCGGAGCTGAGAGAGTTAAAAGGTCTGTAAAAGATTCAAGGTTCTTCTACCCAGAGGACAAAACCCACTTCTTCCTTCATCACCCATGGGTTCTTAAACCTTGCGACAGTGCAATTTAAACATTAGAGCAAAACATTAAAAAAGAAGAAAGCTGTTTCAAATGGCTACTGGCGTAGAAGGCAATGAAGGTGTCCCAGCAAACCTGAGAAAGCAGCTTGCTGTGGCTGTGAGGAGTATCCAATGGAGCTACGCTATTTTCTGGTCACTATCAGCTACAAAACAAGGGTGTGTGATATCTTTCTCGCAGTCAATCTGTGTTACTTACTAGATCTCCCAAGTTTTCCTCTTTCAGAGTTGCTTTTGATTTTGTGGTTCTTCTTAAAGGGGGTTAAGTTCTTAAATTAGGAAATGTCCTGGTCGAAGTCAGGTTTCTTAATGCAGTTGATCGATCCATACTCAGTATGGTGCTTTAAATGTCTGGTGTTGATATTTGAAGCTGCCATTTTGAGGGATGATTGATTGTTTTTCTGGTTCAACATGGCTTTCTCTGCACACTACAAACGCAGCTTTACACTTGCTCAAGAGCTCGGTATCTTAATCATTAATACTGGTTAGCATTTGGCTTTAAGGTCATGAGTGTTACGATTCTTGATTCTGCTAAAAATTGTTTAGTAATGGAGAGATATGAATCTGGTTTGGGAATGTGGAGTAGAGTGAACATTGAACGGCGTCCTCATTCCTCAGAGGCACTTGAATTTAGCTCTCATCGAAACCCAAAGTTGTCCTTTCAGAGGAATCCTCGTCTCTGAAGAAAACTAGACCTGCAGTTGAAATTTGTGTTCGTGAAAGTAATCAAAAGTAGCTTTTTAAGCAAAGAAAGAAAATGCGCTCTTTTTTAAGAGAAAATGCGCTCTTTTTTAAGTATGCCTTAAATGTATTCTACTTTTGAAAACAGTTTCCTATGGAATGTCGAATATCTCCTTTCTGTTAAGTATGAGAGGTCAACGGTTGCTTCAAATCCATGTTCTATCTTCTCTTTCCAAATTAGAAGATGTCCTAAGGTGAAAAAAAAGATACCTTTATACTGAAACTCTTGCAACATATATATTTTTCAAAGTTGCTGTCAAAGAAAATTTCTCATCTTGGAATAATATTTATTTTGCTTTGTCATTCTCAGATGAAACATTGCTTATCCAGGACTTCTAAGAGTTTCATACATGTTACGCCTTCTTCGTTACTTGCACATTACGGCAGAATCGCTTTTGAACTTGGTTAATAGTTCATTCCTCTCAGTTGTTTTCTTGTCTTTAACGAAGTGTACTGCAATGGGGTGATGGCTACTACAATGGTGACATCAAGACCAGGAAGACGGTCCAAGCCGTGGAGCTTAAACCTGATAAGATTGGCTTACAGAGGAGTGAGCAATTAAGAGATCTTTACGAGTCGCTGCTTGAAGGAGAAACTGATGCACAAAACAAGCGGCCCTCTGCTGCATTATCTCCAGAGGATCTCACAGATGAAGAGTGGTATTACTTGGTTTGCATGTCCTTTGTATTCAATCCTGGCGAAGGGTAATTTCTCTCCTGTATACTTTCTTTTAGTGATTTTTTGCTTCATTTCGTGCCATATTGACATGATAGTTTTAACGTATGTAGTCTTCCGGGAAGAGCGCTAGCGGATGGCGAAACTATCTGGTTATGCAATGCTCAATATGCAGATAGCAAAGTGTTTTCTCGCTCACTACTTGCAAAGGTTGGGATTTAGGGGCTGAAAAGCCTTCAACTTCTTTTGTAATTGCCTTGATTTCAGCTGATGCTCTAGCAGCATTACACAATTTGTCTAGCAAGAACTAATTTTGTGTTTCTGTGTGAATTTTCTTTGGACTGGGTTCAACAATGCACAGAGTGCATCTATTCAGGTACCTCTCTCTCTCTCTCTGACACACACATGCACAATGGCACGCCTTGCTTTAACTGGCTTCATGGGCTTTGTCTATGTTGTGTGCACTTTGTGTGCACGTGCATTACATGTGAATGATTAGACTGTGAAATGCTTGCACCTGAATTACTTCCATTTACTTGAAGAAACAAACTAGTTTGATGTTCTTCGAATGCTTGCACTCCATCTTATTCCTTTTTCCTTTTGGCAAAAAAAAAAACTGGTTCTTTTGCCGAAAATAGTAAGTTTAAAATCCCTGGGAAAAAAAGAGAGAGAATCACTTATTTAACCCTTTGCCCTTGTCGTACCATTTAAAAGCTTAGGAAAGATAATGTGTAGCCGGATATTACATTATGCTCTGTAACACTTTGTCATGATTCAGCTAAACAGGGAAAAAAACATAATTCTGCCTACAGTTAAAGTGACACACAAAAAGAAAGAAACGTCCCATTATTTCTTTCAACAAATTTTTTTAAGGATGTTCAAGTACAAGACCTCCAGCAGAAAGGACATCACAGGCTTGAATTGTCTGGTCTATCTAGTTAATTTCACTATCTCTGTAAACATTAGAGGCGAGAATGATTCCATTACTTCTAACTTCATGACATGGTTCCGTGGCTGTGATTTTCAGACTGTGGTATGTTTTCCCTATCTCAGAGGCGTAATTGAACTTGGCGTGACTGAGCTGGTGAGTTGTGCTGCTGGAGTGGATTACCTTATACTCTAGACCTATATGTGCACCACTGACATAAATTCTATCTCATTCTTCGTTCTATGGAATGTCTCACACTTAGGTCCCAGAGGACCCCAGTCTCCTGCAACATATCAAAGTTTCTTTACTAGATTTCTCCAAGCCGATTTGTTCTGAGAAATCTTCCTCTATACCACAAAATGGAGATGCTGATGAAGAGCCTATGTGTGCCAAGGTCGACTGTGGCATGGTGGATGAGTTGGTTTTGGAGAACCTATATTCACCGCCTCAAGAAATCAAATTTGACCCAGAGAAAGTAAGTGAATTATGTGAAAGTATCCCGAAAGAACTGGATATGGACTCTCCTGATGAGTGTTCTAATGGGTGTGAACACAATTACCAAACAGAAGATTCGTTTATGGTTGACGGTATGAACAGAGGGGCATCACAAGTTCAAAGTTGGCATTTTGTTGATGATGACTTCAGTAATGGTGTTCAAGGTTCAATAAACTCTAGTGATTGTATATCTGAAGCTATTGTGAACCAAGACAAGTATATTTCATCTCCAAGGCGAGAAAATGCCAAGAATTCCCACTTGAAAGAACTACAAGAATGCAACCACTCAAAATTAAGCTCCCTGGATCTTGGACCTGATGACATCTTGCATTACAGAAGAACAATTTCTGCTGTTCTAAGGAACCCTGATCAATTGCCTGAGACACGGTGTATCTGCAGCTGTGGATGCAAATCCAGCTTTTTGAGGTGGAGGATGGTTGAGGTTCATAAACCGCGAGCACACCAGGAAACTCTGAAGAAGATTTTGTTCAAAGTTCCACTGATGCACCGTGGTCAAGCTCTTAAATCTGAACTACAGAATGGTGCAGAATCATTGCTGGGAGATGTTGATTTTTGCACTGGCCACACATTGTCTACCAAGAAAAAAGAACATGAAAAGTTTCTGGTCCTTAGGTCCATGATTCCTTCCATCGAGGAGGTAATTTTCTCATAATCCTTTTTCAGTTTTTCCCTATTAGCATATATTTGTCATGAATGATTATCATAGTGATGGCATCTTCATTTGAATATATCAGCATTATGTCTTTCCCGATTCCAGGACATGGCTTTAGGATTTTTCACACCTTGATTATGCTTTTATGCTTGTGCAGATAGATAAAGCATCCATCCTTGATGACACAATTATGTACCTAAGAGAGCTTGAAGCAAGAGTGGAAGAACTAGAATCTTGCATGGACTCAACAGACATTGAGGGGAAAGTTACCAGGAAAAAGTTTCCGGACATGATAGAGCAGACATCTGATAACTGCAAAAAACGTTGGATAAACAAGAGGAAGGCCTCCGACATTGATGAAACCGATGCAGAACTTGATAGAAATGCTCAAGGAGATGGGCTTCAGACAGATGTCAAAGTCAACATAAAGGAGCAGGAAGTATCGATTGAGATGAAATGTCCCTATCGGGAGTACTTGTTGCTTGATATTCTGGAGGCAGTAAACAACCTGCACTTGGATGCTTATTCAATTCAGTCATCTACACTTGATGGTGTTCTCAAATTAACCCTCAAGTCTAAGGTTAGTGCCCCAGGCTTGACAAAATGAGCACTTCAAATGAGTTTGTTCTCAACAGTTCATCCTAACAATGACCCTTTCATGAATTTAATCTCAGTTTCGAGGCGCAGCAGTATCTCCAGCTGGGATGATCAGACAAGTCCTTTGGAAGATTACTGGAAAGTACTGAGAAGTGTAGTTATAATTGATTGTGTGCTCGGTTATTCAAGTGGGTAGGCGATCTCTTTATGTTTCTGTAAAAGTATGGTTCGGCTACTTTCAAAACCAGTTCTTGCTAAATGTTCATCTCTTAGGATTTATAAGAATTTTCTTGTCCGAGTAATGAAGAACCTCGCTGTTGTATTGAAGTAATTCTGCCAGTGGCTCCTGATTCAAATTTCATTGCCAATTACACATGACCTTAGAAACTAAAACCACTGTTCATCTGCCTCTTTCCTTGTAGTTTCGGAAATGAAAATCAAGAAACCTATTGATTCGCTGTTTGCAGAATCAATCTGCATAAACGGATGATGGAGAATTTCATCTTTTAGAATGATTCCCAGATGCAGTCCAATTGGGGAGCGCCATATCTGTATAGTGCTATTCTTTTAATACTGGAAGTGTCACAATCTAATCTCAGTTTTGCCACTTTAAAATAAAGGCAATCTTAAGTGATCCAAGCGGTCTGTGCTTTTCTTCTACTTGTTTTGCTGGACACAAACAAAAGGAGATTTCCATCCTAAAAAAATAAAGAAAGAAACAAGTAAAATCGCGATATTTGAGAAAGGAGAGGTGTGACCTTAAAGATAGAGTGGATGCTTTCGAAGTTGGAACATATGCGATCATGGGATATATGCTGCGATCTGCAGGTCCATTTAGGGGTGTTTCTATTAGTTAGCTTAAAAGCTCTTAATATACTATTGCATCCATCTCTCTCTCTCTCTCTCTAGCACACCTGCCCACGTATACGCACACAATATACATTAATTGTTCATAGTTTTGCACAAATTTGGGCACTTTTCCCCGAGGGAGCAAAACTTCCAGCTGGGTCATAATGTCAAGAACAACGATTTGGAAATTCACTCATGCAGCTATAAAGTTCTTGCAAAAATTGGGGATCTCCCAGAATGTGTGTTTTGACTTTATGCATATTTCACATGGGGGGAACCATTATTTTGTAGAAAGCCGACTCTTGTATTCTTGCACATGAAGTGAGATGACCATTTGCAGTCCTCCTATCTCTGCAGATCAAATAATTAGTCAACAGCATGGCAAACTGGTGAGATTATTCAATTGCAAAATGCAGCAGCAGAATGCACAAGTTGCGCTGTGCCAACTTCACGCATTAATTGTTAAAGAGAGTCCCGGTGAACTTTCATCAGAGAAGAGGGAAACATGAACATGGACCTAGACAAAAGCAAAGTGTACATTCAACACATTAGAACTCCATTTCTTTATGCGCAAAATTTGGTAAAACCCCGAGCTAAGAAAACCACATGTGCCTGTGTGTTATTGGATCCACCTATGAATCAAACATATATTAATGCTTACACCATATATGATCATGTCCGAGTATTGTATAATCGAGGGAAAGTGAAAAGGAAGAAATGCAACATTATTACTTAAGGACTTCGATTCCAGAAGGATTTCTGACTCCTTTAACAAATTTATGTAGAAAGGTAAACATCAAAAGATTTTAACAAGCCCAAAATGTACACAATGGAATTGCAACTCATTTTATTGAACAGCTCATAACGGAGGCATTCTGATCTGAGTTCACATTTAAGAGCTCCACCGGACTAGGGAAAAAAAAAAAAAAAAACCGTAGGCTACGAGGTGATTCGTTATCAACATAAGCTAGGACTAGAACTCGGATTCTTTTCAGCCACCCCCTTCAATCCCTCCCGGCGAATCCTTTAACCGTGAAGCCAACTTTCTCGAACTTCCCGCGCTCTGTGCTTTCCCTGAATTTGACATAATCTGAGCTCACAAAAGGCTTGTACATCCTCACATTTCCTTCTCCTACCACATCATCAGGTGCCAAGATCTCTTTCTCATCCTCAAAGGACCAAAAGAAAGCTAGAGAAAAGCGCTGCGCCGGCTGCTTCAGGACTACTCTGTGCTCCGATGAAATTAACTTGTCATTACTCCAAGCTTGCAGCATATCTCCTATGTTCACCACAAGAATACCCTCTCGAGGGCTTATGTCAAGCCATTTTCCGTCTTTCGATCTCACTTGAAGTCCCCCTATGTCATCTTGATACACAATGGTTATACAGCTCATATCAGCGTGCATCCCAAGACCTTCAACCTCATTTTCGAGACTCTCAGGAGGAGAGTAGTTATTTATTCTCAAGTACCCGTGACAATTCTTGAAATCGGATTTATAATATTTCTCGTTGAAACCTTCTCCCAAGATCATCAACATGACTAGTATGATTTTGTTCGACAAATCTGACATCTTCCTTCCATATTCTTCCAATACCTCACTGCAGGGAAGGAAAAACAGAACATTAAAAATTGTAGGGGACAAAAAATAAGTGCTTAGACAAAGAAACGACTTAATAAGAGAATCACGGTGTTACCAGAATCCTTGTTTCTGTTGATCTAGAATAATATCTGCAGAGCTATTCGCTGAGGCGAGAAAATCTGGTCCGGACACTCGGAGGCTTTCGAAGAAAGGAGAGGCTATGAAATGAGGAGTGTAGGTCTTGGCGGAAGAGAATGGACCGAGCTTGAGTTTCTCGTCAGGAGGGAGGCTAAAGAATTGTTTGCAGAGAGCGTGGAGTTTGTCGTAGAAATCTCTAGCGATCCCGTGGTTGGCAATGAGGAAAAAACCCCATTCTTTACAGGCATCGGCTATTGGAGACAGAGAGGATGGCTGAATCGGCTGAGAAATGTCTAGAACTGGAAGCTCCAAGGAAGTCTCTGAATCAGACATCTTTTCGAGGACATAAACATTTAAGGTTTGGTATTACCTTTCCATTAAACCCAAACGAACATAAGTATGAAAGGGTTCACCGGTCTGACAGGAACAACTGAAGCAACAGGATGGAGTTCAGAGAAGCAGCATGAAACACCGCCTGACAAACATCTACACCTTAGATTTTGGTGGAGGACAAAGGCTACAATTTTTGCCCGTCGTTACATTCTGTTATGTAAGTATATATACATGGGAAATGGCAACTGAACTGAGGTATGAACAATTAAAATAAGAGCTCTCAATTGGGCCGAAAGGGGTTGAATAAAGAAATGCAACCCTCTTAGTTTGACCTCTTGACATTGGCTGTTCATGTGAAGCAAGTCACTCATGAAGTTTTCTTTTCTTTTCTCACCCAAAATAAGGGAAAAAGGAAAAAAGAAAACTGGCAGTTATATGGATCGAAGGACAGGCTGGTTTGAAGGTATTTTAAGTCCTCGTGGGACTTTGTTAATTTCGGTTGAGTGGATCCTCGGGCCTTGGACTCTTCTGGAGAAAGTTTTCACCAAAAGCCAAAAATGCTCATTTGCTAAGCATGCATTCAATGGCTCTCATTGAAGTGTGCGTGAATCGGGAAAAAAAAGGTACCAATTCGCTTTCTTTCTGGATTAGTCAAATGTCAATTACTGCATGTTTTTATATTTCAAAGTTGTATCAACGAAAAGTTCAGAGCCTCATAATTCTTTCTTTACAATGAATCTATACTTGAAAAGATAGGTCTTTACTACCTGCGTATTGTTTGAGCTTCATCAACATGCATACTAAGAAACTACTTGAGTTCTGCATTAATTTAAACTTACAACCTGTTTACTCTCATTTGGAGCTGCTTTTTTTCAAGAACTTCAATTGTTAAGTTCTTGAATATATGAAAAACCAGCTACTCTTCTAGACTTAAAGGTTCAGGATTAGCTGGACACTTTGACTAGTTGCAATCTAAAAGAATTTGCATTATGGGGGTCGTGGGGCTAACTCCCAGTTGCGCTATAACCTGATTGACTTCTTTAATAGCAGTTTAGAGTCAAATTTGACATGCTGTTGAGAGTATATTATTATTGTTATTATTTTTTTTTTGGGAACAGAGGAACCGCCTCACAGGGAGCGCTCGGCGTAAACCCCTAGGGAGCACATCTCCCACGGTGCTCTGCTTAAGTTGTGTTTTAATGTGCAGGCGGTGACTCGAATCTCCCTCTTCTGCAATTAGAGGGGAAAGGCCCAAACCAATGCGCCCATAGCGAGGTGGGTTGAGCGTATATTATTAATATCTAGAAAGTATGATAAAAATAATCTATTTACCTGAATTAACGAAGATATATTTTAGTCACCGTAATCTGTTATTACCTTTGTGCTGATCCAGAGAAAGTGAATTACAGGAAGATGAGGGAGACTTCACCTCCAAAGTTTGACGATTAGTGTATAAAAGACATTTCTTTCTTTCTATTGAATAAAATGATCTTAGTGTGGCCATTGTGACGAAGATTGGACTTTCAGTCTATCAATGGCAATAGGCTTTGGACTGAGGGCCCAATTCCATAGAAGTACTGTTGGGCCCTCATGCTACAAGAAATTAGTTTCAGCAAATATGATGAATGTCCAAGACCTTTCTTCGATAGAGTACTTCTGGTGACATGGTCTCATTGGGAAAAATAGTATAATTAGAGAAAGAGGAATGAAAAACAATTAGCTTCTGCTTAGTTATGTGACTTCCAATGCAAGTTATGCAACAGCTATCTTCCTTTTGGCCACTCAACAATTTTTTCCCCTTTCATTCAACAGCACAAGCTGTAATATTTGGGGACTAAAACTATAGCAAAATCCATGTGCTGTTGGTGAAAAGTGAGAGGCATGTGATACATGTTTCTTACTCTTTCAAGTTCTGAAATATATAGATCATGAGTCATGAGTAGGTAGATAACTCAGACTAAAAAGGGTTAAAGAAATGCCATTTCCTAATCACTGATTAAAAGTCATCACTTGACAGCACCAAAATGGGATGGAAATATGATTCAATCCCTGAGAAAATAGTCATTTATTATCTTTATCATGAAATCTTAAACTGATGTCTGTTACCAAAAGAAAGAGATTAATGCATAATAATGTAGTGTACGTGTAACTTGCACTCGATTTTCATTTACAGAGAAAAGGGATCGTGATTGAGTTGTTACTAATTTAAAATGATCTCTTTCAGAATAATCGGATGCTCTCTTCTCTCACACACTCATGACAGGAGGAGGAATTCTTGAAGTGCTTCTTGTAAATGCTGAAGGCATTCAGCACCCACATCTCACTTGTATCTCTCTCTCCCTCTCTCTCTCTCTCTCTCTCTGCGTTCCAATACAATCTGCATCACAAGTTTATGTCTCCTTTCGCCTTAGCCTCACTAGTATTGGAAAATTCACGTCTACATGAATTTACAAATATTGTTGTAGGGAAGCCGACATACTACCTAATCGCAGAATGTGGTGCTCAAGTGCATAGAACCAAAATTTCATTAGGTTTAATTCCAGCTGACTTTTTTTCACCTCATTAAATGAAATCCTAATGCTACTTTGTTCACTGAATTCTTCTTTCTTGTTCTGCATATGAAGGTAAAGATGATAAGGCTTGGTGGAATGAAAAATTCGCATTCGAACTCCAACCATCTGATTTTAGAAATTCCACCCATTTAAAGATCAGAATCAAGAAGTCAAGATTCTTCAGTCAGGGCACATTTGCTGGGGAAACCACGTATATAATCTAAATCTCGTAACCTTATTGTGTTTTTGTCCTTCCGGGCATGCACAAACCGGCGCATTAGTAACTGTAATTGATATTGGTTATGATTAAGCTTAAATTTCTTTAGCTTTATCTAGTTTTTGCCCCCTTTTGCAACTCAGAATTTACCTCGGAGGAATTATAAGTGAGGGACTTGACAAAGGATTAGTGGAGGTGGAACAAGCTCCATACAATGTAGTTCTTGAAGACGCCACCTACAGGGGGCAAATAACACTTGGTCTCAAATTCATTGCCAATGTATGCATGAATCTGAAATAGTTTGAACTCAAATATGTCTTTAACTATACTCTAGTCGATGTATATTATTTGTCTTAACACAAATCTTGTCTTATTTATACAGAAAGAATCGCAAAGAGAGACAAGAGAATACTTCCTCCAGGATCAGGAGAGAGAGCCAAAGACCTCAATTTCCAGGTCTATTATGAGTCTCTGGAAGTTTTTCTGGTGGAAGTTCTTTTCCAAGCGCAGCCGCAGAAGTTCCAAAATAAAGAATAATTAGGATCGGAAAGTAATCATCGCAGCCACATACATGAATCTGTAATCGGGTTTCCTTGTAAACAACTGATTCTTACTAATTTTTTCATTAAATTATTCCTCTGCTTCACAAATTTCTCTGCATTATGCTGATACACTAACCCTTCCAGAGGACGATTTCAGAGAAAAACCAAAGTAAGGTTTTGAATCCCGACTAGTTCACCATAAACGTTGAGTTAAGCTGACAATGAAGTCGGTAATTCCTGTGAAATTTATGAGCCAGAGCCTGCGATAGAATCTGCTGGGAAAATCTTAGTAGCCATAGTGCCATCTTGACACAAATCCATCTGGACTCGAGTGAATGAATGTCTGTGCAAATACAAAATGGGCCAAGCCCTCAAGCATTAAGCATTGGATCTGCACATAAAAATGAAAAAATCCCAAGATGGGTATACAGTTAATATAACTGTTTGATCCCATTGGGAAATTTTATGGGCAATAAGACCTAGCATTTTTTTCCCGTAATTTACTTGCTCTCTGTCCTAGACTCCTAATCATTCTATGGTCCTAGAGAACTACAGTCAGACCTGATGTCCATTCTAAACATACCTGTGAAAAATCATGCATGGCCTGCCAAGAAACATTTAAAATACCGACCACCTCGTAGTCAGGTTCACGCATGTGGTGGGTGACAAAACGCTTGATAAGCTTTTGACTTTAATTGAATATACATTCTTCTTTTGAACTATGACACGTCTATAGCAGAGTGGCATGAAGTGGTGTCTTGAAAGCTGAGAAATGGGCAGCACGTCTTTGAGGCCTATCTCGAAACAACAAGCTGATTACTTAATTGTCTCATACTTCGAACAGCGACTCGTCTTTCCTTATTTTAAGCCTAATCGTTCAATAATTTCGAGGATCCCATGCATTATAAGCCAACCCCCCGACCAAGCTGATTACTTAATTCATATTTAAGTCCCATTATACAACTCAAGTCTCCAAATTTCTTTTAGCCCTCGGAAGTCTAAACTATAATTTTCCCCTCTAATTTTTCATCCAAAGAAAACTTGAGAATCTCAATTTCTCTTAGCCATTTGAAGTTGTTCTTCTATATTCGTCAATATTCTACGAATCGAAATGATCTTCGTCCTCTACCTTTTTTTTCTAGTCATAGATGTTCGATGCACTTCACTTGATATGTTATTTTCCCTAGTAGTAGTCTTAGCATAAATTCTCTCTTCTTTGATGCTCGAATAATATGATACAACTTTTCTTGAAAAAGTAAAAGAATTCGACCCTTTTTGAAATGCTCAATTAATTTATCTTGACCGACTGATTTAATAATTTAGGTTTAAAATGTAATGTGACTTGATAGGAATGAGAAATTAGGAGCTATATAATGCCTACTTTAGGCACCAAGACAAGTTGCTGAAGACCGCCAAAAAATCCTAGATATCGTGCCAATAACGCTAACCAAGACAAGACTCAATCTGCATGACATTTTGTATGGAATGTTCGAAGTTTCTATAGTACGACACCTATTCCATCAAATCATGCCAAAAAGCAAGGCGAGCAATTTGAGACGCTTTGCTGTGCTGAAACATACACTCACGGGTGAGCTTCCCATGCAAAAACAAGAAAATAAGATGGTCGAAAGTCTAAAATAGCGTGGGGCGACATATCAGGGTTTCTGAACAAAATCAGTTTTGCTGTCTTATATTAACTGGCAATGGGCATTATTTTTTGCCGACAATTATCAGGTCCAATATGTTGAAGCCGATAGTGGCTAGCTCTGGATGAGGGATGGCCATGAAAGGTGTGAGATTATTCTTCGCCAGCTGCGGCAGTATGAGTAATGGCCATGAAAGATAGGAGATTATTCTTCGCCAGCTACAGCAGTACTCGTAATTTATGCATCGCTTATTGATTGGTCAACTCATTGCACGTCCGGGGACGCTTGAGTTCTAGAATTTTTCTTGGAATAACTCTCTCGAACTGCTCTTCACACCACCATATAATGAGGTGCTCCTATATAACTAAGACCCATCTCCCACCTTCTGTTATCCTCGTTCAACACATACTAAGAATCGCTACTTTTCGAGTTCCGCCAGTCGCTTTCTGGAAATCTTCTCCGAGAAGCGCAATATTCGATGACACGGGCATCTGTTTTTCGATCATATAAAGAGATGGGTTGGATCATGCAATTCAAAACCATGTGATTGCATTTCAAAAGATTCCACAGAGAGAGAGAGAGAGAGAGAGAGAGAGAGAGAGAAGAGTGCTTAGGAGGGAACTGTTTCAAAAACGGTTCTGAATTAGCTTGTTGCGAGTTGAGACATCCAGCAGGTTCAAATTCGAATGCGGAAGCAACTAAAGGTAACGTAAAGAATAAGTGAGACCGTTGCTTTTTTTAGGTTGGGTTAGCCCTTTGCTTTAGTTTTTCAAACTTCATGTTTTTTCAGCTCTACAATATTGGTTCAAACATTGCTTTATTTGCAATGCTCTTTGCTGCTGTAAATTTTTTCAGTGAATAATTCAGATTCCTGCCAACAAAAACGACCCGTGAAAGAGCCCTTTTGCTTTTTGTAGCTCAAAAGAAAAGCATTGATGTTTCTTTTCCTTTCTTTTTCATTGTTTCTTGATCTTTCTCGCCTTAAGGAATTGCATGAATTTCTCTGCTTATATAAGACAAATTAATTTGCTGCCATTGTGATCCTGAAGTTCTGAGTTGAGTTCAAGTTCAAGACCCCGCCGAACTCCCACTAAATGAGGCTTTTCATGATGATGTGCAGCGCTGAGGAGCACTCCGCAAGCTCGACAATTTCAGCAATGGAAAAATTGTCAATTGTGGACGAAAATTCTCAGCCGGCTTACCGAGCTTCACCTTCTTCGGCCGATCGACATGACCAATCCACCACTGATACCGAGACCCCGATGAGCGCAGACTCTTTCATGTTTTGCCGCACTAACTCAGAGGCCTCGACATATTCGGAGCAGACAGACGATAACTGTTCCTCTAGCGAGCCTTCCCCCTTGTGCTGGCCGAGTGTCAAGTCCGGACGCCATAACCATATCACATTTGACGGACTCGATGTGAAGCAGCAAAAGCAGTGTCTAGAAGAGAAGCTATATAATCTTGAATCATCGGATTCAGGTAAGCAATTTTCATGGCTCTCTGTCTTTTGCCACTTCAACTTCCATAGGATATCTTTCGATACTCGGCCAAAAAAAAAAAAACAATATTGATTAGTCCGAGTGTGTGTTGATGTTTGTAGCTGGTGTAGAGCTTGAGATGATAAAGGAGAAATTCGCAAAGCTTTTGTTAGGAGAGGATATGTCCGGGAGTGGGAAAGGAGTCTGCACAGCTGTGACAATCTCTAATGCCATAACCAATCTTTATGGTAATCTTTAGTGATTTCGACATTGAACAGAATCAAATATATCAGTGAATTATGAATGTTCTATGGTTGGACTTATGTCTATCCTCGTTGTTACCATATGCAGCTACTGTATTTGGGCAAAAGTTAAGGTTGGAGCCACTGAATCCCGAGAAGAAGGCGATGTGGAAGAGAGAAATGAACTGCCTTTTATCAGTCTGCAACTACATTGTGGAATTTGCCCCCACCTTGCAGACTTTACAGGACGGCACGACTGTTGAGGTGAGTCTAGAGCTTGTGCCATCCTCTAGAACACCTTTTTGAATGGCGCATGCTGTTTTTTTGTCTGCCTTTAACATGACGTTGTCTGGCCTTCCAGGTGATGACAAGCAGACCGAGATCGGACATATTCCTCAACCTCCCCGCATTGAGAAAGCTCGACGCGATGCTTCTGGTGAGCACCCGCATGTTCCATCCATAGATGTAATCGGCATGTCTGATCCCTCTTCTTCGCATTATGAGAAGTTGGATTTTGGTTTGTTCAGGAAATATTGGACAGCTTCCAGGAGACAGAATTCTGGTACGCTGAGCACGGGACCATGTCACCGAACTCGACTTGTAGGGGATCGTTTAGGAGAGTTATTGCGCAGCGCAAAGAAGAGAAATGGTGGTTGCCTGTTCCATGTGTAAGCCCTGGAGGCCTATCGGAGAAAGCGAGGAAGCATTTGCAGCAGAAACGCGACTGCGCAACTCAAATCCACAAAGCGGCAATGGCAATCAACAGCAGTCTCCTAGACGAGATGGATATCCCAGATTCTTACATGACATCTCTTCCAAAGGTTGGGTTCAATCCTTATATTTATTTTTTCTTTGTCTAGTATTACGCTCCTCTAGCACCACTTAAGTTGCGCCAAGGTTGATAAAAAGGGGAAAAATTGAATCATCTTGGCTATTGCTGGAATGACTTAACCTCCCTCAACTGAATTGAATGAATGTCTTTGTTCAATTGTTTAAGAAAATGAATAGTTACTTCAGTTATAATAGTGACAGCAGTATCTTCACTACACAAGTATGCAGTCACTTGGACTCTCTGCTAGACCCATCCTATTCTTGCTTGTGATTATCTCACAGAAATAAATTGTCTATTCTCTTTCTTTTAGAGTGGAAGAGCGAGTGTTGGAGACACAATATACAGATATATACACGCAGCCGACAAATTCTCTCCAGATCGTCTACTGGACTGCCTCAACATATCGACAGAGCATGAAGCACTCGATCTAGCGGACAGAGTTGAAGCTTCGATGTATACATGGAGAAGGAAGGCATGTATTAGTCATTCGAAACCATCATGGACCATGGTAAAGGATTTCATGCTGGAGACCAGCCGAAACGACAAAAACTATATGTTAGCAGAGAGAGCAGAAAGCTTGCTGCTTTCCCTGAAGCAGAGGTATCCGGAGCTCTCTCAGACAAGCTTGGACATATGCAAGATCCAATACAACAGGGTGAGAGAAACTTCCCGCCAACTATTTTTGGTAGCTAATCATTTAAATTCACTGATGTCTCGCTCAAAAGCACATCACCTCGCATCTTTGGGATCCATGTTCTTGCTTTTCTATGATAGTAGTTGATGAATGTGCTGAACTGGAAACGCATCTTGCAGGATGTGGGACAAGCAGTACTAGAGAGCTACTCAAGGGTCCTGGAAGGTCTGGCGTTCAATGTCGTTGCGTGGATCGAAGACGTGCTCTTTGCAGATACATCCATGAGGAACCAAGATCAGTAGGATGGCGCGGTCTGCATGATAGCTCACGTATTCTTAAGTTTCAAGCATAAAGCTGAGCGTAAATCTGTAAACAAGCTTTCTTCGTAGTGTATAGCCCAATTAGTTAAGCAGTTCGCTTTTCTTCGGCTGTATATTAGACAGTTCATCATGACGGCTTACCATGCCGGAGCGAATATAGCTACTTTGCATTGAGTTACTTCCTCCTCCTCCCCTAGTCTGTTTTTCTATTATCCACTGTCTGAGTAAAAGATGATAAGACAATTGCTTCACCCAAATAGGATGGGAAGAAGAAAAAGGAAAAATAACAAAGTCACACCATCCCCGTTTTTGTCGAAGAGGAATTTACACGTCTAAATCCTGATGCAACTTAAGTATCCCCTTTTTTGTCCAGCTGCAGAAGTATATACAAGCAGGAATTTCCCTATCAAGAGCATGAGTTAAATTTCATTGCCTTGAGGAGAAATGAAGTAGCAAAGTACTTTAACGTATGCAATTTGTACAATAAAACCCGCTTAATTTCAACATTAGTTGAACATGCGCTCCCACAGCAGGCCCTCTTGAATCTACACACTTATAATATGTTGGTAAATGGTCGCATCGCCTAAACGAACAAAAAGAGAATGAAGAAGAATAACTTCGATAATCTGAAGCACATTAATCTCAACTTTTTTTTTTTTTGGTCGGAACATTAATCCCAACTTGTACAGTACTTACAGCATTCCTTTTGTGTAATCCTAGTTTTCCTTCTATACAAACACATCTAAGAAAGAAAAGTCACAACCATCATCACCACTCCAAACTCGGCAATTGCAATAGCAACGCCAGGTACACGAAGAACAAGAAAGCAAAGGAAAAAATGAACAAAAAGATCAAACCTCAAACAGTGCAGGAAAAAGTCTGGAAAGGGAAAACAATGAAAAATCACACACACACCCAAAAACAAGAGGCTGTAAGAACCCTAAACTTTACAGTATGGCAAGAAGAATGCATATGGCCGCAGGGAATGGATGGACCAGCAATGAGTTGAGAACCATCATCAGCATGGGAACAACGTGGAGAAATGTTCCTTGCAAAAACCAGTCATCGTCTGTACAACACAGACACCATGGAAGACCAGCCTCAGACGCTTCTTGCGTTGGTTGAAAAAGCTCAAGTTAAAACGCGAGACTAGGAAAAAGTTAGAAAGTCGTGTCATTTGTGCTTAAGAAGACTGATCCAATTCCCCCCATCAGGCAAAGCTAATAATGACTCGATCAGAGTTTTCCTGGAACTCACCAGGTCAATCACTTGTCATGCTATACATTGATTTAGGTCAACGAAGCCGATGCTGCGATCATTTTCAAAATCTCATCCAACCCAAAACAATATACGATTCCTCAACTATCCTCCATGCAGCAGTCGATTACCTCGTCAATTAGTTCATCAAAAATAGCATCACCCATCTCAAACCCAATGCTTTCAGAATCAAAACGTAGGTCCATCCACTTCCCGGATTTCACCATGTCTTTTCTAGCAATCTGTTCCAAGTTAGGTGGAGAGAGTGGGAGGAGGTGCCAGTGAACTCCTTCCCACACCTCGTGGATTGTACTTCTTATATCATGGACTGGCTTAATGCTCGGCTTCACATATGAAACCCAAGGAGAACAACCGAAGTAATGCTGACAGACCTCCAGAAGGACCTCATTTATGCAATCAAACACAAGTTTTTGGTCAAAATGCAGTTGGTCATAGAAGAACTCCACTTCATCAAACACAGATGGCTCAATAAGCTGGTCTGAAGGTTCTGATCTCAAATAAAATTCCTGCCCACCCAGGCCAGAGGCATGCAGAACAGCTTCTACATACGCCAACAATGATTCCTTGCCCTCCATAGACATTTTAATATTAATACCATGCTTGAGAGTATGGGGCATTTCATCTTCGAACTTGATCTTCAGTGGTTGTATCGATGGTTCTACAGAAAAATTATCGAACAACAAAAGTCAGCCCATAATCATGACCATTCCATTATTAGATACATACATACATATATTTCTTTTCATAAATCCCCAGACCTACCAGATCGAGATGCAGTTCTTGCAGGACTTATGTCATCCTCCATGAACAGTGGCTCAAGAACAGATACAGGACTTTGCCTCTCCGGTTTGTCGACAGTGATTTCCAATTCCGCAATCTTCTGAATTGTTGAAGACCTTGATGGGGATGCAAATGGAGACGCATGTAGTTCATCATTGGAGTGAGGCTCCTGCTCATGGAAAAAAGTGATTTTAAACTGGAACAAACACCATAAAATGAAGCAGATAGCAACAGATAGGAGAGATGATGAGTACAAGGCAAGTTTTTCTGCCGTTGCTAATGCACTTATCAGATATCACAAGATCTCTACTCCGCTCTCATTATAACATTTGACATCAGACTGCTCTATTAACATATATATAGGCCAGTGCTATTTCCACAGTAGTAACTGCTGCAGACAAAGCCAAGTAAATGAAAATTTCATACTACCCTCACAAGATAGGTAAGTTTGACCATGTATTTATTGTATCCTGTTGTTTCATTCATTAATCAAGCCAATCTGCAACCTTTTCTCTCCAATTACGTCTGCTCTTCTTCTCTATTCCTTTCTAGTTCAAAGATATTCACTTCGGAAAGAATTCTCTATACCACTCATATGTCTGAATGATATCTCCCCTTTTAAGATCACACTTAATTTAATTGATATACCAACCACACAAACTCATTGCCCGAGGAAAGCCTAACAAAAATAGCCCCATATCCTCACCAATTACTCCAATTGGTTTTATGTGTATTAGCCACTGAAAATGAGTGTTATGAGTGACATAACCTTTTGATTTTAAAGTTATTACTTTGTAAATGATAGAAACTTATTTGCTTCAGCAGGCAAGGGGTGTCCATAAACACAGCTTTCTTTTCCCGAGAAAAAAAAGGAAAAGCATATGTTCATTGCAACTTTTGTTTCTGCCTTCAACCTCGACCGATTAGGGCTGAAGTTTGAAGCCTCCAGTGAGCCACCTCTTGGTGTCATTGAAAATGATCTATAAGGGCAGAGCACACAACACCAATAACGAAGTGTCAATGACACAAATATTCAAGAGCGTAGAGTATTGATCAAATATCTAATGATCTTAGATTATCTCTCTTTCTTTTTTTCCTTTTTATTTGAGGGATAAACCTCTTCTTCTTCTTGGTGGAGCTCCCCCAGACGCAGTAGGATGGTCAATTTGGCTCATGACTCTTAGAGAGGCAATGAACATGAGAAACAAAATCACCCTGAGACTGGTTTTCCTCAGAGATGGAGAAGAGTCCCATGCACACGAAGGCAGAAGCATCATCCGTAGAGGGTTCAGTGACAAGAAATCTTGGATAGAGGAAGGGGGATCGAAATTGTCAAAGAAGAGAAATCCACTCTTAAAAACACAATGCAGTTTCCTTTTGTGTGATGGCACTTCAGTCAAATCGACTCTTGTTTGTTAATAATACCATGTTTGGAAGATTTAACTTGATAAAAGACGGCTGTACTTTGATTTGTTGTCAAAACAAAATGGTAATCAACCCGTGCACTATCATATGCTCCAGTAGTAATGATCCAAGCTATGCATGGGATTTTTATTGTCTTGTTTCTAACTGACAAAATAAATTCGACTTAGAGATACAAATTTTCTTTGTATATAGATGATATCTGCATATTTTGAGGAGTTATTTCTTCTTTTCCTTTATAATTGAGTATTAATTATCCACAATTTTTTTTTTTTTCTGTAGAAAGACTATATCAAGTCTAGAAGTGAAATTAAATAAGTAGACCTTTTCACCGATATGACTCGACTACATATTACGTACGGATTTGGATACACTTTTCCTGGAGAGATTCGATTTTACATCATGGTATTTATTTTCACTTCATCAATTTATCATTTGGCATCTAGAAGGTATGACTTCGTCTCTAAATGAGGGAATATGCATCATTGAAGTTCTCTTACCTCTTTCTTATGATCAGAATCAGTATAATCTTCATCAATATCTTCAGCCAAATGATCCTCTGCACCACATTGGAGGCTGGCTGGACTAGCACTGCCAGTTGAAGTATCCTTGGAGACATGCTCTTCAGTGATTATTCCATCAACTGCTATAAGAATTAATTTCAGTGTTACCCGCAAAATAATGCACGTGAGCTACTATGATTTGATTTGGATAAAAGCAATTGACTTCCAGTTCCTGCAACAATCAAAGGTAGAGAGAAGGGGACGGGGTGGGGGGAGGAATTTACCTTTGGGACTCAGGTACAGACCACAGGTCTCTTCCACCTCACTACCGGAAAGAGGCTCAACCGATGGAGTCAGATTTTTGCTGGATGTTTGGATTTTATCATCACAACTTGCCAGAACACACAACTCACTTTCTGTACTTGGAGCTGAAGGACCTTGATGGCCATCATTTGCTTCTTCTATTTGCCTCTCTTTATTTTCATCAACCCTCAGAGACCTGAGATGGGCAGAATATCTCATCTGTGCAGTTACCAAGCTGCTTTCCGGTATCTTTCCTGGACTAGCAAGAGGGGAATTGTATTCAGGAAGAGAGAGGATTCTCCCAAGAGATTTTGGGAGCTGCCCACTTGAAAAGTTTGTCGCTTCATCTGCAGTGCTCAGCATTTCCGAAAGGTGCTTCTTGGCCTCAATGTAGATGTTAGACACTCTTCTCTTGGACACATTAACATTTTCATATTCTTTGTTTGCTTCAGAGTCTCTTGGCTTAACAGTCTTTTCTTCTCTTTTTTTCGCAACAGGTCTAGCAATTTTCTCTATGTAAAAGTGCTCTTTGCCTGGAGAATTCATCCCATTATTTTCTCCCATGTTCGCTTTACCACCATCAGGAAGTCTTTTTGTAATACCACCAGAAGATCTGCCATTGTGCTCCTTTCCCATCACATTTTTCCATCTTTTCCTAATCTCCGAAATTAAGAAGTGCCTACTTGCTTTCTCAGCCTGCCCTTTATAGGCAATGTTCGGCGAATGTCCTAGACGCATGTCAGTGCTGTCCAGAGATGTGGAGTTTTTCGATTCTGCTGGCCCAGGCTTCAAAATAACAATTTTATTAGAAGTTTGAGAATTCTCAATCTCCCCGAGTGTCTTTGTTTCATGAGGCTTGACATTTCTTCTAAAGAACTTGTAAGACTTATGATTAACAACCTGTTGTGATTCGTCGTGTTTGTCATGCTTCTCTTTTGATGAATTACATACTGCAAATGACTCTGACAAAGTGTCTCTCTGCAAATGAGCATCCTGCAAGTTTTGCATGTATTTAACCAAGATTGAGTCTGGATCTTCCAGGAGTTTCGAAAATGATTCCTCATTTAAGTTTGGAATCTGAAGCGCATTAACCAGTTCGTTGGAGAAGGGAGTGCCTCCATCCTCTGTGAGATGCTTCCCACTTTTGAGTTGTTGATTTATCAACTCCTTGATTGCTTCACACAATTTTTCTTTGAGATCAGCATGCTTTGAGTTTACCTGAATCTGTACTTCGGCATCATTGTGGTTTTTTCCAGTAGCTATAGTTTCCTGACAGATCTCACCACAAATGTTCTCCGCTTTAGAACTTTCATTATGGCTATTTGTGCAGTCCTGGTTTGCATTGAGATCAACACGTCTGGATGCCAAGCTTTCAGTGGCACTCAAAATATCAGCATCCATGTCATAGCTTTGCCTAGAAGACTTCTTACTTCTTCTCCGGTTTTTCCTTCTGTGATCATCATCTCCCGAATCAGATTGTTTGGACACTAGCTTGGAATCTTTCACTCTAATATCTGTATCAGGCTCGCCTACCATTTCTTCTTCCATGAGTACCTTCACACTAGGTTTTCCCCCTTCAGCTGCAAATGTTGAGCTCTCTTCACCATCCTGAAAAATCTTTTTCAGTCAGTCGCAGCTAAGAAAGATGGATATCCATCTCAATCAATGCCTTGCAATCACTGAATGGGGAAACTTAACAACCCAACTGTTTACACTTTACAATCATCCAATGGGGAAACTTGAAAACCCTACTGTCTATGCTATTGAATCTTACCGGGGTGACTTCAAGTTTCTCATCCAGATTGGTCAACAGTTCGAACTTATTCCCTGAATGTTGTGCATCTGCAGGATAGAAGAGAACTCAATAAAATGACCATCAACTTTACCAATCCACAAATCTCAATGACCTAAAAAATCATGTTGATCTAGAATATATAACACCTACACAAAATCATAAGAAGACAGACAAAGTAAAACACAAATGCACCACTTGATGTACAAAAACTGTAATAATAGGTAGCAGGAAAACCACCATGTGTTACGAGCAGTAATTATTCAATCTGAAAAAGACTTGAGTACATGTCAGTCTCACTAATCAATTAGGAGGCCTTACCACCAGCATGGCTGCTTCCTCGCCTTCTATCAGATAGTAGCCTTCGAGTGGATCTGCCAGGGCGAAAATCCAAAATACTAATGAAACTCCACATGCAGCCTAACTGATCCCTTTCATGCCTCACCACACGCCTTTTTGACCTCTTTGTCATGTTGAAGGTATATCCAGTCCAATTTCTGCAAGTTGATTGAAATTTTTTTACACCTGCTGCAAAAGGTTTAGGAAAAAATGTCAAAGAGGCCTAGGAAAGAATAATCAAATATGCTGGCTGAATCAGACAAGAAGATTCTGAAATCACATAATAATCTCACGTTTTTTGTCTTAATTAAGGCAACCTCAATACTTAAAACACCATAGTTCTGCTATCACATACTTCAAAGTTCCAAAGATCAGTCCACTGCCAAATCAACTAACAGGAAACTCGTCATCTTTTTCCACGCACCATGAGAACAACTCATTATGCGGTTTTGCAGAGAGCTGTCCTCTCTCTCTCTCTCTCTCACACACACACACACATCCCCAGTTGAACTGAAAAATCGATCCCAAAGATATGAGACATATAGATGAAATCAAAATCATCATCCGATAATCAAGGACTATACCCGATCTAATAACTTTGAAGATGGACAAAAACATGGCATGCATCAGAAAATACCTCAAAATTGAAAATTGTGGAGTTTGGTTCTGCTCAGAGGAAACTGAAATATAGCTCCCTCGGAATATCTATGATTTCCTATTTGAGCTCCACAGGTTTCTATTCTACAGAAGTAAAGCCCAAGATGGTATCCTCAGCAGGAGGGTATCTAAGGCTTCTTCTTTCCTTTTTCATCCCGAACGAAATAAAGCCTTGATGTACGCCCACATGCAATCTTCCACAAACTTTTGAGTTATGATGGGGGCACACCATCCTTTGAGACAGAAATCACAGAGTGAGGCAAACATGCTAAGACTGATTCTCTAAATATGAATGGGCCATAACTG
The DNA here is from genome assembly GCA_014182555.1 of Eucalyptus erythrocorys. NCBI lineage: Eukaryota > Viridiplantae > Streptophyta > Magnoliopsida > Myrtales > Myrtaceae > Eucalyptus > Eucalyptus erythrocorys. The sequence continues at coordinate 17,853,903 of CM024602.1, forward strand.
AAACTCAACTTCATCAAACCAAGCAACAAAATTTGCATTTGATGATCCAAACACTTCGGCTATCGAACTCAACCTTCCAATGAAGCAATCCAATGTCCCGCTTGAGAATCAAAGTAAATGCAATCCAAAGTCACCTTCGAACTTCCAGCTCACAAAGAACAAAACCAATGCTCCGGACCCTTTTCCAAAACCGAGAACTTTCGACGGCCTCACTCTTCCGATACTAAAACCACGACACACCAAAGGGAATCTGCCCTTTCTCACCAATGACGAAACCAAAGGAGGAAAAAAAAAAAAAAATTCTTATAGACTCCCCGAGAAAAAACACAAATCAGATTCTTCAGGCGTATTCTGACAAACACCACGAGAGCATCAAAGGGCCTCCTCCGCCTCCTTTTCTCCCCATTAGAATCATCTACGGTGGCATCTTTTGACAGCAAAAAAGAAGGGCCCCGATGCTCACCCAGCACCGACCCTTTATTACTTTCCGCGGAGGGATTACATACGGGCAGCCATTAAAGACTGAGGAAAGTGGAAGACGGATGGGTTAGAGAGAGAGAGAGAGAGAGGAGGGAGGAGGAGAGAGAAAGCGAAAGGCGAGAGCTTTTTCACAATGCAGTCGTTGTTGGGGGCAGAAAAAACAAGTGACAGTTGTGGGAGTGGAGCTGGGACCCATTTCGAAGAGAGAGGGAGATACGTATGGAAATGGGGTGCCTGTGCCTCCATTTTTTTCTCAACTTCCGCGTTCCGCCATCATCATCTCTCTTTGTCTTTCTCTCTCTCTTTCTCTCGTCTGCGTCAGAGGTATTGAGTACGACGACGAAAGATGCACGGGGGGGAGGTGGTTCCTTGTATCGTACCTTTCCCGGATTCGGACACGGGAATTATAGAAAAAACCAACGCTTGACATCGACGACAACGAAATGTCCTCCTTCGTTTTTCTCTCCTCTGCAATACATAGCTTAATTATCACAAAGCAGCAATTTTTTTTTGGAATGGTAAGTACAGATCCATTCCATCTCGAGTCCCGAATTAAATCAAACCCATCATATGCTGCATTAATTAAAACTGATTTAAAAAAAATAGTCGTTTTTCTAATGAATATTTGGCTGTGTTTTCTAACTTTCAAGAAACGTTCGATAAAGATGGCCGAGTTTGTAAAAATTCTTAGATGGATGGGAATGAAAATCGAGAGGATTCGAAGTTGGAAATATTTAAAGGTTGGTTTTCGTTATGGTTTTATAGAATAGACTAAAAATTTAAGTTTGTTTTGTTTTAACTTTTGTGGAGAAAGAATTGAACTTATAAAAAATTGAAATTTTAGAAAAGTACGAAATTATGAGAAATCGTACACCCTCTTGATTTTGTAACAAAACCCAACACACCCTGGATTTTAATAAGGGTCGGCCGTTATTAAATCAAATCTTTGATTCAGTAGGTTGCGTGTGAAAAGAATATCGCTGTAATAGTTTACAAAATAGTATTTACTTTACAAGGTAAATGTGGACTTGGCACATAGATAAAATTTGGTATTTTGTTTCATTAGCTTGAAGAAAATAATAATCTGAAGGACTTGGCCCATAGACATTGCCCACTGAACTTTTGTTTTCCTCCTTTTCTTTTCTCCTGTACTCCTGCAGCTGATTAAATATGCAGGGAACTATGCCAATTCACGTAGGGAAGAATGCCATTTATTTTCAACACTATTTTCTCAATTTTTTCGATTGGCGAAGATTTCTCAATGAACATAAAAAAAATGGCTGTCGGTATGAAATTTACAGCGGCGGGCAGACTCAATAAGAAAACATCAATGCATTTCAAGGTTGTCAACGAAAGAACCTAGCATGCTTGTGAAGATGAAATACTGACGCTGATTAATGTAGTAAAAAAAAGGCCTTCGGAATTAGTCATAATGTATATTGTATATGGGTTAATGTAGGATATCTGAAGGAAAGGCCAATGGGTTTACAGATGGATGATCTCATGATTTTTTTAAAGAAAAAAGCGCTATTAACATTTCAAATGATATCTTTTCTTATGTTGAATTCAAATGGATTGACCTGGCAACATTTCACCTATGGAAACATCAAGTACAATTTTCTACATTACCTGGTATGACATTTCGATTAGTAATTAGCAAACATAATTAGATCTAGGAGAGGCCATTTTCCCACTCCTCCTTTCACTCAATGGAACAACCTTTAGGAAAAGCCACAATGATGGTAATGATGATTGTCGAGCTTTGAATTTAAATGTGGCCTCTTCCTTGAAAGAGGCTCTGAAGCAAGAATCATTGACGAGATTTAAAGGTTGGCCAAAAATTGAAAACTGGCTTCCCGCTATCAAATTGGTGTTTTGGGATATTGGATTATCATCAAAATGCACTGGCAAAGCTCAAAGGGTACTGCTCATCATTGTCCTTCATGATGAAAATGATTAAAGGCCGTGTAGAACAAGCCAAGAAAGACATTTTATTTTTAATGTGGGTACGTGGATATTCCGCTTGATCGGTCCTCACCCCATGCGCACGAACCATACTGGTCAAGTGCACGGTGTAATGCCCCATCGATAGAGTGATGGCATGACCCCTAAGGTCTAAACCTGAATTAAGATCGAGCGAATCATTCACGTGCTAGAATCGCCGTCAGTTGAGAAAAATATTTATAAAGGATCCTTCATATTATTATAAGACGCAAATTGCGCAACTCCACGATCTTTATAACTAGAACAAGAACATACATAATTGAATAATAGGATTAATATACCTGTTTTGAGATTCATTATTCTTGAAACAGAAGCGGAAACATAATGTTTATTTCGCAAATCATTCTCCTCTATTGCCCTTCGTATCACTGGCTCAATGAGGCGGCCCCTCACCTTTAGAATTAGGATTAGATGAGAGATTTGAGGACTATTTATAGAGCCTCCTCAATGCCGTCAGCCACACGCCGAACAGAGTCTCGCGCCGCTTCACTGCGCGACACGTGGAGCTCACGTGCGTGCTGTGAAATCGGTCAAAAACCGATCTGACTTGTGGCGGCCCGATCGATTCCCAGTCCGACCGTCCGGTCCAGCCGCCCGATTCGACCAATTGACCGGTCCGATCAATGGTTGACCGGGTCAGGTTGGGTTGCCAACGTCATCGGGTCGGGTCAATGACGTCAACTGTTCGGGTCACTGATGTCATCGTGACGTCAGCGCCTGCGTGCGTCGCACGAGCGGGCCGCGCCCCGCATGTTGGGGTGCGTGAGGTGCACCTTCAACGCTCAGGCGGCTCATGGCCTTGCATGGGGGTGCGTGCAGCCTCCTCTGGCGACATGTCGCGGATCGTCTTGCGGCTCGTTTCGTCAAGCCTAGTCCGAATTTGTGATTTAATTTTATTTTTATTGAACAAAATATCACGAAAATCACAAATTATGGCAAAAATTCTATGCGTTCAAGTTCTAGGGTAATGATTGCTCTGATACCACATGTAAGATGCAAATTGCACAAGATCTCCATAATTAGAATAAGAACATACATGATTGAATAATAGGATTAATGCACCTGTTTTGAGATTCATTATTCTTGAAGCGGAAGCGGAAACACAATATTTCTTGCACAAATCATTCTCCTCTATTGCCCTTCATATCACTGGTTCAATGAGGCAGCCCCCTCATCTTTAGCGTTAGGTAAATGCTCCTTTCGTGAGGATACACATGAGAATTAGGGTTAGATGAGAGACTTGAGTACTATTTATAAAATTTCCAACTAGTTTCTCTCGTTACGGGCCAGGAACTCAGCCCACACTAGCCAGTCCCATATTAGATTAATTAAGAAACATTCTATCTCACCTTAGATCAAATCTCGTAAAATGGCGACCGTTAAACGGTAAATTACAACGTCAATTAATGTAATCCACATATTAGGAAAACTCTTACAATTACGACATGTTATAGAACTAATTAAGAATAAATATAAACCCGTGTTATATAGCTAACCTAACCTTTTGGGTTGTTGGGTCGGTTAAGATTTGGTATCGAATCCCACGTTAAAAGGTTTGGATCTTGAGTTCGAGCCTCTAAAGAAAGATGACTCCTTCAAGGCAATCCCATGAGCTTCATTTTTCAATGATTACTCGGTTGCCATGGGAAGACAGAATTCTCATAATACAGGTGGAGTTGATTAGAAATTATAAGAGGTTCGTATGACCTCCATCTCAAGAAATGTATGTACGACCCACCAAAGTACTTATATTGGAAGATATTCCTTATTAGACTTAACTTGTTGATCATTGGCTCTGGTCTCTGTATAATTTAAGTATGAAATTAGAACTAATCCTCTTGCTTCGAGCGTAAGTGTGGTTCGGTGGTTATGTATGGAAATAAAGTAGGAAGGTACGGGAGCATATGGTCATGGAAGAGTTATTTTTGTGGAATTAACTATCTGCTAACCAAAAAAAAAAAAAAAATTAACCGATCGAATGTATTCTATTATCATTTTAGATTCCATCATTGTAGAAGCCATGAGAGCCTCAAGGCCCTATTTGGTTAATTGGAATGAAACAATCAAAATCATTAAGAGGGATGAGAACAAATATTTGGTAAAATAAATTTTGAATTACCATGTGCGATAACACCTTCAAATTGAAAGATCACGTTTTTATGATTTGGAAAATTTTCAAATATCCATCATAGGAATTAACTCATTGATGTAAAATTCATTTCATTTTAAATTCGCCGTAGAGATGAGTTCGCATGCTCCTTTTCACTCCTCTCAATACACAAACATGGACCTTAGGGTATTTTGAGGGCTATATCAAATGCATAAATCCTCTTTACATAGTATAGATGTTTGTTCGACCAAAAAAAAAAATAGTATAGATGTTTGACATTTCTACGGTGCTGACCATATATATCATAGGGAAACTCAGTGGATTGGCATTCGTCAAGTTCCCCCATGTGATTACTTATCAAGCACTTATGGCACTCTTTAACCGAATCCACATTTAAAAAGAAAAAAGTACTTCGAAAGTAAATCGGGTAAATCTTTTTTGAAGTTCCGTACCCACAAGACCTTGAATTTATCTGTTTTAGGCAACAAGTGCCTTTCATCTATTTCCCCATTAAAACCGTTCGCATCTGCACAAAATTCCATAGCACGGATGCAGAGCAAGAGAGCATCCGAGGTTAGCCAGTTTGCAGGGCACGGGATGGTCTTGGGAAGAAGAAAGAAGGCACGGCGTCGACTCACAACTACCCACGATCAGACATGACATGGTGCAAACCACGCAAATAGAGCTAATTCCCTTCATTTATTAAATATATAAAAACGAACCATTAGTTCAATTCCGCTTTTGTCCCAAATTTTTCTTTTTTAGAAAGAAATTTTTAACTTTCACCATACTCCTGAATTTATTCACATATCCTAAAAATCACTACTTGTTTCTTTTGAAGTATCAATATCAAAAAGCTATCGTTATTTCGTATGAAGACGACAGAGTTTATGAAGGTCTAAGTTCTTATGATGAATCTCTAATCGGCCTCGATATTGATAATTTGAAGAAATCAATGACGATTTTTGGATGAGTGGGTAGATTTGGGAGAGTAGAAGTTGGTGACTTCTTTTTAGGATAAAAAATAAAAAAGAGTTTACGGTAGAATCGAAATTTGACCTAAAATCTTGAATTCTTTTAATTTTTTTTAGAAGGAAACTAGGCCCTATGCATATACGAAAACCACGTGTGCTTTATTTTTATTTCTTTCGCTTGCGGTTGTCCGCCACTGATGTGACGTGGGGCTGAGTTGGGCCTGAACGGAGAGCCCCCTCTTGGGCCCATCAGAGGACCCCCACGTGCGGGCCCGCCGCAATGATCACCGGACTCCAAATGGGGATTAATTGCCTAATGACGAGGCCCATGTGAGACAACATAGCTAACTCTGCTTTCTCCGTGAAGGCCACCAAAAAAAAAAAAAAAAAAAAAAAAAAAAAAAAAAAAACAAAGAAGGAAAGATCCGAATGGAGCTGGAGCTGGTGGGAGGACCACCCGACCGGTTTGGCTTGTTCTAGGCTAACGTAAGACGTGGCAACGGTGCCGGTCGAAACAGGGCGGTGATGGAAAGAGACGGGGACGGAGACATATAATGTGCTCTTTTGTCTTTGAGCTGTTTCGCCGTTTCAGATATTGGTGAAAAGAAAGAGGGAGGGGGGTGGGGGTTGGAAGGAACTTTTGCATGCCCGAGTTTGTTGGCCATTGCCTGATTTGCTTGACCTTGAAGATAATATAACCCAACGATTAATGATTGCGAAAGTACCGCGGCCTTCCTTTTAATTTTTGTTATATATATGGTCGTTGATTTTTATGGAAGCAAGACCTTAGTAAATTATCATTTCCCCCTCCCTAAATAACGAAATAATATAATACAATGTTTGATAACCACGTATGCAGAATCGAAATTACTCCCACCGAGTTGTCACCATATGAATATCCGATATCGACATATGATTGATGTAAACGCTGTTACAGGATCTCCAGGAAGTTTCGCAGCTGAGGCTGTGCTTCTCACGTAACATGAATATCTCTTCATATAGATCGTTTGGATGATGGGTAGGTGGATTTTCATGGCAGCGATGGACCCAATTTTTCTCCCCCTAGATGTGTTTAAAAAATGAGCCATTCAGCTAACCCAACCGCCAACCGGAACATATCCTGCCTAACCTGAAGCCGAAACTTGCCGCGTTTTCCTACGATTAATTGGGAATCGATCGTGGAATCAGCTCGCGAGCAGGACCAATCGCAATTGCAAGTGCAAGCGCTGGCTTTTGCGACGATAGGGGTCCGTGTTTGCTGGACCGTTGTCACGTAAAGATCGTACCAAACGTTCCTCCCTCCTTCCCTCTGCCCCCCCGCACAACGTGGCAATCACGACCGAAGTCTTGATTATCAACGCCGCACTTGCCGTCTTGCGTTGGCGAGTTAGGTGGAATGAAATGCTGACTGCAAACGAAGCTTGTGAGGGACTCAAAGCCAACCCCCCGTTTCAGCTTTATCATCCAGCGATGCTCCTCGGACAGTGTGGACTTTTCCCGTTTTGATTGTTTTTTCCCGGTTGGATTGTATTTTTTGTTAGGTGTCGAATCCGGTCCTTGATAGCGGTAATGATGGTGTGGGCGTGGATGATTTCACTTTCATTTCACCTCCAAGGAAGATGTGTGGCGTTTTCTTCTTTTGTTCCCCTCCACTAAGAATCAGATACGGCGAGGGGTGGGTGAAATCTCGCTTTTTTATCGTGCCCATGCAGTGGGGAATCATGATGTCTTATGGGGGGGAATGGGATCGTGACTCGGTCCATGGAAGACGTACCTTAGGACCACCCGCTAAAGCCTGATGCTCCCTTTCTCTTTCTTGTCTGAGCAATAGCAAGAAGCCGCAGTTGAGCTTTTAATTAACTTCTCAGGGAGAGTCTAACGTAATATTGAAGACTTCAGTAAATGAGAATTTACACTTACGGTATACTTTATGATGAGACTTTATATTAATCTTTAAGTGGGGTCATATATGAAAAAATCAAGTTTCACCGATGTTGCTCGCACGAGATGACTTATTACTTATATGTTTGCATTTGAATGAGAGTGGTGGTTGTATGGATAGATGCATATATGAAGACCGCGAATAATATGCAATTAGGGCATCACCAAGTTGTGGAATTCTGTGACGTCATTGAAGCGAAGCCGATCACTAATCGATTGAATGACTAATTGGAGAAAAAGTACGGTCCAATGAGCAACATTCCATGAACGGATTTGACTATGTCAGATGGCAAGTGACCCTTTGGACTATCGAAAAGGACAGGGTCCATTCCCTTCCCCCTTCCCTTTCCACTACCAAGACATCATCTTCTTCGTTGATTATTAGATGAAAAAAATCAACCTCCATTCCACTTATATCTAACACTGATGTTCCTAACAAAATTTTGAGATGGAGTCGTGTGATGTATGAAGAGGTCATGAGGGAAAAATACCAACTAGTGGCCAATGATAATTATGTGTTTGATTATTCAGTAAATAATGCAGACAAAAAAAATCGGAAAAAAGTGATTAGTCAGTCCATTAATAGAAGTGAAATAGATGCAAAACCATTCTAAAATGGATTCATATAATATATAAAGAGGTTATTAAGGAAAAAGTACAAATTAATGGAAAAAAATTCTTACGTGATTATAATTAATTATTCAATGAATTACTTGGTCATCTAATAAAATAAGCGGTCATAAAATTAATTTAATAGGGATTATGTAATATGTAAAGAGGTCAGTTAGGGAAAACTACAAAAATAATGGCAAAAGATACAACTGTTTTAAAGGTTGGAGCGAAGGGCTTGGCCCAAAAGGGAGAAAATCTCAAGCAGAGGAGGGATCATGGATCTTACTTTGGGCTAGACATGGTGCTACTGGCATGCGTCGTTCTAGAGATCATATTCCACTATCAATTGCCAGAAATTCATCTCATAATTCAGCTGATCACTCCACTGCTTTGTTATCTTGAGCGACAGTCTAATAGACAACTCCATTCTCCAGAATATCAATCATGAAAAGCTACAGATATATTCAGCGTATACATCTTAGTGGAATTTTTTTTTTTTTTTAATGAGGTAAATGGAAAAAAGAAGAAGCAAACAACTAGGTAAATGTCCATGACATGGTTACACCAGATTTACATGTATGATTAACGATTACAGAAGTTTACGATGCTCGGTCAGGTGAGAAGATACCTTATGGTGGTTATTCGGCAGAACTGGATCTGCTTTTCCAAGAAGCTTGTCTCCTCTCCGCCAGGAATCGAGCCTTATTTCCAACACCAAATGGAGAACTATGGAAGAAGCATTGGCCTATCCAGTAACCCCCCAGTGGGAATGAATTAGGCATTACAAACAAATACCACTTTTTCTACTGCAGTATCATTGGCCAATGAACAACAAACGAATCTTTGATAATGCTTTGACTAGATATGATGATAGGGGTACCACATGATGTCATTGTATCTGCCATGACTTCTAATTCTTCCTGACTTGAAGCACAAGGCTGGAGAGAATATTATTTGCAGACATCTACTAGTCTACGGGCAGGAACTACTAAATGTGCGCCAACTCATATAGAAAAGGAGTTACTGACCTTCAATTAATGACTATAGTGTTGGAAGACCTCCACTTTCGTTTCCTCGCTTTCCTTAGAATACGTGCCGTCTCTACCTTGACTTCATCTGTTATGGAGCTACCCCTATCTGCCCAAGGAATTTTGATAAGGGATAGTGCTTTTTTTATAAACATCTATATAGCTGCACAAAACTGGAGATATCTTTAAAATCAATCTGTTTACTAGCTTTCGTGAATGGTATCAGGTTTGTGGAAAATAATAACATTCTACATGTCAATCTTAAGTGGAGCTGATGGACTTAATCTTGCTCCCCAATGCCTTTGTAAATCTGGTGATACTTCCATTTACTTCCCAACTAGTAGCTGCTGACAGGTACTTATCATTCCATAAGGAATAGAGATTAGTTTTACCTGTCTCCCTGTCATCAAGCAAGCAAGAAAATCCACTGTTAATCTCCTCATCCGACTCAATGGCAAGTCGACAGTCTCTTTCATCCACCCTGACCTGCTGAGAATGCCACGAGTAAGATGAACTTGCCCTTTAACCAGGTGATAAGACCATATGTGCAACAAAATCACCGAGATGATTTCAAGCAACTCAAGACAACTTGTACCGATCCTTCATTTGAAGAATTGACAAGCATGTCTTATTATCGATTGCCACATGGTGAGCAAAATGGAACTTGAAAAGGCAGAAACACCTTTCTGTTTGATAATACATCTTTTTGCCCGTGCTTCATAATTGGCATATTAGAAGCAAAAGTTGCTTTTTCTGACTTCACTGACGTCCACCCTCCTCGTTCTGTCTTTGGTACTGAATTGGTTTGCAAATGCACTTTCGAATTTGCAGCTGAACTGAAACCAACAATTTGATATTTCAAAATGCTTGGGGACACAGGACAGAAGAAAATTGGGACAAGCAAAACATAAGTAGGCAAGGAAGCAGGAAGCACATTTACTAATCAAAACATGCATGCCATCCCAGATCAGACACAGGCAGCAAGTGAAAGATCCATCCTAGGCCCAGCTAATTACAACTCATGTTGAGTTAGATTCTGTTCTTTTGTTATGTGTGTTTATTAAAAAAAGGCGCATGTGCGCGCGCACACAGAGAGAGACAATTAGAGTAATTTGACCAGTGAATAAATTTTTTTTTTTTTTTTTTTTTTTTTGGTAAAGACCAGTGAATAAATTCCATCCTACATATTTCGATAATTTTACGAACACCATTTGAAGGGGAAATTAGATTCTCCACATGAAATGTCTTGATTTTAATAAAAGATAACATCGGAGTGTCTCAGCTTTGACTGCAGAGAAGAAAAAAGCCTGCATATAGTTGTTAAAAGTGTCAGTATGCTGGCTACCCAAATAGGCTTTTAAAACTCACGAGTGCAGATTTTGATGCATACGATTTCAGTTGTATCGATTTCTCATGAAACATTCACTTCCAATATACTAGGCTGCCAAAATGATGAGTCCAGGCTTGACACCTCTGAGGTACAAACTACTTAACCTTGCTAACAGGGCCGCGATGATCTATTTCTCTTGTTCAGAAACACAATCAACAAAGACAAGATCACATACCTTTGTAATTGTTGTGCATTCCTTTGTGGGAGAGCACAAAGGACGGTACTCTGCAAGCTTGCAAGTTCAATTGCTTAATTTTCTATAGAGCAATTGATAAGTCCATCTGATCTTTAAGAGAGTATTAAATTACCTTTACTGGAAAAACAGCAGGTGCTGCTGATTTTTGGTCCCGCAGGATATCTCGTGCTGCCTGGAATAAGTCAAGGCATGGAGGGATATTTATCTCATAAAAATATGAAAACAATGGGAAAAGAAAAATTCAGAGTAAATGATCTATCTGAACACAAGAAAATTCTCTTGGCTAGGGCTACAAGCATGCCCTGAGTACCATTTGCTTTCACCTTTAAGAAGGTTACCAGAAACTAAGGAAACATGAAATAAGCCTTTAAATTGTATAACCATGTACCTGCATCTCTTTGGTGAAGGTATTTTGAAGCTGATTTTGTAGTTTCAGCATTAGTCCTTCTACCTTAACTGGTAAGGCTGAAAGTGCTGAGAAGACTTCCTGCAATCTGTCCTCGTTATTGTGCTCATTGAGTTGTTCGGATATTGATTTGAAACAGCCATCCAGGCTAGCTTTGATATCTTCTTGTCCTTTGCTCTAGTTCACCATGTCACAAGAGTGATAAATGGTCGTGCATGACAATCATGTGAGGGAATTCTTGAGCAGGACCACAAAATTAAAGATTAGATATGATGTGTTACCATCTGCTGCAATGAGTTATCCTGGTTCATCAACTTCTGTCGTATGCTTTCCACTGCATCAACAATCAGAAGAACACAAACAGTGACTAGTCAATTTGGAGCACTCTCTTAAAGATGTATCATACATGACATCATGAAAGATGACTGCAATCAATTTCACACAGAGTGAAAATGCTTGTAATTCCACATGGTATATATGATGAATTGGTCATAATTTGAGGCTATTGACATTTTACTGGCATTCGATTGGCGGCTATTGCCAAACACATTAAGAAAAATACAGTGATAGAATTAGTTCTTGAATTTTGAATTGGTGATGGCCATATGCCCGAAGGTACCTGGTGGTTGTAATATGTATTACATAGGATAGACAATGTACCTTCTAGGAATAATTCTTTTGTTCTTTTGTTTACTTGCATGACATCACCCTGGACAGAATCCACTACTATCCCAAACCTGCTCAATGAAGCTTCCATCAATCCAATTTTGCGCTCAAGTTCTTCTGTTACCTGACCTGCGAAAGTAACAATAATGCTCCTCAAAGCTTTGGGAAATTATTATAGTGCAAATATGGATTGAATAGTCATAAATCTACCCTTAAGATAGGTGAACAGATGAAAATCAGGAAACCCCATCATATTTAACATCACAAACAAGGATTAGTGAAAAAAATTCACATAAAATTCAGGAACTTCTGTGTCAAGGACCATTATGATTAGCTAGTACTCAAGTAATTTGCATCTGGCCGTTGATGGTTTCTGTAGCTTACTTCCACTATCTAATGAGGAACCGGCGCTCCACTTCTGGATAAGTTTGGTGGAATTTCTTGAGATTGGCATTTGACTTTCTTCTCGCGAACGATTGACCCGAGCTAAGGAAGCTATGTTCTTTTTAGAGTTCTCTCGTTCTCCAGCACTATATCTCTGCAAGTAAATTGTGTAAAACTGATGTTAAAATCAATGTATTAAAATGCTCGTCATATAGAAGGATAAAATCACAATCACCTAAATGTTAAAGAAGAAATATTGCATAAATATGAATTTCTTCACCATTAATTATCCAAAAGTCAAATAAAAATATGATACTTGAACAGCATGATAAAATCCAACTAGAGTTTGCAGGATCCCACTCTCGTCACTGTAGATAATTTCATCCATCAAGAAATATGTTCCTATCTATAGAAAGAAAAGTTGAGTTTAATAGGAAATCAGCAAAAAGAAAATTCAGAAGTGGCAAGCAATTGTCAATTATGATTGTTCTCTCTATTGGTACATACAATCATGGTGCAGCAAATTTATCGAAAGATGCATCAAAATGTTCCACAAGTTGGACGTATATTTCATCTCAAACTTGTCCAGCGCGACCACGACGGTCCATCTCAACTGAACTTCTGACAAGTTTCATTGTACTTATAACTAAAGAATCTCCTGAGACATTAAAGAAGAAGAATAGCTAAGGTATCATGACTAGCATTGGGCTTTCAACATTCCCAAAGCCAACTTTCAACTCAAAGCTCTTTGAAAATGAGTTGCCAAACACCTCTTTTTTTCCCCAAGGGGCTTTTAGGCTTGAAAGGGCTTTCTGAATGCCCATCCAAACGCACCCTATGTTGGCATCTCATTAAGCAATTATACCATGTCAGTGTCACAAACCAATTACAGTTGAGATGCTTCAGATTTATGACAAAAACGTTGGTTTTTTCTAGTCAAAATACAACTCCATTTTTAAAAATCAATTTAACTTGTTTCAATACGCGAGTGCATTTACTCTAAATGCTCAATATGATACTTTCTCGTCTGACCAGGAAATAGGTGAAATTTCTAATCTATGAACCATAGTTCCTCACTTGCACACCACAGGTGACATGTGGAATCCAATTTAAACCTCATTTCCTAGTGAAAGCATTCTGTGTGAATAGACAATCCTGAGTGCTGACTGCAAAATTTTTTGTTTGTATGTTGATAGTTAAAGCAAAAAAGGCTAGACCAGATCGTTTGCTAAAACGTCGTCCAGGGAATTCTGAGAGAACTGAGAAAATAGCCCATGCTGTGATGAAAGTCCCTGAGAAAATGACTGCTGTGACTGTTGCTGAGTCTGAGAATGTGACGCTTGTCCTCCAGCTTGCAGAGCAGTTGGTCTCCTGTACGTCAATACCAAACAGCATTTAGCTTTGATCTTCCTTTTACAGCATATGCTAGCAGCTAAGCTCCACTTTCATAAGAAGGCGAAAAGGTTTTGGTCTTTGTTCCTTCTACAAGAAGAGCAGATGACTATGCAGACGATAGCATGAAACGTTGCAACATGGAGGACAGAAAAATGTCATAGGAAATCAGATGTATATTGCTCCTCACTTGGTGTAACAGTACAACCTCTATTAGTGGGAGTTGTGAGATTTCTCTAGAACTGATAGATAAACGAGGACACAAATACAGGCAGCCAAATTCCTATTTGCACATCATCTCAGAAGCACAATCTCTTCCAAGCCACATGATGATGCCACATATAATTGCAGATTTTCCGAAATTCAAAGCCTCCGTATCTCTGCCAATACTTCACAGAAGAGTTGAAATCGATCTTAGATTCAATCCTTCAACAGAACTAGCAACGTGCAATTTTTCACAAGCTCCAAATTCAGCTGATGAAGTCATTCATAATCTAACCGCAATCATTCCGCATCTAATTGCAGATTTTCCTAAAATTCAACGCCTCCTCATCTCCGTCACTGCTTCACGTCAAAGTTAAAATCTATCTTAGATTCAATCCTTCAATAGAACTAGCAACGCGCAATTTTTCACAAGCTCCAAATTAAGCCTATGGAGTCATTCATAATCTAATCGCAATCATCTCACGCGGCTTTCACCAAAATATACAGTTCGGAAGCGGCAGATTCCGCAAAACCGGAAGAGATTCACGCCGTCATCCGCTCATCGCTCAGATGAACGCAGAACGGTAGCTCCTTAAAGCTGAGGAATCAAGGATTTCGCAAGACGAAGCAAGTGGACGATCACATGACAGGAAGGACGAGAGAGAGAGAGAGAGAGAGAGAGAGAGAGAGGAACCTGGCGTGAGGAGGGAGGACGGAGATGGAGCTGAGGTCGCAGGCTCGGTTGATCTTCATCTTCATCGCTCGATGCATGAAGTTCGCTCTGACAGAGAAAATTCCGGAGATGGAAAGCTAACGGATTATCACTGCATGCATCGAGAGAGAGAGAGAGAGGGAGGGAGATTTGGATGTTGGCGGGATTTGGAAGGCTATTATTAGGAGGGAAACTGAATGGTTTCGATCCGAGTCGGAGTGTCGGGTCGGGTCGAATCACAAGGCAAGTCGGGCCCAGCCCCTCGGGCCGGGTCAATCTGTCCCCGCTTCTGTGATCATTCGTACTTTTAATTTTTATTCACATTTTTTTAATATTAATTTTTTTTGAAGTTTTCTACCCTTTAACAACTTTCTTAAAAAGATTTCAAGTGCAAAGTGCTCTCTCCGTGATATTTCTACAATTTCTGTTAATTTCTGTTTGTCTTGTTACCAGTAATTTCTTTTCATTAATAATGGTCCAAACATTTTACATCAGAGTGATTTTACTTAATCTTTCACATGCGAATGTTTTGCACACATGCTAGTATTATCGTTGTGAACACAACGTGAAAATTATTAAATTATCCTCCTCCAATGCCATTCCAATAGCATTATTTTCTATAGCCTAACACAAGAATACCAATCTTCATCTCCACATTTTACCAAACAAAAAATACCAGGATCACCATGCCATGACGTTCCCTGACTCCCTTCTGCTCCGCCATATCAAACACGGCATTATGTCCAACAACACATTAATCAAGTACTATGACTTTTTCAAAGGACAATCGTCAAAATGTCGTGAATAGATTTAGTCCGAATTTTTCGATCATTGAAAAGAAAAAGAAATATTTCAAAATTGCACAGCGAACAAACGTACCACCGCCTGCGGTGGCCGCGATGGTTTGAGCCCCCCCTAACTTGAGGAAGGAGTTCAAATCCCTTCACGGTCGTTAGGGATTCTTAAGTGTGGCGTCGGGGTGGTGGGTCCTCCGCTAGCGTCACCCAGGGGTTTCTTTCTCTATTGTCGGCCGTGGGGGGTTCCCTGGGTCAAAAAAAAAAAAAAAAAAAAAAACAAACGGGCCCTAATAACATTTTTATTTGTCAATAGGTAGAGATAATTCAGGAGTTAGGTAATGCGACGTGGAGTTGAGTGGTATTTATTTGAAAGATATCTTGTCCCGAAAAGCGAAGATGCACGTTTGCATGCAAGAACTCCAAATTATTTCCATGAAAGAGACGGCAGTGAATGCTGCGGATGCCCACGCTTCTAACGATGATGGCAGTTTCCACTCCGTTTCCTCGAAAGCTCCCGCTTTCACGGCGGCTCGTTTTGGCCATTGCCTTCGCAAAGACTTTGGAACCGGAAAAGAGACAAACACCTTCCTCTGCAAGTTAAACCCATCTCAATTCTCAACTGTTTCCACAGAGAGAGAGAGACATAATTGCCTTCTTGGAGCTGATGGGACGTTTCCCTCCTGCCTATTTCTAGGCGAACGAATTCTTGAAAAAAAAACTCATCTGGGTCATCACGGGTCGGTGCCTCCCGCAAGGCAAAGTTGCTCTGTTCGCTCGGTTCTGCTTCCCCCGTTTCGAGTTGGGCGGCGGCTGTGATGGAGTTCGGCGGCAACGGTCGTTCGCCGGCGAGGGAGGTCAACGACAGAGTCTACGTGGCGGTGGGGAGGGACGTGCAGGAAAGCAAGTCGATCCTTTCGTGGGCATTGGAGAATTTCGGAGGCGACTTTCGCATCATCCACGTTCATCAGCCTCATCAGCTGAATCCGTCTCGTGAGTGACCGTGCTCAAAAGTGACGGCTTTGCCAATTTAATCCGTCTCATAAGTTAATTCTTGTTCCAATCATTGATCGTCAGAACTGTGGAGTTGAACAGTGTCACAGCATGTCTTTCCAGTAGATTATAACCCACAATGCTTTCCTTTTTCACCTTTTCAGTTTGCTGTGTAGTGGCAAGCAGACACAGGACCATGATGTACTTGGAATGTTGTGAATTTTCGCATGGTTCATCTCATGGTGGCTTGAGTTTGCTTTTATGATATTTAGGGTCTCCTTGTAGGCTTGGTTTTGTTCCAGCAATATCTGATACTTTGCTCAACAGAAGATTTCAAGCACACATGATAATCTGCTCGAGATTTTACTGCTCTCTTATTGTCGAAGGGATTACTGTGTTTAGCGATCATTAAGCTAATGGTTAAATGAGATTGCTTTGTCAATCTCATTAGTATCATCTCTTGGTCAGCTGAATCCATTTGGCATATGCTGAAAGAGATTGCTCTGTCATTTGTCAATTCCTTCAAAGGCAAGAATACATCTATGTCGATATGAAAATCCCATTGAGTGAACTAAGAAGTGGAGACTTGGTAGTTTTCAGTTAGCTTCATGGCCATTTTTTCTTTTTTAAAATTTGGGTGCACTCTATCAGGAGGAGATATCCAATGATTTCACACGATAGTTTTTTGGGACTGCATTGAAGGAAGTTCATCTCTACCCAAGCACATTATTTGACTTTATCGATGAGTCATTTGTCGATTTTGGTTGTAATAATTGCTCACCACGGATCTATTTCCACAGATATGTGTTAGGAAAGCGGTTTTGAATCTTGATTTATTTTACTACTTAGTATGATTGTCTGAAGGATGATGCATCTGCGAAATGGTTCAGAAGATTAGTTTTCTCTGGCTCCTGAGAATGACCCACTCTAGAGAATTAGTATTTAAATGCAATTGAATTGCTAGGATTTCTTTCCAGTTCTAGTTAAAGTAATTTTCCTCTGCTATAGTTCTGTAACAATTGTTTCCATTATGTGGTTGAACTCCGCTCTGCAGCACGCCCGTTTCATGGTAGTGGATCCAGGAATCCTCAAGAACTCGCAAGGCAACAGATGGACAGCATTCTGGATGAGTACATTCACATGTGTAACCAGGCGGAGGTTAATACCTTCTTTCTATAATACACGTCTGTTGCTTCTAAAAATGACTACTGATTTCTTTGTAAATAATCTGACCTACATGGCGGGTGAATCTCTCATATCCCGTTTATTTATTTTTACCTGAAGCAAAATTGCTAGAAGACTAGAGCTACTGCAGCCAAATAAAAGTATCCAGGATGTATTTATATGGGCAAACTACTCTTTCTGTCTTCAGGTTCGTGCTGGGAAAAGATCCATTGAGATGCAAGATATAGGAGAAGGGATTGTCGAACTCGTTGAGCAGCATGACATTAAGAAGCTTGTCATGGGAGCAGCTGCAGACAGACGCTATTTTGAGTACAATCAATCATGATTCATAATTGAATCTTATTTAATTTACAGTACTTGGGCAGTAAAAGCTTGGCTGATATTTATAGTACAATCTGATCTTTACCCCATCCTGGTCCTAGATTAAGGACCTGCCAGTACTTCGGCTTTCCTTCATGAGTTAGCATAGTTACGTATCTGAGTGAGCTACTAGGATTATCTCAACAGACAAACTTAAGAGTCCTGTATGTAATGAAGTTGCCAATTGTAATGATCACAGTTCAGTTGAGCTGTTTGCTTGGTATTGTATCCAAAGTTGACAAGTACATGTTTAAAAATCTGCTTTTTTCTTTTTCTCTTTTCATTCCTATTTTTGAAATTGCTTGCTCATCTCCCTTTCATGTTGCAGGGGGATGACAATCACATCCACGAAAGCAAAATTTGTAAACCAGCATGCAGATCGGTCTTGTTCCATTTGGTTTGTCTGCCATGGGCACCTGATACACTTAAGGTACGTGTGATCATTTTATCGAGGTGTAATTATGGCAACCGGGAAGATGATAAATCTCAGGGAACAAATTTTTCAATGATTTCAAATGACTTTATATGTATTGATTATCAAAGACTTTGGGTATTCATTGTTAAATTAAAGTCAAATCCAAGCGCTGAAAACTAAAAAGAGTAAAATGAAAAGAAAGTCACTCCAAAGAGACCTTAAGTTTCCAAGGTCTTCACCTCCATTTGCTGATATCACGCCCATTCACGTCTTGAGGTTTTGGTTGAAGCTCTGTATGTACAGGAGTATATTGGAGATTGCTGATCAAGCTGTTTCTAAAACTCCCTTCAAGCTTTCCTAGAACACAACCTTATCTCAGTCGATGTGACATACCAAATCTTTACAGGGAAGGTGATTCAAACACTTGCAATGTGGACATCACACCATCAGTATCGCAAGGGAGTTCTGTTGTTGAATCTGGACTACAAAGTGTAAGGATTCCTCTTAGGTCAGTTCATTCAAGATACAGCTCTAGTGAAGTTGAAGACGATCTAGCCTCAGTCCAGTATGAAAGTAGTGAGGGGAGTAATGATATTTCTGAATTAAATTCAGCGCGTGCATATGAAGGCTCCAGTCAAAACCAAAGTTATACTGGAATGGTGAGAGCCCTCCTTTCTTTTTAGACTGTATTCATTCATAATTTCAAGTTTTGGTGTATATACGATAGCTGGAGTTTAAATAAATTACTGGGGAAGCTGAGAAAACCGCAGATGGGGCTACCCAAAAGTAAAGTCCACGTTATGAGGCCCTATTTGGCTTTCAGTACTAAATTTATTGTTTTGATGTAGCATGAACTGTTTTGATAAAATTATTCTGTAGGAATTTATCAAATATTGTTGTGCAATGTGCTGACATTTTTGCCCTTTTGCAGCTTAAAGCACTTGAAAATATACACAATGAGCAGCTAAGAGTGAGGAAAGATCTTGAGGAATCGCTAGCACTAGAAAAAGAAAAATTCGAAGCGCTGAAGAATCGACATGAGGAACTGGAGATGCTGTACGAAGATGCTCTGAAAGCTAACTCCGAACTCCTGGCTAACCAAACAAGTGAACCCTCCGGTGCACATGGACAGGACTTCATTTCTGAGTTTGCTGGGTATGAATTAGAGGCAGCTTTACAGATTGAGGAAGGGGAGGATGGGACCACCTGTAGAGGTTCACTTCATCACACGCAGGTGGTCATCAAAATGATGCAACCCCGCAATTACCATCGGGCGGTAAGGTGGTTTTGCATTGTTGGAATTTCCTGGAAGGCACACAAAACAATTTAAATAAAATATTATTAGGGCAATGGCATTATGAAGTTGTCAGTGGAACCAGGAAAGGGTCAAGTGACTGCAAAAACTTAAGAAGCACGCTGGTGACTCTAATTTGCTTAAAGATTGATAATGTAGTCTAAATCTTAAAACTTACTGGAGATCTGTTTATTGTTTTATTTAGGGACAAGTCTTATAATCAAGATATCATGTCTTTATTATAGTAATCTAGTAATCTTTGTCTTGCTCGCTGGTGTCGTGCCGGGGTCTCTCTCCCATACTTGTCGGTTCTGATTCAGGTTCCACGTGTGACTAAGTTGAGGCATCCTAATTTGGTAACACTCATTGGAGTCTCCCCCGACACTCCGGCTCTCATTTATGAGTACCCCCCGAATGGCAGCCTTGAAGACCAACTCGGCGCCAGGGACACCAGCAACCATCTATCTTGGCAAACTCGAATCTGTATTTGTGCAGATACATGCGCCGCTCTTATGTTTCTTCACTCTTGCCACAGGATGGTGCATGGCGATCTGAAACCGGGAAATATTCTTCTTGACTCCAACTTCACGGCCAAAATAGCCAACTTTGGATTGCATTCTGCGCCATCTCATCCCCCCTCGACGGGAGAGTTGTCTTTTGCCTCTGATGTTTATTCATTTGGTTATGTGTTGCTGCGGTTACTCACTGGGAGATCGGCCCTGAATCTAGATGAAGTGATGCAAAGAGCGTTGGATGGAGATAACCTAATTGGCGTGTTGGATCCTACAGCAGGGCACTGGCCATTCGAGCAAGCCGCCGAGCTGGCTGACCTGGCATTAAGTTGCCGTGACATCGACAGCGAAAATCGACCAGATCTTGCGTCACAAGTGTGGCCAATACTTGAACGGATGCGAACCGAAGCCTCTCTATCCAGTCGGTCTGGTCCAGAAGAGCCCAGCGAGCCTCCGGGGCATTTCCTTTGTCCAATCTCCTACGTGAGTCGGCTTACCATTTCATCTCGGCATATAGTATTCACTGCTTGAACAGGGATGCACACGTTCGCTTGAATAATACATCGATCCTTGATTAATGTACTCGATTCGATCATGCTTGTAGGAAATCATGCGAGATCCTCATGTGGCGGCAGATGGTTTTACTTACGACGCATCGGAAATAAGACGATGGCTTAGGGACGGCCACGAGACTTCGCCCATGACGAATAATCCGCTTTCGACCCTCAATCTTTTCCCGAACCAGGCTCTCCGTTCAATGATTCAAGAGTGGCGGCAACGCCATCATAACCTTTAATTTTGGCATTCGAGTGTAAAGTATGCTAAGAGAATGCTGTGGAGAGCTGCATGGAATGGAATCCATTTCAGCTGCATCTCCATGTCCTGTAAATGAGATAATATTGTGGAAACTTACAAGGACACCGAAGACGTGAGATGGCTTGAGTGAAACGGAAGTCCAATGGGATGTTTTCTTTGGACCATCAATTTGTACAATTTTGTTAATAAGCTTTAACTAATGTGCAATATTATTATTAGACTTTTATTTTGTTCAATTTAATTCTTAAATTATTGCTAAATATTCAATTTAGTCCATAAACTGTGTGAACATGACACAAACAAAGGGACCACATTTATCATAACTCAGAGATTACATTAAACAAATTAAAATTTTAGAAATGACATTATATATTGGATAGGAATGTATGGATCATTTATATCATTTTCTCTTTTTATTTTTGTTATTGACAAATGTCCATGCATGCCACGTGAATGAAAGAACTCGTGTTTGAAAATTAAGCAAACCCACTTTATCACTAATTATTGGAAAATAGTAAAAGACACGTTGTCGTAGGACTGAAAAGATCTATCTATATCCGTGTATGAAAGCCAAAAATGTTTTTGTTTGAATTTTTGCTTTCCAAATTTACACTTACACTCACACTACCTATTTGTTGATTAATATGCACTTTTTCCCCAAGCATAGCCACCGCCTTTTTTTTTTTTTTTTTTTTCAATGGAAAAAATCAGTATATATATATTTTTTTTTGACACTTCCTTGCCTCAGTGAAAAAATAGGGAGTCAATCATCTTATCATTACTGACAAAAAAAAAAAAAAAAAAAAAATCTTATCATTAAGATGGCATTACTAAATAAATTTGACAAATACAATTTATAATATTTTCTCCAAAACTGCCGTGTATGTGCATTGCGCTTGCATGAGAACTAGTCATTATATAAAAGAAAGAAGACCTCCTACTTTCAAAGATCTCAATTATTTTGTTCTTCCCTAAATATCATCTATTATTTATTCTATAAATATTGAATCCATTGGCAAATGCGTAAACCGATAATTCCAACATCCCTCTCATTTTTCAATATTAATAATATCTTTTCTACCCCAAAATGACATTCCTAAAATTATCAAATTTAGATATTTGTCCCTTTCCACACGTATTTATACAGTTTCCTCATATTGTAAATTTTCATGTATTATGTCTTTCCATAATTTAATGATTAGATATTTCATATAATAAGGTGATTTTGTTAAAAATTTCGAATGTCAATTTTTGCATGCACACAATTGTGTGTTCTGATTTACTAGTATTTGAATATTTATAGCTAGTGAAAAAAAAAAACCGTACATAATTATTAACTTACATATTTTTCTCTAGATTTATATTTGTACAATAAATAGTCTAGGACATTTGTAAACAATTTTTTTTTTTTATTGAAATCTCTTAAAAGTGGGATGTCAGCTTTTCTTCACTGAATATTGCATATGGGATATAGTATTCCGAATTGGTATTTGATGGAGTTTACGAAAATAAACTCCATCTAATTAGAACACGTTTGGTAACGATTCTATTCTCAAGAACTGATTCTGACAAAAATTGATTATTTTTTATTCTATTCCCGGGAACTGATTCTGAGTAAAAGAACGTGTTTGGTAACTATTCAAAATTTCGATTATGGAATAGAATTGCGTTTGATAACATGTTTATTGATTATGTTCCAAATTAATTTCTTTTAATTTTTACATAACTATTTTACTTTTTTTCTTTTCTTTTTCCTTTTTCTCCTATTCTTCTTCTTCTTAGTGGCCGGTCGCCGAGGGCTGGCGATCTCACCCAGTGTCGCCGGCCCTCATCGCCCGAGCCTCGCCGGTAGCCGGGTGAGGCTCGCCCGGGTGAGGCTTGGCCTCGCCCCCGGCGAGCCGAGCCTTGCCGGTGGACGAGCGGGCCTCGCCGGGGTTGGGCGAGGCTCGCCTAGCCATCGGCGGGCTAGCCGGTGGCTGGGCTCGCCTCCGGCGAGCTCGCTGGACCTCGCCTTGGCCTGGCGAGCCTCCAGCGAGCTCGCCGGACCCGGCGGCGGCGGCCGGTGGCGGCGGGCGGCGGTCGCGGGACAGCGAAGGAAAGAAGAAAGTTTTATTGTATTGATTCTTTTTTAGAATCAATTTTTTTTTTATTCTCAAATCTTGTCCCAAACTTATTTCGAAAACAAATTTGTTCCAGGAACAAAAATTTTACCAAACGCGATTCTCATCCTAAAGCGATTCTAAAAACAAAAAATCAAAATCGGACCTTTGTTTGACACGTTTACACTTTGCTTTTTGTGTTCCCACCAAATTTTAGAATATTATTCAAATTTTAAAAAGGGATGGAATATTACGTGCGAATATATGTGGCAAAAATTTGTGCACTCCATCGGTTTTGAGTATAGTTAAAATGCAGCCGCCACAATCGTGAGGATTTTCTTTTGAAAAAGTGGAAATGCTGTCTCTCAGCCATAGTTGAAGGATCCAAATTGTGCATTTTCTAGTGGAATTTTCATGACTTGGTGATAGCACTAGGCCCAGGAGCAAGTTTATATCGTGTGTGCAAGAGAAAAAGGAGAAAGTGAAAAGAGAGAGAAGTGGGGGAAGGTCGAAAAGACCCGCTCGCATGCATAGGACGTTCATAATGGAATTGGCATATTCATTCCACCAATAATTTTTTTTTAAAGGAACAGGCGATGTTTCCACTACAAATTCATAGATTATCGTAAATATTATTCAAGAGATATCACTTATCATTATTGCTTTATCGAATATTTTCAAATCTCGAAATACAATGCTCTTTTCGTAAACATTTATTCAATTTCTCATATTGCGCATTTTCATTTGTAGTTTTTCACCATCCAATTGCTCAAAGGTTTCCAAACAAAGTAAATTTGCTTAATCTTTCAAATGAAAAGTTCCTGCTCGTACTTACTAAAAGGCACGCGCATTTGCCAGTACTATTAATGCAAAGTGCAATATAAATGAAATTTATAAAAAAATATAATTTCCTACCATTATGTCATATAACGGAACACAAGAATCTTCATTCCATTCCACTCCCACATTTTACTAAACAAAGTCATTCATATCGTCATTCCATGTCCCTCATTCAATTCTATTTAGCCACACCAAACACTACAATAGAAATAGTGGCACGTCCGTAAAGTATCCTTAAGGCCGACTATTATTCCATAGGACAATTATTGAAATTGTCGTGATTAAATTTTATATGGAATATCTCAATAATCAGAAAAAAGATATAGGGTTAATACCACAAAAACATGTAATAAATTTATCAAAATTAAATTTTGGGTCACTAAAAACCCTAAATTAGTAAACTTATGATAAATTTCAAAATATCCAAAATTGATACACATTTAACAAATTTACCTCAAAATGATATGAATATCACGTGAACTTATCAAGTCAATTGAGGCATTGATATGTGTGATCTAACTTGATAATTTCACGGTAGAACCAATTGATTTAGGGATCTGGGGAACTAATTAGTCTGGGACTTGTGTGTCAATTTTGGGTTTTTTGAATTTAGGGTGCTCAGTGGCTAAAAAAAGTGTGGGGAACAAAAGTGAAAAAGCGAAAGATAAACCCGGAAAGAAGGATGGAAATAAACTCTGGCCCGGTGAAGTCGCTCTTCTCCCCTCCCCTGTTTCGAGCCGAGCGGCGGCTGCGATGGAGGTCGGCGACGGTCGCTTGCCAGCGAGGGTGGTCAACGACAGGATCTACATCGCGGTGGGGAGGGACGTGCGGGAAAGCCGGTCGACCCTCTTGTGGGCGTTGAACAATTTCGACGGCAACTTCCGGATCATTCACGTCCACCAGCCTCAACAGCTGAATCCATCTCGTAAGTGAGCGGGTTCAAAGGCGATGGCTTTCGCCGAGTTTAATCCCATCTTGTACATTGTTTCTTTTTGCAATCCTCGATTGTCAGGACTTGGAGCTGAACGGTGTCATGGCATGGCTTTTCGATAGATTTTGACCCGCAAAGTGTTCTTCTTCTTTTTCTTCCCCTGCTTTTCTTTTCAGTTTGCCGCGTATTGGCAAGGAGACGCGGGACCATGTGCTTGGAATGTCGTGAATTTCCAATGGTTCATTTTGTGTCGGCTTGAATTTGCTTTTGATGAGTTTTTGGTTCTCCTTGTAGGCTCAATCATGTTCCCGCAATGTTTGATACTTTGCTCAGTACAAGCTTTCAAGCACACACGATAGTTTGCTCACGATTTTACTGCTCTTTTATTGTCAAAAGGATGGTCAAAGGGATGACTAGCATTATGGTAATATCATCGCTTGATCAGCTGAGGTAATATCATCGCTTGATCAGCTGACTCCATATGGTGTATGTTGAAAGAGATTGCTTTTTTGTTTGTCAATCCCCTCAAAAGCGAGAGTACATTTATGTCAATATGAAATCTGTTGAGTGAACTAAGGAGTGGAGCTTGGTAGTTTTTGGTTAGCTTCATGGCTTTTTCTTTTTTTTTCATTGGGGTCTCCATCAGCAAGAATTTATCAATTCCATTATAAACGTCCTCTGCATGTGAGTGGGTTTCACTCTCTTTTTTCTCTTGCACATACGATATGAACTTGTTCTTGTGCCAAGTGCTATCACCGAGTTATGAGAATTCCACTAGAAAATGCAAAATCTGGATTTCCATCAACTGTGGATGAGAGACAGCATTTCTACTTTTTCAAAGGGAAATCCTGAAGATTGTGGCGGCCGCATTTTCACAATACTCAAAACTTTTATAGTGTACAAATTTTTGTCGCATAGATTCACATATAATATTTCACGCATTTTTAAAATTTGAATAATATTCTAAAATTTAGTGGGAACGCAAAAGGCAAAGTCGAAATTGACATCCTCAAACATTATGGAGTTTTGGAGTTTATTTTTGAAAACTCCATCAAATACCAATTCGGAATACTATATTCCATATGTAATATTCAATAAAGAAAATCCGACATCCCACTTTTAAGAGGTTTCAATCAAAAAAATTTGTCTATAAATGTCCTCAATTATTTATTGTACAAATATAAATACAGGGAAAAACATGTAAGTTGACAATTATGTATGGTTTTTTTCACAAGTTATAAATATTAAAATACTAGCAAATGAGAACACACAATTGCGTGTACACAAGAAATTGACATTCGAAATTTCTAACAAAATCAGTTTATTATATGAAGTGTCTAAATCATTAAATTATGGAAAGAAATAATGGGTGAATACCCTAAAAAACCTTAAATTGGTACGTGCATGATAAATTTACCAAAAACTAATTTTTTTGCTGTGAAAAACTCTAAACTGATACATATGTGATTAATGTATCCCAAATGACCACAAAAAAAACACTCAAACTGGTATACTTGTGATAAATTTATCCGAAACTAATTTGTTCGACTACCAAAAACCCCTAAAATAGTACATTCGTGACAAATATACCTTCTGTTAAATTGAATTAATACCATTAAAAAAAACACAAAAATTGTACAATTATGACATACAAAGAGTAAAATCTCAGATTACCATCCACCGCGGTGGCATAGTTGGCTTTGGGCTCTCTCCCCCTCACAAAGGGGAGAAGTTCGAATCCCCAGCGCGTAACTTGGTGACTTGCCTGATGCACGTGGTGGCGATTTCCACGTGTCGCCCCTAGGATTTGCCCGCCGGCTACTAGTTGTACGGGGTTCCCTGGGTCAAAAAAAAAAAAAAAAGAGTAAAATCTCAAATTGATATACTAATCAACTGCCACATATCATCAAACTATTATTTAACGAAAACTAAAATGAGGCAAATTTATCACAAGTTTACTAGTTTAAAGTAAATTTATTAAAGACGTACCGGTTTGGATTTTTGGTGATCAAAAAATTAGTTCGAGATAAATTTGTCACACATGTACCGATTTGAGATATTTCAGGGTATTAACCTAGAAATAATAGATGAAAATATACAATATGAGGAAATTGTATAAATGTGTGTGGAGAGGGAAAATTTATCAAAATCTGATAATTTTAGGGATGTCATTTTGGGGTAGAAAATATTTTATTAATATTGAAAAATGAGAGGATGTTGAAATTATATGTTTAGGCGTTAGTCCATGGATTCAATATTTATAGAATAAATAATAGATGATATTTAGGGAGGAACAAAATAATTGTGATCTCTAAAAATTAGGATGTCTTCTCTGTTTTGTATAATGACTAGTTCTCATGCCCGCGATACACACATACACAACAGTTTTGGGGATGATATTATAAATTGTATTTGTCAAATTTGTTTAGTGATGCCATTTTAATGATAAGATGATTGACTCCCTGATTTTTTCACTGAGGCAAGGAAGCGATTAAAAAAAATAAAAAATACTGACTCTTGGCAAAAAAAAGAAAAAAGACAAGGTGGTGATTATGGTTGGGGAAAAAGTGGGTGATTCATCAACAAGTGGGTAGCGTAAGCGGAAGCGTAAATTTGGAAAGCAAAAATTCAAACAAAAACAATTTTGGCTTTCACACGCAGGCATAGATAGATCTTTTCAGTCCTAAGACGATGTTTCTTTTCTCTACTTTCAAATAATCAGTGATAAAGTGGGTTTGCTTAATTTTCTCCCACACAGTTTTTTCATTCATGTGGCACGTGTGGACATTTGTAAATAACAAAAATGAAAAGAGAAAATAATATAAATGAACCATACGTTTTTGTATTTTAAAGTAAAGGAAGCACACTGCGGCATCTACGGTGGTCATGTCAATAGTCAAATGCTAGCCAAGAAGATGTTTGCATTTTACAAGTAAATTGTCTCAGTCTAGTACGGAGATTGCTTTACTTGCCTCATTCCGTAAAGAAAAGGGCGTTAATATCAATGAGCAAGTTGATATTAGAGGTATTAAAGGTATCTCATTGTAAAGGAACGTAGTCTTGCTCTTTGTTGTTCCTAAGGCACGGCTGTGGATAATTGTTGACGGAGCAGTTGAAAGAGTGGGATGAGAGAACAATTAGTTTTAGTCCAATTGTTACCCCATCAATGACCATAGTCCGAAGCAGAACTAGAAGCTGATCTGCGAGTGAATGAATTGGAAGGAAAGTAAGAGTGGGGGCTTTTATAACCTAGATAAGCCAGTTCGTGGCTGGGTTGAAACCTTTGGTAGAGAGTGAAAAGAGCCTATTAGTTCACAAGAGATAGCAAGGCGACCTTCTAGTGGCGATGGGGAGGGACATGCAGGAAAAGCATAACACGTGTCGCCAACACAATTTCTGATTAATTGATGGGCCTAAATTAACATGTGTCGCCGACATGAAGAAAAGAATAAATTAAAACACTAATTGAAGAGATAATGCAAGAATATCTATATGTCGTCAACACAATTTCTGATTGATTGATGGGCCTAAAATAACATGTGTCGTCGACACGAAGAAAAGAATAAATTAAAACACTAATTGAAGAGATGATGCAAGAATATCTACATGTCGTCAACACAATTTCTGATTGATTGATGGGCCTAAAATAACATGTGTTGCCGACACGAAAAAAAGACTAAATAAAAACACTAATTGAAGAGATAATGCAAGGAAGAATAAATAGAAACGCAAATTGAAGCGATAATGCAAGGTCCTCCTTTTACTCTGCCACCTTCTTCATCCTCCTTTTACTCTGCCACACTCTGCCAAAGAATTCCTCTTCCCTGCGTTGGATACTTAATCCTGCGAGTCACCTTCCACCACCATCTCGGCGTCGTCTCAGTCCTTGAGCCAGTCTATTTTTGAGCGAACGAATCCTTGAAAAAACTCATCTGGGTCATCACTGATCAGCGTCTCCCGCAAGTTAAAGTTGCTCCGTCAGCTCGGTTCTTCTTCCCCCGTTTCGAGTTAAGCGGCGGCTATGGTAGAGTTCGGCGATGGTTGTTCGCCGGCGAGGGTGGTCAACAAGAAAATCTACGTGGCGGTGGGGAGAGACGTGCAGGAAAGCAAGGCGACGCTCTCGTGGGCATTGAAGAATTGCAAAGGCGAATTTCGAGTCGTCCATGTTCATCAGCCGAATCCATCTGGTAAGTGACCGTGCTCAAAAGTGACGGCTTTGCCAAGTTAATCCATCTTATACGTCGTCGCTTTTTGCAATCATCGATCGTCCGAAGACTCCGAACTGCGGAGTTGAACGGTGTCAGGCCACGACTTTCCAAGAGCTTATAACCCGCAATGTTTTCCTTTTTACCTTTTCGGTCTGCTGTGTATCGGCAAGGAGACACAGGACCTTGTACTTGGAATGTTGTGAATTCTCATGTGGTTCATTTAATGGCGGCTTGAGCTTTCTTTTATGGGCTTAGGGTCTCCTCGTAGGCTCAATTATGTTCCCGCACCGTCTGATACTTTGCTCGGTAGAAGCTTTCGAGCGCACATGATAATCTGCTCGAGATTTCACTGCTCTTTTATTGTCCAAGATAGACCATGTTTAGCGATCATTATGCTAATGACTTAATGAGATTGATTTGTCAATCTCACTAATATCATCTCTTAGTCATCTGAATCCATGTGGCATATGTTGAAAGAGATTGCTTTGTCATTTGTCAATTCCCTCAGAGGCGAGAATACATTTATGTCGATATGAAAATGCCGTTGAGTGAACTAAGAATTTGGAACTCGGTAGTTTCGGTTAGCTTAATGGCCATTCTTTTTTCAATTTGGGTGCACTCTATCAGCGGGAAGATCTCCAGTGATTTCAGATGATGGTTCTTTGGGATTGCATTGAAGGAAGTTCATCTCTACCCAAGCACTTCATTGGACTTTATCAATAAATGGGTCGTTCGTCGATTTTGGGTGTAAAAACTGCTTACCGTGGATCTTATATTTCCACTAATGTGTGTTATGATGGCGGGTTTGAATCTATTTATTGGACTACTTAGTATGATTGTCTGAAGGATGATGCATCTGCAAAATGGTTTGGGAGATAAGTTTTCTCTGGCTCCTGAGTATGATCCGCTCTAGAGAAATAGTATTTGAATGCAAGTGAATTGCTAGGATTTCTTTCAAGTTCTAGTTAAATAAATTTTCCTCTGCTATAGTTCTGTAACAATTGTTTCCATTATGTGGTTGAACTCTGCCCTGCAGCACTCCCGTTTTATGGTAGTGGATCCAAAAATCCCCAAGAACTCGCAAGGCAAGAGATGGGCAGCATTCTGGATGAGTACATTCACATGTGTAACCAAGCTAAGGTTAATACCTTCTTTCTACAATGCACATTTGTTGCTTCTAAAAATGACTATTGGTTTCTTTGTATATAATTTGACCTACATGGCGGGTGAATCTCTCATATCACAGTTATTTATTTTTACCTGAAGCAAAATTGCTAGAAGACTTGAACTACTGCAGCCAAATAAAAAGTTCCAGAATGTATTTAAGTGGGCAAACTACTCTTTCTGTCTTCAGGTTCACGCCAAGAAAAGATTTGTTGAGATGCAAGATATAGGAAAAGGGATCGTGGAACTCATCAAGCAGCATGCCATTACAAAGCTTGTCATGGGAGCAGCTGCAGACGAATGCTATTTTGAGTACGATCAATCATGATTCACAATTGAATCTTATTTAATTTACAGTGCCTGGGCAGTAAAAGCTTAGCCGATATATACAGTACAAGCTAATCTGATATTTACCCCATCCTTGTGCTAGATTAAGGACTCACCAGTAATTTGGCTTTCCTTAATGAACTAGCATACTTAAGTATCTGAGTTGAGCTACTAGGATAATCTCGACAGGCAAAACCTAGAATCCTTTTTGTAATGAAGTTGCCAATTGTAATGATTACAGCTCGGTTGAGCTGTTTGCTTGGTATTGTATCCAAAGTTGACAAGAACATGTCTAAAAGTCTGCTCTTTTTATTTTTTATTTCTTTCCTTTTTTTCATTCCTATTCTTGAAATTGCTTGATCATCTGCATTTCACGTTGCAGGGGGATGACAAAACTCACATCCACAAAAGCGAAATTTGTAAACCAGCATGCACATCCATCTTGTGACATCTGGTTTGTCTGCAATGGGCACCTAATCTGCTCGAGGTACGTGTGATCATTTTATTGAGGTGAAATTATCGCAATCAGGAAGATGATAAATCTCAGGGGTCAAATTTTTTATAATGATTTCGAATGACTTTAGAAGTTTATTTGTAACGACCATCAAAGACTTTGGGTGTTAATTGATGGACAAAAGTCTAATCCAAATGCTGAAAACTAAGTAAGTTTAAGTAGAAGAAAGTCACTCCAGAGAGACCCTAAGTTTCCAGGGTCCCCATCTCCATTTGCTGATGGAAGCCATGCACATTCGCTTCTTGAGGTTTTGGTATTTTGGAGATTGCTGCATAAGCTCTTTCTAAGACTCATCTCAAGCTTTATTTGAACACAACCTTATCTCCGTTGATGTGACCTACCAATCTTTACAGGGAAGGTAAATCAAACACTTTCGATATGGACATCACGTCATCAGGAATGCAAAGTAGTTCTGCTGTTGAATCTGGGCCGCAAAATATAACGAGTCCTCTTGGTTCAGTTCATTCAAGATCCAACTGTAGTGGTGACGTCAAATGCGATCTAACCTTGGTCCGGTATGCAAGGCGTGAGGGGACTAATTATATTTCTGAATCAACTTCAGTGCGTGCAGATGAAGGCTGCAGTCAAGAACAAGGTCATACTGAACTGGTGAGAACCGTCCTTTCTTTTTTGGTGTATCCATTCGTAATTTCATGTTCCGGCGTATATCACCGCAAATGGTCCAATTTTAGCCTCTTCCTTTTTATGCATTTGCTGATATCTTGCTACACTGTGGTGGACTTTCTTGTGTTGTAGTCCATTACTTTAATTAGTTGTGTTTTTTAATTTTTCTAATGCAGATTCTGCAGATTAGCGATATAGTGGAGCATCATGGTGTGTGTAACAGTCGCAGTGTCATTATTTTGTTGGTGTTCCTCGCATGTCATTTGGTTATGAAGAAGAATATGGTAATGGTTTAACTGCTATCCCCATGGATAAATTATTCATTTTCTCTCTTTTCTTTAAAAACTATACTGTAGAAGTTACAGCTGAGTTTTCTCCCAAGCAGGATCATTTGAATTTTCATAAGCTCTTAAGTTGCACATGTCATGTGGAGAGAAGACACTCTAGCCATCAGCGGTGTCTTGTCAATTCTAGTTTAGCAAAGGAAGATGCGGATAGGCCGAGCAACGAAGGTATGTATGCTAGCATACTGATTTCCAATGCGGAGAGCTTAGGTAGAACTGCTGGCTAGCTGTCAGATTTCCATTAATTTATAACAACTAAAATATAGTTTGTACCATAGGTGGAATGTGCCATCAGAGCCTTGGATTATTCCAATTTGATTTTATGAAAGCTATATTAAAGCCATCCATCTTATGAAAGTATTATTCTGATTTGATCTTATGTAATTATTCCCTAGTTTTGATTATTTTTTTGGCTTTCACTCGATATGTCAACCCTCTTGCTTTATGTTTTGTCTCCTTGTCTATGAGATTCATTTTGCTCTATTGTATATTTTTCAGGGCATCCGAGCTGTAACTGGTCCAATGGGGTGTCTACTTATTGTCAAGGTACTTCCTTTACTTTATCCTACCACCTTATAGAGTATTTTGGCATACATGGAAACTTGAGTATACAAGGGAAAAACTAAAAATTTTGTAAACGGCACTTTCATTGCCACGGAAATTCTGGGAGTTTAAGCAGTTCTAGCGGCCGCGTAGACCACAAGTACTTATTTCCCTATGCTATGACATCTGTCCAAAACAGAAGATCTAACAGAAGAAGGATTACAATCTCCCTTTGCAGAATTATACAGGTGATCGCTTGAACTTTGGATTGGCTGCTGAGCTAGCTAAATCTGAAGGTTACATGGTTGAGGTACTTCCCCTGTAATTACTTCTAGATGTGATTGTGATGTTAACATATGCTGGAGACTGGTGTCTAAAGGTTATGCCTTATTGCAGATGGTGATTGTCGGAGATGACTGTGCTTTACCTCCCCCTCAAGGTATAGTCGGGAGGAGAGGATTGGCAGGGACTTTTCTAGTTCACAAGGTTTGTGGTCTCTTTCTCTCTTAAAGGTTGTGCTTTAAATGTCCCTTTTGGCACTAAACAAGAATCTTTTCCTTCCCCACTTCTCATGGTCCACGCTTGTATCCTTAATATTTGCCACCATCACTTTCATCTATTCGAGTGACTACGTCAATTTTAAAAACTCTCGTATTTTCTTGTTGAATAGATCTTTAACATAGGAAGGTCCTGTTTTGGCAAATCAATTTGTAGAAAGTTTTTGAATTTTTAATTAAGAAAGTCAGAAGGACATCCCTTTCAGATTATTCTTCTGAAGTTTTCATGCATCTGGCAATATCTATGGTTCATTGTTGTTGAGAGACTCCACACTTCTTGCCCTACGTTTATGAGTAGTGAAAGTGAAGATTACTGATATGATTCTTTGCTTTCATTTGTCAATATAAGGTCGCCGGAGTTGCAGCCGCAGCTGGGCTCTGACTTAAGGATGTTGCAGCAGAGGCGAAGCGTGCATCAGAAATGGTTGGGACGATGGGTGTTGCATTATCCGTTTGCACTCTACCAGGTCAAGCTTTTCACGACTATGTAAGCAAGGTTCCCTCTAATTGGATATCTTTGTTTCTCATAAGATTTCCTTTTATTAATTTTTATGCCCATCTGCACACTCTACTTCATGGCAGGATTCAAGATTGTTGGGCGAACTACATGTTGCTCTTTTGAAGTCAATAATTAGAGACATCGAAGATGTTGCAAGGACACCTACTACTGGTTTGGTTATAAATCAAAATAATGCTGCCAATCCTGCAGGTGGACGTCCACAGATTGTTGAAGGGGTAAACTATCTAAACTTTGTTTAAAGAATAATGAACTTTTAAATTTTTTTCATAGGCATATGCTTGGGGTTTTGATATACGCAAGTGGCAGAAGCATTTGAATCCATTGACATGGCCAGAAATACTTAGGCAATTGGCATTATCTACTGGATTTGGTCCACAATTGAAGAAGCCTATGATTATGAATGTCACATAATTCGACCTAATTGGGGAATCATATTCCGTGGAGAGCTCTTCCATTTTTTTTTGGCTAAGATAGAGGTCTTGATCCTGCTTTCCTTCTGATGGAATTCAACATTGACTCTGGCTAGTGAGTATCTATTATTGGATTCACTTTTCTCTGACCCTACATATTGTGTTTAAGAAAAGACAGAGGATGAATAACTCAAGGTTCATTTAAGGTTGGGGATACTCAATAGTCGTATCACTGTATATCGTAAACTTTCAATCCCTACGGCTACCTTATCACAATGTGTAAAGCATACTGGCATAGTGCAATCGCGGTTCCAATAATGACATTTCTATTGGGTCACTCCATCTACTATCCATAAGAAACGAATAGAAAGCAGACGTGGCATGTAATACAGCATGTGGAGCTGATGGAATTGGCCACTGCAAGCAAGGGGTTGCCTTCAATTGTTAATCTCGATCATGCCACTATGCAGAACCTTGAGTTGTTCAGCGGTAGCTTTTTTATAGCGATTACTGTTAAGACCAATTTCACTCCATTGATTCATTGATTGTGTGATATTGTTGTTTTAACTAGGATTCTATGGTAGCTAAGACAAGCTTTTAAATTCCTATGCTCTGTTTTAATCGTGTACCTTAAATTCAGTAGAAAGGAAATAGGGCCCGATCCTTTCTAGAAAATTTACCAGTATTCCATTGTTGTCAAGAATAATTCTATACAATTACCATCATACTAAATGATGTTAACATTGGATACATGAATAAGTCACCACAATCGACTTTGTTCCCTGAAGAAAGGTACTCTGTTTTAGCTATATGTGAGCAAGATAATTCCTACAAGTGCCTTATTCATTAAGTTTTTTTCTATCTGCAGGATTCAAGAGTTTCTCCAAACGAAGGAAGACTTCCAGATGCTAATCAAGGTATTTTGTTGTGTCAACTTTCCCTTTGTTGTTTGACAGCTGCGGACAAATTAACTTTTACTCAGGAAATTTAATTACCTAGTCTCATGATTCAACTCATAACTCATAGGGACCTGAGATAGTCACGTATTATGTCACCCCAAGAAGAGAGCATAGAAAGCGAAATTTTGTAAACGTGAAAGCACAAAAACAGGATGTGAGTCTTAACAAGCCAATTTGTGAGAAGAGTGAGGGTTCAAGAGAAACTTCGTCATACCGTATCCCGTAAGCAAATTCACGTCTCAACAGTTGTCAGTATTTTACTAGGCTGCAAATATGGTTGCCCCTATTTTCTACTTCCTCTGCTCATGTTTCTCTGATATGCAAGATTCTTATTCTCTCACTCCAAAAAACTTCTTCTTCTAACGTTTTTCCTGGATCTGGTTTGTATTTTTGATGAGATGTTTAGAATGGGCGATTGAGTACAGTATTCTTTTCTTTCGTGGACTGACAGCTGTTTGTGATGCTTTCAAGCTGAAAACCTAATTTTAAGCTTTGCCTCTCTGGGCAAGACTAGACAAACTTTCTTTTTGTGAACCAGAAGTTTCATCATCTACATCACATGGCTATATAAATTTGGCTCCCGGAGAAGTTCAAATCCAAGTTCCACCACTCCTGACCTTTGAGAATGTGTAGATAACTTGGTGAAGAACGCCGGATTTGAGGAGGGTCCCCACCGCCTGATCAATTCATCCAATGGTGTACTCCTCCCCCCAAGACAGGAGGATCTCACATCTCCCCTTCCTGGTTGGATCATTGAATCGCTCAAGGCGGTGAAGTTCATAGACAAGAAGCACTTCAACGTCCCCTTTGGACTCGCAGCAGTAGAGCTAGTTGCAGGAAGAGAAAGTGCAATTGCCCAAATCATAAGAACCCTCCCAAGTAAATGCTACAATCTCACCTTTGCCGTTGGAGACGCAAGGAACGGCTGCCATGGCTCGATGATGGTGGAAGCTTTTTCTGCTAAAGACACCCCCAAAGTCCCTTTCCAATCGCAAGGGAAGGGGAGTTTCAAGACCGCCAGTTTCAAGTTTAAAGCACTTTAAGCAAGGACAAGGCTCACTTTCTTCAGTTCATTCTACCACATCAGGATCGACGACTTTGGCTCTCTGTGTGGCCCCGTGCTTGATGAAGTTAGAGTTGTCCCTCTGTCTAGATGTTGAGACAGGAAACCGAATGATTTTCACAAAAAACGTCGTGGAGACTTCACAAGGAGTTCTAATAGGCGTGTCTTGTGTGTTGACATCTGATTGACGCAAATTTTCTGCTTTAGCGCTTGCTTGTCGTTATGAGTTGTGAGCACAACTGTTATGTGAGCACAATTGCTATTTCCTAGTAGGAACGTGGAAATTATTTTTGGTTAAGATTTCTAACCTTTTGAATATTTGTGATAATCCGGCATTTCCAGTGACTATTATTTTGCAATTAGAGTTATAATCGATAGTCATTTCGATGCAATGAACTCGCATAGCTTCTAGGCTTATGGGCGGCCATGCCATTCTCTTAAATTTTTAGTAAGGCCTGAAGTTTGCGCAATTTGAATATGAGTATGTTCGAATTTTTTGCCTTTTCCTTTTTTCTACGGTGAAGATTGATTATCGACAAAGAAACAATCTAAACTTTTAAAGTGACTAAAACATGCATCCTCTTCTCCACATGAATTTAGGCTCTTCAGTTATCTGTATTTTTTTTTTTTTGGGTGTTATGATTCATATCTTGGAATCGAGTAGAATCGAACTCGGGAGGTATTCATCAATCAATTCACTATTGAATCTACCAATGGTTTTGGCACGTAGTTTATCATTACTTCATGTGTCACAATGAAAAAAGAACCTCTCTAAGCTGAAGAGACGAACCAAGCCTTTGCCCTCGTCTTCGCTTGTTCTTCTGGTCTCGTGCAGCCCATAAGCACCTCAAGGCTGAAACCAAGCAATCACAGGTGTCGCATGAAAATGAAAATACCTCATGGGAGCTTCAAAATGCTGCCCGAGCAGGAGGAAACAGAAGCAGACACTCAAAGGACACCAACAGAGCACCATGAAAAATGCCAATATTACCCGGTTTGCATCAGAGAGTCTTCGTATTCATCTTGCCCCCACAAAATTTGATGGTTCGGCCCAAAGTAACACCTTCTCTTGTCAGTAACTTGTGATATACCACGTGGTTTTTCCCTAGTGCTGAAGCATGTCTTGCACCACTCGATTGTTCTGATCGTGTGAATTATACGTTGCTACTTTTCAGAAACCAGAAAGAACCCTTGGATTCGCACAGATCGTTCATGACCTGTAAACAGTTTATTTTCTGTTAAGCAAAGAAAGTACCAGAGTTCGCTCAAATCAATCTGCTTTCTTGCCTCTTCCGTGCCAATCACATGATTAGCCAATACTGTATTTTAAAGCAATATTTAAAAAACCGTTTGCCTTACTAATGTCATTATAGTATAAAAGGTTTAAAAAGTATAGTTCAAACCGAGAAAAATCACGACACAACCCAGACAGAACCTGAAACCCCTCTACACCTTCCTCCACCAGTTTCCTCTGTTGCCTTCAAATTACCCCAGAGGCTTCTATGTAAATACTACGGTTGTATGCATTCACAGATGCTAGAGCCACAGATACACACATCAGCTAAATCTGCTTCCAAGTGTTTCAAATTAAGCACAATTGAATTTGCTTTTTGTTTGATTATAGGTTGTTTTTTATGCTGTGGTGTTGTCTATGCCCAATGGAGAACAATATCTCGAGTTTATAAGAACCAAGGACCTTGAAACTTCTCATTAAAAAAAAGTCCCATTTTCAAGGTAAATAGATTTTTGTCCGAAAAAGAGAAGCCTCTGTAAGCTAATCTGTAAAGCTGACCTTTGTATATTCAGCATTTGAAATGTCTCTCTTCAGAGCCATCTTGGCAGCTTGAAATATTTCGGCCCTCTTAAGTGTTGCATTAGGTCCTTTACCTATTAGAAGGTTAATAACAACTTCCCTGCATGGATGACAGGAAAATTTCAGAAACAAGACTACAAACGGCAGGTTAAAAGATGATCGTAGGCAGCCCTTGGTCCCAAAAAGGCTAAACTAGTGGAATATCAGGCCAGTGACATAGATAAAGTATCTCACCAAAAATATAAAGACATAGATAAAGTAGAAATCCCAAAAAATTATACCTCAAAGTGACAATTCATTAATTTTATTGCAGAATAAGGATATAAAAAAACATGGCTATTGCAATAATTACCTCAACGGATCAAGTTCTGGGTGCTCTGGGGATGACTTCAAAACATAAAGCTCATGAATGTTTACTACAACTTGTGCGATAACTTTCTTAAGTTCATCTGGAGGGGCATCAACCCCAAGTGCTGCAGCTTTTTCCATTCTAGGGTCCGCTTTGGGAAGAGTGGACTGAGAAAGTGCCAAACCCCACAAACGTTGACAAATAAACTGAAAGCTGCAAATAAGATGATCACCCCATGGTCAATGAGTCTCTAGGGCAAACTTAGAACAACTGCAGATAAATTGCCATGTAAAATTCATCTAACAACTCTTCTCAGAAGTGACTAGTCCAGCCATGTTAAGAGAAAGGACATAATTTCTAAATCAAATGGGTACATCTTCAAAACAAAGGCTTGGCTCAAACTGGGTTAGCCAGATGACGAGATAGGTAAAACTCAACAGTGATTTATCATACTAAAAGGCCTGACACAACCTTTTCAGATCCTAAAGCAGGGGAGAGAACCAAAACAGAAACCACTGAATGCAGCGGATTATGTTGTTTCAAATACAGAAGAGGCCCAGTCCAAAAGTCATGATAACGTTATATGAGCCAGGGAACAAAAATAGAAGGAAAAAGGACCAAAGACAGAAGAATGGCCGGTGGGGGCTGATGTATTTGGACTTCATATCAGTATTTGTTGCTTAACACATCACCCTTGGTCATCAGACCAATGACCCAATTGAAATGTGAAAAAAGAATAGAATTCATTTCCATCTACCCCACCCTTATCCACGGTCCTCCCAAACGGAAAGAAGAAAGAAAGGAAGATCGGAAAAGAATTACTGCCTTCACAAATTAAAACCACATAAAGTCAAGGAAAAGAAAAGAGCAAATGTGGGCACACAAAATACGGGCGAACTCAAAATTGCTAAGCAGTAAAAGCACCTCGCTTTCTTTTCAATTGTCCTCATCAGATTCAGTATAAGTGCCATGTGATAGCTAAAACAGAAAGGAAAATGGGGAATAAGACGGAAATTATTCATCCATACTCGCAAACCTTGTGACTCTGAAAGATTTTCAGTAAAGCCTTTGGCAAAGCTTCAAGTGTTTCATTTGACATGGTTCTCCTGCCAGGGGCAACTCTGCTTGTAGCTTTTATGGATGTTTTGTCTGAAATTGGAGGTTTCTCGGCCCTACTAGCCATGGCAACTTTGGCTTGAGCATTCTTTGAATCATCCTGGCCTCTTCCAATTTTGTCGCCTTGCTCAAGTTTCATCAAGGAATTCATTATTTCAGTCTCAATGCCCTCCCAGATTCGCTTTTGCTTGCTTACAATATCTGGATAATTTTTCATAAATGAAACGTCAGTTTCCTGCTTAAATTTCCAATCGCCTAAGGAAGACCTTTCAGTGGCGAAGACAATCAGGAACTTTTAAATGGCATCAGCAAGTATTTTCTTAACAGGTAGCTCTGAGTTGTGAACCACACACTTCTTGCTGAACATAAGAAGGGTGTAATCTCTAGCCCACATCAAGGCGATAACCTTTAACCAGAGATTCAGTAGAAGGTTTTTGTAATATCAATGCAGTCTTGGGAACCCAGCATCCTTGCACCAACAGAGCATTACGCTGTAATTCGCTCAGAAAGACATCATCGGAAACATCAGGAACGTTGTACTTTAGAGCACTGTAACGATGCACTTCAGGTTCCTAGAGGAAAAGCAAATTTCAATTTGACATGTGAAAGAAAAATCTCAACACATCATATGGAATGACATCCCTTTAGTCGTTGCCCCATGAAAACCCTATAACAAATAGAAAGCATATAGAGGAGGGCCGTTATTCCTTAATCCCCGATCCAACCTATAATTTGATTGGTGAGTCACAAACAGGGAAATCGCCTATATTTATATGTAGTCAAGTTTTTATCAGGGGAATGTCCATCACTTATAAATCACCAATCAAAGACCGGGTTGCAGAAAACTTCCTCCAAATAGGATGGAGGAAAATATAGCCATTTATACAAAGATCTCTGAGACCTTTAACTACTTGCTGCCATTATCACATCAATTTTCTGAAGCATGTAAAGAACAAAAGAGTGGAGGGGCAACATACCTTACAAAGCATCATCCTAATTCTCTCATCCAGTGGAGTTGATAATAGGATCCTGAAAAGGATAATTATGAATTTGAAGGTCATGTGAACAAATTACAAGCTAAGCCTGGATCAAACAGTTGCAACCTTCTCGATCTATGCAGAACAAGTACAAGAATTTTACACGATTCTGAGAAAGTCAATCCCAAAAAAGATTAAGCAGATGAAGGCCAAGTGAAACCCCACAATATGGGATACTTAACGCCCCCTCTCACTTGCAAGCCAAACAAGAAAGACTAGTAGAATTGACAGATTGTGAGCTCAAATGGACATAAACTAAGTCGGAACTTGGCTCTTTGATATAGTGTTAGAAAGTCTAACCAAAAAACTTAAGCCAGTTAGTAGAGGAAGACTACCTGAACACCGAATACAGTGATAGAACAGTGATGAAAATCGCATGAACAGTTGATATGGCCCTAGGGGGTTTTCTGAAATGTAGGTGTTCTTGGTGAGAATCGGCAGCAAAAGCAGAGCCAGAACCCAGCAACGCAGCAGATGACACTGCGAAGAAGTCCACAAGGTCGAAGAAGCGCGTGAGCTCGCGCTCGAGTCGCCGGAACAGATTCGCCCGAATAACAACGAGCAGAGATAATCAAAGACCGAGAAGCTACTGCGGTACCTGACGAGGACGAAGTGAGATATGAGCAGAGTCCCCAGCCGAACGATCGGTCGAGGCTTTGGCGGAGGCGGAGGTGGGCGTCGGCGTCGGAGTCGAGGGCGACGGAGGCAACCGGCTTGAGGGGCATCAGAGTCGGGGGCGACGGAGTCGCGAGAGGGTGTCGGGGGTGGAGGCGGAGGCGGAGGCGGCATCGTC
This sequence comes from Eucalyptus erythrocorys, assembly GCA_014182555.1. NCBI lineage: Eukaryota > Viridiplantae > Streptophyta > Magnoliopsida > Myrtales > Myrtaceae > Eucalyptus > Eucalyptus erythrocorys. The sequence goes on from CM024602.1 coordinate 17,894,982, forward strand.
GGCGTCGGAGGCAACCGGCTTGAGGGGCGTAGAAGTAGGGGGCGACGAAGTCGCAAGAGGGCGTCGGGGGCGGAGGCGGAGGCGGCGTCGTCGGCGTCGGAGGCAACCGGCTTGAGGGGCGTCGGAGTCGCGGAGGGTGTCGAGGGCGGAGGCGGGGGTGGAGGCGGCGTCGTCGGCGTCGGAGGCAACCGGCTTGAGAGGCGTCAGACTCGGGGGCGTCGGAGTCGCGAGAGGGCGTCGGGGGCGGAGGCGCGTCGTTGAAGTCGGAGGCAACCGGCTTGAGGGGCGTCGGACGGAGGCAACCGGCTTGAGGGGCGTCGAAGTCGAGAATGGAGAGAGAGAGCTCGTCGACGAGAATGGAGAGAGAGAGAGCAGAGGAGGGGGAAGAGAAGCAGCTGTGAGACTTTTGTTCTCCCCCGCAACGGAACGGAACGGAGAACGGGGAGAGAGAGAGAGAGAGGAGAGAGAGGACGATTCGACCGGAGCAGGCGTCGCAGAGGAGAGCAGAGTAGAGGGAGCGTCAGAGTGGTGGGCCCCGCACGCAGCCCGCGCGAATTTTGAACGCCCGATGCCTCGCCCACGTGGCGCCACATGTCGATCGCTGAGTGGACTAAATTGAACGTTTAGCAATAATTCAAAGATTAAATTGAACAAATTAAATATCAAATAACAATATTGCATATTAGACTAAAGTTCATTCATAAAATTGTACAAGACAATAATCTAGGACATCTCATTGGACTTCTATTTCACTTAGGCCATCACACCTCTCCGGTGTCCCTGTAAAGTTTCCACAATGTCATCTCGTTTACAGGACATGGAGATGCCGATCGAAATGGAATCCATTCAGCTTTTGACGACACTCTCTCAGCATATGTACACTCCAATGCCAAAATTAAAGGTTCAATGGCTTTGCAGCCACTCTTGAATCATTGAACGTAGAGCCTGGTTTGGGAAAAGATCGAGGGTCGAAAGTCGATCATTCCTCGTAGGTGAAGTATTGTGGCCGTCGCTAAGCCAGCGCCTTATTTCCGATGCTTCGTAAGTAATACCATCTGCCGCCACATGAGGATCTTGCATGATTTCCTACAAGCACGATCGAATCGAGTAAAGGATTGACGTATTAAGGCCAACATATGGATAGCCGGTTCAAGTAGTGAATAACATATGCCGAGATGAAACGATAAGCCGACTCACGTGGGAGATTGGACAGATGAATTGACTTGGAGGCTCGCTTGGCACTTCTGAGATTGGACAAGGGAGCTGACGTGGAGATGTGCTGGGCTCTTCTGGATCAGTCCTCGCTTCACAACTGGTTCGCATCTCTTCAAGTAGTGGCCACACCTCCGACTCAAGATCCGGTAGATTATCGCTGTGGATGTGACAACAACGTAATGCCAGGACAGCCAGCTTCGTGGCTTGCTCGACTGGCCAGTGCCCTGCTGTAGGATCCAACACGTCACGCAGCTTTCCTTCACCCAACGCATCTTGCATCTCTTCATCTAAATTCCAATCCGACCTCCCAGTGAGTAACCTCAGTAAAACATGACCAAATGATAAAACATCAGAGGCAAAAGACAATTCTGTTGCAGAATGCAATCCAAAGTTGTTTATTTTGGCCGCAAAGTTGGAGTCGAGAAGAATATTTCCCAGTTTCAGATCACCATGCACTATACCGCAGCAAGAGTGAAGAAACATAAGAGCGGCACATGTATTTGCCACTACTTGAAGAGATGCAAACCAGCTGTGAAGCGAGGACTGATCCAGAAGAGCCCAGCACATCTCCACGTCAGCTCCCTTGTCCAATCTCAGAAGTGCCAAGCGAGCCTCCAAGTCAATTCATCTGTCCAATCTCCCACGTGAGTCGGCTTATCGTTTCATCTCGGCATATGTTATTCACTGCTTGAACCGGCTATCCATATGTTGGCCTTAATACGTCGATCCTTTACTCGATTCGATCGTGCTTGTAGGAAATCATGCAAGATCCTCATGTGGCGGCAGATGGTATTACTTACGAAGCATCGGAAATAAGGCGCCGGCTTAGCGATGGCCACAATACTTCACCTATGAGGAATGATCGACTTTCGACCCTCGATCTTTTCCCAAACCAAGCTCTACGTTCAATGATTCAAGAGTGGCTGCAAAGCCATTGAACCTTTTGTTAGAAGATATGATCCTGTAAATCCTTAATTGATTTGTAATTGATAGGAAATCACTTATTTTAGGATAGAAAGGATAGAAGAAGATAAGGGAATTCTAGACTTCCTTTATTACTCTATTCATTGTAAATTAAATACATTGTAATGAACAGATGCGATCAATATCAGAAAACAGAGGTTCAATTCCCTCTACAATTTCTCTCAAGAATTTCTCCAATAATTCTGACATGGTATCAGAGCAGCCGATCCTGGCATAGCTTTTTTTCTTCGAAACATCTGCATTCCTCAAACTGTTGTCTGTTGTTGCCCTGCAAAACAGAAACAGAAATCAGCAAAGTTTTTTTTTTCCCTTCTCTTTTATCACTTACCTGCAACCCTGAAGAAATTCTCTCATCTTTTCAATCATCTGTGAAGCTCCATCTGCAAGATTAGAGTTATCACAGGAACTGTCATTACCAGAAAAACAGTTCGATCATGGCTAAGACAGATGAGCATACCTCACCCAGAATCACCGAGAGGAGCGGGGATCCAAGAATCATCCGTCACCAACCCAGCTGCCCAATCTAATCAGCCACAGCCAACCAACGTGCCATGGCAACAATTCCCGACTCAGTTCAACCTGGGGCAGCCCTTCACGGGCCATCCATTCCAGTGGATACCATATCCATGGTTCCATTCATCACCGCCGGGAAGCTACCAAGGTAGCGTTGGGACTAATGGAGGTTCACCAACCATTGAAGGGACAAATCCTGCCATCAGACCGGAACAGACGGGCGGATCAACAGGGATCGGAATGGGAAATCCATACCCGACCTTTTCAAATATGGGGCAACCGAATCAGAGCACCGGACCCGATGGTTCGGGAATTCCAGGAAATCATTACCCGAACCTCGGTCCCAGATTTTTCCCGTATCAATTCTTTGGTACCGGTAGCAGACCGGAACCCGGCGACCCACTCCATACAACCAACGCCGATGGCCCAGAATTGAAGCTCATCAGCAGAGAATTGATCAGCGCAGAAAACTACTCAAATTGGGCGCGCGAGTTCCGTCACGCACTAGTAACCAAGGATAAAGAGGGCTTTCTAGATGGATCGATCCAAATTCCGACCGACGAGAGGATGGCACGACTATGGAGAAAATGCAATCGACTCGTTAGGACTTTGATCGGGAACTGCATCTCGTTCGAAGTCGCGGCCGCTCTCCCCCCGATGGAAGATCCGAGGCAAATGTGGGAAAATATTAGAGAAATGTTCGGGAAACTTGATCAAGTGAAAATTTTCACACTAACACAGCAAATTTCCGAACTAAAACAGGGGAATATGAGCGTAGCAACCGTCTATAACAAACTCGCAGCCCTGTGGAATGAACTTGAAGCAGCCGAGGAGAGATTTGAGTGGCCGGAGCCGATTTTGCAACAATACAGAGCCATGCGAGAAAGGGAGAAGGCAATCAGATTTCTGCTCATACTCAACGAGGTTTACCTCTCGTTTTGATCCCAAATCCTCACGATGGAACCCATGCCGAGTCTCAACCGAATCTACCAACTTGCCATCCAAGAGGAGAGTCAGCAACGAACGGCAGATCTGAGGATTTCAGGGGGAGACAGCGTCGCTCTGGCTGCAAGAGGGCAGATCCGATCGACGAGCAGAGGAGGAGAGCTAGGGTTTCTCGACGGATCGAGAAACAGAGGAGGAGAGCTAGGGTTCCTCGATGGAAACCCTAACTCCTCGAGGAACCCTAGCCGCGTGAATCAAGCCCCACCTTTTATAGGTGGATCGGACGGCCAGTTTTTCTCCAGCGGATCTAATGGTCCGCGGGGTCAGGGGGCTTATGGGCCAAATGGGCCGCGCGAGAATTATTCAGACGGGCTCGGTTTTTTGTCTGAAGTGGAAAATAGCCTTGGGCCGACCCTGGCCCAAGTCCACCAACCCATGAATAAGCCCAATTTTGCTGGAAAAAATTTTGTTCCCAAAGGTAAAGGGAAACTTTACCGTGAATATTGCAAAGGCCCACATCACACAAAGGAAAATTGCTGGAAGCTACACGGGAAACCCGGAGAGAAGGAAAAGGGAAAATTGTCTTCAATTTTTTAGGTGTCGGGACAATCCTCGGGAATGCAATAACTCAAGATCAATATCAAGAGATGATGGAGGCTATTAGGAAACTCGACACTTCCGACAAAATTGGGGGTTTCACAGGTACATCCCACTGTCTGGTAAATTCAATTTCCAGAAATGCATGGATTATTGATTCAGGTGCAAGCGATCACATTGCTTGTCATAAGAGTTCACTTTCCAATATTATAAAATTATCCTCTACCATATCAGTGCAGCTCCCTAATGGAAACTTCACACGAGTTGAAATGATTGGCACAGTAACTCTAAGTCCACTTATTGTGCTTAAGGACATATTCTATGTCCCCAACTTCCATTTTAATCTTATCTCGATCCCGAGCCGCAAAGAAAATTCTTGTCGAGTCTTATTCAATTCGATAAATGTTTCTTTCGGGACCTTTCGACTAGGAAACTAATGGGCTTGGGTAGAGTATTCCAAGGACTTTATTTCGGATGGATATTTCAAAGAGCCTTAATTTTCTTTCCAATAAGTTCTTGTGTAATTCTGCTTTCAATAAAGAGACTCTTCTTAAACATGAGAGACTGGGCCATTCTGCTTTATTTCCTTGTCCTCAATGTCCCATTTGTCCATTGGCAAAATAGACATGTCCCTCTTTTCATCAAAGTACTTCTCAAGTTGATGAGATTTTTTCCTTGATTCATGTTGATGTTTGGGGACCTTATCATACTTTGAATCATGATGGCTCTCGTTTTTTCCTTACCATTGTGGATGATTTTTCACAAGCCACATGGACATTCTTGATGCAGTCCAAAAATCAAGTCCTCTCTCATATGAAAACCTCCTTGCCATATCTAAAACTCAGTTTGGGAAATCCATTAAACGTATTCCGCACCGATAATGGTAGGGAATTTTTCAATAGTGAATGCACATCCTTGTTTGCATTGAATGGGATCCTGTATGAAAGCACCTGCACTTACACACCACAGCAGAATGGAGTTGTTGAACGGAAACATCGGCATCTACTTGAAGTAGCACGAGCTCTCAAGTTCCAGGCAGCTATACCTGAGAAATTTTGGGGAGATTGTGTACTTACAGCTGCTTATTTGATTAGTCGTATGCCATCACGCACTCTCAAAGGAAAGACTCCTTTTGAGATCCTGTATGGAAAGAAGCCGGATTTGAGTCATCTCAGAATCTTTGGTTGCCTATGCTATGCAACCATAGTGGGACACATAGATAAATTGGGACCCCGTGCTCGACAGTGCATATTCATGGGATACCCAACTCTGAAACGAGGATATAGAGTATATGAGCCATCCATAGGAGAATTCTTCATCAGCAGGGATGTAGTATTTCATGAGGATATTTTCCCCTTCCAAGATGCAAATCTCTTGCCCCAGGATGAGGGGACAACTAATAAACATTTTTTAGAGGATGATCTCTCTCCACAAGAATCTTATGTTGTCATTCCTCCTCAACATCCTCAAGAATTATGTGCCACACCGGAGTTCACTTCCACTGAGAATACTCTGGCATCTTTGCCAATTGAAGACATTCCGAAAAACTCACCAGTGACAAGCCAAGTCCCTTCTGTGGAAGTGCCTCCAGAATCAAGTCATCATGAAGAACCTCGACGATCTAGCCGAATTAGCCGTCCACCAATATGGACAAAAGATTTTGTCTGCAACCTTTCTGGGACAAAAGGTACACGTTATCCTATCTCTTCCTATGTTTCTTATGGAAGATTATCATCGGGACATTCACGTTGCATGAGTAGCATTTCGATGAACATGAGCCAACTAGCTATGATGAGGCAAAAAATGATCCTCGTTGGCAGAAGGCCATGGAATCTGAGTTGCATGCTTTAATGGACAATCATACTTGGGATGTCATATCACTGCCTGACCATCGGAAACCCATTGGCTGTAAATGGGTATATAAAATAAAATACAAGGCAGATGGCTCTGTTGAAATATACAAGGCCCGATTAGTGGCAAATGGTTTCACACAGCGCGAGGGTTTCGACTATCATGAGACTTTTTCGCCTGTAGCAAAAGATGTCACAGTTCGAGCTTTTCGTCCATTCCGCCTTCCGTGATCGGCCACTACACCAGATGGATGTTCACAATGCATTCCTACATGGTGATCTAGATGAAGAAATATACATGGAGCTTCCACCGGGATTACGGAGACAGGGGAGTCGAAGGTATGTTGTCTCCGCAAATCTCTCTATGGATTAAAAACAGGCCTCTAGGCGGTGGTATGCTAACTTCACCGGTGCACTCACAGCCGCTGGATTCAAACAATCCAAATATGACTATGCCTTGTTTTCTTGGACAAGAGGTACGTCTTCGATTTATTTGATGATATATGTAAATGACATCCTGATTATGGGAAATAATGGCGCCGATGTGAGGAAACTGAAGGAATATCTACATTCGGCTTTCCATATCAAAGACTTAGGGCCACCTAAGTACTTTCTCGGGATTGAGATAGCTCGCTATGCACATGGAATCTCATTAAGTCAGCGGAAGTTTGTACTCGAAATAATATCGGAAGCAGGGATTATCATGGTGCAAACCATCAGTTATTCCTATTGAGCAAAATGCTAAGCTGACTTCCATTGAGTATGACCATGGCACATCCTCTTTCTCTAATGATCCACTGTTATAGGATCCTTCAGGATATCAGAGACTCGTAGGAAAATTGATATATCTCACCATGACCAGACCAGACATTTGTTATGCAGTGCAGACTCTCAGCCAGTTTATGCATAGCCCGAAACAATCTCACATGAATGCAGCTATGAAGATTGTGAGATACTTAAAGAATTGTCCAGGTCTTGGAATACTCCTTTCCCGGAATTGCAACATGGAAATGACGGCCTACTGTGATGCGGATTATGCTACATGTCCCATGAGCAGGAGGTCCATCACTGGTTTCTGCATCAAGTTCGGGGAATCACTGCTTTCATGGAAGACCAAGAAGCGGTCCACAGTATCGTTGTCTTCAGCTGAAGCTGAATACCGGTCCATGGCCAAGACAGTTTGCGAAATTGTATGGTTAAGAGGCCTACTCCTGGATCTTGGAGCTCCCACAAAGGACCAACCTTACTTTTCTGTGATAATGATTCAGCATTAAAGCTTGCAGCAAATCCTGTGTTGCATGAGCGGACGACACATATTGAAGTTGATTGCCATTTTACTCGAGAAAAAATCCAAGAAGGAGTAATCGAGACAAGAGGGATCAGGACGCTGGAGCAACCTGCTGACATATTTACTAAGCCTCTTTGTCAAAGACAATACACATATCTTCTGGGCAAGCTAGGTGTCTAAGACATCTATAAGCCACCTAGCTTGAGGGGGAGTGTTAGAAGATATGATCCCGTAAATCCTTAATTGATTTGTAATTGATAGGAAATCACTTATTTTAGGATAGAAAGGATAGAAGAAGATAAGGGAATTCTAGACTTCCTTTATTACTCTATACATTGTAAATTAAATACATTGTAATGTACAGATGCGATCAATATCAGAAAACAGAGGTTCAATTCCCTCTACAATTTCTCTCAAGAATTTCTCCAATAATTCTGACAACTTTAATTTTGGCATTGGAGTGTACGTATGCTGAGAGAGTGTCGTCAAAAGCTGAATGGATTCCATTTCGGCCGGCATCTCCATGTCCTGTAAACGAGATGACATTGTGGAAACTTTACGGGACACCGGAGAGGTGTGATGGCCTAAGTGAAATAGAAGTCCAATGAGATGTTGTCCTAGATTATTGTCTTGTACAATTTTATGAATGAACTTTAGTCTAATATGTAATATTGTTATTTGATATTTAATTTGTTCAATTTAATCTTTGAATTATTGCTAAATGTTCGATTTAGTCCATAAACTCTGTGAACGTGACACCAACAGAAGGATTACATTTATCATAGTTCAGATATCACATTAAACAAATTAAAAATTTAAAGAAGAAATTATGCATCGGATCAAAATGTATGGACCATCTATATCATTTTCTCTTTTCATTTTTGTTATTTACAAATATGCACATGTGTCACGTGAATGTCACATGAATGAAAAACCTGTGTGTTTGAAAATTAAGCAAACCCACTTTATCATTGATTATTTGAAAGTAAAGAAAAGAAACATCGTCTTAGGACTGAAAAGATCTATCTATGCCTGCGTGTGAAAGCCAAAATTGTTTTTGTTTGAATTTTTGCTTTCAAAATTTACGCTTCCGCTCACGCTACCCATTTGTTGATTAGTCACCCACTTTTTCCCCAGCCATAATCACCACCTTTCCTTTTTTCTTTTTTTGCCAAGAATCAGTTTTTTTTTTTTTTTTTTTTTTTTTAACACTTCCTTGCCTCAGTGAAAGAATCAGGGAGTCAATCATCTTATCATTAAAATGGCATCACTAAACAAATTTGACAAATACAATTTATAATATCATCCCCAAAACTGTTTTGTATGTGCGTACCGCGGGCATGAGAACTAGTCATTATACAAAACAGAGAAGACATCCTAATTTTCAGAGATCACAATTATTTCGTTCCTCCCTAAATATCATATATTATTTATTCTATAAGGCATCACTAAACAAATTTGACAAATACAATTTATAATATTCCCCAAAACTGTTGTGTATGTGCGTACCGCGGGCATGAGAACTAGTCATTATACAAAACAGAGAAGACATCCTAATTTTCAGAGATCACAATTATTTTGTTCCTCCCTAAATATCATCTATTATTTATTCTATAAATATTGAATCCATGGACTAACGCCTAAACAGATGATTCCAACATCCTCTCATTTTCAATATTAATAAAATATTTTCTACCCCAAAATGACATCCCTAAAATTATCAGATTTTAATAAATTTTCCCTCTCCACACACATTTATACAATTTCCTCATATTGTATATTTTCATCTAATATTTCTAGATTAATACTCTGAAAAATCTCAAATCGGTATACGTGTAACAAATTTATCCCAAATTAATTTTTTGATCAAAAATTCAAACCGGTACATTTTTAACAAATTTATCTTAAACTAGTAAACTTGTAATAAATTTACCCCATTTTAGTTTCCGTTAAATATTACTATCAAATTGCTATGTTTGATGATACGTGGCAGTTGATTAGTATATCAATTTGAGATTTTACTCTTCGTATGTCACAATTATACAATTTTTGCGGGTTTTTTTTTATGGTATTAATTCAATTTGACAGAATGTATAGTTGTCACGAACGTACTATTTTGGGGTTTTGTAAATTTGTCACAAGTATACCGATTTGAATGTTTTTTGTGGTCATTTGGGGTACATTAATCACACGTGTACTGGTTTGAAGTTTTTCGTGGCCGAAAAATTAGTTTGGAGTAAATTTATCATGCACATACTAGTTTAGAGTTTTTTAGGTATTCACCCATTATTTCTTTTCATAATTTAATGATTTAGACACTTCATATAATAAACTAATTTTGTTAGAAATTTCAAATGTCAATTTCTTGCGTACATGCAGTTGTGTGTTTCTCATTTGCTAGTATTTTAATATTTATAACTTGTGAAAAAAACTGTACATAATTATTAACTTACATTTTTTTCTCTGGATTTATATTTGCACAATAAATAATCGAGGACATTTGTAGACAATTTTTATTTATTGAAACCTCTTAAAAGTGGGATGTCCGATTTTGTTGATTGAATATTATATATGGAATATAGTATTCCAAATTGGTACTTGATGGAGTTTTCAAAAATAAACTCCATCATGTTCAAGCTAGTCAGTTTAAATTTTGCCTTTTGCGTTCCCACTAAATTTTAGAATATTATTCAAATCTTAAAAATGTGTGAAATATTATATGTGAATCTACGTGGCAAAAATTTGTACACTATAAAAGTATTGAGTATTGTCAAAATGCGGCCGCCACAATCTTCAGGATTTCCTTTTGAAAAAGTAGAAACGCTGTCTCTCATCCACAGTTGATGGAAATCCAAATTTTGCATTTTCTAGTGGAATTTTCATAACTCGGTGATAGCACTAGGCACAAGAACAAGTTCATATCGTATGTACAAGAGAAAAAGAGAGTGAAAAGAGAGGGGAAGCGGGGGAAGGTCGAAAAGACCCACTCACATGCAGAGGACGTTTATAATGGAATTGATATATTCATTCCGCCAATAAATTTTTATTAAGAGAGAGTGTTGACTATTAATATATTAATTAATACATATAAAATATAATCAACCATCTACTTAAAATTATGTGGCAAAACAAAATCAATTTTCTTAATGGAACCATTGATGTTTCCACTATAAATACATAAATTATCGTAAAAAAGAATAAAAAATCCAAGAGATATCACTTATTATTAATCCTTCCACGAAAGTTTCAAATTTCGAAATATAACTCTCTTTCTATAAACATTTATACAACTTTTTATTCTTTTTTCTTTTGGGGGGGGGGGTTCAGATTTGCACGACTTCTTGTATTGTGCATTTGTAGTTTTTCATTATTCAATTTTTCAAATGTTTTGAAACAGAATAAATTTGCTTAATCTTTCAAATGACAAGTTCTTGCACGTACTTGCGAAAACGCACACGCATCTGCCGGTAGTATTGATGCAAAGTGCAATGTAAATGAAATTTATTAAAAATATCATTTGTCAACATTATGTCTCACAACCAAACACATGAATCTCCATTCCGTTCCGTTCCCTCACTTTGCTAAATAAAGGCATCGGAATCATCATTCTATCATTCTATTGTAGAATATTATTTACACAAACAACTAATCAATCAATAACAAACGAATCCATATATAATTGTAAAACACCGATATAAATAAACACAGCGGAATTAAAGCATACATGTTTGAGCCATCGTTTCAAGTGAAGAAAAGTAGATCATTCTGATAATTAGGGATTTATCGGAATGTCAGATCTTTCTCTCTATGACCTATTTCAGTATAACAGCTCTTAATGGGATAAAGCAACTGATAGGTATAACCTATCCTTTTATAGGTTAGAGAGGGAACCTAGCAAAATCTAATCAATAGTGTGTCAATTGGGCCTTTCCCATTAACACAATTGCCTACACTTTGCTGCTAAATTAGGCCCGTTATCAATAGATGCCAATACCCAATTTAATTAGATCACTTTAGGATTTAAAATATATTGGAATATCCATTAATCCGATTATTTAAAATAGAAAATTAATTAATTAATGTAAGCCCATATTATAGGAAATTTCCAACATCTATGTCATTCCCTGATCAATTCTATTTAGCCATACCGAACACAACATTTACAACTTCTTTTTTCTTTTTTTTTTTGGGGGGGGTGTTTCAGATTTTGCACAACTTAGAATTATCTCAACGGACAAAACTTAGAATCCTGTATGTAATGAAGTTGCCAATTGTAATGATCACAGTTCAGTTGAGCTGTTTGCTTGGTATTGTATCCAAAGTTGAAAAGTACATGTTTAAAAATCTGCTTTTTCCTTTTTCTCTTTTCATTCCTATTCTTGAAATTGCTTGATCATCTCCCTTTCATGTTGCAGGGGGATGACACATTCACGAAAGCGAAATTTATAAACCAGCACGCGCATCGATCTTGTTCCATTTGGTTTGTCTGCCATGGGCACCGGATATACTTAAGGTACGTGTGATCATTTTATTGAGGTGTAATTATGGCAACCAGGAAGATGATAAATCTCAGGGAACTAATTTTTCAATGATTTCAAATGACTTTATATGTATTGATTATCAAAGACTTTGGGTATTTATTGTTAAATTAAAGTCATTCCAAATGCTGAAAAACTAAAAAAGTAAAATGAAAAGAAAATCACTCCAAAGAGACCTTAACTTTCCAAGGTGTTCATCTCCATTTGCTGATATCACGCCCATTCACGTCTTGAGGTTTTTGTTGAGGCTCTATATGTACAGGAGTATATTGGAGATTGCTGATCAAGCTGTTTCTAGAACTCCCCTCAAGCTTTCCTTGAACACAACCTTATCTCAGTTGATGTGACATACCAAATCTTTACAGGAAGGTGATTCAAACACTTCCGACGTGGGCATCATACCATCAGTACGCAAGGGAGTTCTGTTGTTGAATCTGGACTACAAAATGTAAGGAGTCCTCTTGGTTCAGTTCATTCAAGATCCAACTCTAGTGAAGTTGAGGATGATCTAGCCTCGGTCCAGTATGTAAGGGGAGAGGGGAGTAATTATACTTCTTAATCAAATTCAGCGCGTGCATATGAAGGCTCCAGTCAAAACCAAAGTTATACTGAAACGGTGAGAGCCCTCCTTTCTTTTTAGACTGTATTCATTCATAATTTCAAGTTCTGGTGTATATACGATAGCTGGTGTTTGGATAAATTACTGGGAAAGCTGAGAAAACTGCAGATGGGGCTACCCAAAAGTAAAGTCCATGTTATGAGGCCCTGTTTGGCTTTCAGTACTAAATTTATTGTTTTGATGTAGCATGAACTGTTTTGATAAAATTATTCTGTAGGAATTTATCAAACAATGTTGTGCAATCTGCTGGTTTTTTTGCCCTTTTGCAGCTTAAAGCACTTGAAAATATACACAATGAGGAGCTAAGAGTGAGGAAAGATCTTGAGGAATTGCTAGCACTAGAAAAAGAAGCATTCGAAGCGCTGAAGAATCAACATGAGGAACTGGAGATGCTGTACGAAGATGCTCTGAAAGCTAATTCCGAACTCTTGGCTAACCAAACATGCGAACCCTCCAGTGCACATGGACAGGACTTCATTTCTGAGTTTTCTTGGGACGAATTAGAGGCAACTACCGACATTCTTAATGAACCGTTACAGATTGAGGAAGGGGAGTATGGGACCACCTGTAGAGGTTCACTTCATCACACGCAAGTGGTCATCAAAATGATGCAAACCCTGCAATTACCATCAGGCGGTAAGGTGGTTTTGCGTTGTTGGAATTTCCTGGAAGGCACACAAAACAATTTAAATAAAATATTATTAGGGCAATGGCATTATGAAGTTGTCTGTGGAACCAGGAAAGGGTCAAGTGACTGCAAAAACTTAAGAAGCACCCTGGTGACTCTAATTTGCTTAAAGATTGATAATGTAGTCTAAACCTTAAAACCTACTGGAGATCTGTTTATTGTTTTATTTAGGGACAAATCTTATAATCAAGATATCGTTACCAAAAAAATAAAAATCTTATAATCAAGATATCGTTACCAAAAAAATAAAAATCTTATAATCAAGATATCATGTCTTGATTATGGTAATCTAGTAATCTTTGTCTTGTTCGCTGGTGTCGTGCCGGGGTCTCTCTCCCATAGGGGTGTGCAAAATACCCGGACCCGCCCGGACCGCACGGAACCGGATCGGAACCGCCCGGAACCGGCGGTTCTTGAGGGAACCGGTCCGGTTCCCGGTTCCATTTTCGGGAACCGGTAGGAACCGGTCCGGTTCCCGGTTCCATGGGCGGATCCACCCGCCCGCCCACCCGGACCGGACCGGTTCCCTTTTAATATAAAAAAAAAATACTAAAAATAAACCAAGTCAAAAAATCTCAACCCTCTCTCTCAACTCTCAACTCTCAACCTCTCTCCACTCTCTCGACTCTCAACCCTCACCTCTGTGATCTCTCTCTCCGCTTCCTCCTCCCCCGCAGCCGCCAGACCTCCGCTCCTCCCCCGTCCTGCCACGACCAACGGAGCTGCCGGCGTCGTCACCCGGCTGCGACTCTCAACTCTCAACCCTAACTCTCAACCCATCTCTCTCGAATCGACCGATTTTGGGGTTTAGGGTTCTCTCTCTCTTGCACGACTTCAATCACGAAGAGCGCGAACTGCTGAACTTCAACTTCCGTGCTCTGAGCACATCGCCAGTCGAGGAGGATGTTAACACGATTGCGTGTCTTGCGTGTGGAAGAAAATCCTTTAGAAGTTCCGCCGAGACATATTGTAGAAAAGGGTGCACAGGTATTTTTGTGTTCTTTCTCAAGCTACTACATCTTGAATGCTTTAAGATTATATTTTGACACTATTTATTGTAAACTGGGCAGGCTGTTGTTCAATACATGGAGGAACTTGTTGAGAAAAGGAGCCAACCACAACCTGTGAAGCAGAAGAAAGGCTGGGCTCAGATGTGCTTTTTTTCAAGATCTAATAAAAGAAAGTGAGGTGGAGCTGATTATGTGAAAACCTGACTTTGAACGAGCGTATAGGGATGAAATGATTGGTTAGTATTCAATATCTCATTATAACTCTGCTGAAACAACACTAAATGCTGTTCTTTTACTATTCTTTAGATGGTATCATTAGCATTGACCAACATGATGGATCTTTTGTTATCGTCTTACATATGAGATTTAAGAACTCAAGCTACAAAAGGGAAATGGCTTTCTTGCCCAAATCAGTTATGACTTTCCTTTTGTATATTTAGCTGGAAATTTTTTCCTTTCTGCCATGTTAGAACCGTATGTAGTTGACTTTGGGAATTAGCAAGTTGGTTAGATGCTAAGACTCTGCATCATTGTGTGACGCTTCAGTTGGATTTACTTTGCATAATATATTGGTTTATGACTTTCCTTTCTATATATCTAGCTGGAAATTATTTCCCCCCTTCTGCGTGTAGGAACCATATGTAATTGAGCAGGGGAATTGGCAACTTGGTTTGATGACTATGACTATAGCATCTTTTTGTGGATTTTCTGTTGGATTTTACTCTTTGATAACCTATTGGTTTAGGCCATGAGGGGGTAATTTTTCTTTGGCATCTTGGATTGGTGGTAGATTGCCTCTTCAGCCGTGAGAGGTGCTTTAAGTTTGGTGTTAAAAGAGAAAAAAGAAAAACCCAACGTAGGCAAGTTGTTTTGGAATAGTGATTGGGACTTGTGTCCCAAGTAGTGTAAAGCCATGGTTTGGTTTCAGCACATTAGAACTTTCTGAGATCAGGTTTAAGGGAAGCGACTTTTTTTTCAACTCTCTCATTCCCGACGGGCATGGCTTGCCTCTGACCAGGCTAAGGGAATGGACTTATTTGACGTCGGAGTGCTAATCTAAAAGATCACCTGATTGAAAAACAATAGGGTGAAAGACAGAATCTAATCATTACAAGTAAGAAGGTAGTGATGAACTTCTCAGTTATTCATTGTGCCAATTTTAAGCATCTGGCTCGATATGGTAATCGATGCTCTTTCCTTTGACAGGAAGATGATTGTGTTAGGCGGTAACTGGGGTATTCTTTATTGCAGCTTGTGTGCTATTCATGATCAAGGAGGAACTTGTCAGTTTGAGACCGGTTCCATGGATCCACCCGGGAACCGGACCGGACCGGCGGTCCGGTTTTCGGGTGGATCCATGCAACAACCGGGTGGATCCCGGTTCCAATTTTTTGGAATCGATCCTTAGCGGGCGGTTCCGGTTCTAGGTCGGGAACCGCCCGACCAGACCATGCACACCCCTACTCTCCCATACTTGTCGGTTCTGTTTCAGGTTCGACGTGTGACTAAGTTGAGGCATCCTAATTTGGTAACACTCATTGGAGTCTCCCCCGACACTCCGGCTCTCATTTATGAGTACCCCCCGAATGGCAGCCTTGAAGACCAACTCGGCGCCACGGACACCAGCAACCATCTATCTTGGCAAACTCGAATCTGTATTTGTGCAGATACATGCGCCGCTCTTATGTTTCTTCACTCTTGCCACAGGATGGTGCATGGCAATCTGAAACCGGGAAATATTCTTCTTGACTCCAACTTAACGGCCAAAATAGCCAACTCTGGATTGCATTCTGCACCATCTCATCCCCCCTCGACGGGAGAGTTGTCTTTTGCCTCTAATGTTTATTGGGATATGTGCAACACAAGTCCTAAAACTTGTAGGGAAAGTGCAATTGAGTCCTAAAACTTGCAAAAAGTGCAATCGAGTCCTAAAACTTGTCAAATTGGTTCAATTTAGTCCTAAAGTTAACACCGTCATATTTACTAACGGAAAACGCTGACGTGGCATTTTAAATGATTTTTTATTATACACATGGCTTTTAACATTATTTTTGTTCTTGTTTAAATTAGATTTAAAAAAAGAAAACAAAAAGCCAAATTTATTTAAAAAAGAAAAGCGTGCAAAAAAAAAAAGCACCGATGGTGCTTCGGCCGCCGCCCATCGCCGGAGTGGCCGGCGATGGTCGCCGGCCCTAGGCGGGGTGGCCGGCCCTCACCCAGGCGAGGCCTCGCCAGCCCCAGGCGAGGGCCGGCCAGCCCCGCCAGGTCGGGCGAGGACGCCCAGACCCCCAGATCTGGGCACGCCGGCGACCATCGCCCTCCCTGCGGGAGGCCTTGCCGGCCCTCACGGGGGACCGACGACCATCGCTCGCCCGGGCGAGGCCTCGCCGGCCCTCGCCGGGGTCGGCGATGCTCGCCCAGATCGGGCGTCCCCGACGCAGATCGCGTGGAGTCGTCGGTGGCGGCCGGGCGACGACGGTAGTGCGGCGATGGCGTCGGGACGTCGGGGAACGGTAGTGGTTTCCGGGACGGCGTCGTGGCTACGGCGGCACGGCTCGGCAAAGCAATCCGATGCGGCGACGGCGACGTAAAACCCCGCGAACCCACTCGCTCGAGATCCGGGACGGTGGCGAGGCTCGGCGTGCCCAAACCTCGCCCGACCCGGCGAGGGTGGTCGCGAGGCCTCGCCCGGCGAGCCGGGGCCGGCCCCTCCGGCGACCGTTGTCGACCCTCCGGCGATGCGCGGCGGCTGCGGCGAAAATGCCCGCCGGTGCTGTTTTCTTTTTTCTTTTTTTAACAGTTTTGTTTTTAAAATAAATTTTAGTTTTTCATTTTTAGTTTTTAAATCTAATTTTTTTAATTTAAAATAGCCACGTGGCAAATAAAAATTTATTTAAAATATTACGTTAGTGCCACGTCAGCATTTTCCGTTAGTAAAAGTAACGGTGTTAACTTTAGGACTGAATTGAACTAATTTGACAAGTTTTAGGACTCGATTGCACTTTTTGTAAGTTTTAGGACTCAATTGCACTTTTTTTGCAAGTTTTAGGACTTGTGTTGCACATATCAATGTTTATTCATTTGGTTATGTGTTGCTGCGGTTACTCACTGGGAGATCGGCCTTGAATCTAGATGAAGTGATGCAAAATGCGTTGGATGGAAAAAACCTACGTGGCGTGTTGGATCCTAGAGCAGGGCACTGGCCATTCGAGCCTGGAGGGTAAGACCCACCCAATATTTTCTCATTCGAGCAAGCCGCCGAGCTGGCTGACCTGGCATTACGTTGCCGTGACATTGACAGCGAAAATCGACCAGATCTTGTATCACAGGTGTGGCCGGTACTTGAACGGATGCGAACCGAAGCCTCTCTATCCAGTCGGTCTGGTCCGGAAGAGCCCAGCGAGCCTCCGGGGCATTTCCTTTGTCCAATCTCCTACGTGAGTCGGCTTACCATTTCATCTCGGCATATAGTATTCACTGCTTGAACAGGGATCCACACGTTCGCCTGAATAATACATCGATCCTTGATTAATGTACTCGATTCGATCATGCTTGTAGGAAATCATGCGAGATCCTCATGTGGCGGCAGATGGTTTTACTTACGAAGCATCGGAAATAAGACGATGGCTTAGCGACGGCCACGATACTTCGCCCATGACGAATAATCCTCTTTCGACCCTCAATCTTTTCCCGAACCAGGCTCTCCGTTTAATGATTCAAGAGTGGCGGCAACGCCATCATAACCTTTAATTTTGGCATTCGAGTGTAAGAGAATGCTGTGGAAAGCTGCATGGAATCCATTTCAGCTGCATCTCCATGTCCTGTAAATGAGATAATATTGTGGAAACTTACAAGGACACCGAAGAGGTGAGGTGGCTGAAGTGAAACGGAAGTCCAATGGGATGTTTTCTTTGGACCATCAATTTGTACAATTTTGTTAATATGCTATGTGCAATATTATTATTAGACTTTTAGTTTTTTCAATTTAATTCTTAAATTATTACTAAATGTTCAATTTAGTCTCTAAACTGTGTGAACATGACACAAATAGAGGGACCGCATTTATCATAATTCAGAGATTACATTAAACAAATTAAAAATTTAGAAAAGATATTATATATTGGATATAAATGTATGGATCAATTATATGATTTTCTCTTTTCATTTTTGTTATTTACAAATTGTCCACACATGCCACATGAATGACAAATCTTGTGTTTGAAAATTAAGCAAACCCACTTTATCACTAATTATTTGAAAGTAATAAAAGAAACGTCGTCCTAGGACTGAAAAGATCTATCTATATCCATGTATGAAAGCCAAAAATGTTTTTGTTTGAATTTTTGCTTTCCAAATTTACACTTACACTCACACTACCTATTTGTTGATTAATCACGCACTTTTTCCCCAAGCATAATCACCTTGTCTTTTCCGATCAAAAAATAAATAAAAATCACCTTGTCTTTTTCTTTTTGGCAAGAATCAGTATTTTTTTTTTTTTTGACACTTCCTTGCCTCAGTGAAAAAATCAGGGACTCAATCATCTTATCATTAAAATGGCATTACTAAATAAATTTGACAAATACAATTTATAATATTATCTCCAAAACTGCTGTGCATGTGCATTGCGCGTGCATGAGAACTAGTCATTATATAAAACAAAGAAGACCTCCTACTTTCAAAGATCACGATTATTTTGTTCTTCACTAAATATCATCTGTTATTTATTCTATACATATTGAATCCATTGGCAAATGCGTAAACTGATAATTCCAACATCTCTCATTTTTCAATATTAATAATATCTTTTCTACCCCAAAATGACATTCCTAAAATTATCAAATTTAGATATTTTTCCCTTTCCACACATATTTATACAGTTTCCTCATATTGTAAATTTTCATCTATTATGTCTTTCCATAATTTAATGATTTAGATATTTCATATAATAATATGATTTTGTTAAAAATTTCGAATGTCAATTTCTTGCACGCACACAATAGTGTGTTCTCATTTACTAGTATTTTAATATTTATAACTAGTGAAAAGAAAAAAATGTACATAATTATTAACTTACATATTTTTCTCTGGATTTATATTTGTACAATAAATAGTCGAGGACATTAGTAAAAAAAATTTTTTTATTGAAATCTCTTAAAAGTGGGATGTCAACTTTTCTTCATTGAATATTACATATGGCACAGTATTCCGAATTGGTATTTGATGGAGTTTTCAAAAATAAACTCCATCATGTTGGAGCTTGCCTGTTTAGACTTTGCTTTTTGCGTTCCCACCAAATTTTAGATATTATTCAAATTTTAAAAATGCACGGAATATTACGTGCGAATATATGTAGCAAAAATTTGTGCACTCCGAAGGTTTTGAGTATTGTTAAAATGCGGTCGCCACAATCTTGAGGATTTTCTTTTGAAAAAGTGGAAATGCTGTCTCTCATCCATAGTTGAAGGATCCAAATTGTGCATTTTCTAGTGGAATTTTCATAACTTGGTGATAGCACTAGGCCCAGGAACCAGTTCATATCATGTGTAAAAGAGAAAAAGAAGAAAGTGAAAAGAGAGAGGAGAAGTGGGGGAAGGTCGAAAAGACCCGCTCGCACGCGTAGGACGTTCATAATGGAATTGGCATATTCATTCCACCAATAAATTTTTTATTCAGAGAGAGTGTTCACTATTAATATATCAATTAGTATACATAAAATATAATCAACCGCCTACTTGAAATTATGTAGCAAAATACCATTTTTTTTTTTAAGGAACAAGTGAATGTTTCCACTATAGATTCATAGATTATCATAAACATTATTCAAGAGATATCACTTATAATTATTGCTTTATCGAATGTTTTCCAATCTCGAAATACAATTCTCTTTTCGTAAACATTTATTCAATTTCTCATATTGCGCATTTTCATTTGTAGTTTTTCACCATCCAATTGTTCAAATGTTCCAAACAAAATAAATTTGCTTAATCTTTCAAAATGACAAGTTTTTGCTCGTACTTACTAAAAGGCACACGCATTTTCCGGTACTATTAATGCAAAGTGCAATGTAAATGAAATATCATTTTCTATCATTATGTCTTATAACGGAACACAATAATCTTCATTCCATTCCACTCCCACATTTTACTAAACAAAGTCATTCGTATCATCATTCCATGTCCCTCATTCAATTATATTAAGCCACACTAAACACTACAATAGAAATAGTGGCACGTCCGTAAAGTTTCCTCAATGCCGATTGTTTTTTCCATAGGATAATTATCGAAATTGTCGTGGTTAAATTTTACATGAAATATCTCGATATCATAAAAAAGATACAAGGTTAATACCACGAAAACATGAAATAAATTTATCAAAATTAATTTTGGGTTACTAAAAATTCCAAATTAGCACACTTATGATAAATTTCAAAAAATCCGCGTGAACTTATCAAGTAAATTGAGGTATTGATATGTGTGATCTAACTTGATAATTTCACGGTACAGCAGACCAATTTAGGGTTTTTGGTGAACTAATTAGTCTGGGACTTGCGTGTCAATTTTGGGTTTTTGAATTTAGGGTGCTCGGTGGTTAAAAAAGAGTGTGGGGAACAAAAGTGAAAAAGCAAAAGATAAGCACGGAAAGAAGGATGGAAATGAACGTTGATTCCCGCACTTGTCGAGCACGACGACGGCGATGGCCGTTTCCCCTCCGTGTATCTACACGGAAAGCTCCCGGCTTTTTCCACACTGCTGCCGCTTTTGGCCATTGACTCCGCACAGACTTTCTTGGAAACGGTAAAAGGAGAGAGAGACGAAAGGAGGAGACAAGCGCCTTCCTCCGGAAGCTGACCCCCACCATCCTCGATTCTCAAACGTGTCCGTACGGAGAGGGAGAGGGGAGAGAGAGAGGGAGGGGGAGAGGGACCAAAGAGACCAGCGATTCTTTGACGGCTTTGGCTTTGGTTGGGCCCTCCGCCATGATTGCCCCCCTCGAAGCTGATTGGTCGTTTCCCTTCCTACGCGCGTGCATAAGCAAAGGGAGGGAAAAAGCCCATCTGGGTCGTCGCCGATCGGCGTCTCTCGCCCGGTGAAGTCACTCTTCTCCCCTCCCCTGTTTCGAGCCGAGCGGCGGCTGCGATGGAGGTCGGCGACGGTCGCTCGCCGGCGAGGGTGGTCAACGACAGGGTCTACGTCGCGGTGGGGAGGGACGTGCGGGAGGGACGGTCGACCCTCTCGTGGGCGTTGAACAATTTCGACGGCGACTTCCGGATCATTCACGTCCACCAGCCTCACCAGCTGAATCCATCTCGTAAGTGAGCGGGTTCAAAGGCGATGGCTTTTGCCGAGTTTAATCCCATCTTGTACGTTGTTTCTTTTTGCAATCCTTGATTGTCAGGACTTGGAGTTGAACGGTGTCGTGGCATGACTTTTCGATAGATTTTGACCCGCAAAGTTTTCTTCTTCTTCTTCTTCTTCTTCTTCTTCTTCTTCTTTTTTCCCTCGCTTTTCTTTTCAGTTTGTCTGTGTATTGGCAAGGGGACGCAGGACCATGTGCTTGGAATGTCGTGAATTTCCAATGGTTCATTTTGTGTCGGCTTGAATTTGCTTTTGATGAGTTTTAGGTTCTCCTTGTAGGCTCAATCATGTTCCCGCAATGTTTGATACTTTGCTCAGTAGAAGCTTTCAAGCACACACGATAGTTTGCTCAAGATTTTACTGTTCTTTTATTGTCAAAAGGATGGTCAAAGGGATGACTAGCATTATGGTAATATCATCGCTTGATCAGCTGACTCCATATGGTGTATGTTGAAAGAGATTGCTTTTTTGTTTGTCAATCCCCTCAAAAGCGAGAGTACATTTATGTCAATATGAAATCTGTTGAGTGGACTAAGAAGTGGAGCTTTGTTGTTTTTGATTAGCTTCATGGCCCTTTTTTTTTTTCCTTTCATTGGGGTGCACCTGCGCTCTATCAGCAAGAAGATCTCCAATGATTTCAGATGATAGTTTTGTGGGACTGCATTGAAGGAAGTTCATCTTTACCCAAGCACATTATTGGACTTTAACGATAGATGGGTTGTTCGTCAATTATGGTGTAAAAATAGCTCACAGCAACCACTAATAAGTGTTTTGGCTGCAAGGTTGAATCTTGATTAGTTTACTACTTAGTATCACTGTATGAAGCATGATGCATCTGCAAAATGGTACTGGAGATCAGTTTTCTCTGGCTCCTGAGAATGACCCGCTCTAGAATTATAATATTTGAATGCAAACGAATTGCTAGTATTCTTTTCAAGTTATAGTCAATGCAATTTTCCTCTGCTATAGTCCTGTAATAAGAGTTTCCATTATGTGGTGGAACTCCGCTCCACAGCACGCCCATTTTATGGTAGTGGATCCAGGAATCCTCAAGAACTCGCAAGGCAAGAGATGGAAAGCATTCTGGATGAGTACATACACATGTGTAGCCAAGCAGGGGTTAGTACCTTCCTTTTACAGTACGCATTTGTCGCTTCTAAAAATTGCTATTGATCGCACAAAACTCTATCCTTTGTAAATAATTTGGCCTACATGGCGGGTGAATCACTCATATCATGGTTATTTATCTTTACCTGAAGCAAAATTGCTAGAAGACTTGGACTACTGCCACCAAATAAAAAGTTTCAGAGTGTATTTACGGTTACAAACTGCCGTTTCTTTCTTCAGGTTCCTGCTCAGAAAAGACACGTTGAGATGCAAGATATAGGAAAAGGGATTGTGGAACTCATTGAGCAGCAAAACATTACAAAGCTTGTCATGGGAGCAGCTGCAGAAAGACGCTATTTTGAGTACAGCCTAATCATAATTCATGATTGTATATTTAATTAAATTACAGTTGGGCATTACAAGCTAATCTGATATTTATCCCCTCCTGGTCCTAGATTAAGCGTCCAACAGTACTTGGGCTTTGCTTAATGAGCTGGCATAGTGACTTTTCTGAGTGACCTGCTAGGATTATCTTGACAGACTAAACCTAGAATCCTGTATGTAATGAAGCGGCCAATTGTAATGATCACAGTTAGGTTGAGCCGTTTGCTTGGAATTGTATTTTAAGTTGACAAGTGTGTGTCTAAAAATCTGTGCCCTTTTTCTTTTTCACTAGTATTCTCAAAATTGCTTGGTCATCTGCTTTTAACGTTGCAGGGGGATGGCACAACTCACATCCGCAAAAGCCAAGTTTGTAAACCAGCATGCGCATCCATCTTGTCGTATTTGGTTTGTCTGCAATGGGCACGTAATCTACTCAAGGTACGTGTGACTATTTTTATCAAGGTGTAATTATGGAAAGCATGAAGATGATAAATCTCCGAGAACAAAATTTTTAACTATCGTAAATGACTATAGAAGTATATATGGATTGATTTTCAAAGACTTTGGGTTTTCATTGTTAAATGAAAGTCAAAGTCACTGCAAAGAGATCCAATCTCCATTTGCTGATGAAGCCATGGGCATACACTTCTTGAGGTTTCAGTTCAGGCTCTTTATTTACTGGAGTATATTGGAGATTGCTGCTTAAGCTTTTTCTAAGATTCATGTCAAGCTATAGTTGAACACAACCTTAGCTCAGTAGATGTTACCTACCAAATCTTTACAGGGAAGGTGATTTAAGCACTTTTGATATGGACATCACACCATCAGTATTACCAGGTAGATCTGTTGTTGAATCTGGACTACAGCATATGAGGAGTCCTTCTCTTGATTCGGTTCATTCAAGATCCAACTCTAGTGAAGTCGAAGATGATCTAGCTTTGGTTCAGTATGAAAGGGGTGAGGGGAGCAACCATGTTACTGAATCAAATTCAGTGCGCGCATATGAAGGCTACAGTCAAAATCAAAGCCATACCAGAATGGTGAGAATTTTCTTTTCCTTTTTAGACTGTGCATGTTCATAATTTATATACCACAGCTTGTGTTAGGTAAATTACTGGGAGGAAAAATCTTTCTTATGAATGTGACGATGATTATCTCCTCTCAGGAAGGAAGTTATAGCGAGGATCTCTATGAGCAACTTGACCAAGCAATGAAAGAAGTTGCACGTGCAAAACAGGAGGCACTAGAAGAGTTGATCCGGCGTCAGAAAGCTGAGAAAACAGCAAATGAGGCTACCCGCAAAGTAAAGTCCTTGTTATGAGGCCTTACTCGGTTGTCAGTTGTATTGTTTTGATGCAGCATGAATTGGTTGGATAAATTCCAAAAGCAGTTTCAAGCATTGATATGCAATCTGCTGATTTCCTTGCTTTGCAGCTTAAAGCACTTGAAAATGTATACAATGAGGAGCTAAGATTGAGGAAAGGTCTTGAGGAATTGCTAGCACAAGAAAAGGAAGCACTCGAAGTGCAGAAGAAGTGTCACGAGGAACTACAGATGCTGAATGAGGAACTCTTGGCTAACCAAACAAGCGAACCTTCCAGTGCACATGGACAGGAGTTCGTTTCTGAGTTTTTGTTTTCCGATGTACATGAAGCTACCGAGAGTTTTAATCAAGCATTAGTGATTGATAAGGGGGTGGATGGGACCACTTACAAAGGTTTGCTTCATCACATGCGAGTGGCGATAAAGATGCTGCACCCCTCCAACTACCATCATGAGGTAAGGTGGTTGTGCACTATTGGAATTTCCTGGAAGGCACGCAAAACAATTTAAAGAAAGGATTATTACAGCCTTGGCATTATGAAGTTGTCTAGGGAACCAGGAAAAGTTCAAGTGCTGCAAAAACTTCAGAAGCATGCTGGTGACTCTAACTTGCCTAAAGATTAATAAAGCAATCTAAATCTTTAAACTTACTGGAGAACTGTTTATTGTTTTATTTAGGGACAAGTCTAATGAATGAATGATCAAGATATTTCTTTAATATGGTAACCTAGATCTTTGTCTTGTTAGCTGGGGTCGTGTTGGGGTCACTCTCCCATATTTTGTTGGTTCTGTTTCAGATTCAAGTTGCAACTAAGTTGAGGCATCCTAATTTGGTAAGCCTCATTGGAGTCTGCCCTGATGCCACGGCTGCTATTTATGAGTATCTCCCAAATGGCAGCCTTGAAGACCAACTCAGTGCCAGAGACAGCAGCAACCGTCTATCTTGGCAAACTCGAATACATATTTGTGCAGATACATGTGCTGCACTTATTTTTCTTCATTCTTGCTACGGTTTGGTACATGGCGATCTGAAACCAGAAAATATTCTTCTTGACTCCAACTTCGTGGCCAAAATTAAGAACTTTGGATTGTGTTCTGCCCCATCTTATTCCCCCATGACAGGAGAATTATCTTTTGCCTCTGATGTTTATTCATTTGGTAATGTGTTATTGCGTTTACTGACTGGGAGATCAGGTCTAAATTTAGATGAAGTGATGGAAAGGGCCTTAGATTTAGGGAATTTAAGTGCTGTGTTGGATCCTACAGTGGGTCACTGGCCACTCGAGTTAGCCAAGGAGCTGGCTCACCTGGCATTAAGGTGTCGTGACAGTGATAGTAATAATCGACCTTGTCTTAGGTCAGAGGTGTGGCCGGTACTAGAAGGGATGCGAACCCATTGTGAAGCCTCATTATCCAGTCAGCCTGGTCCAGAAGAGCCTGCGCAGCCTCCTCAATATTTCATTTGTCCAATCTCCCATGTGAGTAGGCTTATCAGTTCGTCCCAGCATATGCTGTTCACCTTTTAAATCAAATTTCCATATGTTGGCCTGAATATGTTTGGTCATGATTAATGTACTTAATTTGACTTTGCATTTAGGAAATTATGCAAGATCCTTATGTGGCGGCAGATGGTTTTACTTACGAAGGAGAGGCAATAAGGATCTGGCTTAGCGGCCATGATACTTCGCCGATGACGAATCTGCAGCTTTCAAACCGCGAGCTTTTCCCGAATCAGACTGTCCGTTCAATGATTCAAGAATGGCGGCAAAACCATGAATCCTAATTTTGGCATGGAATTATATCATAGGCATCTTAGTTTCTAGGTCTTGGGTTATCGGGTTATCCACCTCTCGTTTACCATCTGTACATACCATGAGTGGATTTCTAATTGTGCATATGCTACGAAATGTGTTTAGCATTGCATGAAATCTAATTGAACTGCGTCTTTCTATCATGTAATCTAACCACAGTCTAGTCATCCTTCTTTGCACTCTTGATCAGCAACTCTGCGATGACTAGTTTTGTACAGTTTCGGACAGCTCGATTTTCTTTGTGATGGTTCAATGGTATTTGCACCTTGCTGCTGATAGAATTTAAGCGCACTGTGACTATTCATTCAATTATTCCTGCAAACGTGGACTCATAATTTCTTGTTGTTTCTTTCTTCGTGTGTGCTTTTTTGCTTAAAGAAGCTGTCAATGGTTTATTCCCTCTGAGCAGTAAATTACCTGCTATCGAACTCTCTGGACTGGCTTTGGTCTCCGGGCAGCGGAGACTGCTTGAAATCACTTGATTAGTTTGAGTAACTCAACTTATGCTGTTCCTCGAGCACGTTTCTAAACTTTTCGAAGCGTATTGAAGTTGTTGTATGTTGATGTGAGAGGACTTTTCTTTTGAATATCTCATTTGTGGAGCAAAATGCACAAAATACACCACCCTCTTTCTGACTCAATCCAATTCCTGGTTGAACTTGGTTGATTCTGTTAATGGCCTTGTCATGATAGCTTCAAGACTTCAATTGTCCTTACATTCCAGAACGCATGTAGTCTGTCTCTCCTCCTCCTTTCCACATGATGTTTTTAGACTCTTCTTATTCCTCTTTTTTGTTAAACAAAAATGGATCCTTCATAAGGTTCATTGTCAAGTGGAAAATTATTTCCACGCTCTTTGCAGTTGGCAACACTTTACCGAGGGACTTTGAGGTCATAGAGGCCTTTGAGGAAACACAATGGTTCTTGGCGAAGAAGTTTGGAGGGCCATTTGGAAAATGCAATTACATTTCTAAAGGGGTGTAGCCTAAGGAGGCGTCGAGCTCTCCTGGCATGCTCAGCTCTGAATTAATGAAATTTTTCTAATGTCTAACCTCATCTCCTCTCATTAGTTATAATTTCAAATTTATCCTTATGTAACAATGAAATGACATTTATTTTTTGTTTGTTTCATGAAAATGAATAATTTGAATAATATTTTTAAAATATTGATCATCTTTATCGTTTAGAAAAGTGAATAAACGAAAAATATTTACACCGTCCACAAAATTATCTAGATATAAATTATTTTTAAAAATTGAAACATCTTTCATTAATTAACTATTTTCAGCTATAGAAACTGTATCTTTAAGAAATATATTTTTTAAATTATTTATTTTCTGCAAAATAAATGGAGCCTCAATTTGGCGAATTCTTGATTTTATTTGGAAGTAGGGGAGAAAAAATAGGCATTTGGTGGGTTTTAGGTGAGAAGTTTGCTTTTGGGCTCAATTTTCTCTTCCTTGACTTGGGTTTGGGCTCAATTGCTTCACAAGGAAACGGGTCTAAGAGGAGATCTAAGGGAGAAAATTATCAATGCAAGTCATAAATAGTGGAAGCGATTTACATTATAGTTTTATAGGTAATTATTATTTAGTAGATATTGAATATTCAAACATTACAATTTGTTTGGAGCCATACAAAAAAGTCAAATGTTATTTGCCGGAACTTTGACAAGATCATATACTTGATTATTAAAAAGTGTTCAACTATACTCATTTCTCGTTATAATTGGAAATTGAGCAAATCTTTGATGCATTGAAAGGAAGTGGAAATTAAAAAAAAAAAAAAAAAAAGGCAAATTTATTAGTCTAAATTGCAATCGAAAATAATAATAGTGGTAATGACTCTGCATAAAAAGCATGAATGATGCCTATTTTGCAAAGAACAAATTTATATCTCAATTATGGATATACTTGTTAACCTTTATGATATAAATGACAGACTAGTGCTTTAAATGATCATGGCATGGCACGTCTTTGTGATCGAATATCCATGAGTTCATGAAATATTTAAGAATGTTTGAAATTTCTTAGGACAATCACCATGAAAGAGGCTAGAAAAAAAAAAAAAAAAAAAGATACTTGAAAAGTGTATTTCTTTGCTTGGGACATTTGCAACCATGTTTATTATGATGACATCACTTTATTTTTAATTGAGGAAATAGCCCACTCTAATGTGATTTTTTTTTCCCATTTGATTTTTGTAGTCAAGAAAGAAATATGAATTTTTATTTATATATTTATTACTATGTTCATGTTATATTATTTTTAATATTCAAACGACAAAAGTTGTTAATCATTGATTTTTTCAATTCTAAACAAATTAAAAAATTAAAGACTTAAATTGATCGCACCAAATGACCTTTCAAAATGTGTTTTCACAGTAAGGTCTCTCTCTCTCTCTCAAACTTCTTTCCCAGTGTACTTTTCAATCACGATTTATCCAAAAACTTTAACTTTCCATGATGACCTTTAGGTAAAAATCCTTCGTATTTATTCAAAGGTATTTTTCTCATAGGCTCTTTCGGACGCGGCCAAAGGAGGAAAAAAAAAAAAAGATCATGAAAATAACAAAAGGGAATAAAAATGGGACCCATTTTCCAACTTTTTTGTGATCCAATGAAAGGAAAAAGACCACCTTATAGTCTAGATATTCCCATCAACCGAATCAATCCATCTTTATTCATGTGACCCATCTTTGTCCTATACTTTCAAGGAATGATCTATCGTAAAAATTGTCTGTATTATACAACTCTTCCCGCCTTTTCTGAATTTACAAAAATCACATCATTTCCTTAATTTTCAATTTTACCAATTCTCAGTTCACCGTATAAAGACATAATTTTACGAGAATATTACCAACCAAATACGCACTTCAATCGTGTGATATGGAGAACTACCCCTATCTTTGTACTATATACTTAAGGAATGAACCGATTGTTAAGAATAGTAAATTACTATATTACACAACTCCTCACGACTTTACTAAAGTTACAAAAATCACAAATTTTTTTTTTTTTTTTGTGATTATCGATTTTACTAACATTCAATTCATCATACCAAGATATAATTTCACTAAAACACTGCCAATCAAATATGCGCCTCACCTGTATGGTGGAGAACTTTCTGCACCTTCGTCCTGTATAATCAAGGAGTGATCTAAAATAAAAATTGTCCCATATTATACAACTCCTTATGGCATCTCCAAGTTACAAAAATCACATCTTTTTGTCATAATTTTCGATTCTACTGACATCCAACGCATAACAATATAATTTTGCGAAAACACTACCGATCGAAATACAAGAACCTTCCGACACGTCTAAACTCGAGGAAGAACAGGAAGAATTCTCGCGAGCGGCCGCCCATTGACTACGCCAAGTCTCCTTTTGCCGAAAAGGAACGCCTTTTATCCCAAGTTCTGCCCTTTTCCGTCGGACCTTCCTTCGCAAGTTACCGCTGTCAGATAGAGAGAGAAAGGGAAAGAGAGAGGCAGCGGGATCATCATAAGAAGCCCCGGGCGTCTTTTTCGTTTGCTGGGCTCTTCCCATTTCCGCCCGGTACACTCACCGACGCACCCTCGACCGGCGGGCGGGCGGGGGCGAACCGGCGATCGCCGTCCGAGCTCGGAGTGCTTTTGCTGGTGGCGATGACGAGCGGGGACGATGGGTCTTCGTCTCGAGCGGTGCAGGGTAGCGTGTACGTCGCGGTGGGAAGCGACGGGGCGGAGGGCGAGACGATGCTCCTGTGGGCGCTGCAGAACTTCGGGGGCGAGTTCAAGTACTGCATCCTGCACGTCCGGCAGCCCGGCGGTGAGTGTCTCGTGAGCTTGGAAAAAGATGCTTCTTTTCGGACTTTTTTTTTTTTTTTTTTTTTTTTTTTTGCCTTTTTAGCTTCGTCTCTGTTTCTGCTGATGGGTCTCTTCTGGGTCGGTCGAAATCGCGGGATACGGGGTTCGGGTGTGATGGACGAAGTAAATTTACGATGCGGGCAGTAGCTGTTGGCCTTGACCCCCGAGCCTCTTGTTCAGTTCTATCTACGTTATTGACGAGAAGAAACCGTGGAGCGAATTTCATTTTCCGAATGTCGTATTGTTTGACGAAGTGCTGGCTACGCAAAACGGCATTTGGAGATGTGCAGGAGTTGGAGACTGCTATAAAATGGGCTCTCTTGTAGCATACTTGGGCTGCATTTGATCATTTTCGCGAATAAAAATTTCTTGCTTACTTGGCAATAAAAGGGAAAGTGAAAGTAATGGGATGTTAGATATATACGTGGCAGTTTGTAGGTTGATCTCTCTGCAGTTTCTTGTGGCAGATGTCTGCTGGTAGTGGGGATGATCTTGAATTGGCGAAAAACTCTGTTGGATTTTCTTGCATGTGAAAGTGATCGCGGGTTTTTTATTATGTGCGCAAACTATTAGGCCTCATTTAAAGATGGGTGGTCATACGATTTTGAATGCGATGATAATAAATGGCATCATGTTAATCTTCATCTCAAATCCGGTTCTTTTGGTGCGCTTCCAAACTGATTCATGAGATAAATATGCTTTGCTGTATGTCTAGACTGACCACCTATTGCTCTCTTTAAGGAAATGAGAACACCATTTTAATTTGTAATTTGCATTGCTAGTAGTCTTTCTGGTTAGTACTTTTTTCCTTCTGCAGAATTTTTTCAACAGAATTTTTTCTTAATTTGAAATTGGTGAAATCTCCTCTAGAAGCTGCAAGGCAGAATGTGGACGAGATCCTGGATGCGTACATTCAAAAGTGTAACCAAGCAAAGGTTCGTTCCTGAAACCGGTTTATTTTTTTGTCAACAGATTTATAGAGATAGATTGATTTTTCGCCACGCTTAAAAAAAGATTAGGCTTTTGGAATGCAGTTATGCATTGGGATTTCCTCTCGTTTGCAATAAAGTAGAAAAAAAGGGATGAATTCCCTAAAAATTTGAAAGCTTTCCATAAAAATGCAATTAAATCTTAAAATTTTCAAATAGTTCAATCAAGTCTTAAAACTTGTCAAATTTGTGCGTTTAAGTCCCTCCGTTAAATCTATCCAATTGAATTTAGTTGATGGAAAATGTCGACGTTCTATGGTGCCGATGTTGCACCCATCAAGCACCACATCAGAAAATTCTTGAAAATTTGAAAAGATAAAAGATAAAAAAGATTAAAAAAGAAAGAAAGAAAAGGAGGTAAAAGATAATAGACACAGATTGCAAAGATCTTTCATCTCTCGTATACTAGAGCAGATGAAAGCTAAGGTTTCAACCATAGCAGCTACAGAACCCCTTGTTGTCATCGTGAACTCATCACGAGAATGTTAGGATTATCTCTACAAACAACTCCAATGGCACCGAGGAAGATTCCCTCAAACAAACCCCAATTATATACAACTTCATAGTGTTAATCAAAGGAGCTATCTATATGCAGTGTTCGATTCCCTCATCGAGTGCTAGACGGAGATGCCATTGTTGTAGCTACTTGAAGGAGTTGTAGATCAAGAGAGCTTTAACTGTAATCCATGGATCTGATTTGTCATGCCGAAAAACCAGATTGACTGACATTAAGTCATCTTTGTTTTTCTGATCGCCACCACCGTGTGACATAGAGAGTGCCTGCAAGACGTTGTCCTGCCGGTTGGTGGGTGACCCTCACCTGTGAAGCTGGGGATGGCGGAACTGGGGGCTAAAACTTTAGGCCATAGAAATGCGATAGATTTTTCCCACTTTCTTGAAGATTGTTTCTCTTCCTGTGTTATCAGATTATTGTATGGTTTCTGTTTCTCAGGGAAAGAGTTTAAAATGGTTTGAGATTGAACTTGGGTTGCATTTAGTATTCTTCACTTTTTATTTTCACTTGACTAAGGTTCAATAAAGGTTTGAGCAAAAAACAAGTAAAATTTGGAGACAACCAACGGCTATGTAGGAATGAAAAAATAATAAAATAAGCCACATCAGTCTTTGTCTGTTAGTGAAATCAAATAGAGTTAACTGACGAACTTCATTGCGCCAATTTGATAAGGTTGAGGAATTTATCGCACTATTGAAAGTTTTAGGACTCAAGTGTACTCTCATGACAAGTTTTCGGACTTCTGAAGCACTTATCCTTAGGAAAGAAAATCATAAACACTCATTTTATTGGGCTTATATGAAAGATGAGACGTTTTCTTTTGATCTCGAATTGAATGTCTTGACTTCTCAACTGACTCCATTACCATTGGCTCCTTTTGGATTAAATGGTTTAGAAAATTTAAACTAGTGAGGTAGAATGATTTCTGTCAGCATTCTTTTTAGATGAGAGCATTATGATATTGAGAAGGTTTGCAATTGTATCTAAGTGGAAATTGTGGGCAATTATACATTGAAAAATACTGATGAGCGTCCATCATTGGGAAGTTTCTGAAAGCAAATCCTTTGCTAAAATATTTTCCTTCCAGATTGTCATTGCTTATTATGCCACCATGGAAGGAATCTTCCAGTGGAAACATTATTTTGGTTACTTAGTCCTGATTTTTACTACTTGTGCTTCCCAAATGCTGCTTCCTTTTCCAGGTTTCTATGATGAAATTATATGCTGAGATGGAGGATGTAGGACAAGGGATTGTGGAACTTGTTGAGCAGAATCGCATCAGGAAGCTTGTTATGGGAGCTGCAGCAAATAGTCACTACATTGAGTAATGACTTATGGTTTATCTTTATTTGCAGCAGTGGACTTATAAATGCTTATTAAATTATGGACTTAATGGAGGGTTTTGTTTTGGGATGCAATTTTTTCTTCACTTGACTGGTGTCACTGATGCTTTAACGCATGCGAAATCTTGGCCAAATGCTGCATAGGTTCTCATATTCTGCCAAATAAGTTGGTGAATGCGCAGAAACCGTTGCATTGAAAATTTATGCTACCCGTAGATTCTATAACTAATATGTCTAACAAAGTGGCCACAAAGAGTTCAATTTATGAGTTCTTTTATCCGTTGAGTGGATGGTTTGGCTAGCTGTTTGTTTTTTGATCTTTTTTCTTACTACTGCTTATGGAAAAGGTCTGCCCATTTTAGATGATGGCTACTTAGCTCGAGCTCGTGTTACTTGATATAATTATGGAGTTGACTACGAACTGTTTTACTAAGATGAATGCTATATTTTCATTCCTTTATTGAAATAAATATTGAACCTGAAGGGACGTGGCACAGCTTAAATCTACAAAAGCAATGTTTGTGAACCAGCATGCTCATCCATCCTGTGAAATATGGTTTATCTGCAGAGGCAATCCAGTTTACTTGAGGTATGCATAACCATGCTGAACTTTCCCTGCCAGACATTTAGATATCTTGTAGAGTTGAGCAGTCAAGTTGTTCCAGTTTACTTGAGGTATGCATAACCATGCTGAACTTTCATCGCATTTGATTGTGGTGCTTTATTATTAATTTTTTGGTGTAACTTCCAACGTGGTATTGGAAATTGGGTTTTCAAGCCCCAATTCCTGTCCCATTGGCTTATGGGGATGAACCAAGGGCTTAGAATTGATCTCTGTGTTTCCTGGAAGTACTAAAGATCGATTTCATATTATTGACCAAACTAGAGTTATAAAATTTTTCCAGAGGAAATTTATGAGTCTGACTTGGTATATAAATTTAGCACCTGGCTCTAAGTAAGGCCTCCCCATGTTGGATTATATCACAGATAGCTGCTTAAGTTTATTTACAACTTCTGACTGAATTAAAGTGAATATTTCATGAAGCTAATGCAAATTGCTAAACCTGAATTTCAGGGAAGGTAGGTCAAGTACCTCTTATCCGTATATTGTGACATCTTCACAACCAGTGAGCTCCCATGTTCAATCTGGACAGAGTACTGTAGGTTCAGATAACTCTGGATTCGACTCTAGCGAAGTTGCGGATAATCTAGCCTTGGTTCAGATTGAAGGTCCTGAAAGGAGCGATGA
This sequence comes from Eucalyptus erythrocorys, assembly GCA_014182555.1. Taxonomy (NCBI): domain Eukaryota; kingdom Viridiplantae; phylum Streptophyta; class Magnoliopsida; order Myrtales; family Myrtaceae; genus Eucalyptus; species Eucalyptus erythrocorys. Next base: position 17,929,156 of record CM024602.1, read on the forward strand.
GAGCTCAGCAAGAAGTCCGGTGCCTGCTGTTCATCAACCTCCAACTAGTGTAGCAGTAAGGAAAAGAACCTCTCCACTCTTTTATTTGGCTATTCTTCTATACAAGTTAATTAGTTGGTTTCATAGGTAGCATAACCCAAATATATTTATATCCCAACAGGAAGGAATTAACAGTGAGGAACTCTGTGAACAACTTGACAGAGCAATGTCAGAGGTTGCAAAGGCAAAAAGGGAGGCACTCCAAGAGTTGATTCGCCGTCAGAAAGCTGAACTGGCTGCAATTGAGGCTAAGTGCAAAGTAAACTTCTTGATATGAAATCTTAGGATGATTTCTATGTTTAAACATGTTAACACAACTAGGCATCATGCGTTATTTTAATTTTTTTTTTGTTTTTTCAATTTCTAATCTGGTGCTTGGCATGACTAGGTTTTAAATACAGAGCAGTATATATGCGTGAAAATCTGGGAGTTTTGCCTAGTGCAGTGGATGGTGAAGATACTGCATAATCATTTTAGTTTCTAAATTGTTACCGTCAGTCAAAGTGTGGATTGGGAAACCCAGAATATAGAGAACAGAGTCCGGAATGCACGGACAATGAATAAACTTATCCGGAAGATTAATCAACCTTTCGATTCCTTCTCAGTTGGAACTTAAAAAGCAGCATTGACATTAATTTTACCATTTGAGCAGATTTTGTCCTTTATGCTGACGTAATCCTTTTTTTGTCAAGGATTAATTTAGATGATTTAGAGCTATTAAAGCATCCTTCGCTCTCAACAATCTTACGACTTGCACAAAAATTTTGGATACAGTATGGGAAGTGGTACTTAGTTTCTTGGATTTTTCCAATGTCACTGCCTATTCACAGGTTGGTGCACTTGAGAAGTCACATGCTGAGGAATCAATTCGGAGGATTAATCTCGAGGAGATGCTAGAGAAAGAAAGGGAGAGATGCAAAATGATCGAGAATGAGAGAGATGACTTGCAAATGCTGTTCGAAAATGCACTTAAAGCTAATGAGGAGCTCTCAGCAAACCAAGCTAGTGAACCTTCAAGTTTGAACTCGCAGGATCAGGAAGTCATTACGAAGTTTTCTTTCTCAGAAATTCTGGAAGCTACAGAAAATTTCAATCCTTCCTCAAATATAGAGGAAGGGCATTATGGAAGCACTTACAAAGGTTTTCTTCGTCATACCCAAGTGATTATGAAGATGATGTGTTCTGATAGCTCACAGGGCCCATCACAGTACCATCAAGAGGTGAGGTACTCATAGTTTGATTGTACTTCCTCAAATATTGCATACATGCCAATTTGAATGAGATTATCTCTGGATGATGGTGCTGAAACCTCATAGTAAGGACTTTGCGCATACCCATGCCTATGTGATTGCTTGAAACTTTTAAAATTGTAAATTTGCCTGGACAGTTCTCTTTTGTTCTTTTATTCGTGCAGAAGTCAAAGAGATTAAAGATCTGGTTAATATGAATATAATTATTAGAGAAATGTAATTACACAGGCTTTACTCAATTTTCCATTTTATTTACTGAGATATTGAAGTAGGCACTCATGTCATTCCGGGCTGCTGTTTCAGCTTCACATTGCAAGCATGTTGAGGCATCCAAATTTGGTCACCCTCATTGGGGTTTGCCCAGAAGCTTGGGCTCTCATCTACGAGCATCTCCCAAATGGTAACCTTGAAGACCGGCTAAACTGTAAAGATAACTCTGCCCCACTATCATGGCAAACAAGGATACAGATATGTAGAGATACATGTGCTGCACTTATATTTTTGCACTCCTTCAAACCTCATGGCATAGCTCATGGTGATCTGAATCCCCAGAATGTTCTTCTTGATGCCAACTTCGTGGCTAAACTGAGCAACCTCGGATTGCATGATGCACCTTTTAGTTCCCATACAACAGGAGACTTTTCTGCTGAGTCAGATGTTTATTCATTTGGGGTCGTACTATTGCGGTTGCTTGTTGGTCAAGCGGCATTTAATTTAGACGAGATTGTGCAAACTGCATTGGATGCTGATGAGTTAGATACTGTGTTGGATCAAACGGCAGGGCCATGGCCACTTGAGCAGGTCACAGAGCTGGCACGCATAGCTTTGAGTTGCTGTGAGATAGATATTAGCAACCGACCAGATCTTCAGTCAGAGGTGTGGCCGCTGCTTGAACAAATCCAAACACTATGTGAGCAAGCGCCATCATCTGATCATTCTTCAGGAGTTACTCGGCAATCCTGGACATCTGATCATTCTCCTGGTGAAGAGCATACGCAGCCTCCTTCGTATTTCCTCTGTCCAATAAAACATGTAAGTTGCTACTTCTGTCGTTCTGCGGTAGTCATTGACTATGCTCATTTTCACAAGCTGAACAGAGCTGGAAAGCACGTGCTCCCCTTAATTATCTTACAGGAGAAAGGGCAACGGAACTTGTCATACGGGTTTCGTTTGATACATCAGTAACAGAACTTGTCCTGGCACCTTATGATCCAATTCATTTATAGCGGCACAGGCTCAACGTGACCTCGCCGTTTTGAATTCTTCAAAAGACTATTGAGTCGACGATGCTTTTCGCAGGAAATAATGGAAGACCCTGTCATGGCAGCGGACGGCCACACATATGAAGCAGAGGCGATAAGGGAGTGGCTGAATAGGCGCGACACCTCACCCATGACGAACCTTCGGCTCCAAAACTTGGATCTCATACCGAACAGGATTGTTCGGTCGGCAATTCAAGATTGGCGTCAGATCAATGAAAGCTAGTGTGGCTGTCAAACAGCAAAATCTATGTATAGTTAGTGCTGCTCCGGTGGGTTTTCTTGTAAATATACACAGCAGCGGGTTTTCTTGTAAATATACACAGCAGCAGGAGTGATATACGTAAGAGCATATGTCCGTGAGTTAAACACGGGGTTATGATAGTAATTTCGTGTGAGCAGGCCTGTTTTTGTTTATGCTTAGACAAAAGCAAAAAGTAATATTTCACTTCACAGTTGAAATTTATAATGTCATCTAAATTTCAGAAAATCATGAGATAAATTATGTGCAGCTTGACTTGTCGATATTTGCATTAGGAGAGTACAAGCAAATTGGTTCTACTTGGGAATTGGACCGGCGTGCTCAAAAAATAAGTTTGGGAATTGGTTCCTATTGGAAGCGGTCCAGGGACAAGATTCAAGTGAATACTGGACCACCTTATTTTGGAACAGGTTTCAGAATTAGTTTTATAAGCTAAAAGGGCAAATCTTAATTTCTTTTTCCCCTAAATTCTAACCAGAACACTCGTTTGTCTTTTATCCTTCAATGGAATTCCTTGTCAGTCTTTCTTCTTCTCATAAATTTTTATAAATTAATGGGGAATAGAGTTTTATAATTTATATTTTATGTTAGGTGTTTGAATATTTTATCATTTGTAATTGTACGAAACTACATGTTCTTCTTATGAATTGTTGTATTGTACGGATTTTGTTGTTCATCTTTTATTTTGAATTAAAATGTTACTCATAGCCTCATATAATTTGCTATAAAAAAATGGACCAAAAAATAAAATAGGTTTTCAGGTAGGCTTGGACCGGAAAAACATAATAGGTTCCAAAATCAGTTCTAGGTAAACAGAGTAAGTTCTAAGGTCCAAAAATTGAGAACTGGTTATAATCTTGAATCCACTCATTTGGAAACCCATCATCCTTAATTTACATCGATTTAGGAGTTCCAGATTTTGACAAATCAGATATGTGCAATGTAACCGCCCAAGGCCTGACAAATCAACTTGTTAACTAAGTAGCACCAACACTGACAAGTGACACGCAACACAATACGACACGACACGCTAACACGTTGTTTCTAAAAAAATAAGAATTCCGATACGCTGGGACACATTGTGTACGTGTGTGTTATATATAAAATAAATCATCATTTTATCAAATTAATTTGATTCAAATTCATAAATAAATAATAATAAAGCCTAAAAAGAATTTACACTAAAAACATTAATCCACCATTTATTAGTATTATTCATTATTTCAAGAGTTAATATTCTAAAAAACTCCAAACTAGTACACTTATAATAAATTTATCCAAAACTAATTTTTTGACCATGAAAATCTAAAACCGGTACGCCTGTGATAAATTTATCTCAACTGATCATAAAAAATCCTAAACTAGTACATTTGTGACATATTTATCCCAAATTAATTTAGTCGACAGCTAAAAACTTTAAATTGGTACATTTGTGATAAATATACCATCCGTTAAATTAGATTAATACCATAAAAAATCAAAAAAATTGAATAATTGTAACAAACGGATAATAAAATCTTAAATTGGTATACAAGTTAACTGTTCACGTGTCATTTAACTTAATAGTTTGATAGTAAAATTTAATGGAAACTCTAACAGAGTAAATTTGTCACAAGTATACTATTCGTAGGTAAATTTGTAAAATGTGTACTAGTTTTGGATTTTTAGTGGTCAAAAAATTAATTTATGGTAAATTTGTCATATATCTACTAGTTAAGAATTTTTCAGGATATTAACCCTTATTTTAATTTGACAAATTCAACTTCATTCCAATAATATATAAAACTTAAAAGTAAAAAACAAGGAATTGATAATCTCGATTCGCATGTCAAACGTGTCGGAAAAGAAAAGAAAAAAAACTTGGAGGGTAAATTGTATATCACAGAAAATAAGAGTTAGAAGAGAAGAGAAAATTATGTTTTTCTTATTTTCCCATTTATTATTTTTTTTATTTTTTTCAAATAGATACGTTTTGATCCCTCATTTATTGAAAAATTTTAAAATTGTCTTTGCGTGTTGGAATCATGTATTGGAAACTCGTATATTGGACTTAAAAGTATTAGGAAAGTTGATCAGGTATCAGATTTTTCAATACATGTTAACCAAATATCAAAAAGTGTTTTCGACACAACACGAATGCTTCTAGTGAATGTTGGTGCTTCCTAGCTTATTGATGACCTAGGTAGCACTGACACGCGACACGCAACACGCGACGCACGACACGATGCGCGACACGCAATTTCTAAAAAGGTAGAGAATTTTGACATGTTCCGACACGTTAAATATTAAATAAATATTTATATATATGATTAATTATTATATTTAAATTAATTTATTCAAATTCATAAATAAATAAATAAATAAAAAAGAGCCTCTAATAAATCTATACTAATAACATTAATAAATTTATTCATAAAAAATTGGAAAGATATTTTTTTACTTTAACAAAAGTTATCAATAAAATAAATAACTAATGAAAGATTAGAGTCAAAATGAATTTATATTTTTCTACGATGATCAAAATTTATTATTATTTAATATCCTGTACTTTTATTTTTGAAACAACTTTTTAACCCGTCTATTTATTTATTTTTTAACCTTATCATGTATTAATAAAGTTACTTAATGTTCAATATTTCATTTTAGGGTTAAATGGGTCCCACCCATTTATTTCAGCACGCGTTTTCTTCCCCAACCTCACCCACCCCTACGCCTGTCACTTCCCCTGTACGACGCTTTCTTTCCCCAGAAGCCGTCGACGCCTTATCACTCTCCTTTCTCTTCTTCCTAAAAACCCTAACAATCACCTTCTTTCTCCTCTCCCTTTGCTCGGTCTCCGCCTCTCTCGCCGCTGCCTTGCCTCCGTTCTCCCCTTTGCCGTCGTAGCCTCGCGTCCAGCCCTCCATTGCGGCGTTGCGATTTTCCATCTCGGCGTTGCAATCGGCGGTCGCAGCCGACCAAGACGATCGAGAAGGCTTCTCGGCGCAGTCGGTGGTCGCAGCCCTCCCTTGCTGTCGCTCGCAGCGTCACCTCGGCTCCCTCACCCTTGCTTCCACCCTCCATCACCTTCTTCCCTTCGCACTTGCAGATCTGCCCACAAACCTCCGGACACGCTCCGACACACGTGTCGGAAAGAGTTGACCACGCGTCGGAAACTCCGACACGTGTTGACCGCAGGTCCGGGCGTGTCTGGGCGTGTCCGAACGTGTCGGACACGTGTCGAGGTGTCCGACACGACACGGAGGCCATTTGAACGTGTCTGTGCTACCTAGTTGATGACTTGACACAACATGAGGCCTAACAATTTTGCTCGTTGATAGCACAATGACATTATTCTATCTTTTTCCCCCTTTCATTAACCATTTGTGAGTAAATAATTCTAACCTATTAAAAAGAATACGCCGGTTGCTTTAGACACACTTGAGCCCAAATTGGATAAGACCCCAACGCACTTAAAAAGAAAAGAACTAAAGGATATCGAAAGTATCAAAAATTGTATACGACGTTTATTTTAGCATCAAAAGTTTTTGACGAATTACTTAAACACTTTTAAAAAGAACAATCTTTTGAATGCCAACTCCAATATAGGTTTCCAAAAATCCGACGTGGCCATATTTTATGAATTTCTTAGATTGACATGGATTGCTAGTGTGCCTGGTCAGTATTTAATCTTTAAACAATGTCATATACTAGATTTTCCCCAAATTAAATCATTAAATCGCCAAATTGAACCAAATTTCCAAATTTGAAACCATATATGCTAATGAATTGAAAATCGACACCCTAATTTGGTTTGCCCTTAAAATTAATTGCTCAATTTTGCTAATGGAGAGTAAGAACTTCATGAGTAGCTCAAATTTGTTTCAACAAAGCAAAGAAGAAGGTGAGTTTTATATTATTGTGATCTACCGAGTCTAAGAAGAACATCTTGCACTCGGTAAAATCTCGGGAGAAGAGATGTGTTACATATAGAGAATGCTCGAAATGCAAATATTTCAAATGAATAGATACGAAGTTCTTAGGTTGAGAACCCAAGTGACATTAGAGTTACTTGAAGGATGACATCAACTTCTACCTACATAAACGGATAAGTTAGAGGATGTCAATTCAATGCAAGTAGAAAATGAAGGCTTGAGCATATCTGACCAACCATTTGAAATAAGAAGTTTTAAGAATAAAAAGTGAAAGAAAGTGTTATCGAGTGTTGATTTATGCTTAAATGTAAAGTAGGTAATTAGAAAGATCAATGGAATCTGTAATTGCATTGGGGTAATTTGTAAATTTAATTGTGTTGTTGGTTTGCTGCACTTTTGGTGGAAATGTGATTGGAATTTAGTTAAGCAAGGTTGTTTGCCATGTGTAATCTGTAAATTTAACATGAGCTTATGGTAGTAATTTTGTGTGAGCAAGAATGCTTGTTTACGGTTAAGACAAGATAGCAAAAAGTAATCTTTCATTTTTCCATCGAAACTTAAAAAAAGGCTAATATTACAAAAATTCCAAACTATACTCACCATAATATAAATATCTTGAACTTTTTTGTATTACTAAGACTTTATTTGTTTCGTGAAAAATAATTTTCAGGAAAATGTTTTTGGATTTTCCGGCGTTCGTTTAACGGAAAATGAATTATTTAGGGAAAATGTTTTTCATGAAAGGAAAAAAAGTCTTCTAAATTAGGGAAAATGTTTTCCACTTTTGAAAAGTGGAAAACATTTTTCTTACTTAATCTCTCATATCTCACATCTCTACAAATCATTATTTCCTCCTTCCTTTTCTTCTTCTTCTTTTCTTTTTTATTCGACTTATTGTTTAATTTTCTTTTTCTTTTTAATTCGAACTTTTTAATTTCCTTTTTCTTTTCTTTATTTCCCATCTTCTTTTTCTTGGCTAGTCGTCGGCCATCACCAAGCGAACCTTGAGCTTGTCGATCTCAAGTTCACGGTTGTCGATTTGGGGAGAAAGAAGGAGATGGAAAACAAAAGAAAAAGGAAAGTAAAAAAAAAAAAGAAAAGAAATTAATAATAGATGTTAAAAAATAAAAATAATTAAAAACCAATTTTTAAAAAATATGAAAAATCCATTTTAAAAAATAAAATCATTAAAAAAGAGTATATCGAGGAAAATATTTTCCTTACCTCACAGTGAAAAATATTTTCCACTTCATTTTCAAATTTCATCTCGAACACTAGAAAATAATTATATTTTCCTAGAAAATGACTTCCGGAAAAAAATTTTAAACGCCACATTTTCCATGAAACGAACGGAGCCTAAAATTCTTAAACTTTCCACCATGCAACAGATATCCCTAATTTTTTTCCGTATCACGAAAAAACCCAACGTTTTTGGTACAAAAATTTGACTATTTATGTTACAGCGGATATTGTTTGAGGTTTTTTTTTTTTTTTTTTTTTTTTTTTTTTTTTTTTTTTTTTTTTTTTTTTTTTTTTTATGATATATGCCCTTCAAAAATACTATCTAATTTCAGAAAAATCAGGACATAAATTATGTGCTGCTCTACGTGGGAGTTTTGAATCTTGAAATAAGATCCGCGCAACCACACAGGGACCGACAAATGGACTTGTCGATGACTTGCCACGTGGCAGCACAGCACGAGGCCTGACGATCTGGCTGGCCGATAGCTCGCCGCATGGCATTGGAGCCAGCGTGGACAACGTTATTCCTTTTTTATTTCCTTTTCCCCCGTTTCAATGACCTTTTGTGATTAAATAATTCAGGCCTATTAAAAAAATACGCCAGTTCCTTTGGACGCACTTGAGCCCAAACTGAATGAGAGCCCAACGTACTTACAAAAGAAAAATAAAATAAAAAATAAAAAGGAGGGACGCAACGAACCAAATGAGTGGATTAAATCGGACTTCACTCTGGTTGGAAATAGTCCAATCTATATTTCATCCATTTAATTTGTTTTGACTCATATATTTATGCAGTATAGATCTAATAACTCATATCCAATCCATACTCGACTTGATTTGTATTGCTAAAATCCATTAATATTCTAGGAAAACCTATGTTCACTTTGAAGTATATGCTAATTGAATAAAAATTCAAATTAAACTAAAAATTACATTAAACGATTAAAAAATAATATACAAAAAAAATGTAAAAAAAAAACTATAGGTTGAAATATTTATAAAGAATTTTACCGATTAAATATATATTTATAAAACTGCTTAGATTTGCCTCACATATTCTTGATTCAGTTTAGTGAGACAGGCTTATGGTTTACTTGCCCAAGGAAGGCACTCTTTAGAACATTAAATGTCAATTATGAACAATAATTTCATTCTCTCAAATGCACACAGTCAGGCACCATATCATATCACATCTCGGCAAATAACAATCACTATAAAATGATTCAAAACACATTGAATAATAACTTGCTAAAAATAAGAATTATACTATTCACATGATCTCGTGGATGGATCCAATGAGCCTAACATCTACAAAGTAAACTCTTACAACTACATTTTACAATATAAGACGGAATCTCAAACCTGAAAATGGTAGGAATTAAGATGGGAGTAAATTTCCAATTTCCAATATTATATGTCATAAGCATAAACATCCACCATTTTCCATCTTCAATTCCATTCAAAAGATATAACAAATTATATGTCACAAGGGAGCACATTATCTTTCATGCTTTTACTCAAATTAGCTTCAAATTTCAGCCCATAGCTTAAAATCTCTCACTGTACACCAATTTAGAACACTCCTCTAAACACCAATTCAGCAACAGGCAAAACCCAGATGAGATAAAAACGTGAAATTTTAATGCGAAGGCGAAATTTGCAATCGGAACAAGAAATCACCCTAGGGTCGCTAATTGCGCTAAAGAAGAATCCGACTAATGGGATATTGAAGGACCGACGGTAGAGACAGCGTTAACAATCAGCAGCCCTCTTCCTATCTCTACTATGAAATGATAAGAGAACGACTCACCGATTAAAAATGGAGGGCTCCGAACTCGGACTCGAAGCAGCACCCCCGACTCCAAGTGCTGATACTTTAAACCCACTCTTTCACAATCTGTTCGATGCTTTAGCGTTAGGGCCACCTCGATCTATTCATCCCGCCCTCTGGTAACTCAAAATTAGAATGCTCCATTACTATCCATTCAAAATAATTCGATTAGAGTGATTTAAGATTTTATTCGCCTGCGAATACGTTACTTCCTCCAGGCTACTCTTGGTGACGGCAGTGATTCATAATTTTAGTTTTTAGAGAATGGTTTTCTGTTGATGCGGAAGACGGATTAACAAATTAACACGCAACTATTATTTGATCGATGATAATTGACGATAATCGACTTAATAGAACAAAAAGATCAATGTGATAGGGAAAACATGAAGAAAGGGTAGGGAGGATTTTCTTTGGTGATGTCTTCTTTTGGCCATATGGTGACGTTGGGCATGCTACATCAACACGCAAAACCAGCACGCAAAATTGATGTAAACAGACTGCAAGCGAGCCTTTATATAGTTATTGAATAAAACACATTCGGCACACACGATGTATTCGTCGTGCCATTTTTCGAATTGCTTTTGGAAATCCATTCTATTATTTTTATCATCATTATTATTTTCTTCGTGTTATTCCCATGTCATCATTGATCACGACATTCTTAATTTATTTACCCGTCGATGTGATCCACTCAATTAACTCGCGAGTTTGTTCTCATTCCCACCATGTTCCAACGAGGCAAAAAGAAAAGGTCCCGTCTTTTGTCTTTGTTATAATTATGGTTATAATTATGGTTAATGGATCAACGAAAACTAATAAATTAAGATACGTCTTTTCTATTCACGTATTTCTTTTGGATTCATGAATTTCCTAAATTCATGTATCTTTTAGTTCATGTATTTATTGAATTCATGAATCTCTTGAATTCACGTATCTCTAGATTCATGAATCTCTTGGATTCACGTATCTCTTGATTCATGAATTTCGTGGATATATGTGTCTATTTAATTCATATATCTCTTCTGTACATGCACTAAAATGCTCTATAAATATATGGGAGCATAGAGCTTCATGACAGTTTTTGGATTTCTCAACTCGATTCCAAAAAGCTTTGATATACTTTTCTACTCTTCTGTTTTTTTTGGGTGCGCCGGTTCAATTGAACAGTTCGACTGGATCCTGTTTGCATAGTGCTAATTCAAACAGGTTTGAGGTGTTGTATCTTGGGAGGCATAATTCGTGAATCTGCGGAGCACCATTGGCAGGAACTAATCGCCTTAAGGAGATTCGGATATCCGTACCTCATCTCCAATTTTATGTTATTTTTTCAGTGATATCTTATTTTATTCTTCTTCAAGATTTGTAAGTTTACATAAAAGAAGGATAATATATAGTTGTTATCGTCTTCTTTATATTGATGTTTTGATTACAACAAATAATGTTGTTTTCTTTGGATTAATTTTCAACAATCTTAAGGCGATTATATCACTCACTGTTTGTTGTTCTTGTCAGATTATTGAGATGGCTGAAAATAATAAAGTGTCATTCAATGTCCATAATGTTTTAGGAGACGTTCCTATGGTCAATTCAACCGCTGCTATGGAAGATGTTCAACCCTCAGAGTCCGAATTTGTAGCAGCCAATGCTACGGGCCCTTGGGCCAACACCAATTTTGGTAGCGCGGGTACAAATCATTTGACTAGTATGCTCAGGACTGTTTTTCAAAACAGTACGAGCCAAGTGACTTTTGGCTCCGTTTCTAGAGGGATAGTTCAACGAACTTTGCCTACTGTGATGGCAAGACCTCCCGTTATAGCTAATGAGAGATTGTCTGCTATAGTGATGTCTGAAACATCTCTGGTGTCGAACACTAATGGTCGGTGGCTAGACACAAGTACCACAAATCACATCTGTGCAGATAAACACTCGTTCTCATCTTATGAGAAGGCTGAAGAAAATGAGAAGCTTTATATGGCTAACTCTGCATCAGCAAATATTGCTGAAAGAGGAAAGGTGATCCTGAAGTTTACATCTGGTAAGGAGGTCGCCTTGTTGAATGTGCTGCATGTACTAGAGATTCAAAAAAATCTAATTTCTGGCTCCATACTTGTCAAGAAGGGTTTCAAAGTCGTATTTGAATCAGACAAATTTGTACTTTCGAAAGAAATGATGTATGTGGGAAAATGGTACTTGTATAATGACCTGTTTAAAGCCAATGTAGTTGTCATTGATGTAAACTCGAATTATGTGTACCCAAAGACTATTAATAAAGAAAAGTCTTCAGTTTACAATGTTGCGTCTCCTTATCTATGACATGATAAATTAGGACATGTAAACTATGGTACAATGAAGAGAATAGCAAACTTGGGGTTAATTCCAAGATTTAAGTTGGATGCCCGTTACAAGTGTGAGACTTGTGTTGATGCCAAGTTTACCAAGAAACCTTTCAAATTCGTTGAAAGAACAAGTAAACCTCTACAATTAATCTATAGTGATCTATGTAATTTAAAGTTTGTAGAAAGTAGATGTGGAAAGAAGTACTTCATCACATTTGTTGACGACTGTATTAGATTTTGTTATGTTTATTTACTTACTAGCAAAGATAAGACTACGAGCATGTTTGTCAAGTATAAAAATGAAGTTGAAACCAACTTGATAAACGAATCAAAGTGAGATTTCTTTTCATCTCTACTTTATACAAACTTTAAATCACATAAATCACTAATGGATTAATTGTAGAGGTCCACTTATTCTTTCAACGGATTTGAAAGGTTTCTTGACAAACTTTTGCTATGTTTATTTACTAACTAGCAAAGATGAGACTATGAGCATGTTTGTCAAGTATAAAAATGAAGTTGAAAACCAACTTGATAAACGAATCAAAGTGTTTACGTCTGATAGAGGAGGAGAATATAGTTCAATCAATTTCAAAGAGTTTGATGTTAGTCTTGGAATAATTCTCCAAACGACTGCGCCTTAAACTCCACAACAAAATGGAGTTGCTGAAAGATTGAACAGGACATTAAAGGAGATGGCTAACGTCATGCTTTTGAGTTCAAGTTTACCTTAGAACTTGTGAGGGGAGGCAGTTTTAACTGCAAATTTTATTCTTAATAAAATACCCCACAAAAGGCCAAGTAAAACTCTATACAAGTTATGGAATGGAAAGTTATCATTCTACAATTTTCTAAAAGTGTGAGGGTGCATAATATGATTTATAACGGTAAGTCTAGACACATTCATTGTAAACACAATACCATAAGGCAATTGCTCTCAAATGGAATCATTTCTTCTGACTTTGTAAAGTCAAAGAAAAATATTGCGGATTCGTTGACAAAATGTTTGTCAAAAGAGCAGATAAACTGCGCATCAAAAGGAATGGGTTTAAGAGCCTTAACCAAATAAAGAGATTCCAGGGTGGAAACCTAACCTATGCGATTGGAGATCCCATGATCTAGGTTCAATAAGACAATGCAAATTTTGGAAACTCTAGTGTAAGCACTATCTCCCATTCCTATGATGCAACAGTGCTTTCCTGCAACGTTATTAAGGGTACGCTATGCGTTTAATGATTCCTATAACTTGGAATGTAACATCCAAGTGAGATATGGTAAGATATCTTTAATAGGAATGCACCTATATGCGTGGAGCTGGCCGACTCTATAAAAATCTTTAAAGGCTAGACTTTCTAAAGCACGCATGAATCTCGAGAGATTCAGGGCCGAAAGAATGAACACAACCGAGAATCAATCTTGAATTGGAAATACTATGTGTGAGGTTTATTGTTTAGGCTTACACAAACACTTGGCGATTCAAAGCTTAGTCTATCAACTAGTTAAGTAAGTCCAATAGGTTTTCACTAAAAAAGGTTCAAAGCAAAAACTACCTATCTTGATGCGATGTATTTCAACAGGCATGCTCAGATTCCTTCGAGTCAAAAATGTTTTCTTGATCCATTAATGTGGGGGATTGTTATAATTATGGTTATAATTATGGTTAATGGATCAACGAAAGCCAATAAATTAAGATACATCTTTTTTATTCACGTATCTCTTTTGGATTCATGAATTTCCTAGATTAATGTATCTTTTAGTTCATATATTTATTGAGTTCATGAATCTCTTGAATTCACGTATCTCTGGATTCATGAATCTCTTGGATTCACGTATCTCTTGATTCATGAACTTCGTGGATACATGCGTCTATTTAATTCATGTATCTCTTCTGTACATGAACTAAAAAGCTCTATAAATAGATAGGAGCATAGAGCTTCATGACGGTTTTTGGATTCCTCAACTCGATTCCAAAAAGCTTTGATATACTTTGAGGTCGATATACTTTTCTACTCTTCTGTTTTTTCTGGGTGTGCTGGTTCAATTGAACGGTTCGACTGAGTCATGTTTGCATAGTGCTAATCCAAACAGGTTCGAGGTGTTGTATCTTGGGAGGCATAGTTCGTGAATCTGTGGAGCATTATTGGCATGAACTAATCGCCTTAAAAAGATTCGGACATCCGTATCTCACCTCCAATTTTATGTTATTTTTCCAGTGATATCTTATTTTATTCTTCTCCAAGATTTGTAAGTTTACATAAAAGAAGGATATTATATAGTTGTTATCGTCTTCTTTACATTGATGTTCTGATTACAACAAATAGTGTTGTTTTATTTGGATTAATTTCCAACAGTCTTTGCCCAATAGACTTCTGAATGTGCCAATTTTTTTTTTCTAATTTCATTTTGCTAAACGATAAACATTTATCAAAATTTATGAACTCAGGGCAGCGTGGAAAAACGAGGGGAACATACGATATTCCTCTCTCTTTATAAATTTAGTGCCCATCTCTCTCTCCACAGCCTGGTCAAGCTCTCTGATCTGTCTCGCTCGGGCAAGCGAGCTGAGCTTTCATTTCCTTCCGCACTTTTTGATAACTCCAGATCTGACTCATAGCGAAGTTGCTGATAGTCTAGCCTTGGTTTAGTTTGAAGGTCCTGAAAGGAGCAATGAAAAGCTCAGAAACGAATCCGGTGTCTGTTGTTCATCAACCGACATCTCGTGCAGCGATCAAGAAAAAAAACCTCTACTTTTTTAGGCTCTGCTGGCCTTATTCTATTTGTTTTTTTAATTCTCTGGAACAAATGAGGGCACAGAAATCCATTCAATACAAAAATAAATTTAGAATAGAATCAAGTAGAAAAATTTCCCAGATATAACTCCATGATCAAGTCCATTCTATTTTTTCCTTTTTGTTTGGCTCTTCTTCTTTCTTTGGCCAACGGCTAGGTAAGGCTCCTGGCTAGGGCAAGTCTCGCCAACGGCTCGACAAGTTCGGCCTCACCCGATTTGAGAGAGGCTGGCCCAGCCACCAGTGAGACAACGATGCCCTCGCGGTAGCCCGGCAAGCTCGAGTCTAGTCTTGGCTGGGCAAGCTCGGCCTTGCCCATCAATAGGGAGGCTCAGCCGACCAGGTTCTTGGCCAAAGGAAGAAGGGAAAGAAGAAAAGAGAAAAATATAATGAATTTATTAAATAATTAAAAAAATGATTTGGATTAGAAATATCGAGAATAATACCAAACGTATTTCTAGCGAGAATAGAATTTTCATACAATTATCAAATGTATTCGAATGCTCAAAAATTTGTTTGGGAAATAGAGTCAAAAAAATCATTTCTATATCCGAGATAGAATAGTTATCAAATGCACATTTCTTTGGCTACTGTTCTATGCAAGTTAATTAGTTGGTTTCATGGGTTGCGTAAGCCAAATTTAACAGTGAGTAACTCTGTAAACAACTTCGCAGAGCAATGTGTCATGGGCCGATCGATCTAGCGTTCCCTTTGCCCGTGCGGCCTTAGGAATTTCTTCCCAAGTCAGCCTTCCTCACACTCACTCACAAGGATTGTAGAGAGAGAAACTCTTTCTAGAGAGAGAAGCTCTGGATTTTGTATTGCTTGTGAATGAGATGCTTTACAAGGGAGGGAGGACCCCTTTATATACAAGTATAAGGCAAACCGTATCCGTAGATCTCCCTTAGATCTAACGGTGGAGATTGGATCTCCTCAACTACCTTCTACCCACATTAATTCCCGGCTACCAGCTACCTGCTACCTGCTACTCGCATTTATATCGTATGCGTACAAATACCGTATAAATGCCGTATATCCCAGGAGTATTCTAGAAGACTCGAGAATACTTTAAGTCCCGAGGTCTAAGCCGAGGGTCGTTTAGGTCACGGCCTTTGTTTAGAACCCTCTTGGATCGTGCTTTCATTTGGGCCGTGACATTCTCCCCCACCTAATCGGGCGACGCCCTCGTCGCGTCTTCGGCGTGGAATGCGTCGATTTCCTTCTTGAATTGCCAAAGACTCTCCGCGGGCTCCCAACTAGTTTCACTCTCCGGAAGACCCTTCCATCGGATCAAATACTCCCGCTTGGGCGCACAATACCGCTTCCGTATGACTCGATCCGCCATGATGCTCTCGACCTCTCGATCATACGAGGTTTTTGCCCCGAGCGGTGCCCGTTGTGACTTCTCACTATCCGGATCTTCCTTATCAACCTGGAAAGGTTTAAGCATACTCACATGGAAAACCGGATGTACCTTCAATTTTGGTGGTAATTCCAGCTTGTAAGCCACCTTCCCAATCCGTTGTAGCACACGAAACGGCCCTTCATAGCGGCGGATCAACCCTTTGTGCACGTCTTTGTAGCGAAGAACCGCGTGTAGCTTTGCCAACACTTGGTCTCCTACTTGGAACTCCACGTGCCGTCGCTTTTTGTCTGCCCATTTCTTCATGCGCTTAGATGCTTTGTGTAGACACGCCCTTGACAAGTCGGCTTGCTCTTACCAATCCTTGGCGAATCTGTATGCGGGCGGACTACTCCCCCGATAACCCGAAGCAATAGCGCTAGGGGTATTCGGTTGTTGCCCAGTCGCGATCTCGAACAGGCTTTGGCCGGTTGATTCACTCCGCTGCAGGTTATAGGAGAATTGGGCTACGTCTATCAACTTGGCCCAGTTCGCTTGCGTTGTGCTCACGTAGTGCCGAAGATAAATCTCCAAGAGTGCATTGACCCGCTCCGTCTGACCGTCAGTTTGGGGATGCAAACTTGTTGACATGTTCAGCTCCGACCCCAGCAGCTTGAATAACTCGGACCAAAAACGCCCCGTGAATCGAGGATCACGATCGCTCACGATCGTTTGTGGTACTTCCCAATACTTGACCACATGCTTCATAAACAGCTTGGCCGCCTCCTCGGCCGGGCAATCCTTAGTTGCCGGTATGAAGGTCGAGTACTTGGAGAATCTGTCCACCACAACCATGAGAGTCCGACACCCTTCGGACTTGGGGAGGTTGACAATGAAGTCCATGGAGACACTCTCCCATGGACGAGTTGGAACGGGAAGCGACTCCAACAACCCTGGCGACGACCGTTGTTCCAACTTGTCTTGTTGGCATACTAGACAAGTCTTCACATATGCCTCCACGTCGTCGCGCATTTGAGGCCAGAAATACCTATCTTCGACGAGGGCCAATGTGCGGTGGATCCCTGGATGACCCGCCCACTTCGAGTCGTGGCACTCGCGCAAGATTTCCTTCCTCAGCTTCCCATGGAAAGGCACATATAGACGCCTTCCCTTGGTGTAAAGGAGCTCGTCCTCACACCAAAATTGTCGGGTCTTGCCCTCCTTAGCGTACCCGATGAGGGCTTGGGCTCTTGGATCATGCTTTAGCCCATCCCTTATGCGGTCGACCCAAGTACTAGGGGTGAGCAGCGGTTTAGGGTCGACCCTGGACCGGCCCTGGACTGGCCCAACCCTGCTGGTCCCGGTCCGGTTTTCAAGGGGATCGGGTCGGTCCTTGGTCCTAAGATTCCGGGACCGTGCTTGTGCGGGTTGGTCCTCGGTCGGAAGTTTAGGGTCGGTCCAACCCGGACCAACCCTGATAAAATATATTTATATATAATATATTTTAGATATTTAATATATCATTTTTTTATCTTTTTCTTATAAATAGCAAATGCACCTAAAATTCTTCACTTGAATAGCTTGAATGAATAACAGCGTGAATGACGTCGTGAAAATGGTGTGAACAGCACTGTGAAAGTGTGAAATGGCTTAAAATATCCTCAACCACTTATCTTATTCTTCCTTTTTTATCCTGTTCATTTTTCACTTATATGTATTTTGAACTTCTTATGGTTTAATAGTTTAGTCGCACTTTGCTTTTGAGTTTGTGTCAAATGAAAGAAGTTTTCGAATAGTAGTATTGCCGTTGTTATGATGATGTGCTTGTCAAGTGGTGCGAAGCTTCATTATTGGTTGATTAGACTTTGCTTGATTGAATGTATGAATCGTTTTTACATATAGTGTTACAAGTATTATTGATAGATGATTGCAGGAGAAGATGCCTAGAAAACATTTTTTGGCTTATAATTCTTTTCTCTTAAACTTCCCATCTCATCCCATTTTACCGAAGGGAAGAATGATTCGAAAACAAATCAAAAGCAAGAAAATTATAGTATGCTTCAGCGATGGAAACACTTTATCTCTATTAGTAATCTTGATCATTTATATAGTTTGTTGTTTTTAACTAGTGTGAAATTTTTATGATCATCTTATCTTAAATTTATGTTGAATATGTACTTATATTTATAGTTTGGTTGCTCAACATCGTATTGTTGATTGATATATAATTTGAATTAATGAGTTTTACTTTTTAAGGAATAAAAAAATGAAATAAAAAAATTATCGGTTGGTCTCGGGTTGACCCTGGGACCTCCCAGACTCGACCGGGTTGGTCCTCGGTCCCAAAAATTGGGGACCGACACTGTGCGGGTTGGTCCTAGGGTTAGGCATCGGACCGGCCCAACCCGGACCATGATCACCCCTACCAAGTACAACTCGGTCGACTTATTGAGCTACTCATGAGCTCCATCTTCCGACTTAACGCATCCGCCACGGAGTTGGCCTTCCCCGGCTTGTACTCCAATGTGTAGTCGAACTCCGCCAAGAAGTCTTGCCAACGAGCTTGCTTCGGACTCAGCTTCTTTTGGGTTTGAAAATAACTCGTGGCCACGTTGTCCGTCCTCACGACGAACTTGGATCCTATGAGATAATGCCTCCATATCCGAAGGCAATGAACCACCGCGGTCATCTCCTTCTCTTGAACGGTATACCGTCGCTCGGTATCGTTCAACTTCCGGGATTCATATGCTACTGGATGGCCTTCCTGCATAAGCACACCACCAATAGCATAATCCGAGGCGTCAGTTTCTACCTCGTAAGGTTTGGTGTGGTCGAGCAGCACCAACACCGGTTCCTCGGTCATGGCCTTCTTCAATCGATTGAACGCCTTTTGGCATCGATCCGTCCATTCCCACGACTTCTCCTTCTTCAATAGGTCCGTGAGTGGCGCGGTGATGCTCGAGTAGTTCCGGATGAAGCGCCGATAGTAGTTGGTGAGGCCCAAGAACGACCTCAACCCCATTACCTTCGTCGACGGCTCCCATTCGACGATTGATTGAATTTTGGCCTTGTCCATCCGCACTCGTCCACCCCCGACGATGTGCCCCAAGAACGGAACTTCCTCTTGGGCGAAGGCACACTTTTCGCGCTTGACATATAGTTCGTTCTTGTGCAAGACTTGGAAGACTTGCCTTAGATGCTCGACATGCTCTTCCAACGTCCGGCTATAGACTACAATATCATCTACGTAAACCACTACAAATCGATCTAGGAAAGGGTGGAGTACCTTGTTCATCATTGTGCAGAAAGTGGCCGGAGCATTGGTCAAGCCGAACGACATCACGAGGAACTCGTAGGATCCATACCGCGTCACACATGCGGTCTTCGGCTCGTCCCCTTCAGCGATCCGAACTTGATAGTAGCCCGATCGAAGATCCAGCTTGGAAAACCACTTAGCTCCTCCAAGTTGGTCGAAGAGATCCGCAATGAGCGGGATCGGGTACTTGTTCTTCACGGTCAATTTGTTCAGCGCCCGATAATCAATGCACATCCGGAGTGATCCATCGTGCTTCTTTTGGAATAGGATCGGCACACCGAACGGACTTTTTGACGGTCGAATGTACCCCGCATCGAGCAGCTTCTTGAGTTGCCTCCTCAACTCTTCCAACTCGGGGGGTGCCATGCGATATGGCGCCATGGCGGGCGGTCGAGCGTCAGGCACCAGCTCGATCCGATGATCCACCTCTCTCTTGGGTGGTAGTTTCTTTGGCAACTCGGAGGGCATCACGTCCTTGAACGAGTCGAGGGCTTGGGCCACCTCCAGTGGAATTTCCTTCCCAATGCCCTTGTCGTCCTCGGTCTTCAAGGCCGCTAGGAAGGTCACTTCACCCTTCCTAACCCCTTTTGTGAGTTGCATAGCCGATATCATCTTCCGATTCCGATCCGATTCACGGTGGACCGGAATCACGCATTGACAACGTTTGTCCAATACGCATATGCATTCGGCAAAGGGCAAAATAACAGCATGGATCTTATCTAGGAATTTAATCCCAATGACAAAGTCATAGTCGTCAAGGGGAATTACCTCTAGTGTTTCCTTGCTTTTCCATTGCCCCAGTTGTAGCTCCACATCCCTTGCGACACCAATTGCAGGGATCTCCTTGGAGTTTACCATTTTGAGCCAACCGGCTCCCCTCTCAACTCGTAGGTTGAGTTTCTTGGCGACTTGTTCCGAGATGAAGAGGTCGGAAGCTCCCGTGTCCACGAGCGCACTCATCGTGGATCCTCCGATCCTCAAGTCCGCAAACATGAGCCCCTTGGACTCCTTTTCCTTCTTCGATTTGATCGAGCTACGGAGGCGCATGGAACCTAACCGCGATTCCTCCTTTGGCTCATCTTCTTTGCACAAGGCGGCCAACTTGGCCTTGTTCGGGCAATCCCGAGCCATATGTGGACCATCACAAAAGAAGCACTTATAAGAGCGTACCTTCCTTTGTCCTCCTCCGCTCGACTCAAAGCATGAGTTTTGTGGGCGTTGGCCGGTGGTCTTCCTCCGGTCGGGCGGTTGAATCTCCCCGATCTCCCCACCGGTGGCCTTGTCCCTTGGACGGTTGTCCGATCGAGACGTGGAAGGCGCCTTGTATTCCACGAGTGACTCAGCTACGGTCATGGCCGTAGTGAGGTCTCCCACGTTGTACCGCTTCAACTCTTGCTTTGTCCATGGCTTGAGACCGCTCATGAAGCGGTGAAATGCCTCGACTTCATTCATCGAAGGGATTTGGAGTAGCAACTCCGAGAACCGCTTGATATAGTCGCACACTCCACCCTTTTGCTCGAGACGTTTCAGCTCGTCGCGAGCTTCCTCTTCCGCATAAGCGGGGAAGTAGTTCCGTCGGAACTCCTTAATGAATCCATTCCATGTTGTGATAGGATTCCCACACCTATCATCCGTACGACGACACCACCACAACAATGCACTATCAACTAAATACATTGAAGCAGTGTTTACCCGTGTTTGGTCGTCGTGGATTCCCATGGTTTGGAAGTATCTCTCCATATACCAAAGGAAGTTGTCCACATCTTTGGCCACCCGCGAGCCTTTGAACTCTTTTGGCTTCGGCGTGTCCACTTGTGGACCTTGCACGATGATCACCCCGTTCACACGTGCATTCTCCGTCTCAGCGAGCTTCCCCTTGAGCTCGTCAATCTCCGCGCGCATAGCCGCCATCATGGTCTCCAAGGGCTCGTACCGTTGGGCGAGTTCCTCCCGCAAGGTCCCCAGCAACTCATGTCGGAGCTCTCTCATGCTGGTTTTGAGCTCTTGCACCTCAACAACAAGCTCCTCCCTTCCAGCGTCTACTCCATCCACGGTCTGGGTCAGGTCGTCGACCGATCTTTGGATATCGGTGACGAACAACTCCAGCTTCGTCATGCGATGCACAAGATCCCCCATCGGATCCCTCGAACTCGAGTTCCCACGGCTCTTCTTTCCCTTGACAGCACCCTTGTCGGCGTTCCGCCCACGATCAACGCAGTCACCTCCCATGACCAGCGCCTCATCGGATCGTGGATCAGCCATTGTGCTTGCGCTTGGAAGAACTTTAGCTCTGATACCACTCGTCACGGGCCGATCGATCTAGCGTTTCCTTTGCCCGTGCGGCCTTAGGAATTTCTTCCCAAGTCAGCCTTCCTCACACTCACTCACAAGGATTGTAGAGAGAGAAACTCTTTCTAGAGAGAGAAGCTCTGGATTTTGTATTGCTTTGTGAATGAGATGCTTTACAAGGGAGGGGAGGACCCCTTTATATACAAGTATAAGGCAAACCGTATCCGTAGATCTCCCTTAGATCTAACGGTGGAGATTGGATCTCCTCAACTACCTTCTACTCACATTAATTCCCGGCTACCAGCTACTTGCTACTCGCATTTATATCGTATGCGTACAAATACCGTATAAATACCGTATACCCCAGGAGTATTCTAGAAGACTCGAGAATACTTTAAGTCTCGAGGTCTAAGTCAAGGGTCGTTTGGGTCACGGCCTTTGTTTAGAACCCTCTTGGATCGTACTTTCATTTGGGCCGTGACAAATGTCAGAGGTTACAGAGGCAAAAGGGGAGGCACTTTAAGAGTTGAAAGCTGAGAAGGCTGCAATTGAGGCTAAGCGCAAAGTAAACTTCTTGACATGAAATCTTAGGATGATTTCTATGTTTAAACATGTTAACACAACTAGGCACCATGCTTTATTTTATTTTATTTTTTTTCAATTTCTAGTCTGGTGCTTGGCATGGCTATGTTTTAAATACAGAGCAGTATATATGCGTGAAAATCTGGGAGTTTTGCCTAAGGCAGAGGATGGTGAAGATACTACATAATCATTTTAGTTTCTAGTTTGTTACTGTCAGTCCAAGTGTGGATTGGGAAACCTAAAATATAGATATCGGAGTCCATGATGTACGGACAAAAAGATTAATTAACCTTTCGATTCCCAGCATTGACATTATTTTGACCATTTGAGCAGAGTTTGTCTTTTATGCTAACGTAATACCTTTTAGTCAATGACTAATTTAGATGATTTAGAGCTATTAAAGCATCCTTCACTCTCAACAATCTTATAACTTGCACATAGATTTTGGATACAATATGGAACTGTTACTCATTTTCTTGGATTTTTCCTATGGCACTGCCTATTCACAGGTTGGTGCACCTGAGAACTCATATGCCGAGGAATTAAGTCGGAGGATTAATCTTGAGAAGATGCTAGAGAAAGAAAGGGAGAGATGCAAAATGATCGAGAATGAGAGAAAAGACTTGCAAATGCAGCTCGAAAATGCACTTAAAGCTAATGAGGAGCTCTCAGCAAACAAAGCAAGTGAAGAGCATACCCAGCCTCCTTCGTATTTTTTCTGTCCGATAATACAGGCAAGTTGCTACTTCAGTACTTCTTTCGTTGGGCGGCAGCCATTGACTATGCTCATTTTCACTAGCCGAACACAGCCGGAAAGTATGTGCTCGCCTTAATTATCTTACAGGAGAAAATTCGGCGGAACTTGTCATACCGATTCAGTTTGGTACATCAGTAACACAACTTATTCTGGCACCTTATGATCCAATTCATTTATCGCGGCACGGGTTCAACGTGACCTCGCTGTTTTGAATTCTTCAAAAGAGTATTGAGTCAACAACGCTTTTTGCAGGAAATAATGGAAGACCCTGTCGTGGCGGCGGACGGCTACACGTATGAAGCGGAGGCGATAGGGGAGTGGCTGAACGGGCACGACACCTCAGCCATCCATGACGAACGTCTGGCTCCAAAATCTGGATCTCGTGCCGAGCAGGAATGTTCAGTTGGCTATTAAACAATGGATTCAGAAATGAAAGCTCGTGTGGTCTGTCAAACAGAAAAATCTATGTACGGTTAGTGCTGCTCCGGTTGGCTGTGCACATTCCTGGAGCAGGAGGGATATGCTAAGGACATACGCCCGTGAGTAAAACACGAGGTTATGACTTATGATAGTAATTTCGTGTAAGCAGGCCTGTTTCTGTTTATGCTTAGACAGAATCACTTCTCGGTCAAAATTTATAATGTCATCTAAATTTCAAAAAATCATTATATAAATTATGCGCCGCTTGACATACTGATATTTGTATTAGGAGTGTGTAACCAAACCGATTCTATCCAGGAACTAGACCGGACCATTAAAATGAAAATAAAAAGAAAAGGCCAAAGAATTGATTCCTGTTGGAATAGTTCCGAGTGAAATAGTTTCGAGTGAATATCCACCCAGGATCCAGATTGAACCATCCAATTAATCTCAGCATTCCTTCGTCCTTCATCCTTCCTCGGACTCATCACCAGTATTTCCTCTTCCCCTTAATTTTTATGGATTAATGGGGAATAGAGTTTTATAATTTATGTTTTATGTTACGTATTTGAATATTTTATCATTTATAATTATACGTAACTACGTATTCACAGCATGGATTGTTATTTTGGACAGATTTTGTCATTCATTTTTTTACTTTGAACCATTTCATTACTTATATCCTCATATAATTTTTCTATAAAAAATGAACAAAAAAATAAAGTAGGTTTTTGGGTAAATCTTGGAACCGAATTCGAAAAACAATGTAAATTCCATAACTGATTCCAGTATCCAGAAAATGAGAATCAATTATAGTGGCATAAGTTTTAGTTTCGGAACCTATCCACTTTGGAGCTAATTACCCCTAATTTGCATACCATCAATTTAGGAGTTTCAGATTTTGACAAATCGGACATGTGCGATGTAACCGCCCAAGGCCCGACGAGTAGACTTGTTGACGCTGCCCCAACATGCGGCCTGACAAATTGGCTCTTTGATGGCCTGCCGCATGGCATTCGAGCTTCTGTCAAAGGTAAATATCCAAAATATACTTTTCAGTCATGATCTGTCCAAAAACTTTTACATTCCATGAAGACCTTTCGGTAAAAATCGGCCGTATTTTATGCAACGTTCTTTTTTTCATAGGCTTTTTCAGACGCAACCACATACAACCAACCCAACCCTCCCCCCACAAAAAAGAAAAAGCTGAAGGGAATAAATGAGGACTCATTTTCCTTTGTGATCCACTAAAAGAAAAAGGACCACTAGAATCTTATACAAACATCCCCATTGATCAAATCGATCTATCTTTACGCTTGTAGTTGTCCCGATATCCTTGTCCTGTACAGTCAAGTAGTGGTCGATCATAAAAATTGTCCGTATTATATTGTCACGATTTGAGATAGAAATTGTATAAGGGAAACGAGGGATTATGGAGTTGATGGAAAAGTGTGTCTCTTCTCTATTCTCTATAGTTTGTATATACAATTCAATCAATGAATAAAAAAGTAAAGAGATTTTCTCTGATTTTCCTAATCCCTTCTGTCCTAAATAATCACATAATCTATCAATTACAATTAATCAATTAATCGTAATTCTAATTTTCCAAACATAATTCTAATCATATCTTCAACACTTCCCCTCAAGCTGGTGGCTTGTATATATCCAAGACACCTAGCTTGTTTAGAAGATATGTATCTTTGTCTCGACAAAGAGGTTTGGTGAAGATATCGCGGTTGCTCTTGAGTCCTTATCCCTTTGGTTCTTACAATCCCTTCTTCGATCTTCTCTCGAGTGAAGTGACAGTCAACTTCTATGTGTTTTGTCCTTTCATGCAACACGGGATTCGCCGCAAGCTTGAGTGCAGAGTCATTGTCACGTAAAAGTGATGTCGGTCCCTTAATTTGTACTCCAAGGTCTAAGAGTAAACCTCGAAGCCACACAATCTCACAAACCTGTCTTTGCCATGGATCTATACTCAGCCTCTGCCGAGGACAGCGATACTGTGGATTGTTTCTTCGTCTTCCATGAGAGCAGTGAATCCCCAAGCTTGATACAAAATCCAGTGACCGACCTTCTACTCATCGGACACGTGGCATAATCAGCATCGCAATAGGCCATCATTTCCATATTGCACTTTCTGGAAAGGAGTATTCCTAGTCCAGGACAGCTTTTCAGATATTTTACCACCTTCAAGGCTGCATTCATGTGTGATAGCTTGGGACTGTGCATGAATTGACTGAGAGTTTGAACCGCATAGCAAATGTCCGGCCGAGTCATGGTGAGATAGATAAGCTTCCCAACAAGTCTTTGATAGCTTGTTGGATCTTTCAACAACGGATCATCAAATGAGGACGATGTTCCAGCATCATAGTTAGCACTTATTAATTTAGCATTCTGTTCAATGGGAATGACTGCTGGTCTGCATCCGGATAGTCCCGCTTCTGATATAATCTCCATTACAAACTTTCGTTGGCTAAGGGAAATTCCAAGATCAGAACGGGCTATTTCTATTCCAAGAAAATATTTAGGTGGCCCTAAATCCTTGATATGAAAAAATGAATGCAGATGGTCTTTTAACTTTTTTATAGCAGGATCATCATTTCCCATAATAAGAATGTCGTCAACATAAATCATCAGGTATATGGTTGACGTACCTTTTGCCCAAGTGAACAATGCATAGTCATGTTTGGATTGACGAAAACCTGCTCCCGTGAGTGCGGCAGTAAATTTGGCGTACCACTGTCGAGAAGCTTGTTTCAATCCATAAAGGGATTTGCGGAGACGACATACCTTAGACTCCCCCTGTCTCCGTAATCCTTGTGGAAGTTCCATGTAAATTTCCTCCTCTAGATCTCCATGGAGAAAAGCATTGTGAACATCCATCTGGTGTAATGACCAATTGCGAAATGCGGCGACTGATAAGAAGGAACGAACTGTGACGTCCTTGGCAACTGGAGAAAATGTCTCATGGTAGTCGAAACCTTCTCTTTGAGTAAAGCCCTTGCCTACCAGTCGGGCTTTGTATCTCTCTACAGATCCATCTGCCCTGTATTTTATCTTATAGACCCATTTACACCCAATGGGTTTACGTCCAGGAGGTAGGGCCACGATATCCCATGTTTGATTGTCTACTAGGGCCTTGAGTTCCTCCTCCATCGCCTTTTGCCAGCGCTTATCTTGTATAGCCTCATTGTAACTTGAAGGTTCCCTTTCCTCAGAAATTCGGCTAATACAGCACATATGATCTGAAGACAATCGATTGAAAGACACATATGATGATATGGGATGTCGAGTACCTGAGGATAATGATGAGGAACAGATGTAATCTTTTGTCCAAACTGGAGGGCGACTGGTTCGATTTGATCGTCGGGGTGGCTCCATTATCATACTGGGACTGGGAGATGATTCTGCAATATTTCCAGAGTCGCCATTTGTCTCCTCAGATTGTTGTTCCATGAATTGGTCTTCACCAGAAGTGTCAGCATGTGGATCATTGCCTAGTAGTGAGGGCAATGGTGAGGATGGCGCCGCATCTTCTATTTGATCTCTTGGAGAGGGCCCAATAAGAATAGATTCTCCATTAGATAGATCGTCTTCCGCTAGGAATGGTCGGCTATTCCTCATTTCTTCTGGAGACGCAGTTGTACTATTCGAAAAGGGAATATATTTTCATGAAAGATTACGTCTCGCGACGAAGAATTCCCGTGGATCGATCATAAACTCGATATCCCTTTGTCAAATTGGGATATCCCATGAAGACACATGGTCTGGCTCGAGGAGACATTTTGTCACGGGTTCCAACTGTAGTCACATAACATAAACATCCAAATACTCTGAGATGGCTCAGATTTGGTTTCCTTCCATATAACAGCTCAAATGGTGTTTTCCCTTTTAGAATGCGTGATGGCATCCTGTTTATAAGATAAGCTGCAGTAATAACACAATCTCCCCAAAAATTTTCAGGTATGGATGCCTGAAATCTGAGCGCCCGTGCGACTTCTAAGAGATGACGGTGTTTTCGCTCCACCACCCCATTTTGTTGTGGGGTGTAAGTGCAAGTGCTTTCATGCAGAATTCCATTGGAGGACAGAAAAATCTTGCAATCTCCACTAAAAAATTCTTTCCCATTATCGGTGCGAATGCGACGAATCGATTTGCCAAAGGCGAGTTTTGGACGGGGAAAAGAAAGTTTTGAGATAGGAGAGAACTTGAGCTTTTGATTGTATAAGGAAAACCCAAGTGGCACGTGAAAAATCATCGACTATCGTGAGGAAAAATCTTGAACCATCACGATTTATGGTGTGATATGGTCCCCAAATATCAGCATGAATTAAAGAAAGAATATCGTCTACTCGAGTTGTACTATTTTGAAAGGGGGCACGAGTTTGCTTTGCTAATGGACAAATGGAACATTGAGGACTAGGGAAAGTAGCATAATGGCCCAATCTTTTATGATAAAGAAAATTCTTTTCATTGGCAACGGCGTTACACAATGACTTATTGAATGCAACAGGGGATAATTTAAAATTGTCTGAAACATCAGCCCAGAAATATAGTCCTCGATAAGCTTTACCCAAGCCCATCAGTTTCCCAGTCAAAGGGCCCTGAAATAGCCATTTGTCATTGTCAAAGAGGACACGACAAGAATTTTCTTTACAAACTCGAGAGACTGATATAAGGTTGAACTAGAAAGTAGGGACATATAAAACATCTTTAAGAGTGATGAGTGAGCTGAGAGTCACAGTGCCAATCATTCCAACATGTGTGTTATTCCCATTTGGGAGTTGAACTGATATTGGATAAGATAATTTCTTAATGTTGGAAAAAAATCTGGGATTGCAGATAATATGATCACTAGCTCCTGTATCAATGATCCATTCATCATCTGATATTGAGTTCATCAGGCAATAAGAAATACCTGTAAAGCTTCCCGTCTTATCAGAAGGGTCCAACTTCTTCAGAGTCTCCATTAACTCCCGGTATTCCTCGTGAGAAATTCCCTTACCAGTTGAATTCCCTGTCACTTGAAAAACAGTTGAAAACTTTCCCTTTTCTTTTTCACCAGGTTTACCGTGTAATTTCCAGCAATTTTCCACGGTGTGATGCGGGCGTCTGCAATATTCACAATACAACTTGCTTTTTCCTTTATTTTTGATAAATGACGTGGGCCTCCCCACCGCATGGGCTGCTGATCCTCCATATGGGCCATCAGACCAAGATTTTTGAAAAAAATTTCCTCTTGGGCCATCGGGCCCAGACATTTGCTGTCCGCGTGGACCTTCGGGGCCATAAAAGCCCACGGCTCGACAGCCGTTGGATTCAAGGAGTGCCGCATTTTGTGGGCCGTTGGATCCTACGGCTGCAAGGGTTGATCTGGCACCGTCGGATCTGGCGGAGAGATCTCGTCCATCCGCGGCCCGTATAAAAGATCTAGGGTTCTCATGAAACCCTAGATCGGATCCGAGGAACCCTAAATTGGGTCCTCGACCCTCTCTCCCTCCTGTGGTTCCCTCGTGGAACCCTAGATCTGATCCGATGGTTTTCTGCAGCTGGTGAGGTGAAAATCTTGCCGCCAGAGCCACACTTTCGCCCGTTTTGCTTAGATCTGCTGCTCTTTGTTGGCTTTCCTCCTGGATTGCCAACTGATAGATGCGCCCGAGGCTTGGCATGGGCTCCATGGTTAAGATCTGCGATCGAAAAGACAGGTAAGATTCGTTTAATATGAGGAGGAATCGAATGGCCTTCTCTCTGTCTTGCATCTTCTTATATTGCTGCAAAATCGGTTCTGGCCAATCAAATTTTTCTTCGGCCGCCTCCAATTCGTTCCACAAACTCGAAAGTTTGTTAAAAATTGAGGCAACAGACATATTTTCTTGTTTTAAACTCGAAATCTGTTGCGTCAAAGAGAAAATCTTGATTTGATCCAATTTCCGTACATCTCCTTAATGTTTTCCCACATCTGTTTTGAGTCTTCGTCGGGGAAGGCCTGCTGCGACTTCGGAAGTGAGGCTGTTTCCGATCCACGTCCTGACTAGCTGGTTACATTTTCTCCAAACCCTAGCTAGTCGTTCGTCGGTCGGAATCGGTATCGTTCCGTCGATAAAACCCTCCTTATCTTTCGTTACCAGAGCACGCCTGAACTCCCGCGACCAACTCGAGTAATTGTCTGGCCCAGTTAACTGTTGAGCTATGATCTTCAGTTCTGGTCCATCGGCATTCGTTGTGAAAAGAGGGTCGCCGGGCTCCAGGCGACTACTGGCAGCATAGATCTGGTATGGAAAAAAAGATGGTGGATTCGGATATGGGTTCGCCCCTAAACTTGATCCCTCAGATCCGATTGTGTTGCCTGTATTTGGGAAAAAATTACTCGAACCTGGGTAGGGATTTGTTCCCATGCCCGGTTCAACTGATCCGCCCGTCTGTGAATTGATGGTTGTGCCTGCCCCGTTACTGGTTGGTAGGCCTCCATCAGACCGAGCCCCCGGCAATGATGCATGGTACCAATTGTATGGTACCCAATGGTAAGGTTGACCCAAGTAGGGTTGCCCCAAATTCACCTGAGTCGGAATAGGCACCAATTGAGTCGGATTGCCCCAAATCTGTGGCTGCCTTGGTTCTCCAGGAGTCAGAATAAAGATGAGGACGAATCCAATCTGCGAGACCGGTGGCGTTATTTCTCCTGAGGTTGATCGGTCGATCCCGAGGTAAGTGGTTGTGGGTTTGACATATTTTTTAAAAAAATGGATTGTGGATGGTGGTGGTTGTAGGTTTTTTTCGAGGAAGATGAGAGGGAATTGTCTTGTTCGCGAGATGTTGCGGCAACGGGGAAACGAGAGAATAGAGAAGCAGGGGATAGATGTGCTCTGTTCTGCGCGGTGCTTTGCAGCAACAAGGAATGATGGAACGTTCGCAAAGGTCGCAAAGCAACGGGCGAGAAGGAGAAGCGTGCCGGGAATTAGGCTCGCTCTGATACCATGTCACGATTTGAGATAGAAATTGTATAAGGGAAACGAGGGATTATGGAGTTGATGGAAAAGTGTGTCTCTTCTCTATTCTCTGTAGTTTGTATATACAATTCAATCAATGAATAAAAAAGTAAAGAGATTTTCTCTGATTTTCCTAATCCCTTCTGTCCTAAATAATCACATAATCTATCAATTACCATTAATCAATTAATCGTAATTCTAATTTTCCAAACATAATTCTAATCATATCTTCAACATATATAATTCTTCGCAACCACTTTAAGCTACAAAAATCACATCTTTTTCTTAGTTTTCAATTTTACTAACATTCAATTGATGGTTTTATGGGAATATTACCAACCAAATACTCGCTGACGTGTGTAGTGGAGAACCGACATTCCGACGCATTTACACTCGAGAAAGGACACGGAAATTCTGCAAGCGGCTGACTCATTGGCAACGCGACCAAGACCCTTCGCCAAGAAAGCAACTCCTTTCGTCCCAAGTTCTTCTTCACTTGTTGGACCTCGCTTAACAATTCAGCGCGAGAGACTGAGAGAGAGAGAGAGAGACAGCAGAAGCAGCTGAAGCTGAGGCGTTTTTTCGTTGCTGAGCTCTTCCCATTCCGCTCGGTACGCACACCGACGCGCCCGCCCGGTGGGGGAACCCGCGGTGATCCGATCGTCGTCCGAACTCGAAGCGCTTTGACTCGCGGGCGATGACGAGGGGGGAGGAGGGGTCGTCGTATGGAGCGGTGCTGGGCAACGTGTACGTCGCGGTGGGGAGCGACGGCGCGGAGGGCGAGACGATGCTCTGGTGGGCGCTGCAGAACTTCGGGGGCGACTGCAAGTACTGCATCCTGCACGTCGGGCAGCCCAACAGTGAGTTCCACCCGCCTGGTTGATTTTGTGTGTGTCCCGTGAGCTGGAAAAGATGCTTCCTTTTGGAATTTTTCTTAGCTTTGTCTCTGTTTCTGCTGTTGGGTCTCTTCTGGGTCGGTCAAAATTACGGATGAGCATACAGCACCGTCTGGACCGGACCGAACTAGCCGATTTGGTCTGGTTTCAGAGGATGTCGATCTGATTCCGAATTTCATAAAAATGGAATCGGTGATCTTCAGTCCCGTTACTATTCCGGACGGGACCAACTTTTTTTTAAATATATATTTTTTATTTTAAACATAGCAATAAACCTTCGAA
This sequence comes from Eucalyptus erythrocorys, assembly GCA_014182555.1. NCBI lineage: Eukaryota > Viridiplantae > Streptophyta > Magnoliopsida > Myrtales > Myrtaceae > Eucalyptus > Eucalyptus erythrocorys. The sequence goes on from CM024602.1 coordinate 17,960,951, forward strand.
TTGTAATAATTCTAGTATTTTATTTTTTATTTTTTTTCTAAGTGATCGGTTCCATTGGCCGGCTGATCCTCGGTTCTGGGACTGTCCAGTCGGTTCTGGTCCCAAAAATGGAACCAGTCCTCCTGATTGGGATCTTGATTTCTAAGTGGAACCAGACCAGATCGGAAATCAATTACCCTTAGTCAAAATTGGAGGGCATGGAGTTCAAGTGTGATGGGCGAAGCAAATTTACAATGCGGGCATTAGCTGTTGACCTTGAACCCCGAGCTCTTTGTTCATTTCTAAATACATTATTGACGAGACGGAACCGTCAAGCGAATTTCATTGCTTGAAGAAGTGCTCGCTACGCATAACGGCATTTGGACATGTGTAGGAGTTGGAGACTGCTGTAAAATGGACTCTTTTGTAGCATATTTGGGCTGCATTTGATCATTTTTGTGAACAAAACTTTCTTGCTTACTTAGCTTAAAATAAAAATAAAATAAAAGTAATGGGATAGTAGATATGGATACGGCAGTTTGGAGAATGATCTCTCTGCAGTTTCTTGGGGCTGATGGCTGCTGGTAGTGGAGATAATGTCGATTTGGTGAAAAACTCTGTTCGATTTTCTTGCATGTAAAAGTGATCGCGGGTTTTTTATTATGCGCACAAACTATTAGGCCTCATTTAAAGAATATGACGATGACAGATGGCATCATGTTAGTCTTCATCTCAAATGCGGTCTTTTCGGGGCGCTTCCAAAATGATTCATGAGATAAAATATGCTTTGCTGTATGTCTAGACTGACCACCTATCGTTCTGTTTAAGGAAAATGAGAACAGCATTTTCATTTTTTGATTTGCATTGTTAGCAGTCTTTGTAGTTAGTACTTTTTCCTTCTGCAGTAATTTTCAACAGAATTTTTTCTTTGTTTGCAATTGGTGAAATCTCCTCCAGAATTTGCAGGGGAGAATCCGGACGGGATTCTAGATGCGTACATTCAAATGTGTGACCATGAAAAGGTTCGTTTCTTAAACTAGTTTATTTCTTTGTCAACAGATTTATAGGAATAGATTGATCTTGCGCTACATTTTAAAAAAGATTAAGATCTCTTTGTGTTTGCAATAAAGTAGAAAATGAGGGATAAGTGCCCTAGAAATCTAAAAACTTGTCATAAGAATGCAATTAAATCCTAAAATTTTTTAATGGTTCGATCAAGTTGAAAAACTTGTCAAATTGGTGTGTTTAAGTCCCTCCATTAAATCCGTCTAATTTAGCTAATAGAAAATATTGAAATGACTTTTTTTTTAATTACTTTCCGTGGCGCCGATATGGCACCCATGAAGCGCCACACTAAAAAAAGAAAGCCCATCTATGTTCACCTTTAAAGTGATGATCAAAGGAGCTATCTACATGCGGTGTTCGATTCCCTCACCGAATGCTAGACAGAGACTTCATTGTTGTAGCTATTTGAAGGAGGAGTAGTAGATTACAAAAGCTCTAATTGTAATTCATGGATCCGATTTGTCGTGCTCTAATTGTTTGTCTTCCGATGTTATCAGATTGTTGTATGGTTTCTACTTCTTAGGGAAAGAATTTAAAATGGTTTGAGATTGAACTTGGGTTGCATTTAGCATTCTTTACTTTTTCTTTTCATTTAATTAAGGTTCAATTAAGGTTTGAGAAAAAAAAAAAAAAAAAGAGTAAAATTTGGAGACAACTAACGGCCACGTAGAAAAGAAAAAATGATACAATAAGCCACATCAGTTTTTTCCTTTTGCCAAATCAGATAGAGTTAACGGAGGGATTTCATTGCACCAAGTTGATAAGGTTTAGGATTTTATTGCATTATCGAAAGTTTTAGAACCCGATTGTACTTTCTTGACAAGTTCTTGGACTTTTGATGCACTTATCCCTAACAAAGAAAATAGTGAACTCTTATTTTATTGAGCTTATATGAAAGACGAGATGTTTTCTTTTGATCTCAAACTGATTGCCTTGACTCCTCAGCGGACTCCATTACGATTGGTTCCTTTTGGATTGAATGGTTTAGAAAATTTAATCTAGTGAGTTAGAATGATTTCTGTCAGCACTCTTTTTGTAGATGAGAACATTTTGACATTGAGAAGGTTTGCGATCATATCTAAGTGGAAATTGTGGTCAATTATACATTGACAAATCCTGATGAGAGTCCACCATTGGGAAGTTTCTGAAAACAAATCCTTTGCTAGAATATTTTCCTTCCAGATTGTCATTACTTATTATGCCACCATGAAAAGAATCTTGAGAATGAATACAATCAAATCGGCAGAAGCATTATTATTGTTACTTAGTTCTAATTTTTGTTACTTGTGCTTCCCAAATGCTGCTTAATTTTCCAGGTTTCTTCGATGAAATTATATGATGAGATGCAGGATGTAGGACAAGGGATTGTGGAACTTGTCGAGCAGCATTGCATCAGGAAGCTCGTTATGGGAGCAGCAGCAGATAGACACTACATTGAGTAATAACTTATGGCTTATCTGTATTCGCAACAGTGGACTGATTTAAGGCTCTTTGAATTATGGACTTGATGGAGGGTTTTGATTTGAGATGCAATGTTTTCTTCACTTGACTGGTGTCACTGATGCTTTAACGCATGATAAATCTTGGAGAAATGCTGCATAGGTTCTCATATTATAAATGAGTCAGTAAATGCGCAGAAACCATTGCATTGCAAATTTTTTCTGCCCCTAGATTCTATATAAGTAATATGTCTAACGAAGTGACCAGAAGGAGATCGATTTTTGAATTCTTTTATCCATTGAGTGGATGGTTTGGCTAGTTGTTTGTTTTTTATCCTTTTTCTTACCACTGCTTATATTAAAAAAATTTGCCCATTTTAGAGGATAGCTACTTAGCTCAAGCTTTCGTGTTACTTGATGTAATTATGGAGTTGACTACAAAATATTTTGCTGAGATGAATGCTATATTTTCATTCCTTTATTGAAATAAATATTGAACCTGTAGGGGCATGGCACAGCTTACATCTACAAAAGCAAAGTTTGTGGACCAGCATGCTCATCCATCCTGTGAAATTTGGTTTATATGCAGAGGCAATTTTGTTTACTTGAGGTATGCATAACCATGCTGAGCTTTCACCGCCACACATTTAGGTATCTTGTAGAGTTGAGCAGTTGAGCTGTTCACATTTTCTTTCAACGCATTTGATTGTGGTGTTTTATTAATAATTTTTTGGCATAATGTCCAACATGGTATCGGAAATCGGGTTTTTGAGCCCCATTTCCTGTCCCATTGGCTTATGGTGATGAATCGAGGGCTTAAAAATCCATCTCTATGTTTCTTGGAAGTACTAAGATCGATTTCGTATTATTGACCAAACTTCATGAGTTTTAAATTTTTTCCAGAAGAAACTGATAAGTCAACTTTGTGTATAAATTTAACACCTGACTCTAAGTAAGGCCTCCCCGTGTTGGATTATGTCAGAGATAGTTGCTTAAGTTTATTCTACAGCTTCGGACCAACTCAAAGTGAATACGTCATGAAGCTAATGCAAATTGCTAAACCTGAATGTCAGGGAAAGTTGGTCAAGTACCTCTGATCCAGTGAGGTCCCATGTTCAATCTGGACAGAGTACTCCAGGATCCGATAACTCTGGATCTGACTTGGTTCAGTTTGAAAGTCCTGAAAGGAGCAAGGAAAGCTCGGAAACAGATCCGGTGCCGGCTGTTCATCATCACTACTCTTTTACTTGGCTATTCTTTTATACAAGTTAATTAACTGGTTTCATAGGTAGCGTAACGCAAATATATTCATTTCCCAACAGGAAGGAATTAACAGTGAGGAACTCCGTAAACTACTTGACAGAGCAATGTCAGAGGTTACAAAGGCAGAAAGGAAGGCATGCGAAGAGTTGATTCGCCGTCAGAAAGCTGAAATGGCTGCAATAGAAGCTAAGCACAAAGTAAACTCCTTGATATGAAATCTTAAGATGATTCCTATGTTTAAACATGTTGACACAACTAGGCACCATGAGTTTTGTAATTTTTTTTTTTTTGTTTTTCAATTTCTAGTCTGGTTCTTGTCATGGCTATGTTATAAAGAGAAAGCAGTATGCATGCATGAAAATGTGGGAGTTTTGCCTAGTGCAGTGGATGGTGAAGATGCTACGTATTCATTTTAGTTTCTAAATTCTTATTGTCAGTCCTAGTGTGGATTGGGAAACCTAGAATATAGATTGCAGAGTGCAAAATGTACAGACAATGAATCAAACTCATTCAGAAGATTAACTAACCTTTTGACTCCTTTTCAGTTGGAACTTTCAAAGTAGCATCGACAATATTTCTACCATTAGAGCAGAGTCTGTCCTTTGTGCTGACGTACTCCTTTTATTTTTCTCAAGGATTAATTTAGATGATTTGAAGCTATTAGAGCATCAACTTCATTCTCAACAATCTTTTGACTTGCACAAACATTTTGGATACAGTATCGGAAGTGTTTCTTATTTTCTTGGATTTTTCTGATGTCGCTGCCTTTTTACAGGCTGGTGCACTTGAGAAGATGCTAAAGAATGAAAGGGAGAGATGCAAAACAATCGAGAATGAGAGAAATGGCTTACAAATGCAGCTTGAAAGTGCCAAGTTTTCTTTGTCGGAAATTCAGGAAGCTACTGACCATCCTCACTCAATAATAGACGTAGGGGATTATGGAAGCACTTACAAAGGTGTTCTTCGTCATACCCAAGTGGTCATAAAGACGATGTATTCTGTATCGAAGTACAATCAGGAGGTGAGGTACTTGGTCTAATTGTATTTTCTTAAAAATTCATACCCGCCAATTTGAATGAGATTATCTCTGGATGATGGTGCTGAAAAAGTTGCGTACGGCCACCTCATAGTAAGGACTTTGCGCATATCCATGCCTATGTGATTGCTTGAAACTTTTGATATCATGTAACCTAAATTGTAAATTTGCTAGGAAATTTAATGCCTTTTGTTGTTTTATTTAAGCAGAAATTGAAGACAATAGAGACCAGGTGAATATGAATATATTTCTTAGAGAAATGTGATTACACAGGCTTTACTCAATTTTCTGTTTTATTTACAGAGATACTGAAGTAGACACTCATGTCATTCTGGGCTGTTGTTTCAGGTTCGTATTGCGAGCATGTTGAGGCATCCAAATTTGGTCACCCTTATTGGGGTTTGCCCGGAAGCTGGGGCTCTCATCTACGAGTATCTCCCAAATGGTAACCTTGAAGACTGGCTAAGTGAAGATAACGCTGCCCCCCTATCATGGCAAACAAGGATACAGATATGTAGAGATACGTGTGCTGCACTTATTTTTTTGCACTCCTTCAAACCTCATGGGATAGCTCATGGTGATCTGACATCCAAAAATATTCTTCTTGATGCCAACTTCGTGGCTAAATTGGGCAACTCTGCATCACATGATGCATCTTTCAGTTCCCGTACAACAGGAGACATTTCTGCTGAGTCAGATATTTTTTCATTTGGGGGCGTACTCTTGCAGTTACTTGTTGGTCAAGCGGCGTTGAATTTGGACCAGATTGTGCAAAATGCGTTGAATGATAATGAGTTAGATGCCGTATTGGATCAAAAGGCAGGGCAATGGCCACTAGAGAAGGTCACAAAGCTGGCACGCCTAGCTTTGCGTTGCTGTGGGATAGATAATAGCAACCGACTGGATCTTCAGTCACAGGTGTGGCCACTGCTTGAACAAATCCAAACACTGTGTGAGCAGGCGTCATCATCTGACCGTTCTTCAGGAGGTATTCAGCGGTCCTCATCATCTGATCATCCTCCCGGTGAAGAGCATACCCAGCCTCCTCCGTATTTTTTATGTCCAATAACACGTGTAAGTTGCTACTTCTTTCATCGTGCAGTAGTCATTGACTATGCTCGTTTTCACTAGCCGAACACAGCTGGAAAGTGCATGCTCGCCTTGATTATCTTACAGGAGAAAATGCGACGGAACTTGTCATACTGGTTCAGTTTGATACATCAGTAACAGAACTTGTCCTGGCACCTTATGGTCCAATTCATTTATAGCGGCACAGGTTCAACGTGACCTCGCTGTTTTGAATTCTTTGAAAGACTATTGAGTCGACAATGCTTTTTGCAGGAAATAATGGAAGAACCTGTTATGGCAGCGGACGGCCACACATATGAAGCGGAGGCAATAAGGGAGTGGCTGAATGGGCACGACACCTCACCCTTGACGAACCTTCGGCTCCAAAACTTGGATACCATACCAAACAGGAATCTTCGGTCGGCTATTGACGATTGGCTTCGGATCAATGGAAGCTAGTGTGGTCCGTCAAACAGAAAAATCCATGTACAGTCAGTGCTGCTCCGGGTGGCTATGCACATTCCAGGAGCAGGGGTGATATACGTAAGAACATATGCCCGTGAGTAAAACACGAGGTTATGACTTATGATGGTAATTTCATGTAAGCAGGGCTGTTTTTGTTTATGCTTTGACAAAATCAAAGAGTAATTTTGCACTTCTCCGTCGAAATTTAAAATGTCATCTATATTTCAGAAAATCATGAGATAAATTATGCACTTGACATATTGATATTTGCATTAGGGGTGTGCTCTATGCGGGAACTAGACCGGACCGCTAGAAAAACAAGTGCAGAAAATTAGTTCCTATTGGAACATTTCCAAGTAAATACCCACCGGGGGTCCACATTGGACCACACTATTTTAAAGCAAGTTTCGAAATCGATTTTATATATTAAAAAGCCAAAATTTTAATTTCTTGTTTACTTAAATTCTAACCTTAGCACTATTTTATCCTTTGTCCTTTCTCTAACTCATCGCCAATATTTCCTCTTCCCCTTGAATTTTTTGATTTAATGGCGAATAGAGCTTTATAATTTATGTTTTATGTTATGTGATTGAACATTTTATCATTTATAATTGTACGTGATTACATTCATCGTATGAATTGTTATTTTGGGCGGATTTTGTCATTCATTTTTTTACTTTAAATCATTTCGTTACTTATAGTCTCATATAATTTTCTTGCAAAAAATGAACAAAAATATAAAATAGGTTCTATGATAGACCTTAAAATTGGATCAGAAAAACATGATAGGTTTCAGAACTAATTCTAAGGTCCAAAAATTGAAAATCGATTGTAATGGGATTGGTTCCAATTTTGGAACTTACCTACTTTGAAACTAATAACCTCTAATATATATATTATCGATATAGGAGTTTTGGATTTTGACAAATCGGATATGTGCAATGTAACCGCCGGAGGCCCGACAAATCGACTTGTCGATGCTGCCACAACATGCGGCCTAACAAATTGGCTGGTTGATGGCTTGCCGCATGGCATTCGAGCTTCTGTCAACGACATTATTCTTTTTTCCCCTTTTATTAACCTTTTGTGAGTAAATAATACTGACCTATTAAAAAAAATTCATCAGTTGCTTTAGACACACTAGAGCGCAAATTGGATAAGACCCCAATGGACTTAAAGAGAAAATAATAAAAAGAATACTAAAAATGTCAAAAGTTATGTACGATATCTCTGGTGTTGAACACTAATAGCTGATGGCTAGACACAGGTGCCACAAATCACATATGTGCAGATAAACATCTGTTCTCATCTTATGAGAAGGCTAAAGAAAATGAAAAGCTTTATATGGCTAACTCTGCATCAACAAATATTGCCGAAAGAGGAAAGGTGATCCTGAAGTTTACATCTGGTAAGGAGGTCGCCTTGCTGAATGTGCTGCATGTACCAGAGATTCGGAAAAATCTAATTTCTAACCCCATACTTGTCAAGGAGGGTTTGAATGCGACAAATTTGTACCTTCGAAAGAAAGGATGTATATGGGAAAATGGTACTTGTGTAATGACCTGCTTAAAGCCAATGTATCTATCATTGATATAAACTCGAATTATGTGTATCCAAAGACTATTAATAAAGAAAAGTCTTCAGTTTATACTGTTGTGTCTCCTTATCTATGGCATGGTAGATTAGGACATGTAAACTATGGTACAATGAAGAGAATAGCAAACTTGGGGTTAATTCCAAGATTTGAGTTGGATGCCCGTTACAAATGTGAGACTTGTGTTGAGGCCAAGTTTGCCAAGAAACCTTTCAAATCCATTGAAAGAACAAGTGAACCTTTACAATTAATCCATAGTGATCTATGTAATTTAAAGTTTATAGAAAGTAGAGGTGGAAAAAAGTACTTCATCACATTTGTTGATAATTGTACTAGATTTTGCTATATCTATTTACTAACTAGCAAAGATGAGACTATGAGCATGTTTGTCAAGTATAAAAATGAAGTTGAAAACCAACTTGATAAACGAATCAAGTGAGACTTCTTTCCACCTCTACTTTTACAAACTGTAAATCACATAGATCACTATGGATTAATTGTAGAGGTTCACTTGTTTTTTCAACGGATTTGAAAGGTTTCTTGGCAAACTTTTGCTATGTTTATTTACTAACTAGAAAAGATGAAACTATGAGAATGTTTGTCAAGTATAAAAATGAAGTTGAAAACCAACTTGATAAACGAATCAAAGTGCTTACGTTTGATAGAGGGGGATAATACAGTTCAATCAATTTCAAAGAGTTTTGTGCTAGTTTTGGAATAATTCTCCAAACGACTGCACCTTAAACTCCACAACAAAATGGAGTTACTGAAAGATTGAATAGGACACTAAAGTAGATGGCTAACGCCATGCTTTTGAGTTCAGGTATACCTCAGAACTTGTGGGGGGAGATAGTTTTAACTGCAAATTTTATTCTTAATAAAATACCCCACAAAAGGCCAAGTAAAACTCCATATGAAATGGAAAGTTGACATTCTACAATTTTCTAAAAGTGCGGGGGTGCATAATGTGATTTATAACGATAAGTCTAGACACATTCGTCGTAAACATAATACCGTAAGGCAGTTGCTCTCAAATGGAATCATTTCTTTTGACTTTGTAAAGTCAAAGGAAAATATTGCGGATCTGCTGACAAAAAGTTTGTTAAAAGAGCAGATAAACTGCGCATTAAGGGGAATGGGTTTAAGAGCCTTAACCCAATAAAGAGATTCCATGGTGGAAACCTAACCTATATGATTGGAGATCCCATGGTCTAGGTTCAATAGGACAATGCAAATTTTGGAAACTCTAGTGTAAGCATTGTCTCCCATTCCTATGATGTAACAGTGCTTTCCTCCAACATTATTAAGGCTCGCTATACGTTTAATGATTCCTATAACTTAGAATGTATCATCGAAGTGAAATATGGTAGGATATTTTTAATAGGAATGCACCTATATACGTGGAGTTGGCCGGCTCTATGAAAATCTTTAAAGGCTGGATTTTTTAAAGCACGCATTTATCCCGAGAAGTTCAGGGCGGAAAGAACGAACACAACCGAGAACTAATCTTGAATTGGAAATACTCTGTGTGAGGTTTATTGTTTAGGCTTACACAAACACCTGGCGATTCAAGGCTTAGTCCATCGACTAGTTAAGGAAGTCCGATAGGCTTTCACTAAAGAAGGTTCAAAGTGAAAGCTACCTATCTTAATGCGGTGTATTTCAACATGCATTCTTAGATTCTTTCGAGTCAAAAATGTTTTATCGATCCATTAATGTGGGGAATTGTTATAATTATGGTTATAATTATGGTTAATGGATCAACAAAAGTCAATAAATTAAGATACGTCTTTTCTATTCACCTATCTCTTTTGGATTCATGAATTTCCTAGATTCATGTATCTTTTAGTTCATGTATTTATTGAGTTCACGAATTTCTTGAATTCACATATCTCTGAATTCATGAATCTCTTGGATTCACGTATCTCTTGATTCATGAACTCCGTGAATACATACAACTATTTAATTCATGTATCTCTTCTGTACATGAACTAAAAAGCTCTATAAATATATAGGAGTATAAAGCTTCATGACGGTTTTTGGATTTCTTAACTCGATTTCAAAAAGCTTTGATATGCTTTTCTACTCTTCTGTTTTTTCTAGGTGTGCCGGTTCAATTAAACGGTTCGACTGAGTCACGTTTGCATAGTGCTAATCCAAACAGGTTCGAGGTGTTGTATCTTGGGAAGCATGGTTCTTGAATCTACGAAGCATCATTGGCAAGAACTAATCACCTTAATGAAATTCGGATATCCGTACCTCACCTCCAATTTTATGTTATTTTTCCAGTGTTATCTTATTTTATTTTTCTCCAAAATTTGTAAGTTTACATAAAAGAAGAATATTATATAGTTGTTATCGTCTTCTTTACATTGATGTTCTAATTACAACAAACAATGTTATTTTCTTTGGATTAATTTCCAACGGTCTTTGCCCAATAGACTTCTGAATGTGTCAATTTTTTTTTAATTTTTTTTCTAAACGATAAACATTTATCAAAATTTATAAACTCTGAGCAACGTGGAAAAACGAGGGGAACATACGATATTCCTCTCTCTTTATAAACTTAGTGCCCATCTCTCTCTCCACAACCACTCTCTGATCTGTCTCGCTCGGGCAAGCGAGCCTAACTTTCGTTTCCTTCAGCGCTTTTTGATAACTCTTGATCTGACTCATAGCGAATTTGCTGATAGTCTAGCCTTGGTTCGGTTTGAAGGTCCTGAAGGAGCAACGACAAGCTCAGGAACGAATCCGGTGCCTGTTGTTCATCAACCGACATCTAGTGCAGCGGTCAGGAAAAAAACCTCTCTACTCTTTTAGGCTCTGCTTGCCTTATTCTATTTTTCCTTTTTTAGTTCTCCGGAACAAAAGAGGGCACATAAGTCCATTTGGTACAAAAATAAATTTAGAATAGAATCAAGAAATAAAAAAAAAATTATCGGAAATAACTCCATGATCAAGTCCATTCTATTTTTTCCTTTTTCTTTGGCTCTTCTTCTTCCTTTGGCCGACGGCTAGGTAAGCCTCCTGGTTAGGGCGAGCCTCGCCAGCGGGTAGGCAAGCTCAGCCTCGCCCGATTTGAGCGAGGCTAGCCCAGCCACCAATGAGACAATGTTGCCCCCATGGTAGCCCGACAAGCTCGAGTCTAGTCTTGCTGGGCAAGCTCGGCCTTTCCTATCAACAGGGAGGCTCAGCCAACCAAGTCGCTGGCCAAAAGAAGAAGGGAAAGAAGAAAAGAGAAAAATATAATGAATTTATTAAATAATTAAAAAAATGATTTGGATTAGAAATATTGAGAGCAGTACAAAACATATTTCTAATGAGAATATAATTTTTGTACAATTACCAAACATATTCGAATACTCAAAAATTTGTTTGGGAAACAAAGTCAAAAAAATCATTTCTATATCTAAGATAGAATAGTTACCAAATACACCTTTCTTCGGCTATTCTTCTATACAAGTTAATTAGCTGGTTCCATGGGTTGCGTAAGCCAAATTTAACGGTGACTCTGCGAACAACGTGACAGAGCGATGTCAGAGGTTACAGAGGCAAAAAGGGAGGCACTCGAAGAGTTGAAAGCTGAGAAGGCTGCAATTGAGGCCAAGCGCAAAGTAAACTTCTTGATATGAAATCTTAGGATGATTTCTATGTTTAAACATGTTAACAAAACTAGGCACCATGCTTTATTTTAATTTTTTTTTTTTCAATTTCTAGTCTGGCATGGCTATGTTTTAAATACAGAGCAGATATATGCGTGAAAATTTGGGAGTTTTGCCTAGGGCAGAGGATGGTGAAGATACTGCATAATCATTTTAGTTTCTAGTTTGTTACCGTCGGTCCAAGTGTGCATTAGGAAACCTAAAATATCGATTACAGAATCCAGAATGTACGGACAATGAATTGAACTTGTTCGAAAGATTAATTAACCTTTCGATTCCCAGCATTGACATTATTTTGACCATTTGAGCAGAGTTTGTCTTTTATGCTAACGTAATACTTTTTAGTCAATGACTAATTTAGATGATTTAGAGCTATTAAAGCATCCTTCACTCTCAACAATCTTATGACTTGGACACAAATTTTGGATACAATATGGAAGTGTTACTCATTTTCTTGGATTTTTCCTATGTCACTGCCTATTTACAGGTTGGTGCACCTGAGAACTAATATGCCGAGGAATTAAGTCGGAGGATTAATCTTGAGAAGATGCTAGAGAAAGAAAGGGAGAGACGCAAAATGATCGAGGATGAGAGAAATGACATGCAAATGCAGCTCGAAGATACACTTAAAGCTACTGAGGAGCTCTCAGCAAACCAAGCAAGTGAAGAGCATACCCCACCTCCTTCGTATTTCCTCTGCCCAATAATACAGGCAAGTTGCTACTTCTGTACTTCTTTCGCATTGATTCCGGTTGGAATAGTTCTGAGTGAAATAGTTCCGAGTAAATATCCACCCAGGATCTAGATTGAACCATCCAACTAACCTTAGCATTCCTTTGTCCTTTATCTTTCCTCGGACTCATCACCAGTATTTCCTCTTCCCCTTAATTTTTATGGATTAATGAGGAGTAGAGTTTTATCATTTATGTTTTATGTTACGTGTTTGATTATTTTATCATTTATAATTATACGTGACTTCGTATTCATAGCATGGATTGTTATTTTGGACAGATTTTGTCATTCATTTTTTTGAACCATTTTATTACTTATAACCTCATATAATTTTTCTATAAAAAAATGAACAAAAAAATAAAATAGGTTCTCGGGTAGACCTTGGAACCGAATTTGAAAAACAATATAGGTTCCAGAACTGATTTCAGTATCCAAAAATTGAGAACGATTATAGCGGGATGAGTTCCAGTTCTGGAACCTAGAGCTAATTACCCCCTAATTTGCATACCATCAACTTAGGAGTTTCAGATTTTGACAAATCGGACATGCGGCCTGACAACTTTTTTTTTTTTTTTTTTTGGTTGAAAATAGCTGGCGATATATTATATAGCAAAGTCTTTGCGCAACGATGGCGGATTACAATCAAAAGCTAAAATATCACGAAGGGAAAAGGGTAGGGAGTGCACCCAAGCGCTCGACGGCTGTTTCCTCCTGTGCTGGCGTGCCACCCAATCAGCGGCCTGATTTGCTTCGCGGGTACAAGATCGGACGGCCAAAGAACTATTTTGAGATAACTCCTTCTGACAAGCTAAGACCAAGTCTTTGATGTTCCACGGAGAGGGAACCCGGCCCAAGACGCTATCAACTAGTGAGGAGTTGTCAGATTCACAAATCAGTTTGGAGAGGCCTTTGAGTTCCGCTGCTTGCTTCAAAGAGAGAGACTGCAGAAAGCGAAGCCCCATCACCAGTGCCTCCGCTTCCGCTTGGATGGCCGAGGAAGCCCTGACGTCGGCCGCAAAGCCGTCGAGAAGCACGCCGTCCGAATCTCGCAGGACGCCTGCGGCTGAGCCGATGAAATCGTCGCGGAACCATGACGCATCAACATTCAATTTAAGCTCTGATCTCACCGGAGGGTTCCAGATCTGGGGTAAGCTCTCTCTGAGAAGCCTGTTCGCCTTCGGTTTCAGCCTTCTGATCATCGTCTGGCTGTGTTCTCGTGCAAGATCAAGAGTGGCTCGCGGTCAGGGGGTTTGGCATCTGAAGACCCAAGCATTTCTGGACTTCTAGATCTGCCACAAGGTTTGCGCCACAGTGATTTGAGTGGGTAGGTTCGGCTTCTCCTTAAAGAATTCTCATAGCCATTTATCTATCCGCTGGATGTGTTCCTGAGGATTATGAGCGTTCAGCTGATCGTCTAGCCACACGTTTTTTACCCATTTGCAGAGAAACAGGAGGTGTTCCGTGGTCTCGACTCCTCGGTGGTAGATCTAACAAAGAGGATCTTCAGAAATCTTTCTCCTGTGCAGATTCTCCCTCGTGGGTAGGGCGTTTTGGCAGGCGCTCCAAAAAAAGGTTCGGACTTTCGGTTGAACAGGGAGCGCCCATATGTTGGTCCAGAGCTGGCGAGGTGGCTTGAAGGAGGGAGATGGCTGCTGTTCTCGGCCATTTTGCTGCCTCGACATAGCGCGGTTGTACCCGCTTTTGACCGTGTAAACTCCCTCTCTGTTACCCGTCCATAATAAATTGTCCGGTTTGGGTACAGGGTTTAGAGGGATAGCTAGGATCTCATTAACAATGTTAGGCGGAAAAACCTGTTCAACCAGAGGTTTGTTCCATGTCCGATGGTCTTCGTCGATTAGGTCTGCAACCCATACCTGTTCCACTTGTGCGTGCTGATTGTGAAGGGGCCCCTGAAGCCATTTATCATCCCAAATATTTACTGATTTTCCGTCACCGATCTCCCACCTTATATCCTAAATGATGGTGTCTCTTCCTCTCAGGAGACTTTGCCAGCCCCAAGAGGCACGTCGTTTCGGCCTAGCCTTCCAGACGTCGATGGATGGGAAATAGATACTTTTAATCACTTTCGCCCACAGAGCTTGAGGAGATTGATGGAGTCGCCACACCTGACGGCCTAACATAGCATCATTATAGGTAGGTAGGTCCTTGAAACCGAGACCCCCTGAATCTTTTCTGTTTTTAAGAACCGACCAGTTTTTCCAATGTACTCCAGGTTTGGAGTCGCCTTTTTGCCACCAGAAAGCCGCGATTTTACTTTCAATAGTCCTACAGACAGAAAGTGGTAATTTGAAGACCATCATTGCGTAGGCCGGGAGGGCCTGTATCACGCTCTTGATCAGCACCTCTTTCCCCGCCTTGGTAAGTAAGGACTCCTTCCATCCCTCCATTTTTGATTGGACACGAGTTAGTATCCATGTACAGATCTCCTTTTTGGATTTTCCCCAGTCAGTTGGCAGACCTAAGTAGTTTCCTGTCTTCTCAATGATAGGAACCCGTAGCTCTTGGGCCAGATTTCGCTTTAGAGTTGCTGGACACCATTTACTAAAAGATACGCCAGATTTGTTCAAATTTATTGCCTGACCTGTTGCATGGCAATGTTGAGCCAAGGTAAGTTGTAGATTTTGACATTCGATAAGAGTCCCATCAATGAAGAAAATAGCATCGTCTGCAAACAGCAGGTGAGTCAATCTAGGGCTTGATCTGTTTAATTGGATACCCTTGATAATGCCATCAGCTACAGCTCGTTGCATCATCCAAGAAAGTACATTTGAGATAATTATGAAGAGATAGGGGGATAAAGGGTCACCTTGCCGTAAGCCTCTAGACGGGGTGAAATAAGGCGTAGGGGCACCATTAACTTTAAGGCTGAAAGTAGTGGTTGTGATACATTGCATAATGAGCGCAACCCATCTTCTTGAAAAGCCCATTTTAAGCATGCATGCATTGACGAAATCCCATTCCACCCTATCATACGCCTTCTGCATATCTAACTTCAAAACTGCTTGGTGGTGCCTAGTGTTCTTGGTAATGTGCATTTGATGTAAGACTTCCTACACAATTAGAATGCTATCTTGAATCTGTCTCCCCTGCACAAAAGCACTTTGTTCGGGTGCTATTATTTCAGGAAGCCACCGTTTTAATCTGTTTGCTAGTACCTTAGAGATGATTTTGTAGCTGACATTGCAAAGACTGATCGGCCTGAATTGGTTTATGATTTCAGGATTTTTGACTTTTGGGATCAGCACAAGATGGGTTCGGTTGAGCTGCGGGTCCATAATCCCTGAGGTAAAGAAGCTTTGTACCATGTGGAACAGGTCTGCCTTTAGTTCATGCCATGAGTGTTGGTAGAAATTCCCATTGAATCCATCGGGACCTGGCGCCTTAAAGGCCCCCAGTTGAAACACCGCAGTTTTCACTTCCTCCATGGTAAGTTCTGCCTCCAAATCTGCATTAATGTTGTCGTTAATAGGTGAGAAACACTGATCCAAAACTGGTTGATAGTATCTCTGCCCCTCCGACTTGTATAATGCCCTATAGTATTCTTGGATATGTGTCCGAAGAGATTCAGCCTCCCGACACCATCTATTCTCACCAATTAGCAGCATCTTAATGTTATTGCGGCGACGTCTTTGTATGGTAGAGGCGTGGAAAAACCTGGTATTTCTGTCCCCCCACTGTAGCCATTTGATTCTCAAGCACATCCCCCAGTAGAGTTCCTCTTGCTGTCGGAGTTTTTCAATCTAATTAGTCATGCTTTAGATTTGTTGCAGATTGTCGTGCTGAGATTTATCATTTGTGAGGTTGACAATTTGCTGTGATAGTCGCTGGATTTCCCTGGATGCGCGGCCAAATCTGCCCTTACTCCAAGTCAGTAATTTGTCCTTCGTTGCTCTCAGCTTGTCCGAGAATGAGGTTGTTGAGAGGTGAGTGTGCTGCCATATAGAAGATATAATGGATTGGTATTCCTCGTCATCTAACCAGAACGCTTCAATTTTGAACTCTTTCTTCCTTTTTGGGGCTTCCAGGTATAAAGATAAGACAAGGGGCTGTGGTCTGATCCGATGGCCGGCAAAGCTTGAATCGCTGCTTCAGGGTAGTTGGCTTGCCACTCAACAGTGCATAGCATTCGATCAAGCCTCTTCTTCACTAATTCCTCCCCTTCCCTTTTGGTGGACCAGGTATACGCACACCCCCGACTTTCCAGATCCAACAAGGCCGTGGCATTCAGCATGCTTCGAAAGGCTGCAATACGGGTACCATCTGCTTCTCTCTTTCCTACCTTCTCCCAGACATATAGAATTTCATTAAAATCACCCATGCAGAGCCACGAGGTCGAGGATGGGGGACTGAGGTCCTGGAGGTGCTGCCAGAGTTGGAGCCTTTCATTGAAAATCGTCGAAGCATAAACGCAGGTAATTTGCATCTTTCTATTAGTGTCTGCCTCCGTACATACAGCATTAATATGTTGCCTAGAGCTCTCAGTGACCTCTACTATGGCAGGATCATTCCACATCAACGCCATTCCACCTGCTGTTCCTTGGGGGTTAACGATAAACAGGTTCTGAAACTTGAATCTTTTGCATATGTTCTCCACTATCGAAGCTTTATTCTTTGTTTCCATTAAAAAGACTAGGCTAGGATTTTCTCTGAAAATAAGAGCCTTAAGCTCTTGAACTGTCAGGGGGTTGCCCAACCCCTGACAATTCCAACTTATTAATCTCATGTTGTCTGGGGTGGCTTATTAGGGCCAGCCACCAGAGCCCATTCAGCTTCATCCTGGACCAGTTGGACAGGGGTTTCCATCAGGTCCAAATCATCAAAGAGAGGTGTGTGAGATTCCAGTATGCATTTCTGTTTCTTTGCCCTCTGAACCTTCATGTTTTTCTTACTGCCTTTCCCTATTTTCAGTGAGTTAGGGACTGAATCTTCGATACTAATAACTTGCTTCCCCGTGTCTCTGCCCTGTAGACCCAACTCTTTCAGCTTCCTTAAGGGAAAAGTAGTCCCTCTGAGAGGCTCCTGGACAAGCTCCATCTCTGATCTTTACTTGCTGCAGGCCACTATCTGCATATCCTGCTCCCTCACTGAGGTGGTGGGGTTTGTGACAGGAGCTATATCAGCCACCACAGGTGCAGTTTCTGCCACTATAAAATCTCCTTCAGTACTTCCATAAAAGGCCTCCCAGTAAGGGCTGTGCTCTATTGCCTCTGTTTTCAGCCATGTGCCGAAGGGTAAATTCTGTTCGCCTGGACCAGGGGGCTCTTTGCGAGGATTCACAGGACACTCCAGGGCATAGTGCCCGATTCTGCCACATGAGAAACAAAAGAAAGGTGGCCTCTCGTACTTAAAGTCAATCCACAGCCTTTTTGATCCTATATTCAGGACCGCCCCTGATTTCAATGGGCTAGATAGATCCAACTCGATCTTAACTCTGGCTTCTTTCCGTTGAGTTATTCCCATAGATTCCATTTGGATGTCGAGGACCGGGCCAATTCTGCTACCCAGGTGTTGATAAACCGAGGCATCTCGCCACCCCAGAGGTATTCCACCCATCCTAACCCAGAACGGGGCTTTAGAAAAGGAATAACAATGTTCTGGTTTGGCAGGATCACACTCTTCCAGCACTAACAGATTCTGGGAATAGCACCAGGGAGAATCCTTCAGAACTCGGTCTTTCTCTTCCTTGGTGGGGAAAACAAAGATGAAAGAGCCTGGTGCTTTTTGTACACTTAACACTCCATCCGACTTCCAGGCTTTTTTCATGGTAGAGATAAAGGCTGTATAGTTTACATTCGGTCTTGAATAGAGTTTGCCCAATAACGTGCGATTACATTCATCTAATTTTTGGCTGGAGATGATAGGGTTTACTTCGACTATGTGGGTTTCTGACCACAGATGCCCTAATTTCCTGCACAGGGCGGCCACCCGCTTCTCATTTTCCGCTGTATCCTCCATCCCAGGTCTGACACTACTGCTTGCTTTCGTTCAGGGATGAGTAAATTTCGGCAGGACAGACGCACCCCAGAGAAACACCAAAAAGTGGTCAAGGGAGAAAACGGAGACGGTACCTTCGGAAAGAGGGAACAACAGATCAGAGATGGGATCAGCGGCGACTCTTCCTTGTAGCCCTTCACCAGTAGGGAATCATCCGAAGTCTAAGGACGATCTGCTTCGTGAGGCCATTATGAAACTTGGAGCCGATCGCAACCACAAAGCAAGGAAGGATCCTACTGCATAGTAAAAGACGTAACAAGCAGAGACTATTTTTGGGATTTTTTTGTTTTTGATGAAGATGTGGAAGAAGAGCTGGATCGAGAGGGGACAAAGCAACTGGCTAGGGTTTATCCATTTAGGGTTTTGAGGGGATTAGGGGAGGAAACTACCACAAAGGTAGAGAGGACGCTCGCAAAACACGAGAGAGTTGACGGTGAAGTAATTCACATCTGGCCTGCCGCATGGCAGTCGAGCTTCTGTCAAAGGTAAATATCCAAAATATACTTTTCAATCATGATCTATCCAAAAACTTTTACATTCCATGAAGACCTTTCCGTAAAAATCCGCCGTATTTTATGCAAAGTTCTTTTTCTCATAGGCTTTTTCAGATGCGACCAGATACAACCCCACCCCCCGAGAAAAAAAAAAAAAGTAATCATGCAAGTCGCAAAAGGAAAGACTCATTTTTCAACTTTTTGTAATCCACTAAAAGGAAAAAGATCACGTGGGAATTTATACATCCCCATCGGTTAAATTAATCTATCTTTACCCTTATAATTATCCTTATGTCCTTGTCCTGTACAGTCAAGTAGTGGTCGATCATAAAAATTGTCGGTATTATATAATTCTTCATGACCACTCTCAGCTACAAAATCACGTCTTTCTCTTAATTTTCAATTTTACTAACATTCAATTGAAGGTTTTATGGGAATATTACCAACCAAATACACGCTGACGTGTGCAGTGGAGAACCAACAATCCGACACGTTTAAACTGGAGAAAGGACACTGACCCAAAAAAAAAAAAAAAAAAAAAACTGGAGAAAGGACAGAGAAATTCTGCAAGCGGCCGACCCATTGGCAACGCGACCAAGACCCTTCGCCAAGAAGGAACTCCTTTTCGTCCCAAGTTCTTCTTTACTTTGCTGGACCTCGCTTGACTAGTCAGCACCGAGAGAGACTGAGAGATAGAGAAAGAGAGCAGAAGCAGCTGAAGCTGAGGCGTTTTTTCGTTGCTGGGCTCTTCCCATTCCGCTCGGTACGCACACCGACGCGCCCGCCCGAGGGGGCGAACCGGCGGTGATCCGATCGTCGTCCGAGCTGGAAGCGCTTTGACTTTGGGGGCGATGACGAGGGGGGGCGAGGGGCCGTCGTCTGGAGCGGTGCCGGGCGACGTGTACGTCGCGGTGGGGAGCGACGGCGCGGAGGGCGAGACGATGCTCCTGTGGGCG
The DNA here is from genome assembly GCA_014182555.1 of Eucalyptus erythrocorys. Lineage (NCBI taxonomy): Eukaryota > Viridiplantae > Streptophyta > Magnoliopsida > Myrtales > Myrtaceae > Eucalyptus > Eucalyptus erythrocorys. The sequence goes on from CM024602.1 coordinate 17,980,719, forward strand.
CTGCAGAACTTCGGGGGCGACTTCAACTACTGCATCCTGCACGTCGGGCAGCCCGGCGGTGAGTTCCCACCCGTTTGGTAAATTTCCTGTGTGTCCCGTGAGCTGGAAAAGATGCTTGTTTTTGGAAACTTTTTTTTTTTGGCTTCGTCTCTGTTTCTGCTGTTGGGCCTCTTCTTGGTAGGTCCATTAGCAAAATCGAGCGATTAATTTTAAGGGCAAACCAAATTAGAGTGTCGATTTTCAATTCATTAGCATATATGGTTTCAAATTTGGAAATTTGGTTCAATTTGGCGATTTAATGCTTTAATTTGGGGAAAATCTAGTATATGACATTGTTTAAAGATTAAATGCTGACCAGGCACACTAGCAATCCATGTCAATCTAAGAAATTCATAAAATATGGCCACATCGGATTTTTGGAAACCTATATCGGAGTTGGCATTCAAAAAATTATTCTTTTTAAAAGTTGTGTTTAAGTAATTCGTCAAAAACTTTTGATGTTAAAATAAATGTTGTATACAATTTTTGATACCTTCGATAGTCTTTAGTTCTTTTCTTTTTAAGTACGTTGGGGTGTTATCCAATTTGGGCTCAAGTGTGTCCAAAGCAACCGACGTATTCTTTATAATAGGTTAGAATTATTTACTCACAAAAGGTTAATGAAAGGGGGAAAAAGATAGAATGATGTCATTGTGCTATGAACGAGCAAAATTGTTAGGCCTCATGTCGCGTCAAGTCATCAATAAGCTAGGAAGCACCAACATTCTTTAGAAGCATTCGTGTTGTGTTGAAGACACTTTTCAATATTTGGTTAATATGTATTGAAAAATCCGATACCCGATCAATTTTCCTAATTCTCTTAAGTCTGATATACGAGTTTCAGACACCTGATTCCAACATATGAAGTCAATTTTAAAATTTTTCAATAAATGAGGCATTAAAATGATCTATTTGAAAAAAAATAAAAAAAAATAATAAAATAATAAATGGAAAAATAAGAAAAACATAATTTTCTTTTCTCTTCTAACTCTTATTTTCTGTGATATACAATTTACCCTCCAAGTTTTTTTTCTTTTCTTTTCCAACACGTTTGACATGCGAATCGAGAATGTGAATTGCTTGTTTTTTACTTCTAAGTTTTACGTATTATTGGAATGAAGTTGAATTTGTCAAATTGAAATAAGGGTTAATATCCTGAAAAATCCCTAATCGGTACATACATGACAAATTTACCTCAAATTAATTTTTTGATCACTAAAACTTCAAAACCGATACACATTTGACAAATTTACCTAAAAATTATATACTTGTGACAAATTTACTCTGTTAGAGTTTCCATTAAAGTTTACTATCACATTATTAAGTTAAATGACATGTGACAGTTGACTCGTATACCAATTTAAGATTTTATTATCCGTTTGTTATAATTATACAATTTTTGTGATTTTTTATGATATTAATTTAATTTAACGAATGATATATTTATCACAAATGTATCGGTTTAAGGTTTTTAGCTGTCGGATAAATTAGTTTGGGATAAATATGTCACAAATGTACTAGTTTATGATTTTTTATAATCAGTCGAGGTAAAGTTATCACGGGTGTACCGGTTTAGGATTTTTCATGGTCAAAAAATTAGTTTTGGATAAATTTGTTATAGGTATATAAGTTTAGAGTTTTTTAGAATATTAACTCTTGAAATAATGAATAATATTAATAAATGGTGAATTAATATTTTTAGTGTAAATTCTTTTTTTTTTTTTTTTTGGCAAGGTAAGTAATATTAAGGGGAAGGTTTTTAGTGTAAATTCTTTTTAGGCTTTATTATTATTTATTTATGATAAAATAACACACACGTACACAATGTGTCCCAACGTATCGAAATTCTTTACTTTTTTAGAAACAACGTGTTAGCGTATCGTGTCGTATTGTGTTGCGTGTCGTTTGTCGGTGTTAGTGCTACTTAGTCAACAAGTTGATTTGTCGGGCCTTGGGCGGTTACATTGCACATATCTAATTTGTCAAAATCCGAAACTCCTAAATCGATATAAATTAAGGATGATGGGTTTCAAAATGAGTGGATTCAAGATTATAACCGGTTCCCAATTTTTGGACCCTAAAACTTACTCTGTTTACCTATAATTGATTTTGGAACCTATCATGTTTTTCCAATCCAAGTCTACCTGAAAACCTATTTTATTTTTTGGTCCATTTTTTTACAGCAAATTATATGAGGCTATGAGTAACGAAATAATTCAAAATAAAAGATGAACAACAAAATCTGTAAAATACAACAATTCATAAGAAGAACATGCAATTTCATACAATTACAAATGATAGAATATTCAAACACCTAACATAAAACATAAATTATAAAACTCTATTTCCCATTAATTTATAAAAATTTAGGAGAAGAAGAAAGACTGGCAAGGAGTTCCAATGAAGGATAAAAGACAAACGAGTGCTCTAATTAGAATTTAGGGGAAAAAGAAATTAGGAATTGCCCTTTTAGCTTATAGAACTAATTTTGAAACCCGTTCCAAAATAAGGTGGTCTGGTATTCACTTGAAACTTGTCCCTGGACCGCTTCCAATAGGAACCGATTCCTAGACCTATTTTTTGGGCACTCCGGTCCAATTCCCAAGTAGAACCAATTTGCTTGTGCTCTCCTAATGCAAATATCGACACGTCAAGCTATACATAATTTATCTCATGATTTTCTGAAATTTAGATGACATTTTAAATTTCAACCGTGAAGTGAAATATTACATTTTGCTTTTGTCTAAGCATAAACAAAAACAGGCCTGCTCACACGAAATTACTATCATAACCTCGTGTTTAACTCACGGACGTATGCTCTCACGTATATCACTCCTACTGCTGTGTATATTTACAAGAAAACCCACCGGAGCAACACTAACTATACATAGGTTTTACTGTTTGACAGCCACACTAGCTTTCATTGATCTGAAGCCATTCTTGAATTGCCGACCGAACAATCCTATTCGGCATGAGATGTAGGTTATCGAGTGGAAGATTCGTCATGGGCGAGGTGCTGTGGCCATCCAGCCACTTCCTTATCGCCTCCGCCTCATATGTATAGCCATCCGCTGCCACTATAGGGTCTTCCATAATCTCCTGCCAAAGAGCATGTCGACTTAATACTCTTTTCAAGAATTCAAAACAGCTAGGTTACGTTGAACCTGTGCTGCTATACATGAAATTATTAAGTGCCAGGACAAGTTCTGTTACTAATGTATCAAACTAAACCAGCGTGACAAGTTCCGTTGCCTTTTCTCCTGTACGATAATTAAGGGGAGCACGTGTTTTCCAGCTCTGTTCGGCTTGTGAAAACAAGCATAGTCAATGACTACCACAAAACGACAGAAGTAGCAACTTACATGTTTTATTGGACAGAGGAAATACGAAGGAGGCTGCATATGCTCTTCACCAGGACAACGATCAGATGATAGGGCTTGCTCACATAGTGTTTGGATTTGTTCAAGCAGTGGCCACACCTCTGACCGAAGATCTGTTTGGTTGCTAATATCTATCTCACAGCAACTCAAAGCTACACGTGCCAGCTCCATGACCTGCGCCAGCTCCGTGACCTGCTCAAGTGGCCATGGCCCTGCCGTTTGATCCAATGCAGCACCTAACTCATCAGCATCCAATGCAGTTTGCACAATCTTGTCTAAATTCAATGCCGCTTGACCAACAAGCAACCGCAATAGTACAACCCCAAATGAATAAACGTCTGACTCAGCAGAAAAGTCTCCTATTGTACGAGAACTAAAAGGTGCATCATGCAATCTGAAGTTGCTCAGTTTAGCCATGAAGTTGGCATTAAGAAGAATATTTTGCGGTGTCAGATCACCATGAGCTATCCCACGAGGTCCAAAGGAGTGTAAAAAAGTAAGTGCAGCACATGTATCTCTACATATCTGTATCCTTGTTTGCCATGACAGGAGGCAATGTTATCTCTACAGCTTAGCCAGTCTTCAAGGTTACCATTTGGGAAATACTCGTAGGTGAGGGCCCAAGCTTCCAGGCAAACCCCAATGAGGGTGACCAAATTTGGATGCCTCAACACGCTTGCAATGTGAAGCTGAAACAGCAGCCCATAATGACATGAGTGGCAACTCTAATATCTCAGTAAATAAAACGGAAAATTGAGTAAAGCCCGTGTAATCACATTTCTCTAAGCAAGCATGTTGAGGCATCCAAATTTGGTCACCCTCATTGGGGTTTGCCCAGAAGCTTGGGCTCTCATCTACGAGTATCTCCCAAATGGTAACCTTGAAGACCGGCTAAACTGTAAAGATAACGCTGCCCCACTATCATGGCAAACAAGGATACAGATATGTAGAGATACATGTGCTGCACTTATTTTTTTGCACTCCTTCAAACCTCACGGGATAGCTCATGGTGATCTGAACCCCCAAAAATATTCTTCTTGATGCCAACTCCATGGCTAAACTGAACAACTTCGGATTGCATGATGCACCTTTTAGTTCCCATACAACAGGAGACTTTTCTGCTTGAACAAGAACACACACCCAAGAGTAGAAGATTAATGCACCTATTTTAGGATATCGTTCTTAAAAACGGAAGCGGAAAGGGATTGCCCACACATCAAGGGATTTATCCACACATCAAATCTTTCTCCTCTATTGCCCTTCGTATCACTGGCTCAATGAGGCGGCCCCTCACGATTAACGTTAGAATAACGTCCCTTAGGTGAGGATATGTGAGATTAGGGTTAGAGGAGAGACTTGAGCACTATTTATAGAGTTTCCAAAGCCCAGTCCCCCTCATTACGAGCCAGGCTCAACTCGGCCCACACTTTGCCCCATATTAGACTAATTAAGAAATCTTCTATCTCACCTGAGATCAAACTCCGTAAAATGGTAAACGTTAAACGGTAAATAACAATATCAATTAATTTAGTCCACATATTAGGAAAATTCTTACATTCTCACACTTGGACTATATTAATTGAAATTGTATTGTATGTGCGTACATTGGTCCAGAGATAGTTCTTAATAGTCAATCCTATCCCATAAAGTCTCCAACAACGAATCATTGCGGTAACTGCATGTATACACACAGAGCATTCCATGGTCACAAGTGTTTTCAACTTTATTGATATGGATTTAATATGGTAGTGTGGCAAATGACTAACATCTCTCATAAAGAGTTCCATTTGTCAGTCACCATTCTCTTACTTAGGCGACACAAAAGTTTGTGCCACAAGAGAATGAAATCATGGTTCTAATAAACCCACATATGTCATGTCCTTATGGTTAACTTTTTACAATAACATATACACAAGGCTAATAACCGGATGCCCCTAGCCTTCACTCAAGGTAATACCTTGAGACTTTATCAATATGTATTCAACATGATAATAACAAATTCAAAATTATTTTGTTGAATACAAAAGTTGATATATATTAAACCGTTACTAAAAGTAACGAACACAGATATGAACTTTATCAAAATAAAGCCAAAATAGCTCCCACTAAATAACAGTATCCGAAGATACTCCTAGGCCCATGTTGATGACATGTCACTCAAATACATATGGGCGTAGGCCTTTAGTTAGTGGATCTGCAACCACATCATATGTGAAAATATGTTATATTATAAGTCACCTTTCTGCACCGTTTCTTTATAGTCAAAAATATTTGACTACCATAGATTTAGACTCCTTGAGATATTTGTTATTAATAAAAATACAACAAATTTATTGTCTCAATTCAACCGTATGGGTCTATCCATAAAGTCAAAACGGTTAACTCCTTCATAAGGTTCCGAAGCATAATAGCTCAAGTAACAAATCATATGTCCATAACTTAAAAACCTTAATAATAGTGGAGTTATTAATTATATAAAGGTGACTAAAAAACAAACAATGTATATAATTAGCATCATGTGAGCACCGTGTAACTTGACGTACAAGTACACATCCAGAGAGCTACACGCACAATCATATAATCACATTTGGACAGAATACATGACATGCAGTTGTATACTCCCCACATGATACCAATTATGAGAATATGTTTTAATCTTCGTGAATTCGTCACCTTTGGGTAGATGAATCACTAGGACTGATCACTCCTCCACCACACCATCATGTATCCCTCCATGAACTAATATACAATCACCCCCTTTGGGAGTATGACCATGCATTAGACCAGGAGACATCCCAATCAGCGTACGAGACCGAAATTTCTTAAACCCAATTAAGCGTGCCACTTTGGCGGTCACTACTCAATTGAATCCTTGAAACTCTCTCATATCAAGGATATATTTACATCTCACATACACCGTATACATGTGATTTCAACTTTAGTGATAGGGGCATATATCACTGAAATCACATATCATGCTAATTACATTACCTTATTCATTAATAAAATTAATCATACATATATATAAATATATATAGAGAATCTAAAAGATAGATTCCAATGAGATCACCAATCACAGCAACACAGGAAACTTCTCTTGTGCACCAAAATTGCAGATTCCAGTAATTCTTTTAATGTTGATCTAGGGAATCTATCACAAATCAACATCAATAGTAATACATGGTACACCAGATCGAGAAGCCTGACAGCTGATCTATTATAGCTCATGAGTTTCATAAGGCAAAACATGACTCCAAGGCCAACAACTAATTTATTATTTAATTTTAAGTAACAAATATCATTACTTCAACCAGTGGCCTATAAATTGAGTCAAATCACAGAACCAAATATCTAAACTATAACAGCAGATACTATTGCTTTGCATAAATATTGCCATACTCCATAACCATAAAAATATTCAATTTGATAGACGTTAACTAGTGACCATATGAGTTTAGGTATAATATGCAATAACTTAACTAACATACATTACCTACACTCAGCAGATGTGTTAATTAGTACAATCAGTTTGGTCACAGATTCTTTAGACGTTTAACATTCAAAGGCTACCAGCATGTAAAGGAGTATGTATGAACAACAAAAGTATTTCTCATTATCTCAAGATATAGTTCGATAACTATCTCATAATGATTGTATCTCATTAAGCCAGCTTCAATTCACAATAAAGTTTAATTTTTATTGATGTATCACACATTTATAATGATTATGTGATAATATACCTATAACACAACACTTGTATTTCCAAAATCACAGAAAATACAAGAAAAATACGCTAAAATACACTAAAAATACACGTATTTAGGGTTAAATATGTATTTTCACATCCATAAAATCACCAAACATGTAAAATAAATATACCACAAGATAGAGGAGGACCATACGAATTCAATGCCGCCAGCCACGCACCGATCCGAGCCTCCACGCGCCCGCACGCGCCGCCTGAGTGTGCGGCACGTGGAGCTCACGCGCCAGGCCTGAAGACCGGTCAAAACCGGTCCGACCAGCAGCAGTCCGACCGGTTCCCGGTCCGACCGTCCGATCTAGCCTCCCGGTCCGACCGTTGACCGGTCCGGTCAACAGTTGACCGGGTCGGGTCGATCAACGGGTCAACAGTCGGGTCAGGTCGTAAATCGGGTTGGATCCGATTCAATGACGTCATCGGGTCGGTCGCTGACATCAACGGGTCGGCGCTGACGTCATCACGCACGTGCGGCGCATGCATTGGGTCGGACCCGGGTCGCTGACGTCAGCGGGTCGAGTGCTGACATCAACGGCCGCGTGGTCGCATGCCCCACCCGTGGGGCGCGTGTTCGACGCCCCACTGGCGTGTGGCCACGCGTGGGGGCGCGTGCGGCGTTCTCCGGCAACGCACCGGCGATGGTTTTGACCATCTCATCTCCCCCAGTCCGAATTTGTGATTTAATTTAATTTTTATTAAATAAAAAGTCTCGAAAATCACAAATTAAGTCAGATTCATACTGATTAGGGCAAATCAATATAATTAGGGTAAAATCAATTAAGGTTCAAGTTTTAGAGTTATGGAGGCTTTGATACCACATGAAGGACGCAAATTGCGCAACCCTAAGATCTCCATAGCTAGAATAAGAACACACACCCAAGAGTAGAAGATTAACATACCTGTTTTAGGATCTCGTTCTTAAAAGCGAAAGCGAAAAGGGATTGCCCACGCATCAAATCATTCTCCTCTATTGCCCTCCGTATCACTGGCTCAATGAGGCGGCCCCTCACGATTGACATTAGAATAACGTTCCTTAGGTGAGGATATGTGAAATTAGGGTTAGAGGAGAGACTTGAGCACTATTTATAGAGTTTCCAGCCAATCCCCCTCATTACGGGCCAGACTCAACTCGGCCCACACTAGCCAGCCCCATATTAGACTAATTAAGAAACCTTCTATCTCACCTGAGACCAAATCCCGTAAAACGATAGCCCGGCAAGCTCGAGTCTAGTCTTGGCTGGGCAAGCTCAGCCTTGCCTATCAATAGGGAGGCTCAGCCGACCAGGTTGTTGGCTAAAGGAAGAAGGGAAAGAAGAAAAGAGAAAAATATAATAAATTTATTAAATAATTAAAAAATGATTTGGATTAGAAATATCGAGAATAGTACCAAACGTATATTCTAGCGAGAATAGAATTTTCGTACAGTTATCAAAAATTTGTTTGGGAAATAGAGTCAAAAAAATCATTTCTATATCCGAGATAGAATAGTTATCAAACGCACATTTCTTCGGCTACTGTTCTATGCAAGTTAATTAGTTGGTTTCATGGGTTGCGTAAGCCAAATTTAACGGTGAGTAACTCTATAAACAACTTCACAGAGCAATGTCAGAGGTTAAAGAGGCAAAAGGGGAGGCACTTTAAGAGTTGAAAGCTGAGAAGGCTGCAATTGAGGCTGAGTGCAAAGTAAACTTCTTGACATGAAATCTTAGGATGATTTCTATGTTTAAACATGTTAACACAACTAGGCACCATGCTTTATTTTATTTTATTTTTTTTCAATTTCTAGTCTGGTGCTTGGCATGGCTATGTTTTAAATACATAGCAGTATATATGCGTGAAAATCTGGGAGTTTTGCCTAAGGCAGAGGATGGTGAAGATACTGCATAATCATTTTAGTTTCTAGTTTGTTACTGTTAGTCCAAGTGTGGATTGGGAAACCTAAAATATAGATATCAGAGTCCATAATGTACGGACAAAAAGATTAATTAACCTTTCGATTCCCAGCATTGACATTATTTTGACCATTTGAGCAAAGTTTGTCTTTTATGCTAACGTAATACCTTTTAGTCAATGACTAATTTAGATGATTTAGAGCTATTAAAGCATCCTTCACTCTCAACAATCTTATAACTTGCACATAGATTTTGGATACAATATGGAACTGTTTACTCATTTTCTTGGATTTTTCCTATGGCACTGCCTATTCACAGGTTGGTGCACCTGAGAACTCATATGCCGAGGAATTAAGTCGGAGGATTAATCTTGAGAAGATGCTAGAGAAAGAAAGGGAGAGATGCAAAATGATCGAGAATGAGAGAAATGACTTGCAAATGCAGCTCGAAAATGCACTTAAAGCTAATGAGGAGCTCTCAGCAAACCAAGCAAGTGAAGAGCATACCCAGCCTCCTTCGTATTTTTTCTGTCCGATAATACAGGCAAGTAGCAATACAGGCAAGTTGCTACTTCAGTACTTCTTTCGTCGGGCGGCAGCCATTGACTATGCTCATTTTCACTAGCCGAACACAGCCGGAAAGTACGTGCTCGCCTTAATTATCTTACAGGAGAAAATTCGGTGGAACTTGTCATACCGATTCAGTTTGGTACATCAGTAACATAACTTATCCTGGCACCTTATGATCCAATTCATTCATAGCGGCACAGGTTCAATGTGACCTCGCTGTTTTGAATTCTTCGAAAGAGTATTGAGTCGACAACGCTTTTTGCAGGAAATAATGGAAGACCCTGTCGTGGCGGCGGACGGCTACACGTATGAAGCGGAGGCGAACAGGAACGTTCAGTTGGCTATTAAACAGTGGCTTCAGAAATGAAAGCTCGTGTGGTCCGTCAAACAGAAAAATCAATCTACGGTTAGTGCTGCTCCGGTTGGCTATGCGCATTCCTGGAGCAGGAGTGACATACTAAGGACATACGCCCGTGGTTAAAACACGAGGTTATGACTTATGATAGTAATTTCGTGTGAGCAGGCCTGTTTTTGTTTATGCTTAGACAGAATCACTTCTTGGTCGAAATTTATAATGTCATCTAAATTTCAGAAAATCAATATATAAATTATGCGCGACTTGACATGTCGATATTTGTATTAGGAGTGTGTAACCAAACCGTTTCTATCCAGGAACTAGACCGAACCTTTAAAATGAAAATAAATAAATAAAAGCCAAAGAATCGATTCCTATTGGAATAGTTCCGAGTGAAATAGTTCCGAGTGAATATCCACCAAGGATCTAGATTGAACCATCCAACTAATCTCAGCATTCCTTCGTCCTTCATCCTTCCTCGGACTCATCACCAGTATTTCCTCTTCCCCTCATTTTTTATGGATTAATGGGGAATAGAGTTTTATAATTTATGTTTTATGTTACGTGTTTGAATATTTTATCATTTATAATTATACGTGACTACGTATTCATAGCATGGATTGTTATTTTGGACAGATTTTGTCATTCATTTTTTTACTTTGAACCATTTCATTACTTATAACCTCATATAATTTTTCTATAAAAAATGAACAAAAAAATAAAGTAGGTTTTCGGGTAGACCTTGGAACCGAATCCGAAAAACAATGTAAATTCCATAACTGATTCCAGTATCCAAAAAATGAGAACTAATTATAGTGGGATAAGTTTCAGTTTCGGAACCTATCCACTTTGGAGCTAATTACCTCCTAATTTGCATACCATCAATTTAGGAGTTTCAGATTTTGACAAATCGGACATGTGCGATGTAACCGCCCAAGGCTTGACGAATAGACTTGTTGACGCTGCCCCAACATGCGGCCTGACAAATTGGCTCGTCGATGGCCTGCCGCAGCATGGCATTCGAGCTTCTGTCAAAGGTAAATATCCAAAATATACTTTTCAATCATGATCTATCCAAAAACTTTTACATTCCATGAAGACCTTTCGGTAAAAATCCGCCATATTTTATGCAAAGTTCTTTTTCTCATAGGCTTTTTCAGATGAGACCAGATACAACCCCCCTCCCCCAACAAAAAAAAAAGCGTTCATGCAAGTAAAAAAGGGAATAAATTGAGACTCATTTTCCAACTTTTTGTGATCCACTAAAAGGAAAAAGATCACGTTAGAATTCATATGTCTCCATCGATCAAATCAACCTATCTTTACGCTTGTCATTGTCCTGTACAGTCGAGTAGTGCTCGATCATAAAAATTGTCCGTATTGTATAATTCTTCATGACCACTCCAAGCTACAAAATCATATCCGTTTCTTAATTTTCAATTTTACTAGCATTCAATCGAAGGTTTTATGGGAATATTACCAACCAAATACACGCTGACGTGTGTAGTGGAGAACCGACATTCCGACACCCTTTAAACTGGAGAAAGGACAGAGAAATTCTGCAAGCGGCCGACCCACTGGCAGCGCGACCAAGACCCTCCGCCAAGAAGGAACTCCTTTCGTCCCAAGTTCTTCTTCACTTGCCAGACCTCGCTTGACTAGTCAGCACCGAGAGAGACTGAGAGATAGAGAAAGAGAGCAGAAGCAGCTGAAGCTGAGGCGTTTTTTTCCTCGCTGGGCTCTTCCCATTCCGCTCGGTACGCACACCGACGCGCCCGCCTGGTGGGGGGCGAACCGGCTGTGATCCGATCGTCGTCCGAGCTGGAAGCGCTTTGACTTTGCGGGCGATGACGAGGGGGGGCGAGGAGCCGTCGTCTGGAGCGGTGCCGGGCGACGTGTACGTCGCGGTGGGGAGCGACGGCGCGGAGGGCGAGACGATGCTCCTGTGGGCGCTGCAGAACTTCGGGGGCGACTTCAACTACTGCATCCTGCACGTCGGGCAGCCCGGCGGTGAGTTCCCACCCGCTTGGTAGATTTCCTGTGTGTCCCGTGAGCTGGAAAAGATGCTTCTTTTTTGGAAATTTCTTTTCTTTTTTTTGGCTTCGTCTCTGTTTCTGCTGTTGGGTCTCTTCCGGGTAGGTCGAAATTTGGGATGAGCATATGGTAACCGCCCGGACTTGGTCAGTTTGGTTCAATTCCCAAGGATGTTTATCTAGTTTTTAGTTTCATAAAAATGGAATTAATAATTTTTCATCCGGTTCCAGTCCCATGAGAAAATCGGATTTGACCTACTCTTTTTAAAACAATATATATTTTCTAATTTCTTAAAAATAGCAATAAATCTTACCATTATAATAACTCTAGTATGTTTTTAATTTTTTATTTTTTATTGCGAAGTGGCCAATTCCATTAAATCGGCCGATTCTCAATCCTAGGACCGTCTGGTCCGGTTTCTAATCCCAAAAAAATGGAATCAGTCATTATGGTTTGGATCTCGGTTCCTAAGTGGAACCAAATTGGACCCAAATCGAACCAGAAACTAATTACCTTAGTCTAGAGGGTATGGAATTAAGGTGTGAATGCGGGCATTTGCTGTTGACCTTGAACCCCGAGCTCTTTGTTCATTTCTAAATATATTATTGACGGGACGAAACCGTCAAGCGACTTTTATTGCTTGAAGAAGTGCTCGCTACGCATAACGGCATTTGAACATGTGTAGGAGTTGGAGACTGCTGTAAAATGGACTCTCTTGTGGCATATTTGGGCTGCATTTGATCATTTTTGTGAACGAAACTTTCTTGCTTACTTAGCAAAAAATAAAAATATATTTAAAGTAATGGGATAGTAGATATGGATATGGCAGTTTGGAGAATGATCTCTCTGCAGTTTCTTGGGGCAGATGTCTGCTGGTAGTGGGGATAATCTTGATTTGGTGAAAAACTCTGTTCGATTTTCTTGCTTGTAAAAATGATCGCGGGTTTTTTATTATGTGCACAAACTATTAGGCCTCATTTAAAGAATATGACGATGACAAATGGCATCATGTTAGTCTTCATCTCAAATGCGGTCTTTTCGGGGCGCTTCCAAAATGATTCATGAGATAAAATATGCTTTGCTGTATGTCTAGACTGACCACCTATCGTTCTGTTTAAGGAAAATGAGGACAGCATTTTCATTTTTTGATTTGCATTGTTAGCAGTCTTTGTAGTTAGTACTTTTTCCTTCTGCAGTAATTTTCAACAGAATTTTTTCTTTGTTTGCAATTGGTGAAATCTCCTCCAGAATTTGCAGGGGAGAATCCGGACGGGATTCTAGATGCGTACATTCAAATGTGTGACCATGAAAAGGTTCGTTTCTTAAACCAGTTTATTTCTTTATCAACAGATTTATAGGAATAGATTGATCTTGCGCTACATTTTAAAAAAGATTAAGATTTCTTTGCGTTTGCAATAAAGTAGAAAATGAGGGATAAGTGCCCTAGAAATCTAAAAACTTGTCATAAGAATGCAATTAAGTCCTAAAATTTTTTTAATGGTTCCATCAAGTTGAAAAACTTGTCAAATTGGTGTGTTTAAGTCCCTCCATTAAATCCGTCTAATTTAGCTAATAGAAAATATTGACATAACTTTTTTTTTTTTAATTACTTTCCGTGGCGCCGATATGGCACCCATGAAGCGCCACACTGAAAAAAGAAAGCCCATCTATGCTCACCTTTAAAGTGTTGATCAAAGGAGCTATCTACATGCGGTGTTCGATTCCCTCACCGAATGCTAGACAGAGACTTCATTGTTGTAGCTATTTGAAGGAGGAGTAGTAGATTACAAAAGCTCTAATTGTAATTCATGGATCCGATTTGTCGTGCTCTAATTGTTTGTCTTCCGATGTTATCAGATTGTTGTATGGTTTCTACTTCTTAGGGAAAGAATTTAAAATGGTTTGAGATTGAACTTGGGTTGCATTTAGCATTCTTTACTTTTTATTTTCACTTAATTAAGGTTTGAGAAAAAAAAAAAAAAAAAAAAAAAGAGTAAAATTTGGAGACAACTAACGGCCACGTAGAAAAGAAAAAATGATACAATAAGCCACATCAGTTTTTTCCTTTAGCCAAATCAGATAGACTTAACGGAGGGATTTCATTGCACCAAGTTGATAAGGTTTAGGATTTTGTTGCACTATCGAAAGTTTAGGACCCGATTGTACTTTCTTGACAAGTTCTTGGACTTTTGATGCACTTATCCCTAACAAAGAAAATAGTGAACTCTTATTTTATTGAGCTTATATGAAAGACGAGATGTTTTCTTTTGATCTCAAACTGATAGCCTTGACTCCTTAGCGGACTCCATTACGATTGGTTCCTTTTGGATTGAATGGTTTAGAAAATTTAATATAGTGAGTTAGAATGATTTCTGTCAGCACTCTTTTTGTAGATGAGAACATTTTGACATTGAGAAGGTTTGCGATCATATCTAAGTGGAAATTGTGGTCAATTATACATTGACAAATCCTGATGAGAGTCCACCATTGGGAAGTTTCTGAAAACAAATCCTTTGCTAGAATATTTTCCTTCCAGATTGTCATTACTTATTATGCCACCATGAAGAGAATCTTGAGAATGAATACAATCAAATCGGCGGAAGCATTATTATTGTTACTTAGTCCTAATTTTTGTTACTTGTGCTTCCCAAATGCTGCTTAATTTTCCAGGTTTCTTCGATGAAATTATATGATGAGATGCAGGATGTAGGACAAGGGATTGTGGAACTTGTCGAGCAGCATTGCATCAGGAAGCTCGTTATGGGAGCAGCAGCAGATAGACACTACATTGAGTAATAACTTATGGCTTATCTGTATTCGCAACAGGGGACTGATTTAAGGCTCTTTGAATTATGGACTTGATGGAGGGTTTTGATTTGAGATGCAATGTTTTCTTCACTTGACTGGTGTCACTGATGCTTTAACGCATGCAAAATCTTGGAAAAATGCTGCATAGGTTCTCAAATTCTGATGAATGAGTCAGTAAATGTGCAGAAACCATTGCATTGCAAATGTTTTCTGCCCCTAGATTCTAAATAACTAATATGTCTAACTAAGTGGCCAGAAAGAGATCAATTCGTGAGTTCTTTTATTCAGAGTGGATGGTTTGGCATGTTGTTTGTTTTTTATCCTTTTTCTTACCACTGCTAATGGTAAAAGTCTGCCCGTTTTAGAGGATGGCTACTTAGCTCAAGCTCTCGTGTTACTTGATGTAATTATGGAGTTGACTACAAAATGTTATGCTGAGATGAATGCTATATTTTCATTCCTTAACTGAAATAAATATTGAACCTGTAGGGGGATGGCACAGCTTAAATCTACAAAAGCAATGTTTGTGAATGAGCATGCTGATCCATCCTGTGAAATTTGGTTTATCTGCAGAGGCAATCCAGTTTACTTGAGGTATGCATAACCATGCTGAACTTTCACTGCCAGACATTTAGGTATCTTGTAGAGTTGAGCAGTTGAGCTGTTCACATTTTCTTTCAACGTATTTGATTATGGTGCTTTATTATTAATTTTTTGGCATAATGTCCGACATGGTATCGGAAATTGGGTTTTTGAGGCCCATTTCCTGTCCCATTGGCTTATGGGGATGAATCGAGGGCTTAGAATCCATCTCTATGTTTGTTGGAAGTACTAAGATCGATTACATATTATTGACCAAACTTCATGAGTTTTAAAATTTTTCCAGAAGAAACTTATGAGTCAACTTGGCGTATAAATTTAACACCTGACTCTAAGTAAGGCCTCCCCATGTTTTATGTCAGAGATAGTTGCTTAATCTTATTCTACAACTTCGGACCAACTCAAAGTGAATATTTCATGAAGCTAATGCAAATTGCTAAACCTGAATGTCAGGGAAAGCAGGTCAAGTACCTCTTATCCAGTGGGGTCCCATGTTCAATCTGGACAGAGTACCCCAGGTTCAGATAACTCTGGATCTGACTCTAGCGAAGCTGCAGATGAGCAAGCCTTGGTTCAGTTTGAAAGTCCTGAAGGGAGCAAGGCAAGCTCGGAAACAGATCTGGTGCCTGCTGTTCATCAACCTCCATTTAGGGCAGCAGTAAGTAAAAAAATCTCACTACTCTTTTACTTGGCTATTCTTTTATACAAGTTAAGTAACTGGTTTCGTAGGTAGCATAACACGAATATATTCATTTCCCAACAGGAAGGAATTAACAGTGAGGAACTCTGTGAACATCTTCACAAAGTAATATCAGATGTCACAAAGGCAAAAAGGGAGGCACTTGATGAGTCCATCTGCCGTTATGAAGCTGAAAAGGCTGCAATCGAGGCTAAGTGCAAAGTAAACTTCTTAATATGATATCTTAGGATGATTCCTATGTTTAAACATGTTGACACAACTAGGCACCATGAGTTTTGTAATTTTTTTTGTTTTTTCTTTTCTTTTTCAATTTCTAGTCTGGTTCTTGTCATGGCTATGTTATAAATAGAAAGCAGTATACAGGCATGAAAATGTGGGATTTTTGCCTAGTGCAGTGGATGGTGAAGATGCTGCATATTCATTTTAGTTTCTAAATTCTTACCGTCAGTCCAAGTGTGGATTGGGAAACATAGAATATAGAGAACAGAGTCCGGAATGCACGGACAATGAATGAACTTACTCGGAAGATTAATCAACCTTTCGATTCCTTCCCAGTTGGAACTTAAAAAGCAGCATTGACATTAATTTTACCATTTGAGCAGAGTTTGTCCTTTATGCTGACGTAATCCTTTTTTTGTCAAGGATTAATTTAGATGATTTAGAGCTATTAAAGCATCGTTCGCTCTCAACAATCTTATGACTTGCACAAAAATTTTGGATACAGTATGGGAAGTGTTACTTATTTTCTTGGATTTTTCCAATGTCACTGCCTATTTACAGGTTGGTGCACTTGAGAAGTCACATGCTGAGGAATCAATTCGGAGGATTAATCTCGAGGAGATGCTAGAGAAAGAAAGGGAGAGATGCAAAATGATCGAGAATGAGAGAGATGACTTGCAAATGCTGTTCGAAAATGCACTTAAAGCTAATGAGGAGCTCTCAGCAAACCAAGCTAGTGAACCTTCAAGTTTGAACTCGCAGGATCAGGAAGTCATTACCAAGTTTTCTTTCTCAGAAATTCTGGAAGCTACAGACAATTTCAATCCTTCCTCAAAAATAGAGGAAGGGGATTATGGAAGCACTTACAAAGGTTTTCTTCGTCATACCCAAGTGATTATGAAGATGATGCATTCTGATAGCTCACAGGGCCCATCACAGTACCATCAGGAGGTGAGGTACTCATAGTTTAATTGTATTTCCTCAAAAATTGCATACATGCCAATTTGAATGAGATTATATCTGGATAATGGTGCTGAAAAAGTTGCGTAAGAAATCGTTGATGGCCACCTCATACTAAGGACTTTGCACATATCCATGCCTATGTGATTGCTTGAAACTTTTAAAATTGTAAATTTGCTAGGACATTTGCCTTTCGTTGTTTATTCGTGCAGAAGTCAAAGAGATTAAAGATCAGGTGAATATGAATATATTTATTAGAGAAATGTAATTACACAGGCTTTACTCAATTTTCCATTTTATTTACTGAGATATTGAAGTAGGCACTCATGTCATTCCGTGCTGCTGTTTCAGCTTCACATTGCAAGCATGTTGAGGCATCCAAATTTGGTCACCCTCATTGGGGTTTGCCCAGAAGCTTGGGCTCTCATCTACGAGTATCTCCCAAATGGTAACCTTGAAGACCGGCTAAACTGTAAAGATAACACTGCCCCACTATCATGGCAAACAAGGATACAGATATGTAGAGATACATGCGCTGCCCTTATTTTTTTGCACTCCTTCAAACCTCACGGGATAGCTCATGGTGATCTGAACCCCCAAAATATTCTTCTTGATGCCAACTCCATGGCTAAACTGAGCAACTTCGGATTGCATGATGCACCTTTTAGTTCCCATACAACAGGAGACTTTTCTGCTGAGTCGGATGTTTATTCATTTGGGGTCGTACTATTGCGGTTGCTTGTTGGTCAAGCGGCATTTAATTTAGACGAGATTGTGCAAACTGCGTTGGATGCTGATGAGTTAGATACCGCGTTGGATCAAACGGCAGGGCCATGGCCGCTTGAGCAGGTCACGGAGCTGGCACGCCTAGCTTTGAGTTGCTGTGGGATAGATAATAGCAACCAACCGGATCTTCGGTTGGAGGTGTGGCCACTGCTTGAACAAATCCAAACACTATGTGAGCAAGCGTCATCATCTGATCGTTCTTCAGGAGGTACTCAGCGGTCCTCGTCATCTGATCGTCCTCCCGGTGAAGAGCATACCCAGCCTCCTTCATACTTCCTGTGTCCAATAGAACACGTAAGATGCTACTTCTTTCGTCGTGCGGGAGTCATTGACTGTGCTCGTTTTCACTAGCCGAACACAGCTGGAAAGTGCATGCTCGCCTTAATTATCTTACAGGAGAAAATGCGACGGAATTTGTCATACTGGTTCAGTTTGATACATCAGTAACAGAACTTGTCCTGGCACCTTATGGTCCAATTCATTTATAGCAGCACAGGTTCAATGTGACCTCGCTGTTTTGAATTCTTCGAAGACTATTGAGTCGATAATGCTTTTTGCAGGAAATAATGGAAGAACCTGTTGTGGCAGCGGACGGCCACACATATGAAGCGGAGGCGATAAGGGAGTGGCTGAATGGGCACGACACTTCCCCCATGACGAACCTTCGGCTCCAAAACTTGGATCTCATACCGAACAGGAATCTTGGGTCGGCTATTCAAGAGTGGCGTCGGATCAATGGAAGATAGTGTGGTCTGTGAAACAGAAAAATCCATGTACATTCCAGGAGGAGAAGTGATATACGTAAGAACATACGCCCGTCAGTAAAACACGAGGTTATGACTTATGATGGTAATTTCGTGGGAGCAGGGCTGTTTTTGTTTATGCTTTGACACAATCAAAGAATAATTTTGCACTTCTCTGTCAAAATTTAAAATGTCATCTATATTTCAGAAAATAATGAGATAAATTATGCGCCGCTTGACATGTCGATATTTGCATTAGGGGTGTGCAACCAAACAAGTTCTACGCAAGAATTGGACCGGACCGCCGGAAAAACAAGTCCGGAAATCGGTTCCTATTGGAACATTTCTGAGTTAATACCACCCATGATCCAGATCAAACCAACCTATTTTGGAACCGGTTTTGAAATCGGTTTTATAAATTAAAAAGCCAACATCCTAATTTCTCACTTCCCTAAATTCTAATCTCAACACTCTTTCATCCTTTGTCCTTTCTCTAACTCAATGCCGATATTTTCTCTTCCCTTGATTTTTATGAATTAATGGGGAATGGAGCTTTATAATTTATGTCTTATGTTATGCGTATGAACCTTTTATCATTTATAATTGTACATGGCTACGTGTTCATCGTATGAATTGTTGTTTTGGGTGAATTTTGTTATTTTTTTTTTTTTACTTTAAATCATTCATTACTTATAGCCTCATATAATTTTACGATAAAAAATAAAAATGAACCAAAAAAGGAAAAAAAAATACAAAATAGGTTTCCGGTAGACCTTAGAACCGGATTGAAAAAATATGGTAGGTTTTAGAACCAATTCCAAGGTCCAAAAACTAAAAACCGGTTATAACGGGATTGATTCTAGTTCTGGAATCCACTTACTTTGGAACTGATGAACTCTAATTTGTATACTATCGATTTAGGAGTCTTCGATTTTGACAAATCGGATATGTGCGATGTAACCGCCCGAGGGCCGACGAGTCGACTTACGTTGGGCCTGACTAATTGGCTCGTTGATAGCTTGCCGCGTGGCATTCGAGCTTCTGTCAACGACATTATTTTTTTTTGCCCTTTCATTGACCTTTTGTGGGTAAATAATTCTTACCTATTAAAAAGAATACATTTGCTTTGGACAAACTTGAGCCCAAACTGGATAAGACCCCAGTGTTCTAAAACAGAAAATGAGTAAAGGACATCAAAGTGTCAAAAGTTATGTATAGTATTCATTTTAGTACCAAAAATTTTTTACGGGTTACTTAAATGTAATTTCTTAAAAGAATGATTTTGAAGTGCCAACTCAATACCAGTTTCTAAAAATCTAACGTGGCCATATTTTATTTATTTCTTAAATTGAGATAGCTTACTAGCATGCCCGATCAATGTTTAGTTCCTAAATAATGTTGTATACTAGATTTCCCCCAAATTAAAGCCTTAAATTGCCAAATTGAACCAAAATTCCAAATTTGAAACCATACTTGCTAGTGAATCAAGAATCGACACCCTAATTCAATTTGCCCTTAAAATTAACTGCTCAATTTTGCTAATGGAGAGTAGGAGTTTCACAAGCAGCTCAAATTTGTTTCAACGAAACAAAAAAGAAGGTGAGTTTCATATTATTGTAGGCTATCGAGTCTAAGAAGAACATCTTGCACTTAGTTAAATCTCGGAAGAAGAGATGCATTGCATATAGATAATGCTTGAAATGCAAATATTTCAAATGGATAGATACGGAATTCTTAAGTTGAGAGACACAAGTGATATTAGAAATATTTGACGGACGACATCAACTTCCACCTATATATACGGATGAGTTAGACAATGTGAATTCAATGCAAGTAGAAAACAAAGTTTTTAGCATCTCTGGCCAATCATTTGAAATAAGAAGTTTTAAGGATGAAAAGTAAAAGAAAGTATTATTGAGCACTGATTTCTGCTCAAACGTAAAATAAGCAATGAGAAAGATCAATGAAATATGCAATTTTATTTGGGTAATTTGTAAATTTAATCGTGTTGTTGGTTTACTACAATGTTTGGTGAAAAATGTTGGTTTGCTGCACTCTTGGTGCAAATGTGACTAGAATTTAGTTAAGCAAGGGTCATTTTTGTGTAATTCCTAAATTTAACACGAGGTTGTGGTAATAATTTCGCGTGAGCAAGAATGTTTGTTCATGCATGCTCAAGACAAGACAACAAAATGAAAATTTTCATTTTTCCATCAAAATTTGAAATAAAGTTAATACCAAAAAAAATCAAATTATATTTATTATGACATGAATATCTCAAAATTTTTTGTGTTATTAAAAGTCCTAAACCTTACTGACAAAAAAAAAAAGTCCTAAACCTTTCGGCCGTTATACAAATATCCCAAATTTTTTTTATGTCATAAAAAAACTTGAGGTTTTTGGCTAAAAAAAAATCTATAGTATATATTGTTATGATGAATATAGTTTGAGTTTTTTTTTTTTTTTTTTTTTTGGCAATATACAGCTTCAAAAGTACTATCTAAATTTCAGAAAAATCACGACATAAATCACTGTGTTTCTCCTCGTGTCGATATATAAATAGTGTTGAATCGGATAACTGCACAGTGCAATCTGATGGGGACTGACGAATGGGATTTTTTATGACTGCCACGTGGCAGAACAGCACGAGGCTTGGCGATCTGGCTAGCCGATGGCTCGCCACATGGCATTCGAGCTCAGGTGGACGAACGACGTTATTCCTTTTAATCTCCTTTTTCCCCCGTTTCCTTCCTTAACCTTTCGTGATTAAATATTGCAGGCCTATTAGAAAAAAATACACCACTTCTTTTGGACGCACCTGAGAGCCCAGACTGGACAAGAGCACATCGTAACTCACGAAAGAAAAAAATAAATAAAAAATAAAAAATAAAAAATAAAAAAGGAAGGAGGCGACGAACCATCTCATCGACGACGAAGTAGTCCCTCACACGTACGAGCCCGCCTCCCCCGCCCCCGGGGCCCCCGCCGCACGTGCGACGCCAACGGGGCCCCACCGCCATGCATGTGTGAACAGCTCACCCGCGCCCTCCGCGTGGGGCCACCCCCCGCCCCCGGTCCGGCTTTCCAATTCCGTATGCTCCTCGACGAATGTGTCCGGATTTTCTCCCCTGCTGCCGAGTCCAGGGTGACGTAACGCGACAATTAGCCCGACCGAGGAGGAAGTCAAACCGAAAGAGAGAGAGAGGGGGGTGGGGGAGGGGGATCGGTTGACTTTGACGCGTCGGGGCGGGTCCGCCGGGGGCGGGCGCACGCTACGGCGGTGGGCGCGGGGCGCAGCGGATCGGAGCCCGGCCGGGGCGCCATCATTTATTCTCCACCACCTTCGCGCTCCACGCCGGCTTATCCGATGTACGGCCCTTATACGGGCGCTTTTGACCTGCTGAGGGAGTAGCCGGTCAGCCGCGTGGGGGACCCAGCGCGTGGGGTTCCCCGCCTCACGCGCTTTGCTGGCGGGGTCGGTACGGACGGGCGACTCGGCGGTTCTCTGCCTTGGGCAAGTGGGAAGTGGAAGTGAGGTTTCACGTGGGTTTTAATTTAAGTTCACGTCCTTTCCCGGGGGGCAAAAAAATGAGTTCTCGCCTAATAAGTTGCGTGCTTTTGAATTTTCTTTTAAGATATTCCTATGTACCGATTATTCGATATTTTATAAAGTTAGAAAAATATGTCCGATAACTCGAAGTTGGAATATTTTATTGCTGACTATTCAAAATCATTCGAGATCTTTAGTTTGAAGTTATTTAAGATTTACAAATACGTTGTTTTATGTAGACTATTTTTAGTGGTGGTGATAATCGATAATTTTAATTTTTGGAGATTGATTTTTGTTGATGCGGAAGACAAATTAACGAAGTGACATACAACTATTTTCTAATTGATGATAACTGGCTCGATACAATGAATGAATCAAAATCAACGTAATAGGGAAAATATGAAGAACAAGTTCAAATGATTTTTTGGATGATGTCTTCTTTTGGCCATATGGTGACATTGTGTATGTTGAGATTAATATGCAAAATCAACATCCAAAATCAATGTGATCGATTAATGCATGAACCTTTAAATAATTATTGAAGAAATCACATTCGGTGCACACTACGAATTAGTCGTACCATTTTCGAATCGCTTTTGTAGATTTGTTCTATTATTTTTATCTTTATTATTAATTTCTTTGTCTTATTCTCATATCATCATTGATCACAGCATTCTCAATTTATTTATTTGATGATGTGATTCGTTTAAATAACTCACTTAAGAAACAGCTTTTGTTCCCACCATGTTCGGAAGAGGCAAAAGAAAAGGTCCGGTCTTTGGTCCTTTCTCAAAGGACTTCTGAATTTGCAAAAATAAAAGAATCCCCTATTTTATTTCGCTGAACAATAAACATTTATCGAAAAATTAATTAGAGGTTCCCCGCCGGAAAAAAAAAAAAAAAAGATTAAAAAAAAAAGTACCACGCGATTCCCGTTTTCTCTATCTCCCACCTTTCGCCATGGGACGGGAAAAAACGTGCGAACCACGACGGCCCGTGCGGCGCACGCGCGGGGCGCGTGGGGGTGGGAAAGCGCGGTGTGAAAAAGCGAGGGAAACCGGTTGGACGAAAGCGGGCAACGGTCACCACCCGGCGCCCCACTCTCTCCCTCGCGTCCTCGTTAAAACGACACATCGAAAAAAAAGAAAGAAAGAAAGGAAGAAGGAAAAAGCAACGATGAAAAAAACAAAAAAGGATTATTTAATAATTAAAAGAAAAAAGTACAGAGTTTCAAGTACACGATATTTCATACCCCCCTCTCTCTCTCTCTCTCTAGAAACTCAGTGCCTGTCTCTCTCTCTTTGTCTACAGCGGCCGAGCCTTCTGATCTCTCTCTCTCTCTCTATCGAGCGACCGGAGCTTTCGTGACCTTCGCCGTGCCTCTTGATGCTCTGCGATTCCCGGCGATGAAGGGGAGGGAGCTCGCCATCCGCCGCACGGCGTGGCTTCTGGTCGCGTGCTTGAGCCTGCGGCCGGTGTTTTCCGGCGACATAGTGCACCAGGACGACGTCGCGCCGAAGAGGGCCGGCTGCGATAACAACTTCGTCCTGGTAAATTGTTTCTCTTAACCCTAGCTTCCTCCCTCGCTCGAGCTGAGGATTCCTTTCCTCCTTTTACGCCATTTCGTTGCGGTATTCCGTGCGTTTTTTTGTTTTTATTTATTTATTTATTCGGTTGGGGTTGGAGAATGGAGGGGAGGAGGGAGGAGCGGGGGGGCCTGCGAGGTCGTGGCTTTGGCGGTCGCCTTCGGCTGGAGCTGAATTGCGCGTCGATCGTTGGCGGTGGCGTCGCGCGGCGACGGTTCGGTCGGGGTTTTCTTGCTGCCGTCATCATTAGGTTCGTGACTTTTGATCTGATTGCTGAGGAAAAAGGAGGCAAAAGGAAGCAGAAAAAGGAAGGGGGGAAAGGAAGGAAAGACTGTCGGTTGGGATGGATGTCGTAAGAGTATTTGAACAGGGTTGTTTGATTTGACGCGGTGGATAGATTTTGAGAGGTGATATCCGGTGGAGGCAATTAGGTGCTTTGAGTCGTTTGATGCTGCTATCGGTAAATTGATTTAGGATATTCTCTAGGAGTGCTCGGAATTTTTGCCTAGTGTGATGAACGAAGCGACCTTAGTTATTTTAATTCCTCATGGTTGATAAATTACAAGAGTTGACTTCAAGGAGTTTCTTGGGATGCTTACTCCCCCAAATTGCATTTCTGGTGATGAGTCATCTTGGTCGAATTAATTGGGGGTTAGATATATTTCTCTTTCCTTGTGGTTGAGGATGATATCCCTAGAATGGATTAGCATTTTTGGACATCAGAATCGCTGCTAAATATATTCTGATCTTTTCAATGCTTACTTGGGCTCACAGAGGTTGTTCCGGGTTAGGTATATCCTTAATTCAAACCAAAAGTAATTAGTTGCGCTTGCATGACAGTCTATTGATGACTGGAACTGAATGAATTACAAACAATCTGTTTTTCCTTCTACGTTCATCGAGGATGCTTTTCTCTGCACGTGTAGTTATCATTGGGGCTGATCGATCACAATTTATCTCGTTCACATAAACTCACGAGCTTTATGTGTTTTTTCCTTTTCTTTAATGTTACTCCTACATGTGTTGGCTTCTAGCCTTTCCATTTCAGCACATGGACTAGCTTAATGATCTTTTGACCGTCTATTTGTAAAAGAATTGCTTTCTTTATACTATTTTTGTTGTTTTGCTAGCTAACTGGAATTGATTAAAGTTGATTGCAAAAGGACGCTGAACATTTAGATGCCATATCATGTTTCATTCCTTACACTTAGGGGTTTATGATCAATTCACTGCGGCACCAGGGATCATCACATAGCATAGTTTGTATAGTCATTGAGGATAAATAATTGAGAAGAATTTTTTCTGTTGTGGTTTTATTTTATCTAGAGTTCGTTAGGCTAAATAATGGCGTCACGGTCTTCATGTTGGCAGTTGATAAACTGACATTTACCTCCATGTTGCGATAATAGGTGAAAGTACCTACTTGGGTGAATGGTGCTGAAGACGTTGAGTATGTTGGTGTGGGTGCTCGATTTGGCCTTACACTAGAATCAAAAGAGAAACATGCCAACAATACTAAAGTTGTAATTGCAGATCCTCCTGATTTTTGTACAAAGCCCAAGGAAAAGGTTCATTTCTTTTCTGTGAACTATGAGTCATTGACATATCTATGGTTAAGTTCTTATCTATTTGAAGCATCTGAATCTGAATAGAAAACCCCAGATATAATGTGAATGCTTTCGCTGATTTTCATTTATGTAAATTCTTTCATAGCTTAAAGGGGAGATCGTTGTGGTGCAAAGAGGTAACTGCAGTTTCACAACTAAGTCAAATATTGCCGAAGATGCTAATGCAACTGCAATACTCATCATAAATAACGGTACAGGTATATGTATGAACTTTTAGTTGTTGGGGTATAACGTTTACACACCATTTGTTGCTTATATATTCTGAGCTTGCCATGCCATTAATGAGTGACAGTGGTTAAAGGATGCACCCAACCGAACTCATTGGCAGTCTAGAAACCACCTCTTGGGTGGCATTTATGCTAATCCTACGTGCATCATGCATGCAAAGCTGAATAAGGATACTGCCTGTTAAGTATTGTCATAGATTTCTTTTCTGATAAACAATGGTCCCAAATTAGGTTTTCCTGCTTGAAGTGATCAGATTGCATTAGAAAGATGCTAAATTATAGACATGAATCAATGTAAAGTTTTCACTTCAAACATTCAGAAGAGACTCACGAGTCACCATAATCTCAGAATTCAAGTGTCTCCTCACAGAAATAAATAAGTTTAATGAGCAAAGTTCATCAAGAATTCCCTTTTGCTCCCTCCTTTTAACTCCATGCCATGCTTCAAGATAGACTTGTCATTGGATGATGTGACTCACAAACTCATTCTGTATGCGAGCTCAAAATCCTGGTGACTGTCAATATATACTTATCTGCTTTATCAAATAACTTGAGTGCTGTTATTATGGTTCCAATCACATGAACTTGCTTCTGCCAAATGAAAAGACAAAAAGAGAATGGAATTTGATGTTTTATTGATGTTGGCCATGTGTGCAGAACTCTTCAAGATGGTTTGTGAAGTGAATCAAACAGATGTCAAGATTGGCATTCCGGCTGTCATGCTCCCACAAGATGCTGGTGCAAACTTGGAGAAGCTTATAAATACGTATACGAATGGTGTGTAATAAGTGCGTCTTTGTCTAGTGAAAGTGAAATACATGTCTAGAGAAGCTTATGCCCTAAGTTATGTTCCTTGAGAGCACGTAGTTACGCAGAAAAGTTTGGACTAGCTGGAATCTTCTTTTGACGAATAAGTTGGTGTAACAAATCTCCATTTTCTATTGCTGTGTCTTCAGCATTTTGTCTTTCTTGCAACTGTGAACATGATGTGTCTTGTTTTTTCAGTCTCTGTGCAGTTATACTCCCCACAGCGTCCATTAGTGGATGTTGCAGAAGTGTTCTTATGGCTTATGGCCGTTGGGACCATCTTATGTGCTTCTTATTGGTCTGCAAAGAGTGCTAGAGAAGCAGCTATCGAGCATGAGAAATTGCTGAAGGTTACATAACCATTGTTCTTAGCTCAATTTTAATTGTTCTGGCCTTGGGTTTTAGGAACCAAAGGACCTATATCTCTGTAATTGCTATTTCAAATTGATATAGAGTTTAACAATGGCAGGATGCCTCTGACGAGTTGCGCGAAATCGAAGGCATTGGTTCCAGTGGTGTTGTGGACATAAACACAACATCTGCAGTTCTCTTTGTTGTAGTTGCTTCATGTTTCTTGATCATGCTGTACAAACTGATGTCTTACTGGTTTATTGAGGTTCTGGTGGTTCTGTTTTGCATTGGTGGAGTAGAGGTGCGCTTTCTTTTCTCATGTACATTCTGTATGAGTATGTATTTGGCAATTTCTTTCTGTTTTATGTTTTTGCAGCATTTCCTGGGAAAGAAACATAATAGTTGGTTCGGAAATTTCCACAAACTTGGCTCTTTTTTGGTAGGCAATACTAGTAAAAGAACAAGTCCTGTGATACTTGTCCCTGGCATGCAGTACTTGTCGCCTGTCAAGCACTGTGTCCTTTGCAGTGATAGTCGATATAAAAGCAAGGATTATCGGAAGTTGGGATGTTGTTTGCAGTATAGCCTGATTTAGAGATGTGCATTTTTATGCCTATTTGCTGAACATATCTGATTCTAGCGACTTTGAGCATAGACGTGTGGACAATATTACATGTATTTAGATTCTCCATGTGTTGTTTAGATCTAGAATGGTGTACATCAGTTGAGGAATGGGGTGTTTGCAGTATAGCTGTAAATGACTGAGTGACAACTTGCTTGCCCGCCAGCAAGTCCTTCAAAAAAATAGTCATAGATAGAACCTTGAACTTTTTAAGCTTTCCTTTGCATCTTACTCATTTTATGTGACAAGATTTAACTCTGCATTGTGTCTACGGTTGCAGGGTCTGCAAACTTGTTTGGTGGCTTTTCTCTCGTGGTACATAACTTTTCAAATTTTGAAATTACATTTGTGCTTATAGTGCCACCAATCAGTTTTAAGTGACAAAATATCTTCATGCGTAACACATCCTTTCTATTACTCCTGCTTTTCAATAACAAGTGCACTTTCCTTGTTGATGCTTGCATGATGTTTGCTAAGTTATGCATAGCTCTGATGTACAGCCAAAATGAAAACAATATATAAATGGTACCTATTTTGCTCTGCTCTCATGTAAGTTTTGCTTCTATAGAGTAGTCAAAGAGCATGCGTCATTTATGGGATTGGGAAATAAAATTTGCAGTGTTATGTGATGAGAAGATAGAAAATCAAATTTGGGATGTAAGGTATGCATAGGATTGCTTAATACCTTTATGATCATTTATGGGTATATTGTTACGCTTCATCTAATTAGAGGGCATGGATTTTAATGGAATTTGTGGGTAAAAGTTTGAGACTGAAAGGAGTCGTTGAGTTTGCTTCCTATATAATAGAATTTATCTCTCATGAGAGATAATACCCTGATATTCTGAATTGACAAAACTATCTCACTTCCTCAAGGTTATTGATTTGTTTGGGCTAATGAGTAAGGAATAATGAGCGATCGTTGAAACAAGCATTATTTTTTTAGCTACATCTCTTTTCCACTATGAATGTAAGAGCTGAAATAAAGTACAATGAATGTTAACTTTTCAGGGTATTGATATCACTTTTGCTGAAGCATCTTTTTCTGCCTTCTGTTTCTTTTTATCATGTTGAAAAGTACATGGACCATTTTTTTTCTAATATTATGATACTGACCTCAAAAAATTTTAGTTTCAGATGGTTTGAGAATTCTGCACAATCATTTGTGAAGTTACCCATCTTTGGAGCCGTTTCACACCTAACTTTGGCTCTTTCTCCATTCTGCATAGCCTTTGCTGTCCTTTGGGCAGTTTTCCGCCATGTTTCCTATGCGTGGATAGGTCAAGATATACTTGTAAGAAAATTGCCGTTGCCTCGCTGTCTTCTTTTCCTTCCTTTCATTGCCTCGATAGCTTCTGTGGTTATAGCATTTTTTGACCTATCAATGTACTTTGGGTGTTTGACCTATAGGTAAAAATTTCTTACTGTCACTTTATTGTGGTGTTTGCTGGTCATATTCATCTTTCCTTATTATCTGACATCTTTTGTCACGACAAAATTTGGACAAGGGATATTTGGTTGCCTTGAGGTCCAAAAGAGTGGGATCCGTTTTTAAGGAAATCATGGCAATTTATGGAAACAACAGAACTAATAAGATGTTGCAGACAGCCATCAAATCTGTTTATATATGAGATCATACTTGTTAAGCAGGAGTATTCAAAGGCTTGTTAATGTATAAGCTGAAAATTATTCAGGGTGTCTCCCAGAAGGTTTTAGCATGATAATTTGTTGAGTAAAAGTGGGGGAACCATAGGGAAAGAAATATCTAAGGTTCCTTTTCCACTAAGAGCTGAATGTATTTTCCTCAAAATAACTCGTGACATAATTGACATGGAACCGGGCGTCATTTGCTGGACAATTAAAATGGTATGTTCTCATCCGTCTTTCTTAGGAGACCTGTGGCAGCTTTTGCTTATACGGGTGAATCCTGAAGTCATTTGAAACCTGAAGAATTAAGATTGTTACAATTGCTGCTTGCTAATATATTTTTCTTGTTGAGATGTAATCTGATTGCCTTTATGCTTTTCTCTTTTTGCTAGTTTATTTTTATACTTCTGATCCAGTAAGATATAATGCTCTGACTTTTCTTTTATCTTTGTTTTCTATTTATTTTAAAAGAGACATTATTTGTTTCCAGATTAAAGAGACCACCTAATGTTGCCTTTTCCTTGTCTGAATTAGGGAATTGCTTTGATAATCACGGTTCTTCAGATAATTCGCCTACCAAATCTCAAGGTGATGATCACTGGAGGCTATTGTTGATTAATATATAACAGTTAGTTTTTGTTTGAGATTTTCCTTTTCCTTGCCTGTTATTTCATATCCTCTGCTAGGAAAGGCCTTTTCTGTAACCACAGGATGCACAAAGTATTACATTGAAGTCGGCAGACAAGCATCAGAAAGCTCTGCCGTCAATATAGAACAATGTCTATGAAGATTCATAAAAAAATCTTGCTTTTATGCATCAAAGAAAAAAGCGGATAAATGTGCTTTTGAGTGATCTCTTCTTTTATTGTACAGGTAGGAACAGTGCTTCTTAGCTGTGCTTTCTTGTATGACATCTTCTGGGTATTTGTTTCCAAATGGTGGTTCCATGAAAGCGTGATGATAGTGGTAAGCAACTCTTTCTGAAGCTCATATACCTGTTTGAGATCAATTTTCCCATAGCTGTTGTGAGAAAGCTAAGATTGCTGTAACCCAAGTGAGGTACATGAGCCTATTTTCCAAGAAAACTGTTAATCAGGTCATATCTCTATAGCTGGATGGAGTTTTCTTTACATGCTTGGCTCAGGCTAATTGGATTGTTAACTTCAGGGCAGGCCAGTGATCCTGACCTGGAGATGGAATGGACAATTTTTTGAAATACAAGTTGGCAAATTTCTTTTCTTCTTTTGATTCTCACTAAACGTAAATCCACTAAAAGACGTGCTTATCAAGTATGGTCTGAGCTAGCTGCTCATCACAAAATCAAGCTTCACTTCATATGAAGCAAGTTTGGATATAACAAGTAAATTACCCGTCCTCCTTGGGCTTATGGAAATTAACTTCCACAAATTCCTGTAAACAGTAGTAGACGATACATATATCCTAGAATGGAGTGACACTCAGAAATTTGTTATTCGAAGCCACATTATGAGCTTCAGTATTGTTCTGTCTTCTTGTCTACCACACAGATTGCAACTCCACCATTGTGGACCAACCATTGGCACAAACCGATTTTCTTTAGTACTTGAATAGCTTGAAGAGAAACCCCTGTAATTCTCAAATGTTTCCATTTCTCTTTTGACGCAGTCTGATTTCAATCTAGCTGCCATTGCTTCCGTTCCTTCAACTGAGTTAACTTTTGCAATTTCAGTTTTTCCCATCACAAGATGACTCAATTCAGTTAACTGGATCAACTTTTCTTTGTCCTTCTGTGCAGGTTGCACGTGGCGATAAGAGTGGAGAAGATGGGATCCCCATGCTACTGAAAATTCCACGACTCTTTGACCCTTGGGGTGGATATAGCATCATTGGATTTGGAGATATCATCTTACCTGGTCTGCTAGTGGTGTTCTCATTAAGGTTTGATTGTCAACTTCATAAGCTGAAGCTTGCATCTTATTGCATCTAGTTCCTGGACGTTTAAAGCAATCCCTGTTTCTTTATAATAATTGCTTACTTGTGTCTCTCCAATCTTTCTGACAGTGATGCTTTAAAGTGAACCAACTAGCTTGTACTGATTCTGGCTCTAATAGAATGGAAGCTGGTGTTGCCTTTTCCTTCTCTGCAGGTATGATATGTTGGCAAAAAAGAAGATTCGAGAAGGATACTTCTTGTGGGCAATGATTGCTTATGGTCTAGGTATGAGAAGCTCTGGACGTCGATTTCCATTTTGGTCTTAATGCAACAGCAATTTTGCATTTCTCCAAGATCTGCACTTTTTTCAGAGGGGCTTGCGGTTGGCACTTGATGCCTCTTTCTGGCTCCCCCGCAAATGCCATTGATGCGCAATTTCTGGACTTTATGCAGGACTGCTTATCACTTATGTGGCTTTGAATTTGATGGATGGACATGGGCAACCTGCTTTGCTTTATATTGTTCCCTTCACGCTTGGTGAGCACGATCATCTAATGAACTCTGTACTCTGTCAGTTGGGTAGTTGTGCGTGTGTCCAGAGAAGACTTCTCTGGGGAGTATTTGAGGCTTGTAATTGGGTGTCACGTGAAAGATTTTTTGGAAGTGTATTTTGATTTCCATTGGTAATCCATACGTGAGCTATCACCGATTACTCTCCTGGGGTTGTGGCTGCAGGGACCTTTTTGACATTGGGAAAACAGAGAGGCGATCTCATGACTTTGTGGACAAGAGGCGAGCCAGATAGACCGTGCCCGCACATCCGACTTCAACCCTCTCAATGAGGAACTAATCAACCCTAATGTAATTTGCATACTGGTCTTTTACCCTTATGTTTAGCACCGAGTCACTTCGACCGCGGTAGGCTTGTATCCTGGATGTTGGACCCACCCTAGAACTGTAGAAAATTTAGTTTTTCAATAGCCTATAAGCAAAACTATACTGTAAAACTAAAGGACATTTATATCGAAGGGAGATCTACATGCTATTGCTTTCCTAAATGGGAAGAAAGTGATGGTGCATCCATCCAATAGAAGAGAAATATGCATTCACTGTTTTTCTCCAAGTAAACGAATGAAGTGATCCACCCTCACTCATGGCTATAAAATGTAGTCGTCCTCTGGAAAACCCTAGAAGCAGATTGCGCCAGACAATACCAGTAGCTTGTCGACCGGCTGGACCAACATCTCGACAGTGGTTCATTGGATGTCTTCCTGTCGATTTGAATTGCACGTTGGGGTTTGATTTGATAAGAACCTGAAGCAAATGAAATCCGGTGGTCGCCTGCAGTCGTTTCTTCAATAAATTTGTTCCGAATGAAATGCAGTGCCTGTTCAACTGAACTTGGACGTGAAACATGATCAAACGTTATGGTACGAGATCTCCTCGAGCCGGTTGCCGGAGGACATGCTGGAGGGAGTGATTCACGAACTCCGAACCACGTGCAGAAGGTGGTAGGGGATGTTCTAGGTTC
This sequence comes from Eucalyptus erythrocorys, assembly GCA_014182555.1. Taxonomy (NCBI): domain Eukaryota; kingdom Viridiplantae; phylum Streptophyta; class Magnoliopsida; order Myrtales; family Myrtaceae; genus Eucalyptus; species Eucalyptus erythrocorys. The sequence continues at coordinate 18,013,424 of CM024602.1, forward strand.
TGAATCGGACTAGCTCGACAAGGAAGGATGCGTACATGTTGAGAGGGAATGATGGTTTAATCTGAGTCCACGTACGATGCCAGGGAAGGTCGATTCTCTATTGTGGTTTCTGTGAGGAACGTGTTTAGAGTGGTCCCCAAAAAAGGTTGCTAAATGTCGCACCAAATGTTTTGTGGCATTATCAATTCGATGGATTTTGTCAAATCAGTGTTGGCCCAAAAACTCTTTACTTCTCCTTTACCTTCTTACTTCTTCGTTAATTCAGACATTCCAATTAAATAAGTGCAAATAAGTGCATGCTACGAAATAAAAATAATTCTCAGATTGAGTAGTTCTCACTAACACCAAAGAAATATCATCAAACTCATGTTAGCTTCAAGTGAACTTTCATAAACCGTGCGTTTTTTTTGGCATGTTATTGAATTGGTAGTGAAAGACCTGTCAAAATAAGTTGTTGTTAAATGGGTTTATAATTTATTTAGACTCAACTCATCTTTGTAACTCTCATTTCACTCTCTCTCTTACTCTTGCTTGATATCGCACTCCTCATTTTGCTCTCACCTCAAGATTGAGTATGAGTTTTCATATCCCCTTTCATATTGATACATGTCATGTTGTGATAAATGTCACAAAAATGAATCACCTCGTAATAAATGTTTTCAAATGAGTCATGGTGTTATAATAAATGTTTTAAGATAAGTCACGATGTTGTAATGAGTGTGATGAGTCACGATACTAAATTAATGGTAAGTCATGGGTGTCATGGGTGTGAACTACATTTTGTGATTAGGCATTAATATGCCTACGCCACTAGTGGCGTAATCTTGTTTGTCTTTTCTTCTTTTATGCCTATAAAAGGCATGTTTCATAATACGTGGAGGCAGACTAGCCTCGGTAATAAAATCGTGTGTTCGTGTAATTTTCCCTTTTTTCTTCAAATTTCCGTCCCAGGTAGAAAATCTTAAAACGGTAAAATAACACCTTATCCTTCACACTCCTTCACGAGGATCATGTGCATCAGGACTCTGAGCCTAAAAAGTCTTACGTTTGGAAGGATGGTTTAGCTAGATGCTTGGTAAGGCTTTAGAGAGGCATTGCAAAGGGACCGAATATCTACATTTACTAAGTTTTTGTTCCGAACATATTTCATTTATTGGATAAAAAGTGTATTAATCATACCGATCGAATTAAATATAAGTTGAGCCACTAGATTTATATTAAATCCAAATGAGATCAATTTGGGTCACATCCCTTATAATTCGTCTCTAACTTAGGGTGCAATTGTTTCGCGAAATACATTTTCGAGGGAAATATTTTTCTCGTTTTTCAGCATTTGGGTCGCTCAGGAAAATGAGTCAACGGAAAACGTTTTTCTAGTCAACGGAAAATGTTTTTCTAGCAAAGCTTAAATTCAGGAAAATGATTTCCCCTTTAAAATGACTAGAAAACGTTTTTCGAATCTACCAAAATGTTTACAAACAATTATTTTTATAAAAATATATCTTTAAAAAATTAAAATATTAATTTTTTATTTTTAAAAAAAATTAAAATTTTGAAATATTTTTAAAATAAAATAAAAAATTCGAATTTGCTTCTTTTTCTTTTTGCTTCTTCTTCACTTGTCACCGGCCACAAGGACAACCAGTGAGTTTTTGCTTCTTCATTTTTTTTTTCCTATGATGAAGTGTGATTATTTTTTAATGGGATCAAAACGGCAAAAAACATTTTCAATTATACATTGCCAAATAAAGGAAAACAAATCGTATTCTTAGAAAATATGTTTTCTCGGAAAGTATTTTATCATTGAGTTTTTCGTGAAACAAACACACCTTTAATTCGATTTCTAGTTTTTTTTTTTTTTTTGTCTCTACTCTATATCTATTCTACACTCATTCTCAGACTTTTGTCCTACTTCTTTGCGGGCGTGGGCGTCGAAACCCACTCTGAAACTTGCGTGTCCCCACCCCATCCCTCCTTGAGAAGGTGGGGGTTCGATTTCTAGTTTGATAGGTCCATTTGTCGGATCATTAAATAGTGGCCCTCCATGTTAGCTGCATTGGGGGAAGATGATCTCCTTTTGTAGCCTATTAAATGCGTTTGTTGCGAAAGCAATCCGATCGATCTTTTTTGGTCAGTCCTACTCTATACCTACTCTACACTCACTCTCAGACTTTTGCCCTGCCTCTTGCAGGGCGTGAGCGTCGAAACCCACTCCTAAAACTTGCAGTCCGATCGATCTTGACGGGAACGATCATTAAAAAAAGGAAAAAGAAAAAGAATTTCGAAAAATGCATCGCATAAAAAAGTCCCTTTTACGCTTTACGCACGCGCCGTACGATTTTGTTTTTTTTTTTTGGGTTAATACCTAAAAAACCCCAAAATACACCGGTGACAAATTTACCCCAAACTATTTTTGACCACCAAAAACCCCAAACCGGTACATATGTGACAAATCTACCCTCCGTTAGCTTCCGTTCGATTTTCGTTAATTTTGCCTGACGTGGCTGACGACGTGGCAAACCATGTGGAAATTCACAAGTTTAATACCATTAAAAACCCCAAACTGGTATATTTATGACAAATTAACCCCAAACGGTATATTTGTGACAAATTTACCCCAAAGCTGGTATATTTATGACAAATTTACCCCAAACAAGTATATTTACGAGAAATTTACTCTAAATTAATTTTTTCGATCATAAAAAACCTAAATGGGTACACGTGCGGCACATTTACCCTCTTTCAATTTTCCCAAATTTGGTCGAGTTGTGATTATCAATCAATTTTATTTTCCGAATTATTTTCTACGTAGCATTAACCTTACTAAAACATGTAATATAAGATTAAAACAATGTCGTTTAGGCTCAAATCCTAATTTTTAACTAACATCTTAATTGAATTATATTAAAGAAAAGCTATTTTTCTCTAAAAAATAAAAAATAAATAAAAAGGAAAGGAAAAAAAAAAGACAAGGGCTACAGGCCCTTGTTTTGGCTGTAGAAAAAGGGTCGGTGAGGGCCGGTGAGGATCACGATTGATTATTTTAAATTGAATATCTTACGTGAATAATCCACGCATAGCATTTTTTTTTTTTTCCACCGTTCAAACGTATCGAATTAGAAACCAAATTAGCAAATTCCATTAACTTGAATCAATGAAATGATCACATTAAATATTTTCATAATAATATAGAATGAAATTAAGCAGCTATCAAAAGTTCATATTGTTTTAATCTTATATTACATGTTTTAGTAAGGTTAATGCCACGTAGAAAATAATCCGGAAAATAAAATTGATTGGTAATCACAACTCAATCAAATTTGGGAAAATTGAAAAAGGGTAAATGTGCCGCACGTGTACCCATTTAGGTTTTTTATGATTGAAAAAATTAATTTAGAGTAAATTTCTCGTAAATATATTTGCTTGGGGTAAATTTGTCATAAATATACCAGTTTGGGGTAAATTTGTCACAAATATACCGGTTTGGGGTTAATTTGTCATAAATATACCGGTTTGGGGTTTTTAACGGTATTAAACTTGTGAATTTCCGTGGTTTTTGGCGTCAGCCAATCACGTCGCAGAAATTAACTAAGAAAATCGAACGGAAGCTAACGGAAGGTAGATTTGTCACATATGTCAGGTTTGGGGTTTTTGGTGGTCAAAAAAATAGTTTGGGGTAAATTTGTCGCGGGTGTCTTAGGTTTGGGTTTTTAGGGTATTTTTTTTTTAGGACGAGGATTTTCGCGCAGGTTGAGGAGGAGAACCAGCCGCCCCAGGTGCCGCCGGGCTCCCGACGCGCCACGTGTCGGTCCCTCGGCCACCCGTCTCCTCGGTGGATCGACGAAGGCCACTCCTCCTCGGGCGTCTCCCGCTTTTTTCCAAACGACACACCGTCGCAAGACCCAAAAAAATAAAATAATATTAATTTAAAACAAATAAATTATAATAAGAAAAAAAGGAAAAAAAGGAGGAAAAATCGTCGCCTCTTCCGTTTATCCTCTCCGCGTCTCGACCTCACAGTCGCAGCCGGAGTCGCGCGCTTCTCTTCTCTTCTCCTCTCCTCCCTCCGTCGCCGTCCGTTTCCGAAGCTCGCCGGCCGTCGATTTCCGGAGACGACACGGGAATGGAGTGACTCGCTGCTCGGGGACTTCAGTCGGAGACGCGGAGAGATGGCCATCGGAGCGCTGATTTCCAACCGCCACTTCGGCGCTTTCTTCGGCTCAGGTATAGCTCAGTCCCTTCGCCGTCCCAGCCGCGGATTCCGGCGGGTTTCGGCGCCGGATGCGGTCGCACGAGTCCTTCCTTCTCCGCTCGTCGCGGCTGTTTTGAGTGACGAGGCGTTCGTTCGGGGGGGAGCGGGGGCACGCGCGCTTCGGGGCTTGCGTGCGGTTCTCTCGCGCTTCCTTTTTCGTTAGTTGCGTGCGGCTCTCGTACTGGAGTGAATCGGCTTGCTGGGAATGCGGATGCGATTTGAGAGTCCGACGCTTTCGCGTTCGGCGGCGGAGTGTCCTGCGGACGATGGCGTGGCCGCTCGTTTATCTTCCAGTAGGAAAATTTAGTGACGCGAAGTTTTGATAGAAGCGCGTCGGCGGAATTCGTGCATCGATGGCTCGTCCGCCGTGAATACTTTCGCATGGCGCGGATTCCGAGTTCGCATTTTGTAAGAGCCTGAGTATGGATTTTGAGATGTTGCTAACGAAAAGGTTTAGTTTTGCTTCTTTCTAATTCTAGGGCTTCTTAGTCAATGCGATCACGACTTTTTATCGGTTGCGGGACTTGTAACTTATTCAGTTAATGTCGCTTCGGTGTGCTTATCCTCTTGTTCATCTTTAGGAGTATTAAAAAGGGTTTTATTGTTTCAGTGTCGTGCGTATCGGGAAAGTTTTTGAGCTTTTACATTCTGAGGCTAATTGCTGTTGGCATTGGCAGGAAAGTTATGTCAAGCGGAGAGAGGAACTTCCCCCAGTGGAGGATGTCATGTGGCTACATCCGTGGCTCTGTTTCCTGGGAGCGTTTTGCGTCCAAATTTGTGCAGACACCGGACCTGCTTATATACATCCAATTACTCAAGTTTTGCTCTCTGTGTTTCTGTTCCCTTGGATGGAGGGATCTCCAGAAGTGCAGGTAATTTGCCTGACGAAAGTAATTGCACCACTCTTGCTCGGTATAGAAGTAGAGGAAGATGTTACTGCTGTGCCTCCTCAAGTTCTTGTCATGTCAGCCGGTCTAGGCTCCATGCACCACAGGTTCCTCGTATAAAAAATAGACAAGTCTGGCAATCTGAGCTTGTTAAGGTCAATAGAACCCGTGCTTATTATAAGTCAGAGGAGTATGAAATTTCAGAAGCAAGGTTGGAAGCGCTGACTGTCCCAGAAGGGTCAAGTGACGCTCTTTTAGTTGAGGGAAGTGCACAAGAAACATCTCCATGGTGGGAGCAGTTTCCAAAGCGCTGGGTGATGGTTCTGCTCTGTTTCACGGCATTTCTGTTATGCAACATGGACAGGGTATGTAATTTTCTTGTTCTATTTTCCAAATATAGACAAAAAACCTTAGCTGGAGTTTCAGTAGAGTAAGAGTTCCCTCACTATGTGTAGTCGTGGGATATTATATCTGTTATTTTGCATGGCCAAGTACAAAAAGGGTTCCTTCCATCAGTTTTCTGGTATGTTGGTTTCTTATGGCAAGCAAGATTCCTATCAAAGGGGAACTGAGGATTCAGAGAGCTTTCAGACTCTCAGTCCTATCGATATGCTATAGGATATTCTAACCTGTTTCACTGTGCATTTAGGTCAACATGAGCATTGCAATACTTCCAATGTCACAAGAGTTTGGTTGGAATAGTGCAACCGTGGGGTTAATTCAATCTTCTTTCTTCTGGGGTTATCTCCTTACTCAGGTATTTTTCTGTATTAACATCAAGTAATCTAAGTAAATGTTCAATTATTTTATGAATTCCTAGATAAAGTCATGTAAAGTTCTGCAGGACACATGTATATATAGGATACATCATCATGCTTTTTCCTGATGAATGCATGGATGACGTTTTAGGGCATGGTCCTCATCTAACTACTTTTTATCTTATATTTCCTGTGCATAGATTGTTGGAGGCATATGGGCTGATAAAAGTGGAGGGAAGTTGGTGTTGGGTTTTGGAGTTGTTTGGTGGTCATTAGCGACAGTTTTGACACCTATTGCAGCAAAACTTGGGCTTCCCTTTTTGCTAATTATGCGTGCTTTTATGGGGATTGGTGAGGTCGGCCCTCTCTCTTTCTTTGTGTCATTTGATTGTCTGATGATAATATTCCCTACCATGGTCTCAAATAAGTAACTATAATTTGCATTACCACAGCAAGCCCCTAGATTGTAATTTCCACATTGTTCCATCCACAACAGCTGATTATACCCTGAGAAAGGGCATTTCTTGTTGCCACTCTGGCGGCATACTTACCATCAACCTTTTCTCTCAGATGGTATCAAAGCATCAGACATTGCACTTATGTTGCTCTTCTATACAGGGTGTAGCTATGCCTGCTATGAACAACATACTTTCAAAGTGGATTCCAGTTTCAGAGAGAAGCAGATCACTGGCTCTAGTCTATAGTGGCATGTATCTTGGTTCTGTGGCAGGGTTGGGCTTCTCACCCTTTCTGATCCACAAGTGCGGCTGGCCATCTGTTTTCTACTCGTTTGGCTCCCTCGGAAGCATATGGTTTGCACTGTGGCTGAGAAAAGTATGAATCAGTTTCCATCCATTAATTGTAGCACAGAGATAAACGTTCAATCAATGAAGAAGTTTCGAAGTTGTGGTTCTTGGAAGCAGAAAATATGACTTCAGGATTCGATTTCTGTCAGAAAATTTGTGCCAATGAATTGAAGTTTAAACAGTTGCTTGTTTGATGAGATCATATTTACTTTGATAAAAAACGTTAGTTCCAGCTATCCGCCTGCCACTTTGGTAAGTGTTCACTAAAATAGGTGAAGTAAAAAAAAAAAAAGAAAAAGATTAATTAAAGTTGTGACTTATAAGCAAGATTCTGGCATGGGGATTACAGTTGGGATTAGAGAATAGATTCCATGCATCTATAACTTGGATGTCCTACATGTAAAACTAAATATTGTTTTTTCCACCCATTGGTTGGTTTGTTTACAGGGATATAGTTCACCCAAGCAGGACCCGGGGCTCACTGCAAATGAAAAACGGCTAATCTTGAGTGGTAGCATGTCAGAGGAACCAGTATCTGTCATTCCATGGAAACTAATTTTATCAAAAGCGCCTGTTTGGGCTCTAATAATCTCACACTTCTGCCATAATTGGGGAACTTTCATTCTTCTAACGTGGATGCCCACGTACTACAACCAGGTATTCGAGTTCAACTCCTGTAGTTGTAACATATGCACTCTTTATTAGCTTTGATCATTATCTAATTGTAGACTTTTGTGGCTGATCTGCATACTCTTATACTTGCAACATCAAAGCTTGGATATGTTTTGGCTTTGAACAGTAACATATTACCCAGCCTCCCTTTTGCCTCTACTACATCTTCCAAATATATAATTTACAAATTTTACAAGAAAATGTACTGGGCATTTCCTTTACTAAGTGCATAGTTCAATCACCCACAGTATTTTAGTCACTATATTAAGTTTAGATCATGAAAGTCGGTGGAACTTTTACCACATTTATGATATTATGATGACCTGGCATGCTTTTCCAGGTTTTGAAATTCAACCTCACCGAATCTGGCCTCCTCTGTGTCTTGCCATGGTTAACCATGGCCATATTTGCAAACTTAGGAGGATGGATTGCAGATACACTTGTCAGCAAAGGTATCTCAATCACCAACGTCCGAAAGGCAAGTACTCATATCTGCGCTGTCTTCAAAATGTATATACTGTTTGGTGAAATCTGCAATCTATATTTTGTGAAAGAATGAGGTTTGCTCTTAAAATTCTATGATCTATGGGATTGATTATTTATAGAACCGTATTGCATCAAGTATCACCTGTTCTATTAGAGAGCCAAATTCCTAGCAAGGTCAAGAAATCAGCATGTCGTCGTTTATTTACATGCGCTCCCTGCAAAAGAGTAACTAATCCTTTTACTGAACCTCTATTATTGCAGATCATGCAATCGATTGGGTTTCTGGGCCCAGCCTTCTTTCTGACACAGCTGAGCCACGTGAAGACACCTGCTCTAGCAGTGCTGTGTATGGCATGCAGTCAGGTATGAGTTTACATAATTTTGGATCATGCACGCCGTGTGAAAAACGACAGTCCAATGAAGAGATATTGGCATCATCATTGAACTGCTGAAGAAGCGCCTATATTTATCCTGGAAAAAAACCTAAAGTGCATAGAATCAACTACGTGATTTGAAAGTACTTCCATTTTGATATATTAGCTATAATGAGGAAGCTGCTGAAAACTATCCAGGAAAAGAAAGCCAAGGAAGCATCCTCAGGAGCCCTTCATGGAGCTTTTAGTGAGAAAAGTTAAAAGAGTGAAGAAACCATGAGTTTATCTTCCAGTTGACTGATATATATGAAGTAGTGGCCTAAAAGGATTGATGTGGCCACCCACATGATATGTTTACTTGATGTTATATTCTTGCCATTGCACTTTATTGTGCCAGAGGGCGTCTTTTAGCATTGCAAATACCAAAACTGAGTTTAGTTTTTCATCTTGTATGCTGGAGTGGCTATTGGAATATGGAGCTTAATGACCAGAGTGAACACTTTATCTCTTAATCTATGAAACCACAGTTTTCTACAAAGAACAGCCTTTTCAGAGTAGGCTTTCCATGACATTTGTAAGTTCAGAACAACCCAACATCTGGCATTAACATTGGTTTATATGCTCTGTATGACAGGGATCTGATGCATTCTCACAGTCTGGTCTCTATTCCAATCACCAAGACATTGGGCCGCGCTATGCTGTGAGTTCTTGCTCCTTACGTTGCAAATTTGGGAAAAATATAAAAAGAAATCCTTCTTCAAATGCAAAATGAATGCAAACGATCGACTTAAGTTTCCCCTTAGGTTATAAAATCTCCTTTCGCCTCTTTGTTACTACCCTTTCAATCTTCAGCTTCTGTGCACCTATTCTCCCTGCCTACTTTTCTTCCAAATCTTTACTAAGTTTATATGTGTCTATCACAGGGAGTACTGCTAGGACTCTCAAATACGGCAGGAGTCCTTGCTGGGGTTTTTGGTACGGCTGCAACAGGATACATACTTCAACGAGGTATAGTCCGACCTCATGCATAATCAGATCTGTTTAATAAAAGTACCATTGTTTCCTTTCACTTCAGGCTGTTGATCAACTTCACTGTTTTGCAGGTTCTTGGGATGATGTGTTTAAGGTGGCTGTTGCACTATACCTCATCGGCACATTAGTATGGAACTTATTTTCAACTGGAGAGAAAATTCTTGACTGACCATCGGGGGGAAAAAAATTATGTTGCCGACTAACTTAAAAGGCATCAAGTTAGCGAGCTACACGAGTGTAAGGAAAATACTGAAACGAGCTAGTCAAAAGTCAGGCAGGGGGGAGACCTTATAACGCACCGTTGCATTTGGATACCGATTCCACAGTTCATCTCACCGATTTGAGGCCCTCAGATGCTACAGGATCCCGATGACTTTATTTATCAGCTCCGAGCAAATTTTTCCCACGGTTTCTTCGATTTTATATGGGAAACTTAAGCTGTATACAATGTCGGGGTGAAAACGCGCCCAAACACTTCGGTCGACGACTATGATGCACCTCATTTATCGAGGACTCAAAATCATTTTCCACAGAACCTGATAAATTTACACCTATAAATGCATCTAGCTTTGCATTACTCATGTCCAGTATACATGTATCTATATCGATGTGTATATGTATACAGTATATATTTATATATAGACACTTGTATGGGTTAACAGGTATTCTCAGGGCTAGTACCCTGCTCGAGAATTAGTTCGAATGATCAATGTGTCATGACTTCCCTACGAGCCAATTACCCGAGTTGCATCATCTCATGTGAAGGTCAGCAGAAAGCAGAAAAAGTGGCTTCAAGTTGTAGCTGAGTTTGAATAGATAGAACTTTTGAGTGGTCCAAGTTCCGTATCTTCAATTTCGACAAACGCGTCATAAATTCTGCGCGCAAAGCTGAAACTCTTGAAGGCAAAGAAGAGTCCTCAACTTTTTACTGAGCACATGAAGGCTCTTGAAGGCAAACAACATTATTTCAAACGAAAAGGCCGAACCAGAAGCCAATAAACAAATAAATTGAACGGAAAACCCGAACGTCGTACGTACACAAGGCGGAAAAAAAAAAAAAAAAAAAAAAAGAATGAATTCAAGGGTGCGACCAAGCAAGCAAAGGGACCGCCGAGGATTGAATGCCTCTCTCTCTCTCTCTCTCTCTCTCAGTTCATCAAGGACCAAACCCTTCCTAGACCAAAACCATACTTTTCCTTGCGGCGAAATCAATCAAATCAAGATTAAGAAACCAGATGAAAGGTGGGCGTAAAATTGGCAAAGCTCTCTTTGCACCAGCCGATCAAAGAACCTTCCCATTCCCACAACCCAAAAATTCAAAGTTCGACTTAATAACATCAAGCAAACCCCACCACCATGTCGCCGCCACCGCCGCCATTACACTCACCGTTCAATTTGACGCCCGCTTCCTCGTTCCTCTCTCTCCTGATGCTCTCCAAAATCGGCTCCAAGTCCCTCCTGAGCACGTCCACCTTGAGCCCGTACTGCATGAACAGCGTCAACGACATCTTCTGCACCACCCGATGCCCGGCGGCCACCCTCAGCCTGTGCCTCAGCAGCACCGCCGCGGCGATCGACTTCATCTGCAGATAAGCCAAGTCCTTCCCCAGGCAGATCCTCGGCCCCGCGTTGAACGCCACGAACTTGAACGCGTCCTGCATGACGAACTTCCGGCCGTCCGGCGACAGCCACCTCTCGGGCCGGAACTCCGAGCAGTCCTCCCCCCACGTCGCCCTCATCCTCCCCGCCGAGTATATCGAATACGTGACCGACGATCCGGCCGGCACGAACGTCCCGTCGGGCAGCACGTCGTCCGCCACCACGTGCTTCGAGTCCTCCGGCACCGAGGGGTAGAGCCGCAGCGTCTCCGACAGGGCCGCCTTCAGGTACACCAGCCTGTCCACCTCCTCGAACCCCAGGGGCTCGTCGACCCACCTCGCCACGTCGTCGCCGCGCGACTCGGCCAGGACCGTGCATATCTCGCGAACGATTTTGTCCTCCACGGATGGGTTCTGGATGACCAGCCAGAAGAACCAGCTCAGCGCCACCGACGACGTGTCGCGGCCGGCCAGGATGAAGTTGAGCGCTACGTGCTGGAGGAACGTGTCGGAGTAGGACTCCTTCTTCTTCATGAACCTCGAGAGCAGGTCGTCGTGGGGGTGCTCGTCATCCTTCTGCTGCTGATTCAGCAGCTCGAGCTTGCGCGCGGCGATCACCTTGGACAAGTACTCGTCGATGTTCACGAGGCTGCGGCTCAAGCTGACCTCCATCCCGAGCCGAAGCCGCTTCTTGAACCTCCACATCACCTCGGGCAATATGAAGCGCTGCAGCGAGGCCTCCGTGGCCCGGTCGAAGGCCGAGGCGAAGCCGTTCTCGGGGAGCCCCGGGGCGCAGGTCTCCGGGTCCTTCCCGAAGGCCAAGCCGCAAATGTTGTCGAACGTGAGGCGGAGCAGCAGGTCCTGCAGATCGACGGGCTCGGCGCCCAGCTCGGCCGACTTGAGGACGGGGCAGAACCGGAGCTTGATGGCGCGGTTGAGCCAGCGGGCCATGGCCTGGCGGAGCGTCCGGGTGGTGAACTCGAGGGCGGCGGTCTTCCGCTGGAACAGCCACGTGTCGCCGTCGGAGTTGAAGATGCCCTGGCCGAGGAGGTCGTGGAAGACGGCCTGCCAGGTGGGGCCCTTGGGGTAGTTGTCGAAGCGGGCCTTGAGGATGTGTTCGAGGTTCCTGGGGTCGCAGGTGACGGTCACCAGCCCTTGCTTCCGGGCCAGGAAGGGCACCGCGCAGATGCAGGTCTGGTACGTGCCGCCGCACGCGAGGAGGTTGTCGGCGATCCAGTCGTGCATGCGGTCGCAGTTCTCGATCAGCCCCGGCAGGCTGCCCAATAGGGGCCAGACGCGTGGGCCCTTCAGCGACCGCGAGATGAAGGTGAACCAGATGAGGTAGGCCGTTATTGCCGTTAATACCAGTAGAGCCGTCGCCACGTCCATTTCCCGTCTTTCCTTCTCCTGTAGCAAAAACCCTCTTTCGCTTTCCTTCAGGGAAAAAGCTTGCCACTTTCCGGGAGAAGGGACGCCCAAGCTTTCTCGGGAAAATCTTCAGACCCTAGTTACACGTGCGACGCAGTTTACTGTGTATGTGTCTGAACAGCAAAAGAAGCAAAGCGAAAGGAAATGTGGAGACGGAGAAGAAGAAGAAGATGCAGAGATGGATGTAATGAGAGAGGGTTAAGCGAGTGAGAGAGAGGGTGGTACGTACAGTTAGTAAAGAGAAACGAGAGAGCAAGACCATTTATAGGTGAAAAGATGAAGAAGAGCAATAATGGCGGACAGACTGTTGCTTGAAATGTACCATGCCTCTCTCTTCCTCTCTCTCTCTCCTCTCTCGCTCACACGCATCAGTCACACTGAGTCACTCTAGTCTGACTGATATAATGAGGAGACGCTAGAGAATCGTAATGGCGTGTCTTCAATGCACTGGCAAGGCCGTTGAGAAGCTCTTAAAACCCCTCGGTGAAATCCTCCTCTCCTCCAGCCCCAACTCAATCATCTGCAGTATATTATAAGCCGCGCTTGCAAGAACCCCATGTCATGGCATCTCTCTCTCTCTCTCTCTAAGAGACATTACACGCACACGCACACACGCATGCAAGCGACACCTAATTCTGCAGAGAAAGGGAAAGGGTCATAAATTGTGGAGTATTGAATGAAAGAGGAAACTTTAATGAGATTAGTTGAGGAAGCAGCGACAGATCAGGCGAAAGGAAACGCCAAGGAGACCATCTGTATGATGAGTAGGAGAGGAAGGGGGGGAAAAAAGAATGGGGGTCACACAGTTTAGGCTCGTTTTAAGGAAGTGCTTGTGCTTTCAATCTTCAAGAACCCTCCCTCCCTCTTCTGCTTTTCCCAAAAAGAAACCAGAGATCTTTCCGGGGGATTGCACATTGAAGATTCCCATGTGTAAGAGCCATGTAATGTTGTCTTAAATGAAAAATGGGTTCTTCGTGTGGGCTTTTGGTTAGGGGCCGGTGAGCGAACCACCAACAATTTATAGCGTTTACTTGCGGTGAAGCGATATTTTTTTCAAATTATTTCGGCCATCCCTTTTCATCTTTATCCACCTCTGGGTCCGTTCTTTCTTTCACCAACCTTGCAATCTGTTGATTTTAAGGAAAAAAAAAAAAAAAGGACAGATGAAAAGAAGGAACAGAGCTCTGCGCCTGACGATTGTGTTCTTCCATCCTCGTCATCATCATCATCATCACACAGTTCCGTTTGACCTCCGCACGAAATTTAATGGCCTTCCATCTGTTTGACACGAACGCCAGAACGCAGATGGCAAACAAACATGGGAGATGTTGAGGTCAAACTTGCAGACGGTGCCACCTGAAAGTAGCAGTTTTTGCTTCAATTGGCACTGTCAAAAACTTCTTCTTTTTTTCCTCTCTGATCATCTAATCCATGCCAGGCCCTTACTTTTTATTTTTTATTTTTGCTTTGCTTTCCGTGTGATGTCAACTTTTGGAAAGAAAATTTGGACATGCTAAACGAGCTCTAATAATCTAATCTACCAAAGAAGATCATCACTATCGTTACATCATCGAAATCATATAGGATCTTCTTGAGACCTTCATTCCCTTTCTATGCATCAGATTTTCGAGTTACAATACGATCCGAATTTCACCCCGGAAGTGTCGGTATCAGGTAACAATATCCAGTGATAATTCTCTTGCCGAGTTTTGGTGAGTAGCTAATTAGTGTCTTGAATGATGCAGACACCGTGTGGATGTGTACTTGAGGCTATAGAATTAGAGGGGAGATTGGATCAGCAAGAGAGGCTGGGTGGTGTAGCTAGCTTGTGACTTGCGAGGAGAAGCATGGTGGTGTGTTAGGGCAGCTAAATCTATCTAATTCTCTTACATGCGAGAGCGTGAAGAATTGTTTGCTACAACCATGCCACCGCCCTCCACAACCAACGGACAGTGCAATTAGTCTTTTTAGTTGGCAGCTCCGCAGTACATGTTTGAACGAGAAAAAGAAGACCAAAAAGAAAGCAATAGGAGATGGTGGATAAAGTCAATCAAAGTACAAGATCATGTAAGAATTTGCCTTCTTCTAAGGAACTAATGTGGGTGTTGCTACTTTTTTATGTCTGCAATCGACATTGTAATAACTTCTCCAAGGAAAAATAGGTTTACACGGCTTTTTGAGGATTTAGTTCTAGTTATTAAAATGATTTCGTTAATGGGTGCTTCTAGTTAAGCAATCAATTGAGGAAATTCTTTATAATTTTTGTTGTATCATGTAAAATCAACATTTTGAAATATTTTTAGTATCCTCAAGAGCATTTTAGAGTACTCGTTGACATGACACCTAAACGAAATCATGCGGTCATTACTACGACTGTATGATCTCTCTCCCACTCCTTTCTTTTTTTCATTTTTATTTTATTTTCTTGTTTATGTTTCAATTTTTAAAATTTCGTATTTATGACATGGGGAGAATAGGCGTTGACTTGCGCGGGGGATACGGGATTTATGAGGGCCACGTTGGTGCTCGAACTCACACGACTCGATTTCAATGCAGCCATTTGCCACCGAACTCTCTGTCTCTCTGTCTCTCTCTCTCGACATTTAAATCGCACCATATCATCTCAATTCGGTGCTAATTTCCATGATACAAGAAGGGTGTTTGATGATCACACTCCAAGAAAGCGCGAAGACCCATGCAATGCGATGCAAATTTACATTCCCGAGTACCAACCTTCCACGAAATTCTTCTTCCGCCTACAAATGGCGAACTTTCAGGTCGTCACTCATTCTCGATCGTACGAAAAGTGTCCGTAGAAGAAAGAATTTTACCGATGGAGAGATTCCGTGCCGCTCTTCGTTCTTTCCCATCACGATGTGTCACTCAATAAGTGGGGGTCTTTTTCTTTTTCAACTTCAGATGCCAAGGCGATCTTTTGGCGAGCATGTGATGTGAATAGAGTAATCCTACTATGGAATGCGTCATCCAAAACTTGCCGTGACTGACCGGGATATCATTAGCTTACCCGTTCATGCTTGAATCAACAAGGAATCGGGAGGTGGGGTTCATCTGCATCATCAGCTCCTTGCCCATTAGAATATAGTTTGAAATGGTGCTAAATGTAGTGAAATGCATAAAGAATTTGATTTGCTAGCAGTGCACGTTTAAACAAGGCAATTCTAGATATGCAAACTGGACCGTGTTGTTAGATTGTTATATTGGATAATTGCTCAAGAGTGTGGGGCATACAAAATTCATGATTTCTAGAAGAAGCCCTCCTGCTTTCATCTTAGGTTGTCGACTTATTAGGGTGTAGTCACCAAATCAATGAAATTGGCTATGAAAACGGAGGCAATGCACCAATGGTTCAACTACCATTACGAAACGGCGGCTTCTGAATGAAGAATGAAGGGTAATCTTCCAAATTGAGTGTTTTCATTGGTGAATCGTGGCATCTGAACTCCGAGCCCACTGTTTTCTTTTTGTTTTTGGGCACCATGTTTTGGCCAATCTTGCTACCCACAGAGTCCGTAGGAAGAGAGTGAAAAGCTTCCTCATTTTGCAGCTTATACGCCAGTATTATGAATTAATGGCCCGTTGCCGAAATCTTAGGGTATCTCCCAAATTCAAATTATTAGCAAAAGATACGGAATCATCTTAGGTTGCCAACATGCTTTTTCTTGGCAAGAAACAGAACCAACATCCACCGTTGCTGCTTTTTCTTGCGTGCAAGAAACCTCTTGCACGCCATGGCACTGAGAACCAGCCAGCAAAACAACCGGCCAAAATGCCCATGTTCGTCTGAGATTGGTTTCATTAAGTGGAACTTGTTTAAGCTAATAATTTCGAGACCGGTGCAGACACGTCACAGAGTATACATGATACATGAGCCTCGGCGATATACTAAGGTTTTGGGATTTTGAGATCACGGGTTCAAGTCACTCAAATGGCCTCTGTGCAAAAGCGGAGGACGCATGCAGAGTCCTGTAGATGCCATTACGGGATAACCTTGTGGAGCCCAACCTGCAACGCATATGCAAGAATTGCCCGGGGACGAAACAACCCAATATAACATTTCCAGTGACACAAAAATCTCGAAACGATTGGTGATCCAAACTAGAGGCTTTTCATGGTCCGATGACATGTCATGCCATGCAACTTCTGTTTTTAAACACTTTTGCCCTTAGATTGACGGTTCAAGATATCACACCTTTACAATGCTTTCATGGTTAGTCACGACAAAAAGCCATAACTTTGTATGGCAGGATCTTTGCCCTTGTGCCATAAAAACAATTTCATCCACACATTCGGGTACAATGAGGGCGACACGGCATGCTTTCTTTTATCACCAAGCAAAGCAGGCAAACTACTAAAGGCACCATGTCACAGAAACTTTGCCTAGAACACATGATGTCCAGTTTGGGCAGAACTACTATTGCCAGGGAACTCACTGTACAATGGAATACACTACCATAAAATTGTCATCTGTCACCACGATATAATTTAAATAGTACACCTGTAACTCAGTCATTGGAACCATACCCGCAGCACAATACAATAACACACTAAAATCTCTCGCTCAGTCTCTGTCCCTCCATATTTTCGTCATCATCTTAGTTCTCACTCGAGGAACTGCTGCTAATAAAGGAACCACGTCGGTGGCCACCCACTATCACATCTTTGATGCGATATATGGGACCCAGCAGCCTGCCCATCTTCTGTCAGAAAGAAGATTGAAGAAATAATCAGTCACAGCACCAGTATGAAGAAGCTTAGAACAGTGCGCAGGCAGATCTAAGATACAATATCATTCAGCAAAGTAAAATACCAAAGCGATTCAACCAAACTCATTTTTGTTCAAGAAAACAAGCCAAAATCCGAAGCAACGACTCAGGAGATTACACCTATTTCAACTTCATACAAGGATGCCAGATAAGTCACACTCTCATCCTTACTCTTATTTTTCTTTTTTGAACTCCAGACAATTACACTTAAAAAGAAAACACAACTTCGCACTTGGTAAAAGTTAAAACAGAACAAATGCAATCATAGATGGTTCCCACATTGTACCTCCAACCCCGCCAGTTACCTTGAGGCACTTCTCCAACCCCACTACTTAAGCCAAGTAATGTTAATAATGAAGATCCCATCTTAAAATATTTGAACACTTATTACGCCCTCTACATAAAGGCCTTGACTCACACAGAATGGACCAGTGTCCAAGAAACAGACATGTTATTGTCCCAAGATAGGATGACCTGGAGTTACAAAATAATAAAGCTATGGCAGAGTCACCCAACAATGCCCCAAGTTGAGGCAGTTTTTTAGGTCCAAGGGAGATGATACGGTAGCATATCGGTATCCCACTGTTCAAACAAGAAAAGTAATTGGACAAATCTTGTGATTGATTCCCCTCAGACATAAATAACTTATTTTCCAACAAGTCTCTTCTCTCACTCTAAAGTTCCCCAGATATAATAACATTTAGTGCTTATTGTTCGCTAGTAAAACGGACACATAAAACTAATCATTAGCCGTTTGCATGGAGAATGAAATGTCAATCAATGAAAGCTTCGATATTGCAGTTGTGAATTGAAAAGGAGTGTATGCACTATCAGCAAGCATGGGCCAGAGTTCCACCGGTTGTGTCTCCCTTTACCAACAAATCGTGGGAGCAAAACGCATACCTCATCATTGACGGCCATATGCCACTTAAGTTGAAGAACTTGCCATCTTTCTTGCTGCCACCTCTGCCCAAGAATTACAAGACCCATCACAGCTGCAGCAACGAAAACAGACCAAAAAGAATTTGCCTCCTTCGCATGTGTATAAAAAGAAGCCGCGCGTTTCTTCCACCAAGCTCCACAAGGAAGGTCAGACTCATAATAATCGCGATCTTTGGTGGATTTGGACGACCTTGATAACTCCTCGTGGGAATCTAAGACATGCTCATGTTCGGTTAACTCGGAGCTTGTATCATCAACATATGTACTTGGATTGGGGCCACCGAGAGCAGTTTCACTGTGAAAAGAACTTAGAGTGGCATCAGCATACGGCACATCTAACCCTTGCAGATTCATGCCTTCCTCAAACTCCTTATCATGAATAAACTGTTTGCTGTCTGCCTCATCCAAACACTCTATCCCAGGAAACTCATCATGTGTCGTCCTGAAACTTGTATCTTTCTGGTCCTTTCCGCTAGATCTCCCCCCTTCTGTTTCCAGTTCAGTAACATCATCTTGGTCTATTTCTTCTTCGGTTTGATCTTTCTCAGGCTCCAATGGAAGATTTTCATGTTGGCTGGGTGGAAAGACAAAGTGACCGGACATGAACAAAGCACGAGAAATTTCTGCATCATCAACATCATAGGCACTACCCTTGTCATCAGTTTTAAGTTCAACATCTGGACCAGGAGCTGCTGCATATGCCGACGCTGTAAGTGAGACAACTTCCCATTCATTTCTGCGAGTACTAGTTTCCTCTCCCTCATCTTTATCTGCCATTGTTCAGTTCGTCCTTGTGAACAAAAATCACCAAGAATATATCATGACAGAGAATGGAAGATAAAAAATTATATAGCCCTTCAAATGCGACAAAAGACATCTATTGACAAAAACCAACAACTGTCGGTTGGTAAATTTAGGAAATCGTCATTCCAAAAACCTTAACAGAAAATGCAACAGGACAATTCATCCATGATGGTAAAAGCAGTTATACTGTGTTGAGAGAGAGACTAAGGTCTCATAGGAAGCCACACAATAAGAGCAGGATTTGGCAGTAGCTCTGGTAAGGGCTGTTGTACTCTATTAATAGGGGGCTAAATTCACTTAGCTGAGCTCACTGTCAAAATCTTAAGTA
Organism: Eucalyptus erythrocorys; assembly: GCA_014182555.1. Lineage (NCBI taxonomy): Eukaryota > Viridiplantae > Streptophyta > Magnoliopsida > Myrtales > Myrtaceae > Eucalyptus > Eucalyptus erythrocorys. The sequence continues at coordinate 18,032,575 of CM024602.1, forward strand.
TATTTACGTTGACACACTGAAATTTTTTTTTAAAAATACGGGTTTTGCTTAGGGGTGGAAACTTGCATTAGTATGAGGCCAAGGATAGAAGAATTCAGCAGAATCCCACCCTTAATATTTTAACAGGAAGATCCATTTTACATGAAACAGTGCCAAAGTTCCACGTCATGAAGTAATTTCCTAGCATGTAATACTTTTTAGGAAACAGAGACCGTGAACTCAACTGGAAAGCATGAGTTCAATATCAACTAAAAGGAGTTTCTTCAAAGAAACAAAAACAAGTGGAAAGCATGAACTTTTCATATAACAAACTAAGAGGCATTTCCACCATTTTTAACAAAGGTAATAGAGCTATCTCTAAATCCCAAAGGGATAAACAATAAAACATCAGCTTAGAGCTTTAGAGGCAAAATCGGCAGCAGGAATTACAGAGGAATGATCCCCAACAGCCAAATAATTGCATAAAACCAAATTTTGATGTGACCCAATCTCCTCATCCAACAACTACTTCCTTCTTAATTTTTCTCCCTCTATGAGTATATCTTGTTTTCCAAAAAGCCAAAAAGGTGTTGCTGAACCAATCAATTGGGCAGTCAACACAACCTGCACACCACCAATTCCACCAACTGTATTTCGTCCGGGCTTCAGCACCAACCGACTACTAAGTCCAAAAGGAAAAATAACCGCTCCAAAAAGATGCCAGCTAGGTCTCGAGTGCGAAAACTTGACAGTATGCCGCTAAAAGAATCAAAGTCCCCACACTTCACACACGCATAGAATCAAAAACAGCAGCTTTGGATCAATCCCTTGCTCAACAGAGAGGGCAACAGAATCGAGCTAGCTCCCGAATCAACATCGAACGGAGCAGAATTGAACACGAAACTCCCGATAACCACCACCTCTAAAACCACGCCGGATGCACGGAGGCCGTTCACCCCCCTCATCCGGCGAACACCTACGCCCTATCAGATCTCTATCTCGATAGCGAAACGACAAAAAAAACATTCAATCGCCGCCGAATCGGGCCGCGAACGGATCGGCCGAACGACGGCGACGGAGCGAGCTACCGACGAACTCTGCGGACGGAGAGAGAGCGGAGAGGATTCTTACAGGCGAGCGGCCGGAGCGATCGGGAGATTGGCGAGCGAGTAGAATCTCTCGGCGACGAAGGAGACCACGACGATTCGATGCGATTCGATCCGATTGATTGCAAGGAAACTGTCTCGAGAAGTGCAGAGAGGAATGGGCCAGAGAGCAGCCTTTTATATGCCAGATTTTTCTGGCCACGTTTAACGACACGAGAGAAGAAAAAGAAAAGGAGAGGTAAACGGGCTGCTCCGGTAAAAGGTGGCTACGATGAAATCTGTCCGTTTACACATTTTGACAAAACCGGGAGAATTTTTGCCTCCTGATTAGAATACTCAGCTCAATGAGAAAACATAGAATTCATAAGGTATGCATTAAAATTAATGCTTGGAAAAATGTGCGATCGAGTCCTAAGCTCACCATCGGCATATTGGGTGTCTTCCACCTGGCCGTTGTCATATAACACTTGGCCATGAGTTCGAGAGTCACGTAGGTTTTTCGTCGTCCAAAATCTATTAATTGCAAGTTCGGCATTCGGTTGTATCTTTTTCTTTTTTTTTTTTGTAAAACAATGGTGTGAATGAACCAAAATGGCCTATTATAAAGTCAAATTGACTTCTTCTTTTTTTTTTTGTCAGAAGTCAAATTGACTTTGAATATAACTTAAGGACCAAGAAATGTACTTATCTAATGTACATAATTTTTTTCTTGAAAACTAATATCCGAACATCTTTTTTACTTAAAAAAATGCCATGGGTCAAGTTATAAGTAGTCCATATAACAATTAGGCAAGGCCTGATAACAATGTTATCGCCGTATTATGTCATGTCGATGGGTGTTGCGATTTTGAAATATGAACATAATATGTTGATTATAATAAATGAAGGAAATTACGCTTAATCCTTTCAAGAATATATTCTTGTATGAAAATATGTAAAAGAAACATGTTTATATACTATGTGAGCTTAATTAGCAATCATGTTGAATGGATCGAGATCTGTTATACAGCAAATTATTTATTTATACATAAACCAATTAACTTATTCGATTAGATACACTCCAAATACCGTCGATAACAAAAACGGGGGTTAGCAATACTTTCTGCCACGCTGGTCAACGAAATTAAAAGTGGACGAAAGGAATACCATTATGAGCAAATTACAGCTAATCGCACGTTAAGGAAAAAAATTAAATAAAAATACCAAAAGAAAAGAAAAGCTCAGTGGAGAATGCATGTGGGATTCTTACCAGCAAAACGGAATGGAGGGACGGATGCGACCGGCTGGGCCGGTCTCTTTTGTCCCGCGACGCGGGATTGTGTTGCGTGCTTACGGTGTTGTGGAGTTGCGCCGGAAACACGTTCCGGTAAAAAGCCGTTTTCTCTCGGCTTGCGTGCCAGGGGAGATTGGCACCTTACCATGAAATTCTTTGCTGTAAGAGCATTAAAATATTGTCGAAATTAGCCGGGTCAATTGGACTTTAATATGGTTATTAGTTATTACTTACCAATCCGATTGTAAACTGCTTAGTCTGGTCGAGGTAAGTTATCCGAAAAACCATTAGATTTATTGTACTTTAATTAATTTAATCCTAAACATTTTAATTGCGTCTTAAATCTTTTCAATTTTTGTTAATTCCAACTAATATTAATTAGGAATCGCTGATGTAGACGTTGACCGTCTTATGTGACAGGTCGATGTAACGTGGACAATTTTGATAACCTTTTAAAAAATTTCTAAATTTTATTTTTTTCTTTCTTTCTTTTTCTTATTTTCTTCTAAATTCGACAAGGGTCATTGGCCGAGGTTAGCGAGAGTTGGCGAGGGCCGCAACTCTCCCCAGACTTGGTAAGAGAAAGAAGGGAAAGAAAGAAAAAATAAAAAAATTATATAAAAAGTTATCCTCGTCGACATTGGCCATTTTACATGACATTACTAAATGTCTACGTCAATGATTTTTCGCGAAAATTGGTCGAGTGGCCTAAATTGACAAAAAGTGAAAGATTTTATGAGATAATTAAAAAGTTATGACTAAATTAGCCAAAATACGATAGGTTTAGGACTTTATAAACAATTCTCGAGTCTTGTTCTTATAAGATAGATGGCGTTATTCGGTGCGTAGGATCTTGACAATTTTCCAGTCGATCAAATAAAAGAAAAAAAAAATCATGGGCTCAATCTTATGGAAGGTGATTGGGAATGTACGGGTGGCCTTATAGGAACTTTGTGGGATTTGGGAAATGACAAACACAAGTAGTTTGGAACAGACAGATGGATTCTAGGTATGAAACCGCTCTATAGTGTTGTTGATACTCAACCATCTCCTTTCGAGATGGAGGTTTGTGATTATGTATTGAATGCGAATTGGAATTTACAAGGGAATTTATCGAAAGATATAATCTTTCTGAATTCTAAGGGCTAAACCTCCTTTAGCCTCCAACGAGCAATATAGTCTTTTGTAGGATGGTATTAGAAGTGGGTCTTTCTTTATTAAGTCAATGCAAGAATTTGATAGTATATGGTCCATTATTGTAAGTGGAGAGAGGACCACAAATGTTGTACAACTTTTCCGTGGCTAGCCGTTCACAAGCAACTATTGGATGATGAAATGAAGTCTCACGGTTTGGGGGAAGCCTACATTTCTTGAGATATGAGTCTTTATGGAAACAACATTACACCTTCGAAGAGTTGTCGAATTGTCTATAAGATATGACTCGAGTTTGTCCCATAATGATATTTGGAAGAAATCTTTTCAACGAATTTGTCTCAATTGTTGAATTCAAATTTTATTAATAAAAAAAAATATTGAAACTTCATCATGATTAGAGATGAGGATGTGCATCCATCCAGTTCAACTGAAAACCGGACGGGACTTGACCCATATTACTTAATTTTTTTCATATTTGTATTCCAAAACTAATCCTAAATTAGTAAATTAGGTTTCAACTTTCACTGAAATAAATTAATGACTTCCATATATATACATTTATGTTCTTAATTATTGAACACATGTTGATATGATATCATATAATGGAGTAATAACTACAAAATTTAATGAAAAACTAGTCGATCGTCAATTAGCATTCCACCCCCATCATGTAAACAAGTATTCAACGAATAAATTGAAAATAATTCACTCTTTTTTTTCTTTTTTTTTAATGTTGGAAAACTCCCCCTTGTAAAGAGTAGATGAAAAAAAAAGGGAATCATTGGTTGCAGGACTAACGTTGTGAAAAGCTTGAATGGCCTAGTTCGATTTTCAGTTCCACAAGCTGGGAACCAACCTTGCTCAATCCGATTCTAGGTTTCAAGGTGGAAACGGCCTACTTTAGAACCAATCACCCTTAATTGGAACATAACTTTTGCATCAAGTGTATGACTTTTTTAGCATGGAGAAAAAAGTCACATTTCTAAGATAGTTTTTTTTAACTTCGAATCCGACACAAGTAATTCGGTCACATATGAACGAAATCAAGACATTGTCTGTATATAGTTTGATGTTAAGTCGATCATGCACTTCTCCAATTTTGATTCGTTGGGATCCTCCCCCTTCAAGGTGGATTAAACTACACATTGATGGGGTGACTAATTTGGTTATTTTGCTACCTTCGTTGGAATTGTTATCTGTCATATGCAGGACTTTCCAAATTGTGGTTAGGACTCAACTTTACAAAAATAAGTTGGTTTTCATGAAATCATCATTGAGATTAATTCTACAAACATTGCTGATTTTGTTAGTTTGAAATTTATGGTTGATAATGTTGGCATTAAGTTGTTTAAAAATATTAGAAAATTATTGAACTCTCACTTTGAGTTCAAAGTATAACATAACTTTTAGAAACAAAATCGTCTTGTCGATTAACTTGCTAATTTGGGGATTGGATAATAGGCTTAACTTCGAAAGTTACTTTGCATTTTATTATATGATAAAATTGGGATAGTAGATTCTCAATGTTAATATTTTGTATTTGGTTTTAGACCGAAAATCTTTTTTGATTGCAAGAACTATTAGGGGTTATGTTATGTTCTGCTCATTCCATGATTTTTCAGTCACAACAACTTATCTTCCTTGGAAGTGATTACTATATTTCACCCAAAACAAAATAATCACTTTCTTAAAAACATTTGCATAAAGAATGACCAAATGAAATTGCGCATTATCTTGCCAATGAAAGCAATCCAGAATGAGTTCAAAAATTAACATCAAGTGGATATAAGTCTTATACATGAAGGTGTAGGACGTGGATTGCGTAACCCTAAGATCTCCATAACTAGAATAAGAACACGTATTCAAAGAGTAGAAGATTAACGCACCTGTTTTAGGATCTTGTTCTTGAAAGCGGAAGTGGAAAGGGATTGCCCACACATCAAGGGGTTTATCCACGCATCAAATCATTCTCCTCTATTGCCCTCCGTATCACTGACTCAATGAGGCGGCCCCTCACGATTGACGTTAGAATAACGTCCCTTAGGTGAGAATATGTGATGTTAGGGTTAGAGGAGAGACTTGAGCACTATTTATAGAGTTTCCAGCCAGTTCCTCTCATTACGGGCCAGGCTCAACTCGGCCCACACTAGCCAGCCCTATATTAAATTAATTAAGAAACCTTCTATCTCACCTTAGACTAAACCCCGTAAAACAGTAAACGTTAAACGGTAAATAATAATGTCAATTAATTTATTCCACATATTAGGAAAATTCTTACAGAAGGAGCCTTAAGATCATCTCTTCTAAGTGTAGCGCAGTTGCAGCAGAGTCGGTGCTTCTCAGCCATGGCTTCGCTGGGACATTCCCCAAGAAGGGTCAATGAGCAATGATGAGGAGATTCTTCTCCACAGAACCGCCGTGGTCGAATGTTCGTCTCATTGGTTGCCGCTTCATCATATGCGCTGGACGAATGCCAAGAGAGACGCTTCTCGCCCGTTTCTTTCTTTCGTTCTTCTAACCCTGAAAGGGAGTTGATAATGTTAATCTAATAACGAGTACATTGTCAGCCTTTATTTGAATAAATCGAATGGTCGATTCAGATGAAGAAGAGAAGTTCCTTATTTCTGTTTGTTCGTTTCTGTGTTTTGCCGATTTCTTTCTTCTGTTGTTGGCAAGTATATACTATATGGAACTCTTGCCTTGTCCGGCTCATTATCATTGCATCAAGATAAGGTATGGTTTTGGGGCTATATCAGAACCAGTTGGTGATTAGGTGGCTCCTATTTAGGCGAATTTGACAATTCTCTTGCAAGAGTTTGTAGGAAACAGGAAGCAGGACAAGGATATGATGTCGCAGCGAGCTGTTTGCGAGTGGAAAGAGAGCAGCTACCATCAGAACGTCCGAGTAAAGAAAACCCTTCAGGAAAATGCCTACTTTTTAGCCAGCATGAGGGACTCAGCTAAGACAATAAGACTCGTTGATTTGGTGCCGATTGAGTCCTCACCAATCCAACCAAAGGCAAGGGACGAATTGTGAAGAAGGCTTATGAACTTTTGGAATCCACACCGGCAACTTTCATGCTACAGCCATTCTCGAACCCGCCCAAAACTCAGCACTCAGGTAGTGATCAAGCTCCCGTAATTTTTAACTCGCATCTGTCAATAACCCTTCCGCTAGAGAAGGGCACAGCGAGAGGATTGAGGAGGTAACCACATCTTCATATGCTCAACAAACACATAAGACAGCATCAGAGCAGGAAAGCATGCTCAAACCGGAAATTCTTCCATAGTCTTGGTGAACTGTCGATTGTTCTAGGCTATATATAACTCTCTCTTCATCTGACCACCTATATCTCTACAATGCTCAAACTCCGCATGCCATTTGAATGTCTTTGATTCGCACTTTACATAAGTCTCCCAATCAACAAGTGTTCTTGTCTTGCACCTTGCATTCCAAAGAGTTTCTTGTTATTAATGGAGTTGCTTGACATGACAAAAGAATAGCATGTTACAGTCTCAAGCTTGGAAATCATGATCAATCCTTGATGCAAATGAAAATTCTCCGGTGATTGATTTATGGCAATCTTAGGTGGAGATGAGTGGATTATCCTACCTGATTCATCAATTCAGAACAGAAACTAATGTCACCTCCTTTCGATTGTTACCAGCTAAAAAAGGACGGACAGACAGGTCATGAATTAACAGTTGTCGGTGTCTCATTGACCGTATTTAAAATACTTAGATTTAATAAGTGCTCGAAAGAGACAAAGACCGGCTTTAGCTCAGTTGGCAGAGCGGAGGACTGTAGTCGTGGATAGCTGTCATCCTTAGGTCGCTGGTTCGAATCCGGCAAGCCGGAACTTTCTTTTCGCAAAATTAAATAAATCTTTTTTTTATCCATTTTGTTTTTTGTATTTACTGTTTTTATGTCTTTCATTTCCACGCTAAGCTTTGGTAGTGAGTGATTGGTTCTTGATTCGGTCCAATGAAATTAGTCACTTAGTAAAAAAAAATTGCAAGAGTTGTTATTATTTTAGAGTTTATTGCTATTTTTAAGAAATAAAAGAATAATTTAAAAAAGAGAGCTAGTCCAGCATATTCCCAAAGTTTAGTGATTTTATCCTTTTTTTATTTACTATTTTTATGTCTTTCATTTCCACGCTTAGCTTTGGTATTACGTATGTGTACAATAAGGGTGATCTGTTATCGTTCCAGTTTAAATGAACCGATCACTTAGCAAAAAATTAAAAAAATTACGAGTGTTGTTACTATTTTTGGTTTTATTGCCTTTTTTAAGAAATAAAGAAGTTTTAATAAAAGAGTTGATCTAGTCGATTCTCAAATTTTAGTTTTTTTTATCCTTTTTTCTTTGTATTTATTGTTTTTATGTCTTTCATTTTTACGCTTAGCTTTCGTATTGCACATGCGCATAGTAGGGGTAATCGGTTTGCGGTCCTGTTCGATGGAACTGATTACATTGCCAAAAAAATCTAAAAAATTTTAAAAAATTACTAAAGTTGTTACTATTTTAGGATTTATTGCTATTTTTAAGGAATTTAAAAATATTAAAAAAAAAAAAAGAGTTCCCTCCAAGAACTTGACCAACACCCTCAAGAACTAGACTGAACCAATTGATCTGGTCCAGTTTGAGCAATTATCAGTTCGGTCGACTCGGTATGCTCACCCCTAGCACATAGTCCTTTCAAAAATTAATTTCTTTCCTTTTTTTTTTTGTGGAAAAGCCTAAAATTTTTTGAAGAAGGTTACCAACATCGCCATACTAAATTGGCTCGCTAATTAATTTGCCTAATCATAATTAGATTTTCAAATTAGCGAACATAGTCAACGTTCAAGGAAACTGTATTGTATATGTTGGTAAAAACAATTTAGTATACAAATCTTGATAGTCGACATTATTCTTAGGATCAAAATAAGTCTGTAAATCATTTTTGGAAAACAAATCAACTTTGTTTGTAAATCCATTTTTGCCATACGTATATTCTACAAATTGACAATGACCCCTTTTGGATGATTTGAATAAGCAGAGAAAAACTGAAAATTTGAAAGGATGAGCGTAACCAATGTTCCAATGACCAGATTGGGTCAAATTTTCGCAATTTTTTTCCTGCTCTCCTAGTATTTCACGCCCTTCTGTCCTTTTTTCCTAATCTCATTTTAATCAACTCATAATTGATCAGGTCCAGTATGCTCTCCCCCTAGTGCATAGTCCTTTCCAAAATTAATTTGTTTCCTTTTTTTTTTTCTTTGGAAAAGCCTAAAGTATTTCGAAGAGGTTTACCCAAATCAGCATACTAAATTGGCTCGCTAAGTTGTTTGCCCGATGATAATTAGATTTTCAAATAAGCGAACATAGTTGATGTTTTAGGAAACTCTATCGTATCCCTTAGTAAAAAACAATCTAAGGTAGCGTTTGGCAGTGGGGATAAAATTCAAGATAGGATATGATTTTTTCTATCCTACATTTGGTGCTTACTTAGGACATGATAAAGTCAGATATAATGTGGATATAAACAAGATAAAATTATCCTATGGAGGAAATGGGATAAAGGCAATGTGGATAGAATTTCTAATATCCATAATAGAAAAGTTATTTTTTTCAAATAACAAACTTATTAAATTAACAAAATTGAAATTATATTTCAATATAATAAATATTTGAATTCTAATTTAAGAAATTAAAAATAAAAAATAAAAAATTATTTTTAATTAATCCTATTCAACTTTAATTCTATCTTATAATAAACATTCAATCTATAAATTAAAATTTTATATTTATTATATATTTTAGGTATTTTTGTATTTTAGGTATGTTAGTATGGTTTACTAATTGATAACATTTTATTAAAGAATGATGAAAGGGGAAAAAAGAAATAATAAAGAAAATAATATAAAAAAGAGGAAAAATAAAATAAAAATAAATTAAGGAATAGTGTTACGAGAGATTTTCACCATCTCTGTTTATGAATTTAGGTTCATTTATAATGATATGCCGTTTCTATAAAAAAAAATGTACATAATATGATGTGAACATATCCGGTTTTAATATTACGATTTACCAAACAATGGACTTGATATATAAAAATCCCAGGATTTCATATCTTATCCTATCCAGTCCTATCCCGATTAGAAATCCGGAAGACCAAACGTAGCCTAAGGGATTGAACGGGATGGTTTTTGGATTAGGAATTGGACAATGGAACCGCTAACTTAGCAAAAAAAAAAAAGAATTTAAAAAATTATAAGAGTTGTTATATTTTAGGGTTTATTTCTATTTTTAATAAATTAAAAAAAGACTTGGTCCAGTTCAATTATATGGAATCGGGAACCGGACCGACATCTCTAGAACCAAACTAGATTGGCCAATTCGGTTTGATTCGAGCCATTCTCGACTCGATCGATCCGATACGCTCACCCTAGGCGCATATCCTTTCAAATATTAATTCCTTTCCATTTTTTTTGTGGAAAAGCCAAAAAATATTTTGATTAGGCTTATCAAAATTGGCATATTAAATACGCTCATGACAACTCTATTTTAGATAGAGTATTTTTACTAATTTAAGCTTGATATTTGCTAAGTTTTGATGGTTTTTAGGTGAATTTGTTTGCTACTTGTGTAATTTTATTGAATTTTGTAGAAAACATGACTTTCGGATTTATGAGGGAACCTACACTTGCAAAGATGCAAGGATCAATGCGTAATTTTCCCACGTGTCTATATTGGATTTGCAGAGCAGTCCCTGCGTCTCAAAATTTTCCAAAATAATTAAATATCTTTAAGGATATTTCAATATCTCTAAGGATATTTTAATATATTTTAGGATATCTCAATAATTTTAAGAATATCTCGGGATATTCTACAATTTTTTATCTTGAAGAAGAAGCTAGCCAAAACCTAATGAGAGGCTAAACTAGGCTAAATTTTTGGAGGCCTATATAAACCCCTCCTACACCGCATATTGGAAAGGGAAGATGAGCCTTGGAGCCGCCATCGGATTTTAGGTTTTCTTAGTTAGCTTTTATGCTTATATTTTATTAGTCAAATTGGTGCATGTCAAGGAGGGAAGGAGGAAGCAAACCCGAACCTATTTGTGATTCAAATTGGTGATTTGTTTTAATTTAGCATAATGTTCTTTTTTATTTTTGTTGTTACTTTAGCTTTAATGATGTTCCAAATTTCTTTTGTTAGAGTTACAATGGATCTTAACCATGATTGATTGATTTTCAAGACTTGTTCATGTAATATAATTGTTTTAATTGTGACATTTTCTACCATGATCTTACTGCTTAAAAAAGTTTGGCCAACTTTTAAATGATTTTTTATGCATGCATGATATTGGGTGGAGATTGTATGCATCAGCACCAGTGATATAAAACCATAAATTAAATCTAGGTCAAGGTACACTAGTTGTTTGTGTGGTTGCGGTAGTAAATCTGGGTTTGGACTACTTAGATTAAATCCAGGAATTTCTACAATAATTTAATGCTTTTATGTAGTTTAAATTCACCTAAGGTTAGTGTGAGTTAACATACCTAATTAGAGATTATTAGACCAAGGTTGACTTGTAATCTAACTTAGGGAAATTTCACCAACACAATTGGGAATTCATTTATTCCATGACAAGTTAAGAGAATTGATTATGTTAAGTGAAGTTCGATACTCTTAACACTTTGTGATCTTGGTTAAAATCTTGAAATTTACCTTGTTAATTTTCGGTTTACTTTAGATTAAGTTTATTTTGCAATTTTAGTTAGCTTTGGAATCCTTTAAGTTTCGACTCTTTCATATTTTAGTCCTTTAATTAGTTTAGTTCACTTTTTAGTTGCCTTTTCGACTTGGTTAGCTAAACTTTTGCTTTATGTTATATTTTCTAACACACGATATATGAGATTGAGGGGGGAGTTCTAATAGGGTTTCCTTTCTCCAGCAAATTCGTGCACAAGACCGTTCAATCCATTGGAAGATCTAGCGCACTACCTTGCTCACTCATTCTCTCACACGAAGACGCTCACTCTCGCACATCCTCATGCTCGATCCCTTGAAGACGTCGTTTCCATCATAAATTTTGGGCTCCAAAGATCTGTGCTTGCTTAAGGGTCGAAGCGAACAAAGTGTTGAAGGCATTGAGCTAAAGGTATTCTACTTTTTCTACTATCTAGGGTTTCCTTTCTTCAATTTGTTGGAAGATCTTGTGTGCTGGTCTTGCTCACTTATTCTATCACATGGAGACGCTCGCTCTCACACATCTCACGCTCGGCCGCTCGAGGACATCATTTCCATTAGAAATTTTGGGCCCAAAGGATTTGTCCTTGCTTAAGGATCAAAGAGCAGACAGAGTGTTGAAGGCATTGAACTCTTTGCTAAATGACATATTAAATTACGTTATGCTCTATGGTTTGTCAAGAAGTGATCTACCTCATAGAAACTGTTAGTTGAAATTTTCTAGGCTTAACAAACTTTTGACATTGAGTTCAATGCCTTCAACACTCTGTCAACTTCAATCCTTAAGCAAGCATAGATCCTTTGAGCCCAGAATTTACAATAGAAATGTTGTCTTCGAGTAGTTGAGTGTGAGATGTGCTAGAGCAAGTGTCTCCGTGTGAGAAAATAAGCGAGCAATACCAGCACACGAGATTTTCCAACAGGTTGAAGACTCTTGCGCGCGAAGTCGCTGAAAAAAGAAAACCCTAGACAGAAGAAGAAGTAGAATACCTTTAGCTCAATGCCTTCAACACTCTGTCCACTTCGACCCTTAAGCAAGCACAAATCTTTTGGAGCCCAAAATTTATGACGGAAACGACGTCTCCAAGCAATCAAGCGTGAGGATGTGCGAGAGTGAGTGTTTTTATGTGAGAGAATGAGCGAGTAAGGTAGTTCACGAGATCTTCCAATGGATTGAACACTCCCATGTGCGAATTTGCTAGAGAAAAGAAACCCTAGCAGAACTCCCACCCCTCAAATCTCATAAATTGTGAGTTAGAAAAGAAATAAGAGAAAGCATAGGTGTAGTTTTGCCTTTATATCCACGTAAACTTGCTTTGTTGGATATTATTACTGACATGGAAATGCCACATCAGATGATTAGTGATGATTGTGGAAGGAGGGTTAATGGGGGCCGGATTTGGGACACGAGTGAAAGTTGGTGCTTCTTTTGAAACAAAATAAAGTTTGGGTCAGATTTAGGACAATACCTAAAGTTCGTGTTTTTTCATGGAACTGCCCGTAATTTGCTTGATTGTAATTAGATTTTCAAACAAGGGAATGTAGTCAATGTGCAAGGAAACCTATTGTATCCCCTAGTAAAAACAATCTAGGGGATTGGATCGGATAGTCCTAGGGCCGAGAGCCGATTGGACCAACTTCGGATTAATGGAATTGGTCATTTAGCCAAAAAAAAAAAAAGAAAGAAAGAAATTACCAAAGTTGTTACTAATTTACAGTTTATTGCTATTTTCAAGAAATATAAAAAAAATTAAAAAGTTCGGTTGTTACTATTTTATGGTTTATTGTTATTCTTAAGAAATTTTAAAAATATCTTTAAAAAAGAGTCGGTTGTTATTATTTTAGGGTTTATTACTATTTTAAAGAAATTTAGAGATTATTTTTTTTTAAAAAAAAAAATCAGTTGTTACTATTTTATGGTTTATTGTTATTCTTAATAAAATTCAAAAATGTTTTTAAAAAAGAGTTAGTTCGATCTAGTTCCATTTTTATGAAATTGAGAAGAAGACTAGTGCCTTCTGGAATTGGACTAAGCCAGCCAGTCCGATTTAGTTCGATTCCCGATTCGGTCGGTTCGACATGTTCATCCCTAGTGCATAGTCCTTTCAAAAATTAATTTATTTCCATTTTTTGTGTAAAACCCTAAAATATTTCAAAGGGACTTGCCAAAACTAGCATACTAAATTGGCATGCTAAATAATTGGCCAAATTATAATTAGATTTTCAAACAAGCGAATGTAGTCAACATTTACGGAAACTCCATTGTATCCCTTAGTAAAAACAATCTAGTAAACAAATCTCAATAGTCGACATTATTCTCGGCATCAAAATAACTCATTAATAATTTCCGGAAAACCAATCAACTTTGTTCGTAAATCCATTTTTGCTCGATAAAGTGGACACGGTTCTCCAAATCCGCGTATAATGAGAAGGAAAGCAGAGGAGAATAATTGGGGTCCTCTAAACATCGAATGAATCATAATAGTTTATCTACAAATTTCCAGCTACAAAAGATAACTCTTAAAGTAAAGAAATTTTCATGATTATACTAAATTGGCATGCCAAATAATTGGCCAAATTATAATTAGATTTTCAAACAAGCGAATGTAGTCAACATTTACGGAAACTCCATTGTATCCCTTAGTAAAAACAATTTAGTAAACAAATCTCAATAGTCGACATTATTCTTGGCATCAAAATAACTCATGTTTTATTTCCGGAAAACCAATCAACTTTGTTTGTAAATCCATTTTTGCTCGATAAAGTGGACACGGTTCTCCAAATCCGCGTATAATGAGAAGGAAAGCAGAGGAGAATAATTGGGATTCTCTAAACATCGAACGAATCAAAATAGTTTATCTACAAATTTCCAGCTAATAGAGATTACTTTTAATGTAAAGTAATTTTCATGATTATACCGCAATGTATATATACTGTGAATGACAATGATCCCTTTTAGATTATTTGAATAGGCATAGAAAAATAGTCAAGTTTAAAAGGACGAGCTTAGCCAATGTTCCAACTTCCAATAACCAAAGTTGGGGTCAAATTTTTGCAATTTTTTTTCCTGCTCTCCAATCAAATCACGCCCTTTTGTCTTTTTTTTTTTTCCTAATCTCATTTTAATCGACTCATAATTGATCGGGTCAACTTCTTAATTAAGTTGCTAAGACCTGAAGTTTGATCTTCAATTTGTCACAATCTATTGCATTTGGCCAACCTACTAAGGAAGTAAATCTAGTCCAATGTGCCAATTCTAGCTCGAAATATAATTGCAATGTGAAATTCCTATTTTTAGTGGTTATTTTCCCAACGCAATTTACTAATGGACAAAGTTTTCCATTTTCGCTCGACAAAATGGACGCACTAAGTAATTTGCTAGAGGGTTTATTGCCATTCTTTTAAGAAATTAAAAAAAGACCTGATGCAATTCCAATTTTATGGAATTGAGAACCGGACTGATGCCCTCAGAATCGGACCAAATCGGCTGGTCCAATCTTGTTTGAGCGGTTCTTGATTTGATTGGTTTGATATGCTCAACCCTGGCGCATAATCCTTTCAAAAATTAATTTCTTTCCATTTTTTGTGGAAAAGCCTAAAAATATTTCAATGAGGCTTACCAAAATCGGCATCCTAAATTGGCTCACTAAGTAATTTGCCTTATTGTAATTAGATATTTAAACAATCAAATGTAGTCAACATGTAAGGAAACTCTTGTATTTCTTGGTAAAAACAATCTAGGGGACTCGATCGGACAGTCCTAGGGCTGGGAACCATACTGGATTGACTTCGGTCCATGGAATTGGTCAATTAGCAAAAAAAAAAAAATAATAAGAAATTACTAGAGTTGTTACTATTTTAGGGTTATTGCTATTTTTAAAAAATATATAAAATATATTTAAAAAAAGTTGGTTGTTACTATTTATGGTTTATTGCTATTCTTAAGAATTTTTAAAAATATCTTTAAAAAAGAGTCGGTTGTTACTATTTTAGAGTTTATTACTATTTTAAATAAATTTTAAAAATATTTTAAAGAGAGTTGTTATTATTGCAGGATTTATTGCTATTCTTAAGAAATTTAAAAAAATATTTTAAAAAAAGAATTGGTCTAGTCCGATTCCATTTTTATGAAATTGAGAACAAGATCGGTGCCTCCCGGAATCGAACCAAACCGGCCGGTCCGAGTGATTTCTAATGCGGTCGGTCCAACATACTCATCCCTAGCACATCCTTTCAATAAATAATTTCTTTCCATTTTTTTAGCTTAACATATTTCAAAGGGGCTTACCAGAATCGGCATATTAAATTGGCTCGCTAAATAATTTAACCAATTATAATTAGAGTTTCAAATAAGTGATGTAGTCCACATTCAAGGAAACTCCATTGTATCCGTTAGTAAAAACAATCTAGTAAACAAATCTCAAGAGTTAGACATTATTCTTGGCATCAAAATAACTCATGAATCATTTTGGGAAAATGAATCAGATTTGTTTGTAAGTCCATTTTCGCTCGATAAAGTGGACACGGTTTTCCAAATCCGCATGTTACAAGAAGGAAAGCAATGAAGAATAATTGGAATCCTCTCAACATCGAATGAAGCAAAATAGGTTATCTATAAATTTCTAGCTGTTAGAGATAACTCTTAACGTAAGACAATTCTCATGATTATACCGCCACGTATACATACCACGAATTGACAGTTACCCGCTTTAAATGATTTGAATAGGCATAGAAAAACAGTAAAATTTGAAAGGACGAACTTAGCCAATATTCCAGTGATCAAAGATGGGTGCAATTTTATCTGCTCTCCCATCAAATCATGGCTTTTCATCCTTTTTTCCTAAATCTCATTTTAATCGACTCATAATTGATCGGGTCCACTTCTTAATTAAGTTGCTAGGACCTTAAGTTTGATCTTCAATTTGGCACGATCTATTGCATCTGTCCAACCTATTAAGGAAGTAAATCTAGTCCAATGTGCCAATTCTTTTTTTTCTGGGGGTGTTTTCCCAACATCGCAATTTACTGATTTTTCATTGTTCTTGAAAAAAGAAAGCGATGCGACGGACGCGGCGGGGGCCCACGCCGCGCGCACGCGTGGCGGGACGCGATTGGTCCGCACCGTCGCGCGTTTACGGTGGTCCCGCCGCAGCGTAGCGCGGCCCCGGAGGCTTATATCTGAACGCAAGCTCCTACCCCCCACTTTCTCCCTTCCCCGCCCCTCTAGAGAGAGAGAGAGAGGAAAAAATCAGCTGCGCAAGAAAACAACAAAAGGGGAGAAAAGTAGAGAGAGAAAGAAAAAAGGGGGAAGCGAAAACAAATCCCTAGGGTTCGAACTTTGACTGCGAAGCGCAAAATCCCTGCCCGATAGAGAGAGAGAGAGAGAGCCCCACAGAGAGACTGCGACTGAGCGCGCGAGAGGGGGAGAGAGGGGGACACCGAGCTCGCTTGCTCGTTTGCTTTCGCCACCGATTCTCTCTCTTCTTTCTCTCTCTTGCTGTCAGAGGGAAATCGCAATGCCCCCGTAAAAATCGCATTTTTAATTTCTCTTATTTTTTTCCCCTTTCGTGGAGGGGGGAAAATAATTGAGTCGAGGAGGTGGAGAGAGAGAGAGAGAGAGAGGTGTGGGGTGTGGAGTGGGGTGGAGCTGCTGTCGGGGTCTCGAGCGTTGGGATCGCTCGGAGATTTTGGGAGGGGATTTGGGAATTCCCGTGGAGGAAAAGGGTTTTGGGGTTTTTTTTTTTTTTTTTTTTTTTTTTGGGTTTTCCCCTCTTTTTTAATCATTTTGGGTTTTCCCTTTCGGGGGAATTTATGTGGGGGATTTCGGGGTTTTTAAGATTTTGAGGAATTACCGGGGGGATTGTGCATGCAGCAGCCGATTGGCGGAGGCGGCGGCGGCGGGCCCGGCCGGGGCGGGCGGCCGCCGTCCACTTCAGCTGCCGGGTCGCCCTCTTCGTCCTCCTCGGCCGTGTCCGCCTCGCATTTGGGATATGATTCGGGGCAGCAGCAGCACCACCTGCAGCAGCAGCAGCAGCAGCAGCAGCAGCAGTCTAGACAGGTATATGGGCTCTCTTTTCAATTGCGGGTGTCGTGACGGGTGCTTGGGGAAAAGGGTGTTGAATTCGCACGTGAATGCTCTGATTGGTGGGAGGAAGCGTTTTGTCATGTTGCG